>CM053593.1:21500525-21533569 GCA_028646575.1 Pseudocheirus occidentalis
TCTCAGGAATCTGCTGCTGATTGGCTTTACATTAATATTTACCATACCCCACCTTATTTTAAGGCTTTGCCTTAGTGCTTTAGCCTGTCAGAAGTATTGTTTTTTTCCTGATCCATCCCAGTATAAAACTAGAATTGGGATGTTTTCTGATGTGTTATTTTCACATTTGAATTAATTTTTTTTCCTTCAGAGTTAATTGCCATCACTAGTGGCTGCCATCTACATATGTAAATATGTTCCAAATAAAAATAAGATTGATATGTATATAGCTTTCCAGTCTCAGTCATCATCTGCTCTTCACTTTATTCCAGCTAGTGCCTCTTGGTCAGGTATTTAGGTCGAGGGGTGTTTCTTTTTGGACGAGCATATCCCTAGCTCTTGACACAGAATAAACATTCACTAAATAAGTGCTTTTTGGTTGATTGTTCTTGTTTTCTAGCCTGCCATTTTCAGGCCCCTTTTTGTCATGTCTTCTTCCTTCTTTTATGTTCTCAGAATTAACTGCAAAACAAAACAAATTCTCAGCCTGATTGATGATACTTTAAAAAGCTAACATACACTTGGAATAAATGTTGATTACAAATAGACTCCATTTGTTTGGTACAGGAATGCAGAAGGATGATAGACCATATTTTCTTGACTGATTTCAGACTGAGTTTGAAAGCTATGAAAACTAATGCTGTAAATGACCCTTAGCCACCCTTAATTGGACGTCTTTGGATGTAGACAGCTCTAGTGGCAGAAACACAGGTTTTGAATTTTACCTGTAGGGTAGTTGCAGGGAGTCTGTTTTGTAAGCTTCCTTGGGACAGGGACTGTTTTGTTTTGGTTTATTTATTCCCTGCACCCAGTACAATACCTTGAATGTATGAGGCAGCTAATAAATGCTTGTTAAATTGATTTTGATAGTCAACCAAGATTTCTTTGGTGTGGGTTCTACTTTTCTACCTGCAACACATCAAAACTCTTTGCCTCTCTTTGAAAAATTGGCAGATGTGGTGAGGAGCAGTTTTGAATCTAACTGGGGGTAGGAAACCTGTCCCATGAGATGTGTGCCTGACACATCATTGAGGTAGACTGTCAGCTTAGAAAAGGAGCAGACCTTGGAGGCCCTGCCCAGCTCTGAGTCTGGGATCCTTTGGAGTCTTGATCAGCATTGGGCCCTTTTGGTCTATGTAGTTCAATGAGTAGAGTTCTTTTTGCCATCATAAATATCGCCTTTTGAAGAAAGATCTGATGTTAAATTTCCGTAACACTTTCTTGTTTCCATTGCATTTTGTAGTTAGCTTTTTAGAAGGGTTTGAAATTTCACTGTCCTTTCTGATTGTTGAACCAGATTGTTGCATGGAATTTCCTACTGTGTGTTTTCTGCTTGTTTATTTTTGGGGACTCAGCTCAACATTAATGGAAGCCGATGATTTGATGAGTGGAGATTGGAGAGGTACACCAAACAATTCTAATGCTTGACTTTCTGCATCAGAGTAGGGTGACTGCTCACCCTCCATACTTCCAAAAGGGTGCTTCCCACATTCCAACCATGCTCTGTGTCCTGAAGGAAAAACTGCTGCTGATTGTGATGCCACATGGGGGTAAACGTTGCTTTGTTAGGTGGTAGAATGGGCATTCTGTGATTCTCAGGTTTTCTCCCTTGGCTACTTACTGAATTCTAGTCATGCAGTCGGATGTTGGCGAAAGGGACGAGCAGAAAAGACCAGAAGTGATCCAGGTGCTTGGATCACATTCCTATTGAGCAATAATAGATGGTATTAGCTAAGTTTTAAGTGCTTATAGGATAATCACATTTTTAGTTTAAGTTCAAGTTAGCAAAAAAATTCCTGCTATATGCAAGGCACTGTGTTAAGTCCTAGAGACTCAAGACCCCAGCATTCCTCTCAAGCTGTTTAAAAGGCTAATTTGGGGAAAATAATTGATATAGGAGAGAACTTGGTTGAGGCAAAGATGATGTTAGGCAAAGTGCTCTGAGAAATTTGAAGAGGGAGGGAAAGAGATCACTTTGAGTTGGGGGGCAGGTGGGAGGGCAGTCCATTCCCTACCTGGGGCTTTGTCTGAGCAGATACATGGAAATGGGAGATAGAGTGTAGAATAAAATATGGTGGAAGGTAGATTGGAGCTTTAGGTGTCACAGTCCAGAATCTGGACTGTATTCAGTCTCCACTGGGGAAACACTAAAGGTTTTTGAATAAAAGTGTGACATAAGAGCACCTAGAAAAGTGAATTTAAATTGCATCTTCCTTCTGTTAGTGGGGAGTTGTGCATCAAAGCAGTTGCTGAAGAATTGCAAGAATCTCAGTGGAGTGTAAACCATTTTAATGCTTTTGAAAACAGAATTGAAAATAGTTTAATTTTAACACTAATGATGTTTGCGCACAAGTATCTTGTAAAAGTCTTTTGTAGCTATTGCTGTCTTTGGAGATACATTTATATATAACTTTCCGCTGTGGAGTTAATTGGAGCATCTGTTCATAGGACTTGTCTTCTGAATTCTGAACCTGTTGTTCATTAAACAAACGAATGAGTACTCTGACACATACGTTGAGACACTAGAATTCTGAATCCGGGCCTTTGCTACTAGCTTGAAATTCTTCTGGACTGGCTCACCTAAGGGACCAAATGTACTTTTTGTGACAACTCTTAAAAGCGAATGCTGTGGAGAGAGCCCTCCAGTGCCAGCTTTCACAGAACTTGATTTGCATAATTAATCACTGGCTCTTTTTTAAATGAATGGTTAACAAGCAACTCTGAAATCCTGAAGAACTCTGATCTGTGCTGATCTACCCTGCTTCTAAAGGACCTGCCATGAAGCAGAGGGGGGATGGCTTCTGAAAGAGGAGACATCATTTTTGGACCAGTGGCCAGTGTGGGAATTTGTTTTGCCTGAGAACACATTTTGTTGAGAGCATTTGGTTTTGTTTTCAGTGGTGGAAGAAAATAGATTTTTGTTCAATGAAAAAGTTAAATTTTAAAACGGTTTAAAACATAGGGAAATGGTATAAACCTCTGCCCCTGCAGCCCTTTCCTAGCCAGGACCACCATTTCAGGAGGCGCCCTGGCCATCTGTGCTCACTACCCTTCTGGCTCTACTCCTGACCTCCTACACAGCAGCAGGCACTAATTCCCCCTAAATCTCCCATTCCATCAGCCTTTTGTGTGTCGCTGCCTCTTTTAGAATGGGAGCTGCAGGAGACGGGCTTTTTTGCTTATATCATATATATTTGCATATGTGTCTGTGTTTATGCGCATACACACACACACACACAGAGAAGATGAGCACTTCCCCACCTTCATTGTGGCTAAATGGTTAACCAGCAAGCTGGCTGAGGGCTCTAGGAGTATTATAAATCCAAGGGACCCAAAGCAGGAGTCACCAGACTTGACTTCTATTCTCAGCTGTTGATAGTTTGACATACTGGATGAGTTGTCTGTTGTTTAAAATTGTATAATTCCTAGCCTGATTACTTTATGAGGTTGTTGTGAGGTCCGGATGTAAGTTGTAGAGTCATTATATCCACAGCATAGTTCTGCATGTTAGCACTTGCTTTTGGTAGAAGTTCATCAGCTTAAAGGTTTAGAACTGGGGAGGAACATTAGTGGGCCTCTGGTCCATTCTTCTCATTTTTGCAGCTGGGGAAATGAGGCCCAGAGAAGGGAAATCTGAAAGGGAGGCTGCAGTAAAAGGGAGACTAGGAAAAGCTTCCTTCAAGTGAAGTCAACCAAGTGTTAATAAAGTACCTACTGTGTGCCAGGCATTCTGCTGAGCACCGGGGTACAAAGAAAGACAGGAAAACACTCCTTGTTCTCAAGAAACTCCCAGTCTCATGGAGGAAACAGCCTTGAAATATCTATGTACATAGAAGATAGAGACATGATAAATTGGGGTTAGTCAACAGAGGGAAAGCCCTCGCGTTAAGCGGCAATCAGGAAAGACTTCCTGTAGAAGGGTGCCAGGAGGTACTTATTGATTACTGACTGCACCAGTGCCGTGTCAGTGTCCAGGAAGAGAAGGCCATGCGTAGAGAGATGTTAATGGAGGTCAAGTTGACAGGACGTGGCAGCAGATTGGATATGCGAACGTAGGGAGGAATGAGGAGGTTGGGATGCTGGGTGATGTGGAGGATGGTTGTCTCTTCAGAAGTAACAGGGAGGTTAAGAAGGGCTAGGAAGGGTTTGAGGAGAAAGAGGAGTTCAGTTTTGGAGGTGTGGATTTGTCCACAGGTCATTCAGTTTGAGATGTCCAAGAGGCAGTTGAGGACGCAAGTTTGAAGGCCAGGAGAGAGGTTAGGTCTGGTTAAGTCTATTTGAGAATCCTCAGCACAGAGATGATAATTGAATCTGTGGCAGCTGATGTTCACCAGGTAAAATGGTTCAATGGAAGAAGAGGACTCCCTACTGAGCTCTGTAGGACACCCACAGTTAGCAGTGGGGCATGACCTGTCTAATCCAAGAAACATTTGTTAAGCCCCTTCTGGGTGCTAGGCATTGTTCTAAGTGCTGGGGCTCTAGCTAATAAAAAGAGAGGCAGTTTCTGCACTCAAGGAGCTTGCAGGCCAAATGGGGAGACAACGCAAAAGGAGTCAGGAAATGGGGGGGAGGGATGAGCACCAGGGTGTGCCTGGTGCAGAGATATTGTCTTCCATGGCATTGAAACCAAGTAGGGCAGCAGGTGTGAAGTTGAGGACAGTGGGTCTAGTGTCTGCCCCCTCTAAGGGAAGGCATTTTGGTGCTCTGCCTTTCAGTCAGAGAGGAGAGGATTGAAGGACGTGGTGTTAACCAGGGCTTGTGTTAGCAGCTTGGTGTTAGAAGTGATGAGCTTGTCCTAGGAAGGGACCTTGTTCCATGGATATGAAGCCAGCCAGAGTTAGGTGGATGAAGATCCAGCAGGGGAGACTGAGGACTTGGTCAGACAGGTGGAAGAAGACCCGAGAGAGTCCTGGGGATGGTGGGCTTTGAGCTAAATCTTGGAAGAAGCCAGAGAAGCCTACAGTTGGCAGGTAGGGGAAGGAGGCCTTTTGGCCTTTGTTCCCCTGCATAGTGATGCACAGTGCTTTAGATTCCAATTCCTAAGTTTCCTCTAGTTTTGATGAGTTAGTGTGTTCAGGCAGACTCTTAAATAAATGAATAAAAACTGTTTATTAAGCAGTTGTTCTTCGTCACGTCTGACTCTTTGTGACCCTGTTTGGGGTCTTCTTGGCAGAGATATTGGAGAGGTTGGCCATTTCCTTCTCCAGCTGTTCTACAGATGAGAAAACTGAGGCAAACAGGGTTAAATGACTTGACCAGGGTCACAGTAAATATCTTGAGGATGGATTTGAACTCATGAAAACAAGTGTTCCTGATGGCAGGCCTTACATTGTACCCACTGTGCCACCTACCTGCCCTAAGGCCTAGGAGTACGAATGGAAAATATCTTAATGAGGGAAACAACACATTTAAGAGAGAGGTGCCCTAGGAAAATGAACTGCCATCAAGCTTTGTGAAATGTTTAGTGTACGGTAGACAGTGGGCATGCAAAGAAGGACAGAACCTGGGCCCTGCTTTCAAGGAGCTCCAGTTGTAAAGGGGGAGACATCATACAAGTAACTATGTGTGTACAAGATTAATACACCATCTGCAAATGGTGGGGGGTGATCACAGACAGAAGCCAGCAGTGGGGGGAGGCCTGCAGAGCATGACACGAGCTGAGCCTAAGGAAGCAAGGATGTGGGGACAGAGAGGGAGAGCATTCCAGGCACAGGGACGGCCAGTGAAAGGCAGGGGATGGGGAGCTGGGCACGTGTAATGGACAGCAGGAAGGCCAATGCAGGGGGGTGGAGCTGCCTTGTCTGATGACTGGAAGGGTGGGAGGGTGTGGAGCATCAGGGTAGTCGGTAACTATAAAATAATATGTGGTGCATGATAACTGAAACAGCTGGGGTCCTTTGACAGTTTTGAGGCGTTCCACTATAGACCTAAGTATGGGAAGTAAAACTCTTCAAAGGGAAAAAGATTGCTTCTTTTTTGTCACAATTCTCTGTGATAGTAAACGATATGCAGCTAGTCCCAAATGACCAGCATGTGAATAAATGAAATTAATAGCTGGCGTTCAGGAGATCCCTAACGCTCCATGGAATCGGGAGTGTTGTGCCTGGTTTTATCTTACTCTTGAGCCTCTCACCTCTTGACTCTCACCTCCTGACATTATCAGTTCTTTCAGATTTCATTGATGTCGAATAAAATGGTTCCACCCCCCCCCATTTTATTTGTTCCCTCTATTTGTAGCTGAGTGTCTTGGCCTGAATATAATGAGAGTCACTAGGGATAAATGTAAGGCCTTGTACTGGGATTCAGTAAGTCAGCTTCACAGGACCATGTAGGGGAGGGGTGCTGGAAAAACAAACTGGAGCTCTAATGGACCACAAACTCCGTGAGTCAGCAGCCTGATACCGAAGCCAAATCATTGCTTTGTGCTGACGTTGGTCAGACCCACCATCAGGAGGATGGCATTGGGTTCTGGGTGTGGCGATTGAAGAACAGTGTTGTTAAGTTACAGAATGTGTGGAGTCGGGCAACTGGGGTGGCAGAGGACCTCAAGTCCGAGTCACATGAGGATTAATTGGAGGAACGAGGAATTTCCAACCTGGGAAAGAAAGGACTTGGGAGACATGGTAGCTGTCTTCAAGCACTCGGCTGTCATGTGGAGGAGGTGGCTGAGACCGGATGTGAAGACTTAAATCAGAACTGAAGTGAAATAGCCTGTGACAGCCTTGGCAGCAGGTGGTGTGGTCTCCAGGCGGAGGCTGGGCAACTACAGCACAGGCTTGTCACGGGCTGTGGATCTTTTTTCCAGGTATGTGCTGGACCAGGACACTGAGGTCTCTCAGGCACACAGCTCTTTGATTCGGTGACTCTGCTTTGCTGTATACAACAGTGATGGCCCTGTGTTTGTTCATTTTAGTTGTTTCTGACTCTCCTGTGACCCCATTTTGGGTTTTCTTGGCAGAGGTACTGGAGGGGTTTGCCATTTCCTTCTCCAGCTCATTTTACAGTCGAGGAAACTGAAGCAGACAGTATTAAATGACTTGCCCAGGGTCACAAAGCTAGTGTCTGAGGCTGGATTTGAAATCAGATCTTTTAAACTCCAGGCCTACTACTCTATCCACTGCACCACCCAGCTGCCTTGGCAGTATTATGTAAGAGTCCCAAATTAACCGCGCTGCCCCCTGATGGGTGCAGGCTCTGTTCTAGTGGCTTCTGTTAATGGTTTGTGTTGCACATGTTCTTGTTTTTTTTTTTTTTAATTTAATTTTAATTTTTGAAATATTTATTTTTTTTTATTGATTTATTTACTTTTAGTTTACAAGATTCAGTTCCACAATCCTTGAGTTTCAGATTTTCTCCCCTCCCTTTTCCCCACCATGGCGGCAGTGTTGCACATATTCTTAAGGAGGGATAATTATTTCCTAAGGAACAAAAAAAGAGTGGATATTCTTGTACCTTGGGAAAATAGCAAGAACCCAAAGGGATCTTGTTTTTCTAAGTTTTTCATTTATCAGAGGCAACCTTAGTCTGATAGAGTTTTCAGAAAGTCTCTGTTATTACCTCTGACTTTTTAAGCCACTTTGGAGTCATTGTTTTCTTGGATTAAATTTCCGTTATAGTAGACCATATAGTATGTATTTGTGTCCCTTACACTGAACTTTATTCTGATGAACAAAGCCATTTATTTGTGAACCATGTGCTTTTATTCTTTTAAAAACTTTCCATTTACCACTGATTTATCTGCTTTTCTTTATCTGTTCTAGATATTGTCAATGTTTTTTTTTTCTTTATTATTCCATTGTTTATTTATTACTGTGAGACTTACAGAATGGTAACTTTCTGTTCTCTTTTTCCTTACCTTTATTGAAGATCAGTACCACACTTGCTTTTTTCCAGTCTTCTGGTATCTCTCCAGTTCTTGAATTTTCAAAAATAATTGTAAGTGATTCAGTAAGTATGTCCTCTCATTTTCTTGGGGGTGATACTTTCTCTGTGATGCATGTCATCTTGAGCTGCTAATTTTGTACATAAACTATCCAGATATTCTCATCCCTGCTTTATCATTACTGCATTTTTGCAAGGCTTTCATTACTTTCTCATTCTGAAGTGTTTATGTTTTGCTTTGCCAATGAATTTTTTAGAAATAAATTTTGTGTCTTGTATCTATTTCTGTAAAATTCATGTCATTTACTATTCAACAGCCTGTTTTCTCTAGCATTTCTCATTTGTTAAGTTTACAGTTCCCAGCTTCAACAGTTGGCTTTTCTATTTTCTGGGTGTTTTGTACTTTTCTGAGTCTTGACTGACAGTGGCTTCTTCAGATTCTTTTGCTCCATTGGCTGTTTATTTTTGGTCTGTATATGAGAAAACACCCAGTACAGAACCAGACATCCTTCCAAACTTGAACATCAGAGTAAAAATGTTACATGACAAAAGTACTTACCTGTAACACTTGCCAAAAGGTCAACCATTAGTTTAAGAATGTGGATTTACATCTCACATGAGGGCAGGTATCTTAAAAGCCGTTGTCTTAGAGTTTTTTTTAACTGCTATTTTTAATTAAAACCATTTTCAAGATAATTTGTAGCCATTCCTTTATGATAGTGTAACTATAGATATCACAGTGAACAGATATAATGAGGTGTCACTTGCTTGGAGAAAAATATTCAGCTGTGCAATAGGACTAAGTATTGCTTCTTAAATAAACTCTTCTATCATTTATACTGTACTAATGTGCAAACATTGGCCAGTATGGAATCATACGTTGCCCAGTCTGCACAATTGAAGTGATGTTAGACCTTAAAAGTAATTCTCTTTATTCATTAAATAAACTTATAAGAGTGTCTGGTCATAAACACCAGAAAGTAAAATTGGTTTGTTTTTTTTTTTTAATATGCAACTGGGACATAAGTTATACAGGCATTGAGGTATAAAAGTCCATTGTGCCCTACTAGAAAGTTGGGGGGAGGAGGATATGAGAGAACAGATTAGGGGAAAGGATATTCAGTAGGCTTGCTGTTTTGGGGTGGGGATAAAGGGAAAGACTAGGAGAAAAAATTGTAACTCAAAATCTTGTGAAAATGAATGCTGAAAACTAAAAATAAATACATAAATTGGGGGGGGGGAAGCACGAACCAAAAAAGACCAGAAATTACTAGCGCCTCATTTTCAATCTTTACCTTTTAAGGATCCAAAATCCAAACCGTGTTTATTCTGAGTTCTTAGGAAGATATTAACCAATGCTAACAGACATCAGCCTATCTATGTGTGCACACACACACGTACACGCTCACACATCATTTTCATAGCAGTATTACCCATTTAGCTTTAACTGAAATCCTGGTGGGAGTATATTTGGTTTTATTTCCTCTTGTTTGCTTGAAACATTTAGTCTAAGGGACAAACTAGGGCCATTGTTTTGAATCATCTTCCACTTAGCTTTTATAACTCAACTTTGATGAGTGAGTTCCTTTACAAACTCTCTTTGGCATAGAGCGGCTCTGCCCCTTCCCCTTTGAACGCTGGATGATTAGAGTGCCCTTTATCATCTGGTAACCACTATAGAACAATCCTTCTGCAGTTTACTTCCTTAGGGAAATACTCATGATCTGGGCGTGGCAATTTTCCTTCGGCAGGCAGTGATTTCTGCTGATGTTGTCCCTTTACAGAGATGGCATTTTGCTTATTCTTGGTATGAGGTCCCCAGTTTTGGTTTTGCATGGGCAGGGATTGTTTCATTTTTGCTTTTGCAACCCTAGTACCTGGCACAGTTTCACAGTGCCTTGGCACATAGTAGGTACTTAATAATTGATTGTGACTATGACTGTGTAAGGCCTGGTCATTCCCAAAGCCACTCCTTCCATTGTGTTTTCCCATGTCTCTATGAACTATCTACACTTTTAAAAACCTGAAAATGTTTGGAATTTTTCAGTTTATAGTGCTGCCCTTTTGTCCAGTCTGTAGGGTTTATTGATCTATTAAAACTGCCACCAGTGGTGCTGAGCCATGCCCGTGGACATACACATAGAAGGAAGGAAGAGAACTAGAGGGAAAGAGCAGCTCAGATGAGAATGCCTGCAAGGGCTAACCTGAGGACCAGAGCTATCCTACCCATAGAAGCTGAATTTACCTATGGATGCCTCTTGGTGTGCTTGTCCTTCTGATGTAATTATAAAACTTAAATGATTTTTTTTTAGACTAGCTTTCATTTTCTCTTCCCTCTTCCTTTTAGTCTTTAGGAAAGGAGAAAAGATCCTGTCTTTAAAAATTTTCCCTTAAAATGGTAAAGAGACTAGAGATATTTGTATGGGGAGAATGAATCATCCATTTATTTATTTTAAATTAGATTCATTTTTCTATTCATAAGTGCCTATGGTACTCTAAATGGTTAAGCTAAAAAGGGTATGGATAGTAGTAGATTATGCTCTCGGTTGGCAGTGGCGCCTCTTTGTTGAGGTGTTGAAGAAGAGGCCAAGTGACCTGATGAAGGGCTTGGGTGTTGGGTTGAATTCTGTACTCTCAGTGGGCTCTTCTGACTCTGTATCAGCCCATGTTTTTCATAAATGGAAGGTTTTCCTTATTTGAAGAACATCTTTAAGATTAATATCAGCAGACTTTTGAAATTTGGCTGCTTTGTTTTTTATTTGTGGACTGATATGTATATGCATGGGGGAATTTAGGGGTGGAAATGGGTGACTGTGCTTATGAACATTAGTGTGTATTTAATAAAGGAGGTGAACCTAAGCAGAGAAGTTAGGTAAGTAGGTGAAAGAAGATTTAGAGACAGATCTGAGAGTTCTTAGAATGATCGCCACAAGAGATGACTGTAAGGGAAATTCACATAAGTGATAATAATTCAGTGGAAGTTATTTGGATTTCAGGCCTCTAAGGGCTGGAGGAGGGATCCTTTAACATTTGGTGAGCCTTCAAATTGAAGAAGAGAGGTCGAGGATTGTCTTCTGGGTCTGTCTCCTTACTTAGATTTCAGACACCAAAGGTTCTTAATCTGGAGCTCCCAAAAGGGGTCCATGTATAGATTTCAAGGAAAATTAATATTGCATGTTCGTTTTCATTAACTTCTAACTGAAGCTTAACATTTCCTAAATATTTAAAAACATTATTTTGTGAAGTGGGGGTGGGGAGGTGATTTCTCCAAACTACCAAACGGGAGTCCAACAAAAGTTCGAAACCTTCACCTGTATCAAGAGAATAGGTCTAGTGTAGTAAGAAGAGCAGCTGAGGAACCTTCAGGAAACAAAATCTAACAAAGGAAAGCTATGGACTGGACAGTAGGTCTACTGTCGGTGCATCCCAGCCTAATTGAATGACCATTTAAGGTGTCCAGTGAAGTGCCACAGGGATCTGCATCTGGTCCTTCGCTGTTGAACACTTAAAAAAAAAATAATGGTTCGAATTAAGGCCTGAATGGCATGCTAATTAATTTTGCAGTGACACTTTTCTGGGAAGAGAATTGTTCAGACCCTGGATGGCAGTAAGGATTCAAAACAATCTTGATACCAAATGATATGAAGTTGAAAAGGAGTAAGTCACAGATTGGTGTTCAAGTAGTTGGCTTTGCAAATAGAGCATCAGAAAGCCTGGTTGGATATACTTACTGAAGTTTGTCTGGAAAATGTGTAGGTGTTAAAGGGGAAACTCTGAGCTCCATATGGGTCAGCAGTGAGGATAGGGCAGTTTGTGGTAGGTATTGCTGTCCCATACTTGCAGCAAGAGAGACCCAGCATTCTGTTGACTTCTACCCTGCTCAGACCACATCTGTGAGTCCAGTGTTGAGTTCTGGGCACCATTTTCTAGGGGAGAATATTGTTAAGTATCCAGAATAAGACAACCAGGATGGTAAAATTCATGCCCTAGGAAGATTTATTCTAAGGAACTGGAATGTTTAACCTGGAGACCAAAAGATTTAGGGAAGATCAGCTAGCTTTGTTCAAATATTTGGAAAGTTGTTGTTGAAGTAGAAAGAAGATTGGGCTTGTTTTATTTGCCCCCTACAGTTGGGGATTCCTGGTCAAGTATGGGTTGTTTTCAATGGCCTGAGAGGTCTCAAACTCTGAGTGCTTTGAAATGACTTGCTCCAAATGATAGGATTGATATTTTATTTTTGAAGGTGAGCTATTTGAAAAGATGAGTGAATAGGAATTTAGATAGGACCCAGGGATCCAATTAAGCATCCTTACCGCACTAAACACATTTCCTTTCCACATTCCCCACCTAAATTCTGAAAAATCACATTTCTCTGTTTTTCTTCTGGGACCCTTTATTTGATTGATGCCTAAGTTGGATATGTACTGCTATTCATTAGTCACTCCACCAGTTAGCCATCCCATTTCATGCCAGCCTGGCTTGCACCAAATAGACTTTCTTTTTCATTCCTTGTCACTTACTGACTGCCACTGAAAGTGACTGACCCCTGCTCCCCAGTCTGGCCGTGCAGCAGCTCCTCTGACAGCTTAGGGATCTGTTGGTTCCAGTTACATAAACAGGGCATAGACCTTCACAGATTTTTTTTCTGGCTCTTTTTCTTGCATTCCAGTTTTCTAATGGAAAACTATCTTCATCTTCCAAACAAGATTGGTCACAATTTTATCAGAGTGCTTTCTGGCATGTATTAACTTCTCTTCTGCATTGCACTTGCTTCCTGATTGGAAGCGGTGCACTTTCTGAAAAGAGCTAGTATCATTCCTGTTTTATATTGGAAAAAAAATTAACAGCAAATGATTTTAATTCCCTAGTGACCTAAGATACTGTGTAACTGACAGTGCTTAGAATTCATTTTTCTTGTATTGGTTTAGTGTTTATTGAAACAGGGATAACATAGTAGCTGTGTTCAAATATTTTAAAAGTTGTCATGGAGAAGAGGGATTTGCTTTGTTCTGCTTGACTCCAGAGTGCAGAGCCATAAAAAAGGGGGGGGGGGGAGGTTGCAGAGAGGCCGACTGAGGTGAGACATGAGGAAAACTGTCCCAAGGAAGACAGGTGAGTGGACTGACCTGAGAGCAGCTACAGTCTTTCCTGCTCTGTTCTTGTGTGGCTTTGCTCTTCACGTTGCTGACCAGGGCACTTGTAATTTGTGGGATGGCTCTCAGGGGACTGTGAGACAGACTCCTGCTTTGTAACCTGCATCACAACTGACTTATTCTTAGGTCCTTTCAGCTTCTGCAAATTCTCCATCGATCAAGTTAAAACACTGATGCAGATCTCACCATCTCAATCAGACACAAATTGGCATTGGACAAATACAGACAATTGAGTAAACTGAGCAATGAGCTGCTGGTCCTGTACTTAAGTAAACATTTCCAATACACAGAATAAGAGGGAAATCCAAAGGATTGGTTGAGAGAGAACCCTTGTTTGTGCTCATATAGGGATAGCTTTGTAGACAATGTTGGGCTTTTAGGATTTCGTTAAAGAGTAGGAAGAATGCTTAGTTTTGAAGTGACTGGTGTCTCCATTGAGAACAGAATTTAAAGACAAAAAATCAAAGAGTAACATAGTAAGGGCTCAGCATTGGGAAGATCAGAAAGCAGAGGTCCTAGAAATAGCTAATTTAAGGAAGTCATCAGATCAGTAGAAATTCTTTCACAGTGAAGAAGTCTGGTCTGGGCAAGGAGATGATTGGAAGCCAGACTAGCATTCTTGAAGAGAAAAGTTGTCTAATCCCCCTGCATTGTTAATGGGATTATATATATATATGTATTTATATTTATAGACACTTGTAGAATTGATGACTGATTAGTGAAGAAGAGGTGGCTCCATTTCCATTGGGGAAAGGCCAGACCTTTAGCTAGAAGTTTACCTAATATATGTACTTTTGGCATTAACGGACTCGCACTTAATAAGAAAGATGCATGCTGCTTTTGTGCCATGGAGACCTGGGGCATTTTCAGTCACCCTTTCCTAGACATTGGGAATTCCTGAAATGGTCACATCACAGTTCCCTTTGAATATTCCTGGACGTTACCTGTCATCAGCCACTCTGCATCTGAGTTGTTTACATGAATGTGTACTAAAGCATTTTGTGTAACATTAGTGTTACATGATAGTTGTGATACCTACATGATAATCATTTTTCTCTCTCTTTTTCTAGGGTGTAGATTCTGGATTTGTTCCCAGTGTTCAGGACTTTGATAAGAAACTGACAGAGGCTGATGCATATTTGCAAATTTTGATCGATCAGCTGAAGGTAGGGCAGATGAAGTTTAGCATTGAGGTGGTTGGTGCACAAGTGCACCAGATGTTTGGGGCCTCTGCTTCTTAGTCAGACATTTCTGGCTCTCCTGCTAGTTTTAAAACAACCAAAAAACCCTTCTCTAGCTTTTAGCTCTTCTTTGAAGCTGCCTCTTTCAAAGATTTCTTTCAATAATCTAATTACTTTGACAGTAATACATAGATGGTTATGATGGTTTATATCCTTTATGGTTATAAACATGTATTCAGTTCTTGCACATATGGACACACTTCTAAGAAAAGGTGGGAGCTGAAAGGACTCAGCCATTTTTTAAATCCTGTGGAAGCAGGTGAGTTTCAAAAGAAACTTAATTTGGAACTGCATATGTCTTCCCCTTACTACCCTTCCTTGACATAGGTGAGAAGAATTCACCTAAGGCATATGCATAGAAGCCACAGTTGACAGACTTACAAAACTGGAGGAGTCTTCGCCTCCTTGTTTCTCCTTTTTTCTTTCAAACAAAACACACGCAGAGGTCCTGTGGGGCCGCCTTGGGAGAATATTGTAAAAGTTCCTCTCTGCTTTTGAGAAGCACCAGTAGTAGCTTCGAGTCTTAAAAGCCAAGTGTTTTCTTTTGTTCTCACTGGTTAGAAAAGCAAGATACGCTGGTGAGTCTTAGATACCTTAAGGTGCTCAGAGAAGCGTCTGCCTTGGAGGCTCACCAGCAGCATTTTGTGGGAAGCCCCTGTATCACCCAGAATCTCTCTGCATCACAGCATAGACTTTTAGTTTGTCTTTAAAAACAAAACGTTAGTACAATAACCTACACGTTTTTCAAAGCTCCGCTTCTCTTTTGCAAGTTGAATGCATGCTGTTTACATATTAAAATAGCCTCTTAGACTATAATTCTGACTGACGTGTATGGTTTTTCTTTTTTAGCTCTTTGATAATAAGCTTCAAAACTGCAAAGATGATGAACAGAGAAAGGTAACTCTTTTTCCCTTTAATTGTTGTTTCTTCTGTATTATTTGATTAATTAAAACAATTGTATTAGAGTCTGCTACAGTGTTTAATTTAGCATCATCAGTTCTACTGAAGGGTTTCTGTGGGCCCCTGGTGACTATGTCTTGGAGGCTCACCAGCAGCGAGCAGTTCCTGGGAAGCCCTGGGGGGCTTTTGCTACCCCTGTTTCATCTAGAATAGCTCTGTGTTGCTGCATAGCAAGACTGCTCTTGCTCTGGAGTTCAGCCCAAGCATCATCCAGGATAGAAAAGGGCTATCCCACCATCCTCTGGGTGGACTCAGTCTTTGTTCATCTCATAGAAAAGTTCAAGTGCATTCTTTAGAGGATGATGTCAGAGAAAGGGAGAGAACTTGGATATTAGCCCCAACACCTTGTGGTTTGACAGTCTTGCTCCTGCCCTTTTTCTGCCTTGGGGTTTGGGGTTTTTAGAGATTTTTTTTTTTCTTTCTCTAGTTTCCTTAGGGCAGTAATTTGGCTTCTCAGCTTTGTTGCTATTTTTGTTTTGAAGAATGGTCTTCTTCAGTTTTTTATAATGTATTCTAGCCATGACTCCTTATTCACTTTTTTCCACTCTTGGGTTTTATGTTTAGGTTCCCTCCTTTGTGGGGGGGGTGGGTAATGAACTTAGCCAAATGTTTCATTTTAAAACAGGCCTTTTTAAGTTGTATCTATAAACTATACAAGACATCTTCATCTGAGAGAACAAGCATTGAAGTCGTGGCTTTTTCCTGGTGAACTGAACCCAGGTGTTGTTGACTTGTTTATAAGCACAACATAAAGTCAGTCATCAAGGACTTGTGTGTGGTCATTGCCTCTGATTATCTTCAGACTTTGAACTTAGGGTCACCACTGCTACTGGGTTTAATTATCACTCGTAGATAGAGGCACTGGTATAAGTGATGGGCTTGGCCTGGGAGCCCAGGGGCCTCAAACCCGAGCCTGCCCCAGCGTTCAAAGTGCCCCTGTAAGGGGTTTCAGTTTGTTCTCTAGGTCAAATGGATCATCTCAGATGAGCCCATAGAGCCCGATGAATAAAATGCCTAAAGAGACTATATGGTCATTATATAAACGTAATTTACTATAATTGGTTTTAACAGTAAAAACTTTCTTGTATGCTTCTCATGGTTTATATTTGGGGTTTTATTTTTTGCAGAGAATTGAGACTCTCAAAGAGACCACAAATGTAAGTTTTGTGTTTTGCATACTTTGTCCTTGCATTAGGCTTTGTAACAATTCGTTCTATTTGGGTTATTTGTATCTGTGATAGTTGACCATTCATGTTAACTTTCAAAGAGTTGTCTCATTAAGGCCATTCAGAATTTTTACCGTAGAGTTAGGGTTAAAAAAATTTGCCAAACCGACCTTCACTTCAGATAATGCGTGCTCTGTTTCCTGTCTTAGAGGTTTGAGATCCTTTTTTAAAAGTTGGCTTTTTTTTTTTTTAAGAGCATTGTAATTGTGAACATTTTTCTTTTTTCTAAATATCCTTATGCACGTTTTGGCCTTCTGTCATTGTGTAACAAGCAAGACATTTTGAATAGCTTGTCTTTTTATGGAAATAGTAAAGAAATACATTGAACAGTACAATTAAGAGGGAGCAACACAGTTTCAGGCCTGCTAGTTTTATGAGAGTGCCTTTTCCATTGCCTGTCTAGATCTCTTGTAGAAATTTCTCTTTAACTGAGCCTATTTTAGAGAAATAATGCTGACAGAGATCTAAGAGTCTAAAAGGGAATCCTTCCTCTCCCTTCTGAAAAGGCACACTCACTTTTCAAGTGTATGTGATTGGTGAGAATTTCAGTTCAAAAGAAACAACTGTCTTTGGCATTGCCGGCCTAGGTGTTTTTCAGTCAGCACAGCTGTTAATGTTCTAACTCGCTTTGTTTTCATAGGCTCAGTTTGCCACAGTTGATTTGGGGTCTCCAGACCATATTATTTGCTTAACATTGTATGATTATCTTAAATCTTAGAAAACACTTGCAAAGTTATTATTTGGATAAAATCCTGAAATCAGTGTTTTGTTTTTATAGAACATGGTAGAATCAATTAAACACTGCATTGTGTTGCTGCAGATTGCTAAAGTAAGTAAACTGCTTTTGATTCACTTAACTTAATGAGGATTTACTGTTCAATATGATGTCAGCTTTTCTTGAGGGGGCAGTAACATGATGGAATTTGCATTCAGCCTAGTCACTTTATGCAAGAAACTAATTTGGGGCGATTCCTTGTGCTGTGGAGCAACAAAGCTAATCCCTTGCCTGCCTGGGTCTGCCGTGGTGAGGCCATTTTTGGTGGTCCTGAGAAAGAGGTTAGGGAAGCTTTACCTCGAGCTCCCTCTTCCTTAGATCGCACCTTTGACGCTTGCTGGGATGAAATGCATTTCTGGCAGATCTTTTATTTTCATAGGAATGAAAAAGGGAAAATGGGGTAGTTCTTCTCCCCTGTCCCCACCCCACCCCCCAAAAAAGAAAAGCTAACCAGAAGATAGGGTAGAAATGAATTAGGGACTCTTTCTGTTTGGTTTTTATTTTTAAAGGTAACTTTTGTTCTCTTTTATTTAGTATGGATTCATTGAAGAACCAGCTTAGCTGCAGGAAATTAGCTTGTAACACATGAATTGACTTTTGTCCAAATTCTTTTTTTATCTGACCCATCTGGACAACCACATTAAAGAAAAGAAACATTCTGAATAATTTCAAATATATGTGACCAGCAAAGTCTTTGGAGGTGAAAAAACCCAGCACAACATTTTTGGTTTCATTTGACTTGGACGCTTTCCAGCCATTGACTTTTTGGTTAGCATTTTGTCGTACAGTATTAAGTTAGTGATTGGTTATTGTGTTTATCACAATTTCTGCCCTTTTCTGCCATCCCCTGTTCTGGCAGGGTATTGGGGGGGGGGGAGTTGTTGACTGGCCCAATCACAATGGCACTTTGCATGCCATTTCAGTTACAAGGCTGCTTTCAGAGTTAAATGTCATTTAGTCACTTGCCCATTAATTTCATTTTCATTGGTAGAAAAGGAATCAAAGTCAGGCCCTCGAGCTGTGTACGATAGTGTCCTTTGGGAAAACGCTTCTAGAATTCTAGTCTCTGCCCCATTTTTGTAGAGGGCAACAAAGCCATGCTTCCTGATTGGAGATAGAAGGCCCATAGACTGAGTTTAGATTTTTGCGATTCTCTCCTTGGCTGCCTGTTATTCTAGTAATTACCTACTTGGGGATCTAATTTTTCCTGTTTTTCCAAATCAATATTTAATCATAAAGGTCTTCAAAGAAAATCCTTGGGGAATTGGGACTTTTCTTGGCAATGATATTACATGAGAAATTGTACTCAGATTGGCTAATGGCCTTTGCATTCAGCCTATGGCTTCCCCATATACTACATATTGTTGGAAGCAGACTGTGGGTGGTTTGCTGCTTCTCTGTTTTTATGTGTCTTGAATTTGAGGGAGCAAGAGAGCATATTACTGTTGGAACATTCACATATGAGCAACCCTATCACAAGATTGTTACGGTATTGTGGCAGCGATCTGGCCCAGTGGCTTACACAAAATCAAGTGGTGATTTTAGTTGCCACCAAAAAGCCTACCATTGCTTCCTTGGTTCTGCCTTTGAAATGTTATTTAGGTTCAGATGACCTTATCCAGAACTAGGCTCTCCCATCATTATTAATCTTCCACTGACAGGTTATTAGTTATAATGCTAGACCCACTTGGTAAATGTACATTTGTGGTCTTTTGGCATAGATCATCTGGAGGCTCGATAAGTAGATTTAGCCATTTATTTTTCAAATACATTTTTTTGTAGAGATAAAGCTGTTTGCTATTAGTAACAAATTCTAGAATTGTGAGGCTTAATGGTAGAGATGGGGAAGAAGGAAATCAGAGTAGTGTTCTGTTTATTTAGGATCATCACACTTTTAGAGAGAATGTAAAGACACTGGAAAAAGCAAACAGAGGAGCAGACCCTGTCGCAAAAAAGCCCTCAGTGGTTTTTCACTTGGGGAAGGAGTCATTTACCAAGAGAGCTGCTAACAAGGGTATGATGTGTTTTTATGCAAGAAATGCCAAGTAGTTTTCATCAGTGTCAAGGAAAAGTGATCCAAAACCCCAAAAGGCATGTTTTAAAAATGTTTTAACTCAAGAACAAGGCCAGCAGGTTGCTAAAACAGTTGCGTTGGCTTTTTTGAGAGAGGTTGTGCATTCTAAATACTCAAGAAGCCAGTAGGCACCTTTCTCTGTTGCTTGGTTTAATCATTTGCCTGGCCAGAGAAAGAGATTAGATCCACCACAATCTCTTGGAGTCTTTCCTCTAACTGCACAGTTACATAATTTTAACTGGGACACATAGAGCTAATGGAATAATCATTATCATCGTCATCATCCCAGGCTTCTCCATAGTCATAGAGGCTCTTACAGATTTGTGGGGTCTCCTAGTAGCCTTCACTCCCTAAACTTTTTCAGGAGCCAGATGGAACTTCCCAGGTGCAGGGAAGAACCTTGAAGTCCAAGACTGGCTGAGGAGTGGAAAGTGTAGAAGAGGAGCTGCTTGGCCAAGCTCTTGGTGACACTACTGCCATATTGGCTTTACTTGTCATGTACCTCATTATTGAGGGTGGCTCCCCTTCACACAATAGTCTTTTCATCTAGGCTTATGTTTATCAGCTGGAATCTAAGGGAACACAAACTTACAAGCTTTGTGGACAATTTTTGGAGCTTTTTCTGCCATGATATAGATCTGGTAAGAACAGAAACTGGAGTTTCATAAAACAAACCCCACATCACATAATAATTAACAGTTTTTGATGTTAATAGCTCTGGTGCTTGAAGTGTTCATTCTTCTGTAAGAAGTGGAGCTAGGTCACACCTTAATGTGACTGGTGACTGTTAATTGATAAATAGAATTTAAGAATATTTGACATGTTTTTTTCATTGTTTGGATGATATGGGTTTGGAAGCCCTGAGTTTGATGAGCATTTGTGTAGTAGCTGACAGTTACCGAGTGCTTGCTCTTCAGTGAGGTGGCCTAACTCTAGGGACACTGAGGCTCGGTGGTCCTTGTCATTCATGGCTTGATTCAGGTGTCACCTTCTACAGGAGACCTTTTGTGTTCACCACTCCCCCTACCCCCATCCCACCTCTCCTCACCTCCCATTCTTCCAACCACTTTATTTTTGTTCCAGTGGTTTGGGACATGTCATTGCCCCCCAGAATAATGTCAGCTCCTTGAGAACAGGACTGGGTTTGTTTTTCTTTTTATATCCCCAGTGTATAGCTTGTGCTTGACACATAGTGGGTGCTTCTTGAATAGAGCTGGATCTGGATCAGATCAGTATCAGCTGATCTTGAGCCCAGGCCTCTGTCCCCTTGAAGCTCATCCATCTGTAGAGGCCTGGGTGAGAGATTCGGGTCTCCTCATGCTCCCTGCCTTCCCCAAAGCACTTTCTTTTCCATGATCTTCTTGTATAGTTTCCCACCTAACTTAAATGAGGAACTGCTGTCTACCATATTTTGTTAGACTTTTATGCTTCATTTCATTGAAAAGCACACCATTTTATGCAAGAAAAACTTTGCTAGAATATCTTGCCTTATTAGAAGGAATTAAATACATTTCTGCCGAGAAATGAAGGCTTCGTTTTTCAGCCAATGGTACCAAGATTCAAACAGATCTGCAATGTTGGCTAAAAGCTGAAAATTTGTTAGCGCTTTTGTTTGGCCCAGCTCTTAGACATCCAGATCTCAGCGGTGTTGCTGCAGTCAAGGAAGGATCGAGTCACAGGGAAGACTGGTGTTCAGGACTTGGAACGAGAGATCAGATGACTGAGGGGAGAAACAGTACAAGGTGAGGGAAGATGTGCTTTGCCAGGTCAAGGGTTTAATGCTCTGAAGACAGGAAGGGGTTGGGGGTATGCTGACCTTTGGGTAATGAGTCTAAAGATCTGACAAAGAAGGTGAATGATTAGATGGTTCATATCAGCACAGACCTCAACTGTCTTGACGGGCAGTGTTGCTCTGCATTGAGGCAGGCCTGCCTGTCAGACAGCCATGCCTAGCTTTGTTTTCTTGCTGGGATGCCTGGAAAGGAGGAGGTAGTTTCAGGTCTTAAACTCAAGGGAGCAGGCCTGACCTTGTGGTGCCCTCTGTCTAGTCATGAAGCAAGAGTTTTGCATTCATCCTTAGCATAACTCTTTTAAAAATTGCAACTGGTTTCAAATCTGTGCGCATTTGGCCTGGAGAAGAGAAGACTGGGAAGGGCACAGTGATGATCTTCGTTGATTTGAGCAGATGTCACCAGGCATACAGGACAGGCATTAGGCCCATTGTCTTTGGTCCCAGTGGGTAGAAGCAGCAGTAGGGAGGGGTTGCAGAGAGGCCTTATTGCTACTTGAGAAGTAGTGAGTTTCCCTTCACTCCAGGCCTTTGTGCAGATGCTGGGTGACGACTTGGCAGGGTTGTTGGAAGGCATTTTTCTGGTTTTGAGTTGGACTAGGTGACCACTGGACTCTCCTCCAATTCTGAAAATTCAATAAAGATGGTTGGAATTTATGGCTAGAAAACACTTGATAATCCCTCGACAGGTTCATCTAGATTTGTGCTTCTCTGCTATCTTCTTTAGATCACATACAGAGAGAAGATTTCAGTCCAGTCCAGACTCTTGATTTGAACCTTGTAACTACCATTGATATTTTAACATGAACATCTAAATATCTTTCAACACTTTCTTTGATATATGACCATTATGGTTTAAGTTTTTAGCAAATTAGCAGTAAAAATGAATATATGTGGACTTTGGTCATTTGTAATTTTTTCATCTAAAAGTTACAATTCTTATTTTATTCATTCTGTTTATCCTGTCCTGTCTCTAGCCTTGTCTTCATGTCACTAAAGGAAGAAGAAATCCAGGGGAATGTTCAAGAGAAATGTGTGCTCTATAAGAACTAATCTAAATAAGTGATTCGAAGTTTACCGTCTAGTTGATTATTTTATAATTGAATTTTAAAACATCTGATTTAAGGCTGTTCTATTTTTATGATATTTAGAAAACCTGTTTTCTCCCATAGCGCTTCTTATTAATTTGCAGAAAATTGACTTGTTTCCTGCTCTACATGGAAGGTCCACCAGCACTTCAGGTGTTCAGAGACTGGATGGCCCTCATCAGGTTTAGTGTAGAAGAGAATCCTTTGTGGTTTGGGGAATTGGACCAAATGCCCTCTGAGGGGCCTCACAGCTCTGAGACCAGCTAGTCAGTTCTTCCACTGTTAGTAGGGTGTGCTGGGATCCCCATTTCCAAGTCCTTAATTGATGTGGAATTGACATTATTTTGAACTTAAATGGGACAAGTATCTTAATAGGATCTAATTAAATTCCTCTTCCGTCCCTTAGCATGACTAGCACCACCTACAGCACTGTGTCATTTCCACACAGATGGTTCCCAGATTTGGGGAGCCAGGCATAGGTCCCTCCCCGAACATCAGTCTTATAATATCTCCTCCTCTTTGCTAGACAGTTCCTGTTGAGTGTTCTCTACTCAAAAATCACTATGTCCCAAATGTAACTCATCCTTTTCCCTGAGTATTTCCCTCCTCTACATTTCCCTGTGTCTGTCAAGGGTGCTACCAGCCTCAGAGTATTCTGGGTCCATAATCTCAGTTGTCCTCGACTCTTCCCTCCCCCTCTGTCATCTCTTCTATGTTGGCCCTTTCTTTCCACCTTTCTGCAGTGGCAGTTGCCACTGTAATTCACACCTTCTTCATCTTTTACTTAGGCCACTATGGTGACCTACTAGTTTCCCTGCCAGGAGTCTTTCCTGTCTCTCTAATCCACTTTCTCCACAGCCACTCAAATAATTTTTCAGAAGCATAGATCTAACTGTCACACTTCTCAAAATCCTTCAAGGACCCCTTTGCCTCTAAGATAACACACAAACTCCTTTATACTTGACATTTAAGGCTCTCCATAGTCTGCATCCTATTTACACATCACGTCTACCCTTCATTATTCCCCTTGCATAAATTCCAGCTGAATCGGCTTGCTAGGTATTTGTGAAATGTAATACTTTGTGTCCAACCTCCATGCATTTGCTCAAGCCATCTCTTATTCTTGGAATGCTCTCTTTGCTTTATCTTTGCATTGGAGAATATTTTGCCTTCCTTCTAATCGCTGTCTTCTGACAAGTACTTCCTGCTGTCAGTGTCCTCTTCCTCTCCCACTTGCTTATTTGTGTACAGTTGAAACTTCGGGAGGGTTAGGACGCTCTTTGATCTTTGTCTTTCTACCCTGGAGTGTAGTGGTGTTGTGCACAAAACAGACACTTATGAATGTTGATTGAATCAAGCTGAATAAAGTCATATGTTTAGTGCCACGCAAGCGTATGTTGCCTTACTCTCTTACCTCTTTCCACCTCTTGAAAAACGGTTATCCCATGGGATACAATAAAAGCAAAGTGTCTTCCCATGGGGAAAAGAGAGTAGAGAGTGGTCATGGAGAAAGCATCGTTGGTCTGACTATAGGGGGATGTACTATGAATATTTAAAACTTTAAATGGAGAGATTGTGAATAATGAGTGTTTACACAGTTGACTTGAGTCCTTGACATGAATATCACCGTGCAGTCCATCGTCTACAGTGTGTATTCTCTGAAAGAACTTTATTTGGAAGGCTCTTGGCCCTGTGAATAAGTAATGCTCATCATGGTGTGGCTGTGCTCCTGACTAGAGCTGCGTAGGTGGGGTGGGGAAGGCGACATCTGCTGCCCCCTGAACCCATGCCCAGAGACAAGCTGCTGGTCAGCGGGGGGAGGATACTTTCTGTGACTTGTACATGACTGTTAACGTGTTGAACGTTTTTCCTTAAGGACCAAAGTAATGAGGACAAGCACGCATATGGATTGATAGTAAGTTTAATCTCATCTTTTACAATTCCCTTTACCTCTGCAGACCTTAAAACCCATCGTCCTCTTCCTCGCAGCAGAGAGCTGAGTTTCTGCTCATTTACAACTTGTCTTCTCTTTTCATCTTAACCCTTCTTCTTGTTCTCTTCTGGCAACTTTCCTTGAGCTCCTGAAGTTGGCCATCTATCTTTCACTAATCATTACACAATGAATTGTGGCTGCTTTTGCTGATTTAGGAGTCTTATATTTGCTTTAAGTTCCTAGAGAATCAAACCATCTTGCATGCGCCAAGTAATCATGATATAGAAATCCAGCTTTTATGAACAGACGGGGGCATGAATGAGGTAGCGCTGTCTTTAGGGAACAGTTTCTGAGGGTTGAAATATCTGTACCGTAGTTATGTCCCAATTTGGACTCCCTTTGGTGGAAACAAGGACGCTAACAATACCGTCATAGAGAACTGCTGTTAGTCACTTAAGTAAGTTCCTTTTTTTTCTTTAGGAAGTAACCAATTTTACATTTTATTATTTTTATAATTTTCCTATATATCTTGGGATCACACTTGTGGTATGTACTGTAATTTTGTGTGTGTCCTGTCACATGTGGGCTCAGCCAGCTTTCGTGCTGGCTGCAGGATTGACTGATGTTGCCACTGTGGATGGCATTGGGGATGTTCTTTTCACCTCTGCAGTTCCACCAGTAGGCTGGCCCACAGAACCTCCATTTTAATAGTTCTTTTTGGCTTTTCTTCTCCCCCCCCCCCCCAACCATCAGCCTTCCTCCCCTCTAGACAGAAAACAGAAAATATTGGTTATATATCAGACTCATTTCATTAATTTAAAATTGCCCAGTAGATAATTCCAGGCATCTCATGAATTGCTTATGTACCATGAGGCCTTCAGTAATATTCAGGCTTAATAGAGGCAATGCATTTTTTTTCTTTGAAGGCATACAGTACAACTACAATCTGGAAATTCATGAAAGCTGTTGATTAAAGGTATCAGGATGACCCCAGGCTCCCTTTGTGCAGTGGGTTTACAACACAGACATGCCCAGCGAGAGCAGAGGAAGTAAAGAGGACACGTCCTCCAGTCTGTTGCATGACAGACTTTTTACTTCCCAGTTCCTTGCTCCTAAGGGCTTCTTGAGGATCCTTGTGGCACACAGACTCGTTGTTTTCTTTCTAGGTCATTGCTTTAATTTTTAATCCTATTGGGCAAGAGCCGTAGCCTGACCTGAAGACAGTCTAGAGAGAGATCCCTTTTGAGTCATCATCATTGTTTTAAAAGGCTTCTTACGTCATTGGTGCGGGCATTCATTGACTCAGAGTACTCCACATCATTGGATAAGAGCTTTGTGAATTCTTGTGGTCCCAAGTTGCATCATGCGGTGAATCCCTCACCTCTGAAGGAATCAGGCATGTGCACTGATATCACATTGGACTCGGGTTTGAATCTAGGCTCTGCCACTTACTGTCTCTGACCTTGGCCAATTCATTTGACTGCTCTGAGGTGCTCTTCTTCATGTAATGCATGAAAGGATTGGGCTAAGTAAATGATCTGGAAACACCCCCTTTTGGCCCCACGCAGCCTTCTGATGTTGAATTTCTCTGAATGCAGTGAGGCTTAGCTTTCAAGGACAGATTGTAGTGCTGGCCCCATTGTCAGCGCAAACCTTTTTAGCCTGAAGAGAAAATGGCAGAGGAGAGCTGGTGCTCCAGATGCCTCAGCTCAAGGAGGGGAAGGAGCTTGCAGCTGGTGTTTGCAGATGCTCATGGGAAAGTTTATAGAACATTTCGAAGATAACCTTAATTGTCTAGATGGGAGTGGGGAGGAGGGTAGAGAAGTGAGGATATTTAGACATTTTCTGGCTTTTCTGTCTTGGCACTCAAACTCCAGCCTATCTTCTGAAGAGCTTTTACTTTTGGAAATATAAATGGTGGCTGTGAGAAGCAGTGGATGGGAGCTCTGCCTTTGGAGTCAGGGAGACCAGGGTTCAGGATCTGCATGAACAAGGCATTTAACCTTGTCCCCCAGGGCATCTCTGAGACTAGAGTTCCAGGTCTCTGTCTGTGGAAGGCATTTTCACATTAGGAGGTTTTGTAGGAGATCACAGGTCAGGACCCACTCCCCAGTAAAGGTGATGATACTATTGGTAAAGTTTCTTGTGGGGGGTTGTTGGGAGTTCCAAATATTCAGGTTTAAAATCTGAGAACTCTGTATTTTAGCCTGAAATGGAACAACAAAAATAGTAATGGAGGATTTGATTCCTGTTTCCATTTCATTGAAAAAAATTATGATTACTTTTTACATGTAGAAATTGTATTTCTTTTGGAGGCATCTATTCAGTCTTGTAGACAGTCCCATCCCTGCCTCCTGTCTAGAAACCAAACCCACCCCCTTTTTTCTCATCTCTATACACAGTTACAGTGGGCCTGTCTGTGCCTGGAAGACCAGGTGCCTTTCTGGTTGCTGCAGAAGGTATCATGGTGGGGGGCTAGGGTGGACATAGAAAATGTTGAGGAAACATCCCAGAATAGACAGAGCACTCTGGCTTGCCCTAATAAACTGGAAAGAGGAGGATCTCTCAGTGCCAAAAGGTGAAGGTCAAGAAAAAGTGATTCTCTTAAAATCTTTTAAAAAAAGGGGGGGGGGTGTACACAAATACGATGAGTGTTGATTTTTTTTTTAGCCAAGTCCCCAAATTCTTAAACAAAAGGCCTTGAAACTGAAAAAAAAATAAATTTGGGACGAATAAGATGAAATTAGGCTATTTCATATATTAGACATTCAGCTTTTGAAGCTCATTTACTTCCAAGTTGAAAATAGAAACTTTCTCCCCAAAAGTTTGGTGGGTGATAAAGGGATAATGTAGAGAAGGAGGCCAAAGCATTGGGAGGTTGGCAGAGTGTGGAGCAGCAGGCCCCTTCTGTAAACCATCCCTCGGTGCTACTTGTTAGCAGAAGGGCCGTTGGGGGATACAGACCTGGAATGTGCTTGTAGTCATCCATCTGTTTGTCGAAGCTGTGCATATACAGGAACATCAAGGGGTGACAAGTAGATATTCTTCTCCTTCCAGTTCATCTCCCTCTAAAGCAGGGATTTGTAACCTAGGGTTTCTGGGTAGGTTGCAGGAGGGGGATGGGCATGGCACTGAACCTAAATGGGAAAAGAATTGCACCTTCATTTCACAATCATTGGTTTCTTTGTAGTACTGAATATTTTAGGCATCTAAAAACATGATTCTGAGAAGGGGTGTGTGGAGGTCACTGCAGCTACCACAGGGGTCCAGGCCCCACGGAAGCCTGCAAACCCCTGTTCTGAAGGAAGCACCCACAGATCTCCCTCCTCATGGCTTCCCTAGCAGGTGTCTATCTCTGTTTGATCTAGGAGAGTCTGGGAGCACTTGTGGCCTAATTTCCATTGACTTGTTTTAGCTTTCATCGGTAAAGCTGTCTGTGTGCCCATGCATTTGACTTCAGTCAAAATAAGAGTGGTTTGTTAAATTCTTTTTTTTCTAGGATTTGAAGGGTTGTTTTCTCTTTGCTGTGATGGATAGAAGCTGTTATTCTACATTTTTTTGCGTTTTGTGACTCACTTCCTAGTAAGCTCTAGCCTTGTGCGCCCCCCCAAAAAAAGTTCCCCCACACACAAATAAAGACCATGAAAAGAACCTTGGAAGAGGTAGTGCATACGTAACTTAGTGCCCTTGTAGTTTTATGTTTCCCAGAAAAGAGAGAGAGAAGTGTGTTTCACCTTCTACTGTTGGGGAGTGTCTACATTTGCCCCATCTTCCATGGCTTCTTAGTGTCCTACCTCCCCAAACTTCCTGGAGTCTTGCCTAAGGTGTCACTTGTTTAGGCTCCATGATTTTCAGTCCATCCCTTGTTGCTGGGCACAGAATTGAACAAAACACTTTTAGAGTGTGTTCCTCTTGGACTAGGGCAGCCTCAGATTGATCACAGGCACCGTGGAAAATCCTGTAAAAGCAACGCCTATGTTTCATTACAGCAGATGCTCAGTGGTCATCCAATACATGTGTGCGGGCCCTGGCAACAGGCCTCCCCTCAGGTACTCTCAACACTTAATCGTAAACTTAGTTTTATTAGAAATAGACCAGTGGTGGTATCTTTTCAAATTAAAATCAACATTGGAAATCTCTACCAGATGTAGGTGTGTCCCCGGTGTGCATAGCGACACCTGCTGATTACATGACAGGAGGATGAAGAGAAGACATTATTAGCTAATATTGCCAAGGAATTGAATTTCTGTCAAGACCAGTAGCCCAGCGCGTTGGTTCTCTTGGGTGGTGAGGCGGGACCACAGGGCCTGCAGCTCTGGACTCGGACTCAGGACCACAGGAGTTCCATTTTAACCTCTGAGACCTCAGTAGGGCAGCCACTTCATTACTGCCTACCTCAGTTTCCTCATCTGTAAGATGAGGGTAGGAATAGCACCCGCCTCCCAGGGTGATTGGGAGGATCCGATGAGAGGACGGATGTGAAGGCTTTATTTTTCCACCCATCATAATTTGAAAAGAGACATCCTGAGTCTCTTGAATGTTAGAGTCGAGTGTCAGGGCTTGTTCAGGGATCTCAGAGCAGAACTCTGCAATATAGAAATGCAAGGAGCCGGTTTTAATGAGAACTCGGGTGTCCATCTTGATTAGCTCCATTGGGGCTGAGAGAGTCTTTCCCCAGGAAGTTTGATTTTTTTTTTTTTTTTTTTTTAAGAAATAACCACACAGTTTTTTTCAGGTGGAACCCTCATGGTATATATCTTAACTCAATGTCAGGCATAAAGTCCTCATGGTCTGTTCTGAAACCCTTAAGCTACAGAAATGTCTGTGCTTGATGACATTCTTTTATACTCCCAATTACAGGTAAATCTTTATTGTTCCTGTTTCTCTGAGTATCTTCGCATCTAGGACTTTGTGACTAACTCTCATAAATACCATATTCTGAAGCACTAACATCCCTCTTTGCTCCATCCCCGTAGCACTTCCTTCTCCAAACACCTTTGAATGTGGTTTTTAGTTGCAGTTTTCAAGAGACCCAGACAGGTTAAAGGGATGCTTGTGGTTTTCTCGGTTCGGGCCCGCTTTCCCCTTTGCTGATAACAAGCTCTCAGCTCTGCTGTCTAACCAAGATCGTCCTTTAAATTGTCAGCGCTAGATTTTTTTTTCTTTTTCTTTTTTTGGAGGTGGGGGGAGAGTATTAAAAATACTGTTTCTTAGATAGGATGTGGAGACATTGAGGAAAACTATGATAATGGAAAATACCGAAGATCAATAAAATTTTTGATGAAGAAAAACAGCCCCAGAGAGAAGCCGCCAGGCTCCACCGGGGGGGAGGGGGGGCATCTGCTCGCTGGTTCTTAAAAGTAGTGTCTTTGTGATGTCATTGGATAGGTGAGCCCCATAGAGTCAGTGACGTATTCTGATGTCCTCTGAAACTGTAGACAGCATGTGTGTTTATTTCTTCTCCCTCCTGAAACTTAGAAAAATGTCTTTTTCTTCATTTCAGAGATTCACATCTTGTGCTTTTAGGGCAAAACTCTTCCATGTGTGTCTGCGATGACATTAGGTCGTCATGGGGTGGGGCCAGGTGTGAAGACAGCCAGGGAGCTGTGTAGATATGCTAGTAGTTAGAGGTGTAGGGCCAGGCCCAGAAGGCAGGAGAGGAGGCCGTTCCTAGAGATTCTGCAGCGAAGTGCTGACAGACACTGGGATGGATTTAGAGGTGGTATCTCTAAGCCTCTGCACCCTGTTCTGAAACCCCTTTCCGTGTCATTTTAA
Organism: Pseudocheirus occidentalis; assembly: GCA_028646575.1. Taxonomy (NCBI): domain Eukaryota; kingdom Metazoa; phylum Chordata; class Mammalia; order Diprotodontia; family Pseudocheiridae; genus Pseudocheirus; species Pseudocheirus occidentalis. The sequence continues at coordinate 21,530,460 of CM053593.1, forward strand.
TTCTCTTTGAGGTATGTTGATTTGTGGTTTTCCCCCCTTCACTGTGCTTTCTTTAATTATAACCGTTTCTTGCACCTCGGTGTGGGAAGACGGTCTCATTTTTTTCTTTGCTCTCTTGTTAATTTGTATCTGTGTAGCTGACCATAAGATTTTGCTGTCATGAATGGGGGCATTTCTTACGTGGGGTGGGGGCATTTCTTACGTGGGGTGGGGGCATTATGGGAGAGGATATTAATTAAAAATGATTCTTTATCTTAGAGTACCATCAACCCTGTAGATGCAATATATCAGCCTAATCCCTTGGAACCAGTGATCAGCACAATGCCTACCCAGACCGCCTTACCTCCAGGTACGTACGGTATTTGGGTGTGTGTTCAAGGGCATTCATTAGAGAACCTAGTTTTGTATTCCTGTTCCATAGAAGACTAACACACGCTCACTGCTGCCTGTTGTTTTATATCAAAATCCTAGGTAGAATGAATTAAGGGGCTGGGGCTGTCATGGGGTTTTTTAATTCCTTTTGGTGAATTATAGCATCTGAAGGAGGCTGGGCTGACCAGAGAGGAGGGCGGTGGCTGGTGATGTCTATTTTCCAAGTAGGGGACGGGTTTTCTTAGTGAACTCAGAGTCACTGAGCTAACAATTAGCTGGTTAATCGGGATTCTGCCAGGAATCCTTGTGTGAGACAGAAGTTGTGCCCTTGTGGGAGGGGGGAGAGGGGCCTTAGTGTCAGTGACCTCAGAGGTTGTTCCCAGACAGTTGTGGCCTCCTTATACCTGCCAACATTTAGCAGCGTAGGGAATAGTGCTGGACAAAACCTTGGGCCCAAGTGATGATGAGTCACTGTGGTTTGTGAAGCCGAAGACCTTTGTACTTGGCTGTTTGGGGGATGGGAGGGAAGGGGACTAGGAAGATTTCAAGCTGGCCACACCTTGTCATGTATCATCATTCTGGGTTAGGTATGTGAAAAATTGTCTGAAATCCAAAAGATGACTCCTTTTTGACATTTACAAATGTTTAAAAGGTTATTCTGTGAATGTTGAGAGATTTGTTTTTTAAACGAGCAGTATCATGAATCCCATGCCCAGATCTCTGGCCGTCCTCCTAGAAAAGTGTCTGAATGTGAAACCGAGCCGGGTGTGTGTGTGTATGTGTGTGTCTGTGTGTGTCTGTGTCTGTGTGTGTCTGTCTGCGTGTGCGCGCTCCTACACACGTACGTCTGTATGTACACACAAAGTTCCAAATATCCCCCAGGAAACCCCGTAATATTTTTTTCATTATCCTGTTTTTCTCCCTTGTTTCATTTGTCCAAATCTCTCAGAGTCTGCCCCGTTGTGTAAATCAGAGCCACGTCCATCTTCCCTTCCTGTTGGACCTGGAGTCGCTTCTTTGGGACATCCTCAGACACCAACACCCAACAGCACAGGTACGCATGGGTCTAACCTGTGTCTTTCCATTGCATACCTTTCTTCAAATTCATTTTTTCTCATTGCTGGGGAAAAGGAAGGAGAAACTTGTTGTTGGGGCTGACCGTCTGAGTGTTTGTCCATTTTGCCATTTTCTCCTGGGATAGTTGAATACTTGAACACCAAAGCTTTAAGCAGATAATTATAATTTAATTGAAATCGCAGCCTTTCAGGATATAACTTGGTGTTCTTGTGGCTCATCTTGGGGGATCCCTTAACACTGACAGTGTTTTTTCTTCATGGTAAGTCTAGTTGTTTTCTGGTTTGTTTTTAACTCAGCTAAGGATTCTGGTTTTTAATGGCTTTTTAAAACATGTCAAAAGACAATCTGTGGTTACTTTCACTTGTGAGCCTTAACCTTGAGCTTTCTCCTTTTTTTGGTGGACTCAATGTCTTTCCCCTGTTGACAGGGTTTTTATTCTGCGGGGTATCAGGTTGGTTGTGAATTTTAAATGTGAGTTGCCCTGACTTCTGGGAAGCAAACATTCAACTTTAGGGCCCCAGCTCTCTGAGGGAAGCCTCAGCTTTTCTCCTCATTCACCCCGTGAATCTGTGTCTTGCTGGAGGCTCTGTAAGCGCAGCCTGGATGACCAGCCTGGGCCATCCTCCCACTCAGGTGGGTCTCCCTCTGTTTCATAGTGCAGACAGTTGTCCTTTGAATTTCATAAGGAAAAAGAAATGTGGGCATAAAAAAGCTCAAGAAAATCCTCACAGATAATTTAAAGAATGAAGTGTGTATGTTTGGTTGCCTCTTTGTTGTGGTTAATATCTATGTAGATTTTTTATACAGGCCTATTTATGTGGTTATTAAGTTGACATCTTTAAAAACAGTTCCTATGTTGTGAAACAGGAACTAGTCAAGATTTTGCAAACAGAGCAGGCTTGGGTATACAGTCTAAGAAGAAGAATATGGATCACCTATTTTTCTTAATATGCATTTGTTTTGGTATAAATTATTTCAGTTTACCATATGTGGTTTGGCTTGGTTTTTTAAAGAGAAAAGGACATTTGCAATAGACTAAGTTAAAGAAATCCATTGGTATCAGATTGGTGATGCATTAATCCCAATGTCTAAGACATTCAGTAGACATTGATTACTGTCTCCTCTCTCCAAGTTCCCAAGCTAGGAGCAGTCAGAGTTAAGTGGGTGAGACCCCTCCCTCTGCAGAGATAACTGGGAGAGCTTTTCATCCATTTGACAAGCATTCCTTAAGTGACTACTACGTACACAGCTCTCAGCATGTTGTGCAGATACATTCCCAGTCTCGCAAGCTTCTCTGCACAGATGGACAGGCATGGCTGGCTTGCTGTCTGCATCATGGGAAGAATGGATCTTCCAAGCATTGAGCTCACAGGCCCATTGGACCGGAGCATGTGCCAGGCATTGGGCATACAAAGACAGAAAGAGAATCCTTTCTTGCCCTTAGGGTTTTCTGGGCTTCTGTCCCTCCCTTCCCTCCTACTCTTTCCTTCTATCTCATTTAGCACTTTCCCTCCCCCACTATTATTTCCCCCCCCCCAAAGGGCCCACTGCATGACATTTCATAGATTTCTCTCCATTTAAAATATGTGAGGAATATCATTAACAAGCCAAAGGGAAAATTCAAGTCACTTAATTTGAGACCCATTCAGAGTTGCCTGGCT
>CM053593.1:21534069-21547407 GCA_028646575.1 Pseudocheirus occidentalis
CTCCGGTATAAACTTTCCGTGGCACCGAGCAGCCGTGGCGTGGGAAGCTCTCGGTCTGAGCCTCTCCAGTGAAACGTCCGCCCTCCCGGCACCAACCCCTCCCCCCGGCCGGAGAGGGGTAGCGAGGGACTCCCTGTACCCATGACCTCAAGGCCCCAGGGGCGACGCCCCACAGGGGAAGGCCGAGGCTGAGCCGCCCCCCACCCCCACCCCTGCGGGCACAGGTGCCCAAGAAGTGGGGCCAGGGGAGGGGGAAGAGAGGACTCTTCCTCCAGGCCCCCCCCACCGCGCGCGCGCGGCCTCCTCAGGATGTAAAGAAGCTCCCCTCACCCCCGCCCACCCCCTGGAGACCCCACTTGACCCTCCACTCGGGGCACTCACTCTGCAGACGTTCAGGAGATCCATCCGGCAGCGCAGGCGCCGCTCAGGCCGCCCGAGTCTCGGGTCCCGCCGCCTGGGGGCAGCCGAGGGCGGTGGGGGGAGGGGGCGGGGGGCGCTGAGCCACCGACGTAGGTGGCGACGGCGCCCCTCCCCTTCCGACCCCCCTCAGGACCGCCTTGTATCCCCGCCTCCCCGGGCGGGTCCGGTCTCCAATGGCGGAGGCTGCCGCCTCCGTCCCCCAGAAAAGACACGGCTGGCTATTGGTCAGGGCCCTCCTCTGGCACCGCCCCCCGCCGCCCATTGGTGACTCTGGAGCGGGCCGAGGGCCGGGCGACACCCCGCCCCAAAGCATCCCCCGGGTGAAAATCAAGCAAATGAAACTTGTTGGCCTTTCCCCAAATCCTCTGAACTAACCATTAGTAACTGCTTTTCCCATTAATTTTGTACCTAACCACGGCGCACTTCACGGCGAAAACAGTTCCCCGAGGTTAAACACGCGCTTTCTTCTCCGTTTGAACCGTGTGACCCGGACACGCGCGACCTCCCGCTCCGTGCCCCACTTCCGTGCGCACAATCCCAGGGGCTGCCCGGTGTCGGCGGGCGTCTCCCACATGACTGATCACAGACCCCAGGCGAAAGCCGGGAAAAGCGGTCACCTGCGGGTCCTGGGAAGGGCGGGATCGGGAAGATTTCAGAATAAAACAGAAGCCCAGAGTTAACTTTAATCTTGAAAGAGAGGTCAGCGGGCACTTCCGACCATTTCACCCTCAAAGGAACAACATTTGGAAATGACTGCGCTCCAGAGCCACCAACGCTCCGCGGCCGCGGGGCAGGAGGCCACTGCGCTGGGCCGTGGGGCCCCAGGTGGGGGGCGCCCGAGGTGCCTCCGCAGAGCCGAGGCAGGCCAAGAAGGGAAGCACAGAAGGCGTCACTGCTCCGTTCCGTTCCAGGCTCGCCAGTGCTCGCTGGACGACTAAGGAGTCACGCACACGCGCGCGCGCACCATGCACACAGTCACGGCTACTTACATTACACAGGGAGACAAAAGGGCGGTACAAAATCTGGTCTGGGTGACACGAAGCCGTGTTTTGCGCGCACATAATTCACGTTCTTTCCCGTGATCTGCTGCGCTCAAACAGCTAGCAAAGCAAACTAGCGCACTTCTCGATGAACTTCAGTCACAGTCACACGCGTGCGCCTCACAGCTTCCAGCTTCGGCCGCTTGTGCCGTCATTCATCCAGTTCCCCAGGTTAGCCACCTTGGCTTGGAATCTTCCCCTCCCACAGTCAATTTTCTCATATTTATCTGATTTTTTTTCCATCTCTATTGCCAGCACCCTAGTACAGGCCTCTACTACCACCCACCCAGACCATTAAAAACAATTACCTAGGGGGCAGCGAGGTGGCAAGCGAATAGAGAATCTGCCCTGGAGTCAGAAGGACCTGAGTTCAAATTTGACCCCGGACACTTGACACTACTAGCTGTGTGACCTTGGGCAAGTCTCCCCTCCAAAAGAAACAAAAACGGAAATACTGACTTAGGGTCAGCCACAATCCCAGCTAAGACGCCAGACTGTGTGTGACATGGCCCCACACCCACCCCTGCTGTGGAGGCTGCTGTTGAACCGGACTGTTCCCCGCCGTTCCATGCTTTTGTTCAGACCAGTAAGGAAGCTGAAGGCGTGGCTCCGATGGGGGGGGGGGTGTGGGGGAGAGAGGGGAGAGAGGGGAGAGAGAGAGAGAGAGAATGAGTCTCCCTGATTAGAATGGGATTTTTTCTTTCTATCTCCCCTGCCTCAGAACAGATGATTAAGAAATGTTTATCTGTAGATCAATTAATTAGTAGGTAGTTTCATGCCTTACTGGAGTCCTGGAAGCTCACTGCTAGGTCCTGTAAGCTCTGGTGGTGAGTTCAAGATGATCCTCAATTCACAAGCGTTTATTAAGTGCCTACTGTGTGCCAAGCAATGGGCAGGGCATTGGAACCCAAAGTTAAAAAGGAAGCAGTCCTTCCTTGCCTTCAGGGAGTTTATATCCTATTGATGAGGTGTATGCTCTGGGACTCCTCTTGAGCTCTCCTTGAATCTTTGAGGTGCAGGCTCTGGGAAACCCCTTGAAGTCTGACTGAATCTTCCCACTTGATGAGGCATTTGCAGAGGCCATAAGTATTTCATTGTGGCTGGGCCCAAACCTCTGTTACTAGCCTGGCCCTCCACTGTCCATCTGCTTCCCACCCTGGAGCCTATCAGAATATCAATCCACTCTTGCATTGACCTCATTGACTCCTCCTGAAGACCCTTCCTAAACTTCTTCTCTAAAGCACCCCTACATTTCTCTGTATATAAGAATCCCATCTTCCCTTCATGTGGTGTGAGAGCCCCATAGAATAGCTTAGCACAGACTTGCTCTGTGAGAGCACCATAGAATGACCTAGCATAGACTGGTTCCTTGAGAATCTACCCCACAGGGTGAACTTTTAATGAACTTTCAGTAAACTTTTACTTTTCTTTGGCTGAGAAGACTTGAGCGGAATTCTTTCCATAAGACCCAGCATGTTGTTACTTTGGGGTCTCAGGAAACCCTAACTAACCCTCTTTGGGTAAACCTCTTCATTTTGACGATCCAATTCTAAGTAATTTTTCCAAGTGATCTCTTCCCTAGGTGTGATTTCATTAAATTTTTACAGAAGGTTTTGTTTGTTTTTGTTTTGGGAGGGTTTTTTTTTTTGGTTCAAGATTAAGATTAAAGTTCTTTGATCAGAAAACCTTCAGTAAATACCATTTTAAACCAAACTTGCATGTATGAGAAAAACAAAATGCTAACTTTTAAAATAAGAGCTAAAAACCACACACCTACAAAGTTTAAATTTGACTTTGTTGTTATTTACCTCTATAAAATTCACATTCTTACAATAAATATGACTCACTGGGAGATGGGAGAAGCCCAATTCTACACAGTTACAAGGAATTTGCTCAGTATCACCTCAAAACCAAAGTGTTTTTTGACAGGGATGACAAATAATTTGGGAGGTACAGGGGAAAAGCAGGAAGTAAGATGTACTAATATTAAATAAACTACTTTTCCCCTCTGCTTAGCAACTGAGGCCAAACCCCTGGAGTACACAGACTTTGAAGGACAAGAAACTTAAAGTGTGGGCCTGGCCAGTCATCAACAATACCCCCATACTCTGGTTTACAAAGTCAAGGCAACCAATCAGCTCCTTGAGAAAAGCTCAGCTTTGTCCTAGCAGGAAGACTACAAAATCTGCCAACATACAGGCACATGCATCATCAAGGATTGTATTCTCAGAGTGATTAGGTATAGACTCCGGGAGCCCCCTTGAGCTCTCCTTGAATCTTTGAGGTACAGGCTCTGGGAAACCCCTATAAGTCTGATTGACTCCTCCTGAAGAACCTCCCCAAACTCATTACTGGAGTCTAACCTCAGTGACTCCTCCTGAAGACCCTCCCCAAACTCTTCCTCTAGACCACAACTACATTCCTCTGTATATAAGAATGCCATCTTCCCTCCATGTGGTGTGAGAGCTCCATAGAATGATCAATCTAGTATAGACTGGCTCCTTGAGAGTCTACCCCATATGGTGAACTTTTAATGAACTTTCAATGAACAATCAACTTTTACTTTTCTTTGGCTGAGAAGACCTGAGTGGAAATTTTTCCTCAGGACCTGGCATGCTGGCATTTTGGGGTCTCAGGAAACCCTAGCCCTCTTTGGGTTACTTCTTCAAGAGGTCTACTTCAAGACTTCAACTTCAAACTGAGAAGCACCCTCCCCTATCCACAGACATGGGATCTGGAGAAAAGTGAACAGAATCTGGTCTCCTGGCCCTGCTGCTCTGCTACCCTCTTGGCTGTTGCCAAGCCCTTCCCAGCTCTGGGCCTCCATCTCTTATGTGCTGAGTGCTGGGGACACAAACACAACCGTAAGATAATCTAAGTGAGGGAAGATCTCATCTCAGCTGCGAGTTAGATGCAAAGGCTCCCTGGTCGTCAGGATGCAGTGGTCTCTTCTTTCACTCCATTTCCATTGAGGAAATCCTATCAGATCTTACAGGGCCAAAGACACTAGGAAGAGAATTTGCCTCTGTGGCTGCAGCCCCTGAAGGAGCCATGGCCAGGCCACATCATCCCAGGAGGATGGCTGATGATGGAAGCAGGACCAGAAGGTTGAGAGGACACAGTTACTGCTGAGGCCCTTGGGCTCAGAGGGGAGCCAGTCATGGTTGCACTTTGACTACTCAGCCCACACCCCTCCTGTCTCTCTCAAAGTATGTTGCTTCAATGAGGATACTACAGCAGGAAGGACTTGCACTCAGCACTCCAACTTTAAGACCAGCCACTGTTTTTCAAGTTATATGTACCCTCATTTCTTCAAGGACTTTTTTTTTGGCCATTTCTCAGCATGCAAGTGACAAAACTTACCACTAGGCAGCTTTCCAACATATTATCTAGAGTTTGCAAAAACCAAAACCATTTCATGTTTTTTTTAAAAAATCAGATAACTTATTTTACCTCTCAGTACTATCCTTTAAACCCTTTCTAATGTAATAAGCATTAAACAATTTATCCAGTGTCTGCTTAGTGCTAGGCCTGAGAAAGTACAGAGGGGTAGAAAGATTGGAGGCCAAAATAAAGCTAAAAAACAGACTATGAAAGGGCAAGTGTAGGAAGACAGGGAGGGACAGGAGGCTAGGATCAGAGAGATCTGAGGAATGTCTGAGCTTCTGATTAAAGAAGTGAATCCTTGTGAAAAATGGTGAGATCTGAAGTGTGATCATTCCCATGAAAGAGGTCACAGGATTTGAGGGAACTGAAAAAGTGGGAGGTTACGGTATTTAGAGAAGTCTCAACATGAATTTTGAAGTCTCCTAAGATAAGGGCAAGAGTTGGAACCCAGAAGAGTAAGGGACTGCTTTGGCAATCCGGCAAAGTACTTTATGAATATAGTTTCTTTGGATCCTCACAACAATCATGGGAGGTAGATGCTATTATTATTGCCACTTCACAGGTGAGGAAACTGAGGCAGACAGAGGTGAAGTGACTTGCCCAGGGTCACACAGCCAGTAAGTGTCTGAGGCAGGATTTGAACTCGGGTCTTCCTGATTCTAGGCCCAGTACTGTGTCTGCTGCACAGACAGCTTCTGGTTGCTAAGTGACAGTGGCAAAGGGAGACCGTAGAAGGAGCAGATGGGGGCCAAGAGGGCTTTGCCTCCTGGACCACAATGTTAGGTGATGCGAATAAAGGTATAGGCAGTAGTAGGAAGGATGGCCAGGGATGCAGGTTTTAGGGAAAGGATCCAGAATGAAAGGATGCTTGTTCATACCAGATTTCTTTTCCCTAATCCCTGATACATTCTAAAGTCCAGCCAGTCTGGAGATTACGTTAAAAGATCTCAATCTTCTAAGGGAGTCATGCTAGACAAACATTTATGCAAAGATCAAGGTAAGTAAATGGTGTGGTCCAAATGGTTGGTAGAGACAGTAAGTGGTATGAGTTGAGAAGGAAAAAAACCGCACTCCATTATATGGTAGGGCCAGCAACCCCGAGGAAGTGGCACCTGGGAGTGAGTGGGGCCTCGAAGGAGGGGGCACAGCACTGATCATGGGGAGGCACATAGAACATAATGTGAAGGAAAGCAAAGGCCGGAGCAGGGGGATGAGAGACAGAGGGCGGTGAGCAAACAAACGCGTCTGACCCAGAGAAGCCTCATCTAATGGCCGAAGCCAGGCCGCGGAAGGCCCTAAATGCCAGGCTGAGTGACAGTACCAAGTTCTCACCCACCACATTCTCTCTTGCTTGGAATTAAAGAGTTCATCCTTTTCACTCATCAACTGCACTCAAAGTAAAGTGTGTTGTTCCTATTGTCACTCAGGAACACTTCAAAAATACCAAAATTAAGAATGAACGTGAAGGTTGCTTTTGAAAAACCACTCCTATGGCATGAGCAAGGCAGTAAGAAAAAGGTTATTAAAAACCCTCTCTTCCACAACTTAGCGGTCCAGAGTAAGATTCCCCTACACAAACCTCCAATGAAGTCTTCCTCTTCCCAATCAATGCTTCTATGACTGGCCCTGGGGCCACAAAAGCAAAGCACAAGGCACAAGGCTTCCCAGGCACATGGTGATTAAGCACCAGGCCCAGTTATGTGCATCTGTTATTTCAGGCATGCCAAGGGCCCCAAAAGCACACATCGGTTTAGTAACAATGAAAGAGATATGCTGTCCTCACAGAATTTCACTGGCCACCCATTTTCCACTATACACCTGCAGATACTTGTTAGACAAGAGGTTTCCATTTTCAGGGGAGGGAAACACCACTGAACCTTCAAAAGATGATGATACAGCAGAAGAAACTTATGCAAGATGATCACAGTGTCTCATTTTTCACCACCTGTCCCCATTAGGTATTTGATGTCCTGGGACCATGGAGTCATTGACAAAGTCCTACCTGGAGCTGAAGCGTATGCCGGAGGATGGTCTCTTCTAGGGCCTGAATCCACTTCTCTCTCTCATCAGCATCACGAGCTGTTAAAGAAGGTGTATGTTATTACTGTCTTAAACATCAACATGACATATTTTAGTAATACAAATTCACGTTCGATATGATAATCTTATGGAACTTTCTAATTAGAACAGAATTTCATTTTAACAGGCTTTTACCCACAACTGTTACAGGAGAGGGCAGTGGGAAAAGCTTTGGCCCAGGCCCAGGAACCCTGGGTGGAGTCTCATGCTGGTGCTGCCCTTTCTAGCTGTGGACACCTGCGTAACTCATTTCCTCCTAACTATACTTAGTTCATTATTTGTAGGATGAGAGCAACTGCCTAAAGATTCTCTAAGGTGACTCCAACAATCCGCTTCTGGGATTCAGTGATGCTGTATGTCGTAAGGAGAAGAGCGCCAAATCATTTACCCCACAAACACTTATAAGTGCTTACTGGATGCAAACCCTGCATCAAGCTGCAACATGCAAATCTGGAGAAGATGGGGCTCCTACCAAGGGGTTCAGAGCCTACCAGAGGAAAGGACCAACACAGAAAAGATGATTCTGAGCATCCTGTAGGCATCAAGAACCAGAAGGCAAGGAAGAGTGAAAATCATTAACAGACCCAGGGAGCTTTGTTACAAATGAATTCTGTCCACAGGCAACATCCAAATTTATTCTAGTCAGAACGGTGCTAGCAAGGTGAACTCCCTTTTACCTCCCAGGTCCTCTGGTCTGTGGTAGATGGTAAACTCCTTCAGGGCAATGGCCCTTTCCTAGGCATCTCTGAATCCCCTACATGGCCAAACTCTGTGCCCTGAAATACTGGAGGCATTCATGGGATGTTTGCTGAATAAGAGTGAAATAGCTAGGAGACAGGGCAGAGAGAGAAGAGGAAAGCAACTTGCATTTATATAATGCTTTAAGGTTTGCAAGGCACTTCACACAAGGTGTCTCACTGTATCCTCCCCCAAATGGGGGGGAGGGGGGGTACTGGAGGCAGGATTCGCACTGAGGTCTGGCTATCTGCTGCACCACCTGGCAGCCTTCAGGGATTCCCTGTCACATAGCTACTGATACACTGAGGGACTCCCCTGTGGCACTAGGCAGAGCCCCAAATGGGTCATCTTGGCCACCTCTGCCACTGAAACAGTCCCCACCCCTGGGTCAGACTCTACAGTGGGAAGCTGAGCATCTGCCCTAAACTCCACGATGGGACACCACCATTCTGCTTCCGTTATCTGCATGTCATTTTTCTTCATGTCCTCCCCTGTTTTAAGAAGTTTTTTTTTTCATTCCTGTCAAAAGGACATTTATCAAAAGCCAAGAAAGACATCAAAGGAAAGGGAGGAGGCTTTGCTGTCCCCATGAACCACAGTCTGCCAGGCCTTCCTCTCATCCTCTCTCTCAAACTCTAAATCCACGTTCCTGGTCACCGTTTCTATGACACCATCTCTCCATCTCAGCTGCTGCCCTCCCCTTGTTCTTCCGACTTCAACCTTTTCCAACACTAGGGTCTTTTCCAGTGAGTCTGATCTTCTTAGGTGGTCAAAGTATTTAAGCTGCAGCTTCACTATCTGGCCTTTCAGTGAATTGCCTGAATTAATTTCTTAAAGTACTGACCGATCTGGCCTCCTTGCTGTCCAAGAGACTCTCAAAAGTCTTCTGCAATTCGAAAGCATTGATAGTGTGGTGCTCAGCTTCCCTTAAAATCCAACTCTCAGAGTCATACATCACTATTAGAAAAAGCAGAGCTTTGACTATACAGACCTTTGTCAGCAAGGTGATGTCTCTGCTTTTTAGTCTGCCATAGCCTTCCTTCCAAGGGGCAGGTATCTTTTAACTTCATGGCTGCAGTCACCACCGGCAGTGATGTTTGAGCCCAAGCAAATAAAATCTGACGCTGCTTCCATTTCTTCTCCCTCTCTTTGCCAGGAAATAATGGGACCAGTTGCCAAGATCTTAGGGTGTTTGAAGCACTGATCTAAAAACCAGAGACCTGAGTTTGAACCCCAAATCCATTTTTTACCTCTTGAAGGAAACCTGGTCCCACTTCTCTCCTCAAGGTGCAGATGCACAAAACAAGCCCGCCCGTCCTTTTGTGTGGTGGGTGTTTAGTTGTTTACAATCACGTCTGACGCTCTCTGACCCCATTTGGGGTTTTCTTGGCAAAGATACTAGAGTGGTTTGCTATGTCCTTCTCCAGCTCATTTTATAAATGAGGAAACCTAGGCAAGCAGGACCACACAGTTGCTAAGTGTCTGAAGCCAGATCTGAACTCAGGAAAATGAGTCGTCTTGACTCTAGGTCAGATACTGTGCACTGCAGTGCCATCTCGCCTCCCCCTTCCAGTCCTGGGAGTCTGGGGCTAATGCAACTGGCCCCGGGCTTCGGGGAGAACAAACATTTGCTTGCTGAGTTTCCCTTCCTCTCCCTCACTCACTTCAAGCATTTCCCTCCAGATGTTTTTCACTCTAACCCAAGTCTGGTAGAAAAGAGAATTAAAGAAGATTAGTGGTAACAGCCAGTATCCATATGGCACTTCAGGGACTGAAAAGCACATTATATTAAGTGTGATTTCAGTTTTATAAGTCAATTAATTTTTTAAAAGGAAGGTAACACCAGAGGAGTCAAGAAGCCTGAGTTTCAGACTTGTTTGCTGTTATCTCATCTATCCATCTATATGTCTACCTACCTGTCTCCATCCATCCATCCATCTCTCTCAATCATCATCACTGACTTTGGCAAAGTTCCTTCACCTCTCCGGACCTCAATTAACTCATATATAAAATCAGCACTAGATAAGCGATGGTCTTGAAGGTCTTATTCCAACAACAACAAAAAGATGAGAAAATTGGGGGCTAGAATAGAAGAAATCTTTGGGATCGCTTAGTTCAACCTGTTTTATATTATCATGATTTTACAATTCTAAAAATGAATTTCACTGCTCTTAGTTGCTAAACCCTCCATCCCCCAGGAAAATTCATCCATTCATTCATCTGAAGTAAATAAAAAACTTAACAATTACTTGGTTAAAAGGCTTTTATTAAGCAATGACTATGTACAAAGTTACCAACTTGGAGACTGGAAGGAGGGATGGTAGAATGTGGGAGGGGGGGCCAGTGGGAAGAGAATGAGTTCTCCTTCGTATATGGTATGTTTCCAATGTCTCAGACATCTACCTCGAAATGTCCAAGTCACTGTAGATGCAGGACTTAAGTTCTAGGAAGAAAAAGGGGCTGGATATTCAGATCTGACAGTCAAAAGGTAAGCCCCTGAGATGTGAGGAGGTTACCAGAGGGAGAGAGCGGTGCAGGAAGGGAAGGGGGCCCAGGTCAGAGCCTTTGGGAACACTCACAGTCATGGAGGAGACTGAGAAGGACAAGTGAGACAGAGAGGTAGAAGCACCATGAAAGCCCAAAGAGAGGAGAAGCAACAAACAGTGCCAAAGGCCCTCAAGCAGATGTCACGAAAGATGAGGCCTATAAAAAGGCCCTTGGATTTGACAACTAAGAGGACATTAGTGCTGACTCCTTGTTTTCTCCCTCTATCTTCCTTTATTTTTTAAACAAGTGAAAGGGAAGAAGGGAGAAGGAATAAGCATGTACATAGCACCTATGGTGTACCAGGTATTGTACACGTCAGAAATGTCATCTCGACCCTCACAACAACCCTACGAAGCAGGAACGCTTATTATCCCAATTTTACAGACACGGAAACCAAGGCAAACAGAGGTTTAATGAGCTGTGTAGGTGCAGATAATAAGTTCTGGGCCTGGATTTGAATTCAAGCCTTCCAGACTCTGAGCCCGTTGCTCTATCCCCTATACCACCTAGCTGCCTCTAGACACGGCTGAGAAGAGGGAAAAGGTAGGAGAAGCAAAAGAGGGGGAAATTTTGGCCAAAAAATATCAATAAAAATTATTTTTAAAAAATTGAAAACTTTGGAAAGAATATTTTCACTTGAAAGACAGGTAAAAATTTTGGGTTACTAAAGGCTGAGGATTGAATGAGGAGGAGAGGCAAAGAGTACAGGCCATTCTCCAATGCCTTTGGCTAATAAAGGGAGGGGAGAAAGAGGAAGATAATTTAATGGAATGTTAAAGTCTGGCAAGGGTTTAAAGATGAAGGCAGTTCTTGGGTGGAGCCAAGATGGCGGCATAGAAGCAGCAAGGTTTCGCAGCTCGCACACAGCCACCTCAAATACTCATAAAATATGACTCTAAACAAATTTTAGGGCTCCAAAACTCATGGAAAAATACAGAAAAACACATCTCCCGCTGAAGGCAGCATGGGGTGAAGGGCTCATCGCAGCACACTGAGAGCGGAAATCAGCCCAGCCAGAAACCACAACTTGGCCCCAGGGCGACCAGGACAAGCAGCAGCTGGAGCCTTCAGGAGAGTGGATCAGCCGCAGCTGTGGCAGTTTCCAGAATTATCAAGTCATAAGAAACAAGGACCAAGTGAAAGGTCAGTGGAACTCAGCTAAATTTGGGGTAAAGGAATGGGTCCAGCTAAACTGCCTCCAGGGCGCAGAAGTGGAAGAAGCGGAGCAGCTGCCTCCACCCAACTGCTTCAGAGCTCCCAGCCTGCTGACTGCAGGGGGGCCAAGCCATAGTTCAGAGGCCAAGTGCTCTTGTGTTGAGTGGCCCAGATCCAGATTGCAGTCTTGGATGGTGCGTTTTCAGTGAGCCAAAGCTGATGGGGACAGAAAAAAAAGACACCCTCCCAATAGCTCCAGCAGCTGCAAAAACCCCAGCGATTTGGGACACAACTTTCCCCTCTGGAAGTAGAATTCCACAGAGCTAAAAAAGTCAAACAATTGACTGGCGACATGAGCAGGCAAAGGAAGCAAAGCAAGAACAGCAACACAACTCTAGAATACTTTTTTGGGGACAAAACAGATCAAAGCATGGAACAGGAGGAAGACAACACAGTCAGAACTCCCACACCAAAAGCTTCTAAGAAACATGAAGACTGTTTACAAGCCATAGATCAGGTTAAGAAGGATTTTGAAAACCAAATGAGAGAAGTGGAGGAAAAACTGGGAAGAGAAATGAGAATGATACAAGAAAATCATGAAAGAGAGTCAACAGCCTGACTGAAGAAAATAACACCTTAAAAAAAGATTAACTCAAAGGGCAAAAGAGGCCCAAAAAGCCAATCAAGAGAAGAATGCCTTAAAAAGACAAATTTGCCAGATGGAAAAAGAATCTCAAAAGCTCACTGAGTAGAATAATTCCTTCAGAATTAGAGTGGAGCAAATGGAAGCCAATGACTTTATGAGAAATCAAGATACTATTAAACAGATACAAACAAATGAAAAAATAGAAGTCAGTGTGAAATAACACCTTGAAAAAAACCACTGACCTGGAAAATAGATCCAAGAGAGACAATTTAAAAATTACTGGACTACCTGAAAGTCATGATCAAAAGAAGAACTTAGAAAGCATCCTTCAAGAAATTCTCAAGGAAAATTGCCCTGATGTTTTAGAACCAGAGGCCAAAATAAAACTTGAAAGAATTTACCCATCATCTCTTGAAAAAGATCCCCAAAAGAAAACTCCCAGGGATGTTATAGCCAGGTTCCAGAGTTCCCAGGTCAAGTAGAAAATATTACAGACTGCCAAGAAGAAGCAATTTGAATACTATGGAAACACAATTAGGATAATTCAGGATCTGGCAGCTTCTACACTGAAGGATCCAAGGGCCTGGAATATGACATTCTAGAGATCAAGGGAGCTAGGATTAAAACCAAGAATCACCTACCCAGCAAAATTGAGTATAATTTTATGTTCCAGGGGAGAATATGGTCTTTCAGTGAGGTAGATGACTTTCAAACATTCTTGCTGAAAACACCAGACCTGAAAATAAAATTTGACACTCAAATACAAGAAGCATGAGAAGGTAAACATGGAAAAGAAATCAAAAGGAACTTATCAAAGTTGAACTATTTACATGCCAACATGGAAAAATGATAATTGCAACTTATGAAACTTTTCTCAGTATGAGGATAGGTGAAGGGAAAACAAATGTATATATACGTATACATACACATATGTCTACAGAGAAGGGTTTACATATGTGTAGAAACACATATCTGAGTATGTGTATATTATGTGTACATAGAGGGCACAGGATCAATTCAATAGGAAGGGATGACACTTTAAAAGGTGAAATTCTGAGGTGGGAAAGGATTAGAATGAGAGGAGACAGGGAGAGACAGAATGGGATTGATCATTTCATATAGAAAAGGATAGGGATAATTGTTACAATGGAGGGGAAGAACAGGAAGGCAAAAGGGAAAGAGTCAACCTTACTCTCATTGATTTTGGCTTAGGGAAGGAATGACATAAACTCTAAACTGGGTATCTTGCTACAAGGGAGAGTAGGGGGGATGGGCATGAGAGGCAGGATGATGGAGGAGAGGACAAGGTGGGGAGGAGAGTTGCTG
>CM053593.1:21547507-21597112 GCA_028646575.1 Pseudocheirus occidentalis
GGAAAGAATCTAGAATTTAAAGTTCTATAATCAAATGTTAAAAATATATGCATATATCATTATTATTATTATTAATAACTACATGCAACTGGGAATTAAGATATACAGGCACTAGGGTAGGGAGACCCATCCTGCCCTACCAGAAAGTAGGGGCAATGGGGGGGACACAGGAGAGAGCAGATGGGGGAGGGGCTATGCAGTGGAATTGCTGTTTTGAGGTGGTAGGCAGGGGAAAGATGGGGAGAAAATTTGTAACTCAAAATCTTGTGGAAATGAGTGATGTAAATAAGAAAATTAATTAAGTTTTTAAAAAGTAAGAAAAATAAAATTCAGATGAAGGCAACATGGTACTCCTGCAGAAGACAGGATGTTAGCTGAGATCTAATGAAATCCAAAGTAGCTAAGAGAAGGAGGTGAGAAGGGAGAGCATCCCAAGCATGGGGAACACCAAATCCAAAGGCACTGAGTCCAGAGATGAAGTATCACGTAAGCAACACCAAGCAAGCCAAATCACCTGTTCCTGATTCTACTCTAGCTCAGATTTACAAGGCAGAGGGTCCAATGCACATACAAAAACTAGTCAAAATCTTCCAGGTTATGTGGCAAGAGGAAGTTATCCTTCAACAGTTCCAGGATGTCTCCAGTGTCCATCTCTATAAAGGAAAAACAGATTGTCCTGTGACAATCACGGGGGGAGGGGGAGAGAGTAAGAGGGTCCTCTATCCATACCACTTAGTCACTGCTGGTTAAGATTCTTGTCAGAGCCCTCTTTAACAGGCGACCGTTCACTTGGAAGATGGTCATCTGCCTGAGAGTCAGTGTGGCTTCAAAAAGGGCCAAGGAATGGTTGATACGGTGTTTGCTTCCTGTCAACTCCAGGAAAATGCCAGGAGCAGAACAGAGGCCGTACACAAAGTTTGTAGATCTGACCAAGGCCTTTGATACTATCAGTCATGAGGACTTGTAAAACGTTATAGCAAAATGAAGTTGCCCAGAGAAGTTCGTCAGTATTGCATTTCAGTTTCATATCGGCGCGCTCACACAGGCTCTGGATAATGGATGATCCTCTTGAGCTTTCCCAGTCACCAGTGGACAGAAGCAGGGCTGTGTGCTTGCTCCCATGCTTTCCAGCATGATGTTTACAGTCATGCTGTCAGATGCCTTCAATGAAGACAAGAACAGCACCAAAGTCAGCTACCACACTGCCAGTAAATTACTGATAGCTTAATTACAGATGGTAATTACTACAAGCCAAGACTAAAGAGGAGGTAGAACTGGCATGCAGCTTTTTGTTCACAGATGACTGTGCATTCAATACAACCTTTGAGGCTAGGATGCAACAGAGTATGGACTGATTCTCTGCTGCTTGTATTAATTTTGGCCTGATTTTATTAAGACCAAGAAAATGAAGGTTCTCCACCAGCCAACACCACAACATCCACATGTGGAACCACTGGCTGTAACAAATGGAAAAAACATGAATTCTGTGTGTAAGTTCACTTACACTGGCAGTATACTTTCCAGGCATATATACATAGATGATGAAGTTGGAGCATGCACTGCCATTGTTTGAGAGGCTCTGAAGGAAAGTGTGGGAGAGAAGACGTACCAGACTGACCACCAAACTGAAGATCTACAGAGCTATCATGCTGACCTCATTGCTGAGTGCTGGTAAAACTGGACAAGCTACCAGTGCCATGTCAGAAAATGGAATCATTTTCATAACTGTCTTAGGAAGTGTAATGGTAATAGAATTTGAATCCCACAATGGAATAAACTTGTTGACATGACAAGAAGGGGCTGAACTGGGAGGCGCTGGTGCCATGAGTAGAAGGAGGCCCAAGCAGAGAGAGACCAGAAGGACTTCTAGGAGCAGCATCTGGAGGCAGCAGCTACTGCTGGAGAGAGAGATGAGAACTGAGGACTGAATGGGGAGGGAGCACAACTGTGGAGCCGGTATCTATTCTGTCTGTTTTGATGTGGCCACGTCAGATTCGTCTGCTGATGGAGGACGTTGCTATTGTTGCAGAAGTCCTGAGACCTTTGCTTTGGTTCAGAAGCCCTGAAAGAGGATTTTCTTGTATGTTTACAGAAATCCTGGAAGAGGGTCTTGTTGATGTTTTCAGGGTTCCTGGGACTGTGCCAATGACTTTGTTTGTTGGGTCTAGGCTGATTTCACAGGCAGAGAGTGAACTGATGAGGACTCCGCCAATATGTGTCTATGTTATGTCTTTTTTAAGCCTTGTCTTCTCAAGAACAGAAACTGCTGAGAACTTGCCTTGGGTCAAGATGAAGAAAATGCCTCTTCTTGGGCATTGAACGCTGTGATGATACTGTAACCTAGTTGTGACCTAGGGGTGGATGGCTTTTGTGTTTTGCGACTGACCAAATGAATGTACTTTGTTTATGAAACTAATCTCCAATTGAGACTAACCAGGGGTGGAGAACTTTTGATTTTTGCACTGTGTGATTGAACTGATGACTTAAGACTTTGTGGTTTACTAAATGAATGTACTACCCAGGGGTAGAGTACTTTGACTTTTGTACTTTGTGACTGAACTGAGAACTTACTAAATGATTGAGTTACCCTGTATTTTGATTTTCTCTTTTCTGTGAATGTTTTGCCTTAATCTGTTGCTGAATAAATGTAGAGTTACTATGCTCCTAATTAGAACCTGGAAGTTGCTTTTGCTTGGTGTTACAGGAAGACTGTGAGGATCACCTGCTAAGATAAGGGACTGGACACCAAGGTCCTTTCTAGAGCTGTACTGCCAAGTCAACAAACTCCACTACAGAAAGTGCAACTCTGATGGGCTGGCCGCATTATTCAAATGCCAAACATACATTTGCCTAAAAACTATTTTACAGAGAACTCACACAAGGCAAAGGCTCGAAGTCATACAAAGACATTCCCCAGGTCTCTCTCAAGAACTCTGGATTCAACTGTGAGACACAGGAGGCACTGGCATAGGCCTGCCCAGCAGGACGTGCTCTATGGGTAACAGAATTGCAGCAGCTCAAAGGAGACTAAAGATGCACACATTCAGAGCCCTCTCCACCCCAAATGTTCATGTGGATATCTGTGCCCAGCCTGTGGTAGAGCCTGCCAAGCTTGCACCAGTCTCATCACCCACAGCTGGGCACACTGCGCCCTGACCCCAACATAGCCACGTCACCGGGGTCCTCTGTGAGCACCAAGGACAACAGCCTTTGCATGTGGCAACATGCACATAGTAGGTGCTTGAGATTCATTGATCTGGAATCAAACCTACTGCTCTATGACTCTTCCAGCCTCCACTCCCTCCTCCCCTCATCTTCCTTCTGAGCCCAAGCCTCTTGGTCTGCTTTCCACAACCATCTCTGCCCAGTTCCCCTCCTTATCAGGAAGGTGCCCAGGCAGGGCGAATGCCCTACAGAGACAAACATCACTGGGGTGGACTACCTTGGTCCAGGTGGTGGAACTGGAACTGGAACATTCCTTTGCCAAATGAGTGTCACACACTCTCTCTGCCTGTACTTAGAGACATTTCCCAGTTATCTCCTGACTTTGCTATTCCTTCCATTACTGCTCCAGCTGACCAACCCACATGCCAAAGGACGTTTGCATGCCCTTCTAATTCAGGTCACCCGGAATGCTCCACGCAGGCTACCGGAGGGCTATTCCTGCTTCGCCTCTGAGACCCTCTCTTTAAAATTCATGCTCACTGCAATCAGGAAACCTTTTTATCACAAGCAGCACTTGAGGGAAACTGGACTGTCCAAAATATCTCAAGACCAGAATCAATGAAGTTCAACCCTGAGAGAACCCTATTTCAGCCCTAGGACTTTGTCTCTTACCAGCCTGGGCCTCACAGTTAAATTATTCTGTAATGAAATTAGAGAATGTTAGAGGTGGATGGGACCTGAGAGATAATCCTGTCTGACCCTTTCATATTACAGAGGACCATGCAAAGAGGGAGGGGCAGGGTCACAGAGGTGGTAAGTGACAGTGACAAAACTCAATTTTTTTTTTTTTTTTTTTTTTGCTTTTTGGAGGGCAGTTGGGGTTAAGTGACTTGCCCAAGGTCACACGGCTAGTTTTTTGTGTTAAGTGTTTGAGGCCGGATTTGAACTCAGGTACTCCTGACTCCAGGGCCGGTGCTCTATTCACTGCGCCACCTAGCCGCCCCAGTGACAAAACTCAAATCTGGGTCCCTTGACCCCAAGTCTGGCTCTCTTCCCACACTGAGACATCTTCTTCCCCAGGGTTCCCCAGCCTTTCTCCCAAGAGGAAGCACAGAGTAATGAAAAGAACCCCAGCTTTGACATTCAAGGACCTGGGTTCAAATCCCAGCTCTGCTAGCCATGGTAGGACCAACTGTCAAGTATCCAATTCAATTATAGGCATCCCATTTTTAAGGACGCCAATAAGCTATAGAAGGTCAGAGAAGGGCAATGATGACGGGACTGGCTAAAAGAATCGCGGACATTTAGCCTGGAGAAGGATGAAGAAGAATCCCAAAGCTTTCTTTGGTAATATGAAGGGCTACACCTTCAAGAGAGATTAGACGTGTTCTATGTAACCAAATGAGGCAGAACTAGGTGCAAGAAGCAGAAGGTATAAAGAGACAGACCAGGCCTGACCATGAAACCTGCTGACAACAGGAGCCTGAACGGAACTAGCTGAGGGTGACGGGCTTCCCCTCGGTGGGGTCCTTGCTCAGGCATGGGGTGGGGTGTTATCAGGCCTAAGTTCCTGTGCCACCTTTTTGACCTCAGACCATCACTCTATCTCTCTGGCCTCCATTCTCTCATCTGTAAAATGAAGAGGCCAGGTTAAATGATGCTCACAAGGCCCTTCCAACTCTAATTCAAATCTTTTCAGAAGCCTTCCTAGATTCCACCACCCTTTGAGAATTTTAGCTTATTAGTAGCTTAATAACAATATAATCTTGGGCTAGAGTATGAGGAAAGGAAATACTGGTCCACTCCCTATAGTGCTTACCATATAAGGTAACACACAGGATATGTTTTTAAAAGAAAAACAAAATGTCCCTCCAAGAAAATATTGTTTTTCAAAAGTATTTTCTAATTTTACCTCCTTTATCTCTTTTCCACATTTGTCTAATCATACTTCCTATTTCCTGTCATTATTTATGCTTTCAATAAGAGTAAGAGTTGATGAAGTCACTGTAAAGATCTCATTTTCTGATTCAGAGAAACCACAAATTATCAAGGATTTACTGTAACGGTTGCTCAAACATGCCTGCCACCTACTGCTCCCTGGCATGATTACAGAACTCTGTCTGCCCTTCCAGAAGGGGCTGCTTGCTCCTGTTCCCATCCACACACAGCACTTTGGGGCAAATGATGCCCATCTTACAGACCTGGCACTGGGCCAACAGTCCCTTACCAAGGAATAACCAAAAGCATTTGTAAAGGCCTCATGATATGCCTGGTGCTCTGCCCGCACTGAGGATATAAGGGCTCCTTGCCCTCAAGGATCTTCCATTTTATCTGGGGAGAGTTATATTGGCACATACAAAACAGATATAAAGGAAGAACAGCCTGGCACGCATCTCCCTCTTTCTGACTCCTCAGGCAGCCTCAAGCATTTATTCTGAAGCCTCCCCTTCACTTTCTACCTCTACAGTCAAAAGATCATAGATTTGGAGATGGAAGGAGCCTTTGAAGACAATGAGTCCAATGCCCTCAGTTGACATGGGGAGTGAAAGGAGTTGAACACAGGCCCTCCAATTTGTTGTACTATGCCACACTGCCTCTCTGAAGGGGGTAGTCTGAATAGTCTTATTCATTCAGTAAACATTTATTAAGTGTCCACTACGTGTGCTAAGTGCTGGGGGTGGGAGGAGGGAGGGTAGGCACAAAAAGAGCAAATACAGAGCCTGCTATGTGCTAGGCACTATGTTAAGCTCTGGAGATACAAAAAAAGGCAAAAGGCAGCCCCTGCCTTCAAAGAGCTTACAGTCTAATGGAGGAGACAACATGCAAACAAGTATAAGCCAAGCAAGCTAGAGACAGTGGAGGAGGAAAGGCTAGGGAGGCTTCCCGGAGGAGGCAGGATTTTAGATGAGATTTAAGGGAGCTCCCACCAGTCTCTGAAAGTTCTGAAACATGAGGGCTGTTCACATAGGATGTTTACAGTTAACTGCTGGCATGACAACACACAAAGATGGTGCTGCCACTCCTGGCCATTCCCTTTGCCCAGAATAGTGGCTTCTGAACCTTTTCAGTCTGACTCCCCAGCAGTGGGAGTCAGTATTAAACCTTGCCTGCCTTCCCACCTCCAACTTCCCTGGGAGCCATTTGGCATACATCAGACACGCCAAAGGATGGACACGTCTCTTTCAGCCAGACTGCCAAAGAGCCACTCAGTTTTATTTTTGCCTGCATAGCCACCATGCCTAGCACAGTGCCTAGAACACAGAACAGCGCTTGCTGGCTGGCTGTCCGTTATCTGCCACCGACTCTGCCAGGCCGGCAGCCTTTCACAGCCCTTGCTAAGGGATGCCCCTACTGCCGCCGCCACCACCACCAGCACAAACCTTGGAAGGAGACCCAATGGAAGAAGAATCAGCAAGCCAGCAGGAGGGACCCTGGGAGCTGCCATTGCCTCTATCGCCCTAGCACAGATGCTAGCAACACTGGCCCCAAACCTGGTGGGGAAAGGCTTCCACAGGCTCTTGGATCATCCCTTTTCTGGCTGGTAACTGACTGAGCCCTGAGCCTGCCTCCCTCCAACTATCTTACAGAAGCCCTGGGGTATGCCACCTCTACTCCTGCCTACTTTGGAGACCTCTAGCCTGGGGTGCCCTTCCTGCTTCATCTCCCCAGGTGGAAGTGATCTCTTCTGCTGAAGTCGCATAACATTTACTCCAGCAGCACTCAGGATCTACTTAAGGTCTTCCTTCAGTTACTCACAGCACTCATGACACCTGGCCCTTTCTTCTGCACCTAAATCCCTCTTACTTGAATCACAGTCATACTTGAGAACATACAGCTTGTATTCAACCTGACCCCCACCATACAACACATGTGTAGCAGGAATGTTTCTGCCCTCATATGCTCAGCAGAGAGCACAGTGCCTGGAACAACAGGTAGGAACTTAAGAAACGTTGGCTGTTTAAATGAAAAACACACACACACACACACACACACACACACACACACAATTTGCTGAACTGCATGAATATCCAAACTATAAATGGGCTCAGGTTGTCTTAACCACTTGTGAGTCAAGTGACAATGCCTGTTTTCTTAAACAAAGTGGTCCCTAAAGAGCGAGGGCTTTCAAAAACAAAAACAAAACAAAAAAAACACATCCATAGCAGAAATTAATTGCAAATGTGTTGCCCTCCGGTCAACTGTGGGATGCAGCTGCTGAAATACTGATGCAATTGTAGTTACACTAACAGAAACACAACGTCTGCATCCTGGGAGGTGACTCCATGTCGGGGGCACAGGAGGCACTTAGATGTTGGGTGCCTGACTGTCTCTCGTCTGATAAAATCTTATCATGGACACTGTGCTCAGAGGCTGCTAATGCCACATTTTAGCTGGAAAAGAAAAATGACTGTATAAGAAAGTGGGAAAGGAAGCACAGTCTGAACGCTACTGAAGCAGACTTTTCACTTCACTTTTTGGTGACTTTTCTTTTGGTCTGGTTCTTCTTTTAGGCATGATCAATATGGAAATACATTTTGCAATACTGCCCATACATAACCTATATCAAAATCTTTACCAGCTTAGGGAGGGGAGGAGAGAATTTGGAACTCAAAACTGTCAAAAACTGAATGTTAAAAATTGTCTTTACATATAATTGGGGAAAAAATACTATTTAAAAAAAAAAAGAGAGGGAAAGGCCCAGGACAGTGAAGGGTCTGTCTAGGAACCATATCATATGGTGAATCAGAGAAGAATAGTGGGATGTTTAGCTGGGAGGAAGACAGAGTGGAAGGTACTGATACCTACCTTCAAACAAAGGAAGTCAGAATGCAGAGGGGGGGAGAGGAGTGAAGGAGACCAAGGGGAACAACTTCTGCACTGCCAAGTCACAGATGTTCTTAGCCACAAAACAAGGCTCAGTTTTTATTTTCTTCTGTAAAATGAGCCAAGTTAGAGTTGATGACTTCCATGGTCCCTCTCTCTCTCCCCTCTCCCCCTCCCTCCCTTCTCTCTCTCTCTCTCTCTCTCTCTCTCTCTCTCTCTCTCTCTCTCTCTCTCTCTCCCCTCTCTCCTCCTTTCTCCTCTCTCTCCCTCCCTCCCCCTCTCTCTTTTTCTCTCCCCTCTACACCATGCATTCATTCCATATCTCCTCTGCCTTCCCTGGCCATCACTCTTGCTATGGCATTCTTCATCCTTAGTTAATCAGCCTCATCTTTGTTCAGTTCCCACACTTTAACCCTAACCAGTCCCCAAGGCTCTGGTCCAGGCCCTCTGGTTTTTTCTATCTTCTCTCCATTGGTAACTTCATCAGCTCCATACAGCTGACTCCCAGATCTCAGTAAAAGACGCCTAGGGGACATTTCAAAATGGATAAACCACTGACATCTTAAACTCTACCTATACAAAGCAAAACTCCCAAAACTCCCAAAACACACACACACACACACACACACACACACACACACACACACACACACACACACACACACACCCTCTCTTCAGAACTGTGCTGTTTCTGTCAAGGTGCCAGCATCTGGCCCAGTGCAGATTCACAAACTGGGATTCTCCCCTTCTCCCCTTCCCCCTGTGAATCAGCTGCCAAGCCTTGCTGTCTTCAAACAAGCCCAGATCACTCCCGTCTCCCTCCTGGCCTTCTAACTCACTCCCCAATGCTTTGCAATCTGGCTTCCACCCCCACCATTCACTCAGGACTGTTCTCTCCAAGGTCACCAATGATCTTCTTTCTTGCTTAATTCAACACTCTTTTCTTCTCTGCCTTCATCCTCCTCAACTCCTCTGCACAGTGATACTACTGGCCACTCCGGCCCTCTTCTAGTTTGCTTGATACAGCTCAGGCTTAGCTCTCTTCTTACCAGCTAGACTGATCCCTTTCAGTCTCCTTTAACAGTTGATCATCCAACTCCTATATCCTTTCCCTGAAGCTGGCTCTGGCCTGAGTCCTATCTACTTCTCTTTTTATTCTGCTGGTTACTTCATCAGCTCCTCCGGTTTCAATAACCATCTGCATGAGTGTAACTCTTCAAAGCTGGCCCCAATCACCCTACTAGTCCCACATCCCCAAGTACGTACTTGAATCTCTTCATTTGAATGTCCTGCTGGCGCTTGGCAAATTCAACATGTCTAAAACTGAACTGGAGTTCAAATTCTCTTTTCCTCTACACCTACCCTCTTCTTAACTTCCCAATTTCTCTTGAGGACACACCATCATTATTCCAGTCACAGAAAAGTCAGTGCTCAAGTGTCCCTAACGGACTTCCACAACATCTCTCCAATGCATCTTCCCTTCTTCCCACTCCCAAAGCTGGTCCAGACCCTCATCAGCTCTCAAATGGATAAGTGCAAAAGCCTCCTCATTAGGCTCTCAAGCCAGCCTGCACAGAGCTGCCAAACTGATGCTCTAAAAGCACAGGTCTGCCCTGCCCAAAAATTGTCAGTGGCTCCTTCCTGCCTCCAAATGTTAATTCCTACAGTTGGCATTTCCAACTCTTCTCAGTCTAGCTCTGGCTTTTCCAGACTTCCTATCACTCCATTCATGCACTATCTGAATTTGCCTTCTTGACATTTCTGGAATTCAGTGTTTAATCTCCCACCTCCATACCTTTGCAAAGGTCACCCTATGACTCCTAGGGCTTCCTAACCTCCTTCAAGGCTCAGAGTAATGGGTAAAGGATCTCAGGAAGCAGAACCAGGAACAAAGGAGTCAGGGAACAAAAAGAATAGAATACAGAAAGCAAGAGTTGAAAGTATAAGAGTCAGTGTTTTAAGCTGACAGGTTTTAAGAAGTAAAATTCATTGGAAATGAGTTTTGTGAATTAACTAATAAAGAAAAGACAAAACACTGCAGTAAGCCACTGTCAGTCCACAAACAGTGTTTAGGAAAGAGGATGACATGACTTTATTAGAATTCTAAGAAACTGCTTCTTTCTGCCTTATGTACAATCTGTCGATGAGCATTTATTAACCGCCTACTCTCTGCCAGGCATTCTGTAAAGATTACTGAGGCAAAACTGAAAGTTCCAAACCCATAAGAAGTTTACATTCTATGACACAATGACCACATCCATTTGTTTCTCTTCAGCAGTGATCTCCTCTAGGTAAGTATTCCCTCCATGGAATAAATGGTAACCTACCCATGCCTTCTCACCCTGTGTGACTGTCTCTGATCTTATCTTGTAAAATTTAACAAATAAATATGAAGAAATAACCAAAGAATTCTTCTGTGCCACATCCAGAAGCCTAGATCTTGGCTAACCTGGTTTTCTATAAACCAGGCCCTAAAGTTACATGTCATTCGGTTCAACAGCTTATACATCAATCAGTCCCTCGGGGGACAGAAAAAGGAAGCAGCTCTTTTTCAACCTATTTGCCTACTACTGTAGGCAGAAATAGCTATAACATGGGCAACTACAGACAGTGGGAGAAACCTCAGAGGTACCTGGTCTCCTCTATACCACCCACACCCCCCCATGCCAAAAATGGCCATCCAACCTTCACTGGAAAACTGAAGGTGAAAAGGGGCCCACGTCACTTCAGAAGAGCTCAAATCACCAGAAAATGCTGCCTCTGGGGCACCTGGTTCTACCGTGTGGGACAAAATCAAATTAACCTCTTCCTCATAAGAGCCCTTCGTGTACGTGAAGGCTGTTCTCAACACCTATAAGTCTTTTCATTCCAAGCTTATGGTGTGATCATTTCCTAGGGCATGACCTTCAGGTCCTTTACTATCCTAACCACCATCCTTCTTCTGGAAACTCTACAGCTAACTGATGCCCTTCCTAAAATGGGGCCCCTCAGCCCTGAATTGTAGGGAAGGAAACTATAGAGTGGAGGATAACGCCAAAGTCACACACCTGAGAGCCTGGAAGGGCAGCAATGCCCTCAACACAGACAGGCAAGTTAAAATGGGGTGCGTTTTTAGAGGAAGAAGCTGAGTCTGTTTCAAAAATGTTGAGTTTGAGATGTCTGTGGAATATCCAGTTTGAAAAGTCTGCTAGGTAGTTGGTGATGCTGGACCACAGTTCAGAGGAGAGGAAGAGGGGAAAATAAGGAGAGAGACTGGCGCAGGTATATAGAAGTCTTAAAATCTCTGTAGAAAGTGGCTAATTAAATGCATCAAAGCTCAAGAGGACACCAACTGAGAGAATGGAGAGAGAAGAGGGTCAGTGACAGAGTCTTGGGGGTATGCCCAGGGATGGTGGGAGGGAGGTGAGGCAGGGAAGGAGAGTGATAAGGATGATGAGCCAGCAAAGGTATCATTTCTTGCTACCTTCCAGATGGAAAACATTCTTTAATTAATGCTTACCTGATGACTGACTGATACAAAGCTTCGCCAAAAGAACTTGGGATGTTTATCCTGGAAAAGAGAAGAATCCTTCTCTGGCCCCCAAGGGTAAAGCTAGGAGTAAATTTCAGAGGCCAGAGGATCTCTGGGTCAGGTGTGTGGGAGAAAGGATTTCTTTGGGTTGAATTAAATCTGAGATTCCATGAGATTCCCGATTCAGATTTTGTCAGAATACTGTTCTATCATATTAAGCTTACAGTTAATAAAAGTGTGTTTTTCTTATATAAAATGTTGTCTAGCCAAGTCCAGCAAGTCTTTTAATTCTAAATCTGATCACATTAAGCCAAAAGACAGGAATTTACTATTATGACCTTACCTTTTAAAGATTCCAGCTCACTGTTCTATTAAGATGAACTAATTATTTAAGAAATAAGTATTAAGCACCTATAATGAGAAGTAACCAAAAAGAACTGGGTCCAAGTTCTACCTCTGACACGTTAACCATGTGACCAGGAGTATGTTTCTTAGTGCCCTACTGACACTTCTTAAACTGTGGATCTAGATCCCATACGGGGCTGTGAACAATTAGTTCAAAAGTCAAATGTGTGATGAATGCAAGGTGTTTCTGTCAGTGCACGCACGTGGTGCTCTGTACCACTTCACTGCAGCCTTGGTTCTGAACACAAAGCATGCAGTGCACCCTATGCATGCCCTCAGGCTACACAATGCCAAGGAAGACTGCTGAAAGGAGTGGAAAAAGTTTAAGAAGCCCTGCCCCAGCGACTCTCTAGGCTGAACATTACAGACGAGGCGCCAATCCACCCCACAAGAAAGTTTCCATAGCGGGCGTTTCCTATACCTGATCAAATCACAAGACTACTCGTTACACTAGGTGGTGAGGCAGAGGAGACGCTCAGAGAATAAGAAAAATCTCTTTGAGATTTCTGAGGAGCTATGAGATCATTCTGAATGTGCGGAACAGCTTCGAGACCCCACCACCAAGTCAAGACAATACACGTGTAACACCCTTCTGACACATACAAAGTGTGTAATCCAGGGTGAGTCACTTAACCTTCCTATATCCTCTCTTGAAGACTTTATGTGTAGATCTCCTCTAGTCAGATGGGCGTCCTCACTGAAGAATTCCCTACACCCATGAGAAGACTATCATCAGTCCATAAGAAATCTGTGGGCTGCGACTGCTAGACGTGCCATCTGACAGCACGTGACGACAGCTTGGCAGAACCCAGAATGATTATGAAGTACAAGTGGCGTAAGGACGTCCAACCTCCATCATTGTGGTTGCTACACACAGGGCAGGGGTGGGAGTCACAGACATCAGAAATAGAAGAGCCTTTAGAGACAGCTCAGGGCCTGGGGAGGCTGTGAAGTCAGAGGGCCCGCCCAGCGGCCCAGGATGCCCTCTGGTGTGGGCAATGACAATGCCCATCTGTCCTTGCCAAGACTTCAATCTTCTAGCAAAAAGGTTCGAGCTACAATGCAAACCTTGGCATCACCACATAACCTTTTTTCAGAAAGCATGTTCGGAAGGGGATTTAGGGCATGTTTGGGAATAAGTTTTCCTTTTGCTACTTTTTGTGGGAGGTGAGGAAGGTCTTTCCTTACCTCATCCTTCTGCTAAGGCCTAGAGTTGCCTGCAACATTGAAAGAGGGAAAATAGCACAGAAATGTACCAAAAGGTACCACAGATATGCTCTGTACAGATGAATCTTCAGTAACCCAGATAAGAAGTCCAGGGATCTTTGAATCTGGGGGCAGGATTGCAGGGCAAAAGCTTCTACCCCACTCCTCTATCTCCACCTTTGATTACGGCTTTCCTCAGGTGTATTGCTAATTCAAGGCAAAACAGAGAAGGGTGGGGATAGCTATCAGGGACATGAGGAGAGTTCAAAGAGCAGCTGAAAAGCCTCAGAACAACTCAGCAGGAGATGCAAACAAACTACACGCACAAGTTGGGGTGTAATACTGCCCACACCTGGGTTCAAAAAATATGCTCTGAGCCAACTGTACGTAACAGCTGGGGAATGTGGGGAGTGGGAAGGGCAAGTGGAAAGGGCAATTGTTGCCCTGGAACCCAGGCTTGTGTCAGGAAGAACAACAACACTGTGAAAACTGCCTCCTGCCCCAGGCCTATTGTCCCACTGAGGTCACCCAGGGAAGAAAAAATGGCACCAATAGGGAGGGGGTGGGAGGGTTGGGAAGCCAGCAAATTACACCTCACCAAGGATCCCCAGGGGCTTCCCAGAGGCCAGTGGTCCCAAGGGTCACCAGACTTTCCAGAAGTTCAAAGAAATAAATAAACCCACAGCTACAAACAAACCTGTTTTTGTTGCCTCCGGCTAGATCCTGGGTACAGACACCACTCCCCATCAGGCATGGGTCTAATAGGAGCTCACAGTCCCAAAAAGGAGGACAGAACTTAAAGCAGTTGGAAACCTAAATATTAGTCTCACCTTATAGAGGTACAACAAACCAATGACATTTTTAAAATATGATTTTATGAACTTATAAGCTCAGCTCTGAAACGTCAGTCATGGCCGTGGTCAAGAAGCCAGGTCTGGTGACTGACTGGAGAAGTCTGAGGGCTTGAAATAAATCACTGCTGGTGACATTCTAGAGCTGCCTTTGTTTGGGGGAGAAAAGGAGAACAAAGGCCCAGAGTCCAGCCTACTTTTCTACACTCTTCACTCCCTTTACAGGCTGGTCCAACCCACCCCTAACTGCTCTGTCTGGGGCGTTCCACTTCCCAGCTCCAGACTTGGCAATGCCCAGAATGCCCATCCTTTGCTGCAAACCCTGTGGGGAGCCCTGGTGTCCTTCAAAGCTCACCTTACAGGCCACTTACTCCACAAGATGTCTCCCAATCACCCCAGTAGCTCGAAGCTTGGCCATACTCAAGATAACCCTGGAATGACTTTACACATCATGTGTATTCATCTGTAAGTACACAAGTAGGTTCCCCTGAATAGGATACAATTCCCTACGGTCTAGTACAGCTTTGTTTTTGTCTTCCTATCCCTAAACCCAAGGAAGGAAAGAAGGAGGGAAGGAAGGAGGGTAGGAAAGGAAGAAAGGGAGGGGAGAGCACAAGCATTTATCACGTACCTTCTATACGCCAGACATTTTGCTAAGTGATCTGATCCTCACACACCCCTGCAAGGTAGGTGTTGTGACCATTATACCTATTTTACAGCTGAAGAAACTGAGGCAGGCAGAGGTGAGCTGTCATTTGCTGAAGTCAATTAACAAGCATCCCTTATGTTCTGATCTTGCCGGACCTCTGGTTCTGCGGCACAGCAGAGAAGAGTGCTAGGCCTGAGATCAAAAAAGCCTGCCTCTGGCACTTCCTACCTGTGTGACCCTGGCTTCAGCACCTTCCTCTCAGGGCTGGAGTGAGGACGGCGCCCGGCACACAGCAGGTGCTACAGAAATGTTAGCCAGCAACAGCAGGCGGCTGCACAGAGCTTGGCCAACACGGATGAAATGTGTTCTGTGCCCTGAGAACAGTCGTAGGGGCTGCAGGAGACCCAATGATAACCAGACGGGACAGAGAGACTAACTGGATAGATAAAATGTACACACACACACACACGCTGATATAGAACAGAACTAGATGAACTGAGAAAAGGGGCAAGAGTGAAGCCCCCTAAGAAGTCACTGAAGGAAAACGGTGACGAGCCTGGGATTCTTGAGGAATAAGTGATATTTCAACAGGAAAGGATTAAAAAACGTTTGCATCGAAGAGAGTTTATATTTGTTGTTTGGGGTGGAGTTTGTTTTTTGGTGGGAGGAGTTTTTAGACACAGGGAAGAAAATGAGAAAAGGATGAAAAATTCAAAATTAGGAATCCAATTTGAGTGAAATTGTACAGTATGTGAAGGGAAGAAGTTTTGGATGAGATTGGTAAGTTAAGTTGCTTTTGTCTCAAGTTCTGACAATAATATCATCGTAGGAGTTATAAAGGACCTTACAAATCAAGTCTGAATGATGATCTAATGACCAGATGCTGTCACACAGCCAAGAGGCAACAAGAGCCCATGGCAAGGGTGTCACTGATTTTTATAGTCACAGAAGTGGTTTAATCAAGGAAATAAGGGTATCCAATTGTTACTTGCATAATGAGATAATAATTATGGCATCTGGTGTTTAGTTTCTTATTAACGACAGTCACCTGTACAATTGGTTAGCTTATTTTCAAGTAACAAGGATTTATTTTCTCTCCCTTCCATCTCCCCTCCATTGGGAGGAAAAAAAGAAACCCTTGTTTAAATGAAATCCATATAGTGAAGTAAAACAAATGCCCCCACTGGCTGTGGATATCCTACTTCCCTTCTGTCAGGAGACCAGCAGCAGACTTCTTCCTCAGTTCTCTGACCAGAGCTCTTGGGTCCTTCCAGGCTGTTTACCTTCTCAATGCTGTTGTTGTCAACACCGTACTCTCGGTTCTGCTCCCTCCATAAGCTGATACAAGCTTTCCCAGGTTTCCTCAGACTGTCCCCTTCACCATCCCTCACAGAACAACAATGCTCCAGCCCACTTCAACTGAACACGGTGCCGTGTTCAGCCACACCTAATGCCCCTCAGTTTCCAGGCTTTGGCCAGCACAAAGAGAAGTGTATTTCTGTACATACAAGTCCTTTTCCTCCTTCTCTAAACAATATGGGGTAGAGGGCTAGTAGTGGGTATGGCTAGGTCAAAGGATTAGTGACTGGGAGCCTGGTTCCAAACTGTTTTCCAGAACAGCACTGGACCGGCAGGCAAGATGACTCGAGTCCAAATTCCGCCTCAGACACTAGCTATGTGACTGTGGGCAAGTCACTTAATGTTCATCTGCCTCAGGTTCATCATCTATAAAATGGGAATGATATTATCACCTCCCTCTCAAGGTTGCTATGAGAGTATGATGAGGTATCTGTAAAGTGTTTGGCAAACCTTAAAACACTCTATAAATGCCAGTCATTATGTCTTATGTGGTTACTGACAGCTTGCAATTCTTCCTGTGAAAATGTCCAGTTCATATCCTTTGACCAGTTAGCAACTGGAGAATGACTCTTATTCTGATTCATTTGTAGATTCTTAAGATACAAGGCAGATCCCCACAAAAATGTCAGCAATTTCCGATCTGCCACTCAGCTGAAACCAAAACCAGTCTGCTGGACGGTGAACAAATCTTTACAAGGCCAGTTCTTCTCCCAGAAAACTTCTGCTTTTCTCTCTGAAGCAACGCTGTGCTCCTTTTGATCACAGAGTAAACAAGGTGTTAGGCAACCAGGCACTGCCAGTCCAAGACAAAGCATTCTGCTGAAATGAGATCTAAGTTTGGTCCAGAGCAATCCACTGTGCCTTCACACAATCCTAAATCAAACTGTTCGTTCAATAAACTCCTCCCTAATTACATGTGCAGTTATGCAGACATACCCAATCTAACTCCTATCATTACAGAGGAAGTAACAAGAGCCACCACTCACACTGCACTTTGAGGTTTGCAAATCACAAATACTATCTTATTTTACCCTCACAACAACCCTGAGAGGGAAGCGCTATTATTACTCACGTTTTACAGGTGAGGAAATTTAAGCTGGACAAAGGTGAAGTGACTTGCCCAAGGTCATACAGCTAATAAGTGTCTGAGGCAGGACTTGAACCCAGGACTCCCAGCTCATGTGCTGCTCCACCTAGATATAGTACACCTAGCAATGACTACCCCTAATGGCCTAGGAAAAGTGGAGAGCAGGTGTCCACACCTTCTGGAGAAGGAGCCACTGAATCCACATGGTAGAGGGCGGTGAGCACTGACCTGGTCCCAGTCTGGATCCAACCCCGGTAAGTCCAGTGACTGTGTGGCTCTGGCAGGCCCTTTCTCCTGTACCTCTCTCCTCAGGTGGTTGTTGGGGAAACCCTTTGTGAATCTCACAGCTCTGTGGAAACAAGAGCTTCCAAAGGATGATTAGGCTCTCCCTTGGGTTGGGAGAGCAGGAGGCTTCAGAAACTGATGCAGCCTGGGTGATGGGACAAAATGGGGCCAATGGGAAAA
Organism: Pseudocheirus occidentalis; assembly: GCA_028646575.1. Classification (NCBI taxonomy): domain Eukaryota; kingdom Metazoa; phylum Chordata; class Mammalia; order Diprotodontia; family Pseudocheiridae; genus Pseudocheirus; species Pseudocheirus occidentalis. The sequence continues at coordinate 21,565,030 of CM053593.1, forward strand.
TCCTTGACTAAATCAGAAAGGCTGAGAGGAAAGAGGGGGACCCTGGGAATCATGAGATTAAGGAGTCATGGTTACAGAATAGGACAAGATCTTATGGAACATCAAATGCAACCCTCTCACTTTATACCTCAGGACACTGAGGCTCAGAGGCGTTCAGTGGTTTGTCTACAGTCAAATACTTACTTGCTAAGCCAGACTATGTACCAGAAAATCTGCCAAGGGAAGAATCAAAGACAAAAGCGAAACATCCCCAGAACTCAAGGAAACACCCTCTAATAGGGAAGGGAAGAGGTACATATACAGATACACAGTGGAGACAGGGCAGGCACTAGCAGCTAAGGGTACCAGGAGAGGCCCCATGCAGAATGTGGCATGTGAGCTGCACTGTAGAGCTCTGGAATTCATACCCTGCTTGTTCCACTGTGAGCTTCAGCCTGGGCTTGAGGCTAGACTTGAGTCTCCATCTGTTCTTGGGATCAGAACAAAGCAGCAAACGGTTGCTTTGGAACCTGCCCCTTGCTCATCATGCAGACAGAGCCCAGAACGCTACGGCTGCTCTGCTGGGCTCCTCCTCAGCCCATCCTGGACACGTGATCCAGAATAGAGCCTCCAGAGGGCTGCTGCTGCACACTGTGTCATTCAGAGATCCCTTGGGATCTCTTCTTGCCCCGGTGCTTCCTGTCCCGGTCCCCAGTCTCAGCCCTCTTTCAGACTCGGGGCACTGGAACGCACCTCACCTGCATGCTCCTGGCCAGTGCACCCCAGACCTCTCTGACTCCTTAAGCCAACCTCAGCCAGAAAAACCAATCAATGTGACTGTTTCTTATATCCCTGATAAGAATTCACTCTGGTGCTTTTTCTGGATTTCTGTGACAGAGGTTTGGTGGGGGATCTCAGCTCTGAGCACTTTTTCTAGCCAGCCACCACGCCTGGAATGCTCTCTCTCCTCTGCTCTGACTATCGACCTTCTTGGCTTCCTTTAAAAACCTACTGAAGGGACGGCTAGGTGGCGCAGTGGATAGAGCACCGGCTCTGGAGTCAGGAGGACCTGAGTTCAAATCCGGCCTCAGACACTCAACACAAAAACTAGCCATGCAACCTTGGGCAAGTCACTTAACCCCAACTGCCCTCCAAAATGCAAAAAAATTTTAAAAATTAAAAAAAAATTAAAAAAAAAAACCTATTGAAGCCCCAGCTTCTACAGGAAGCCTTTCCCCCAGCCCTCTCAATAATTGCCGTGTTCTTCCTCAGCTGATGGTCCCCTATCTGTCCTGTATGCGGCCTGCTCTGTGTATGTGTGTTTGCATGTTGCTTCCCCATCAGATTTTAAGTTCCTTGAGGGAAGGGATTGTATTTTGCCTCTTTTTGTATCCCCAGCATTAAACACAGTGCCTGGCACATATGGGAATTAAATCAGCTCCAGGTTATTTTTTGAGAGTGGCGAGGGCCTTTTGCCTTTCTTGTATACCCAGTGTTTAGCACAGTGCCAGGCACATAGGAGGCCGCTTAATAAATGCCAGCTGACTGACAGCTGCAAATTCACAGCTACAAGCTTCAGAGGCATTAAGTTATATGTAACTCAACACAGTATTCCATACTCACTTGTGGAGGACAATTTCACCAAGATGTGTGAACACCTTACCCACTTGTCAAGAATGGCTTTAAGGCAAAATGCTCTTTTCCCACAATAAGCATTTATTATGCTCTATGATGCGCCAGGCCGTGCTGGGCCATGGGGATGCTACACTGTGAATGAAACATCTTTGATGCTGGACAAACCAACAGATACACAACCAAGGTGAATCACTCTCGCACGATGGGAAATAAGGCATCACGGCTTTCTTCTTGTAAACATTTTTTTTAAAGGAAGGAGCAGCAAAAGCACCGCAGGCCATCTACATATATGCAGCTAAAGAACAAAATTACGGGAAAGAGACTTTGGATGGGCGCCAGTTCATTTCTATTTAACACATAATTAATTACTTCTCAATGGCAGCAGAGCCTCATTCACACCTCTTTCTGATACGCTTCACACTCACTGAATGCTTCCTGCTTGACTGAGGCCCAGGGCTGGATGACCAGGGCTGGGCACAACAGGGCCTTCTTCTTCCAGGTTGAGAAATGAATACTTGATGCTAAAGGCAAAGCCAAGCCCCTGAACATCACACAGCAAAGAAACGACACAAGACAGAATGCTCTACACATAGCAGGTGCTTATGAAATTGTGTGTTGGATCGGAATGGATGAATGCAGTGTTTTAGGAAGCTGAATCCTCTTCTTAATTACTATGCCTCTGCTCACCAAGCTTCAGTGACTCCTGATTTCCTGAGGCTAAAATCCATTATTTTCAGGTATCTAAAGCCCCTGACAATCTGGCTCCATCCTCTCTTTTCAGGACTGACCCCACCTCTCTCCCTTTCCCTCACTCTCCACTCCAGCCTGTTCTTCATACGTAACAGGCCTGCTCTCACCATGGGGCACGTGCCACCTCTTGGCCTCCCCCAACTCTCATCAAAGCTCAGCTAGAGCATCACCTGCCTTCAAGAGGCCCCTTCTGATTCCCCCAGATGTTATTTCCATTAAATGAATATGGGATTTTTTTCATATTTATCATGATCTGCTTTATCTGGGATCAAGTCCCATCCTCCAGACACTACTCAAAGGCAGAAGGAGATGCTTCTCTCTTGTCCCTGTAGCCCTCAGCCCCTGTAAAGCGCCCAGCACACAGCAAGTGCCTAATAAATACTTGCTGATTGTTTGGTGCCATGAGTGGGAGCCTGGAGGGGAGAGGAACTGGAGGAGAGCTGTCCAGGTAAGTGGTTCTTTAGCCCATCAGCCCACAAACATGTATTCAATGCCTATCAATGCTAGGAACTGGGGACACAAAACCCAAAGGGAAATGGCCCCTGCCCCCCAAAAACTTAGTCTACAAGGGGAGCCAACATGTACACCTGCAGGCACACACAAAAGAGATCCAAGGCAGCTGCGGGGGGAGACACTGGCAACCGGCAGAATCGGGAAAGGTCTCGTACGCAAAGGGAAGATCTGCTGAACCTTGAAGGAAGCTGAGGCTTGTATGTGATGAAGGAGAACAGGGGGTATTCAAGCAGAGAGAAGAATGGGGAGTACGTGGATTAGTAGTAAAAGGGCAGATGGGAAGAACTGTAGAGTGCCATAATGAGGCCGGTAAGGAGGTGTCTGGAGTAGGTCTCAAAGGTAACAGGGAACCACTGGAGCTGATTAAGAAGAGGTGTGACAGAGCAAGACCACTGGTGGCTGTGTGAAGGAGGGCCTTGAGCAGGCAAAGGCCCCACACAGGCAGGGAGGCCAACTGAGGAGGAGACTGAAACAATCAAGGTGAGATAATGAAGACCTGAGCTGCTAAACAGGAGTGGGGAAGGAAGGGACCAAAGGGGCAGATTCTGAAGAGAGAATGACAGCGTCTGGGCCTACGAGAGGAAAGGAAAGCAGAATCTACCCAAGAAGCCTTCCTGATCTGTGGCTCTCCTGCGCTATTCCTTTACAACAAACCAAAAGAGCCACCAAAACATCTCCACGGCTCCTTGCTGCCTGCTAAATAAAGCAGAGACTCCAAATCCTGACCTTCAGGGCCCTCCACCTCTCCATCCGTTCCTCCAGCAAAACAAGATTATTCTCCCCACCCCCATGCTTTTTCTGGTCTGTGTCATGCTCTTCATGCTCTTCACTCATGTCATATCCCACGACTGAAATGGAAATTCCCGGCCCCAAATCCCACTCACAAGCCCTGCATTCAAGGCCCAGCTCAGGCACGGCTTCTTCCATCAATTCCTGCCCAGTCTCACATGGCACTGTACCTAAATTTCTCCTTCTCACTTAGCTCCCACTGCCTCGCAGCCAAGTGATTTGTGTCCATTTCTCTCCTAATAGATTACAAGCTTCTCAAGAACAAGGTCTGTGCTCTACATTTCTTTTATTTCCCAGCGCCTAGTACAGCACCTCGAAAACAGTGCTTGATAAGTATCTGCTGAATGAAAAAATAAAAAGATGAGCAAGCGAGAGAATGGGAGTGGCCCTGCCTGAATTCAGGGAGGGGAGTCCAGTTGGAGGAACCAGAAAAGGGGCAAACGATGACTGTAGTCTGGGATGGATGTCGGACAGAGGCTGCAGGACAGAGCCTGGTGAGAAGTGACGGAGCCGGACACCAAGGGGAGTGGCATCTTGTGCTCAGGCGTTTCAGGCGTGCCTGACTCTCACGGCCCCATTTAGCGGCTCCTTGGCAAAGATACCAGAGAGGTTGGCCATCTCCTTCTCCAGCTCACTTACAGAGGAGGAAAGTGAGGTAATCAGGAGGGAGTGACAGAGTTACAAAGTGTTCCAGGCCTCCAGTCTTCCAGGTCCTACTCCAGGTCTAAGTGCTATGGCGCCACCTAGAGGCCGCTGGGGACTCATCTACAAAGATAGCTTCAAAGTTTTGTAAAATCCAGGAAGCAGGGTCGCTTCATTCACTGCAGGGGAAAGAGATTCTGAGCTAAGCACGGTTTGCAAGCATAGTTTAGGGACAGGAAAAAGGTAAATCAACCTAAGAGCCGGAGCAGAGCAAAAGAGAGCTGCACAAGTCAGGGCAGCAGCCTGTGAAGATGGCCCAGGGGCCAACCACTTCAAAGGCCACAGAGGGATGGAGGAGAATGAAGAGAAAAGGAGAAGAGAGAGAGGAGCAAGGGGAGGGATGGAGTCAGGAAGCAGAGACAAGAACAGGGCAGGGGGGCAAACGGAACAGGAGCTATCTGTGAATGGAAGCACTGTATCATCAGTCCATAGCAAGGCTACAAGAGAGGCGGCTGCCGCGGGGGCACCAGCTGAGCCTGGAAGGGTAGGGTATAAGATGCAAGCCAAGATTTCTGCTACTTCAGGTAAAATGTTCAGGGCACCTAGCAAGGTTTTTGTGAATCTGCACCCTACAAGAGATCTTCTCCCCTAAAAGCTGGAAGAGAAGGCATGGACTGAAAACAAAGCAGCCCGTGGATTCTTCCCCGGGGTACGAAGCTAGTAGAGGCATTCATTCCTGCATTTCGAGCCACACTGGCCTTTGGGACTAACCACTCTGGGAACTTCAGTCTTTATTGTCACCCAAGTACAGGTTCTGAGCTAGAACTAGACAGAACCACAGAGGCCAGTCACTATAGTCTGATCCTCTGTCTCACCATCCGGTCTAACCATCCTGGCCTCCTCCATGCTATCCCATCTCTCACCTCCATGCCTTTGCACACCAGCACTTCCTCCTCACCTCTGCCTTAGAGAATTTCAGGTATCCTGTAACTCTGCCTGAAGCCCTCTGGAGCCCTCCGGGTGTGACTATCTTCCCTCCCCAAACTACTCCACATCTGTTCTGTACATACTTAGAACGGAAGCTCCTTAAGGAAACTGTTGCATTTTTGTCTCTGTATGTCCAGCACATACATAGTTAATTAATGCTTCTGAAATTGAGTTTACATTTTTGTAGCACACGACACCTCATAAAACACTTTCCTCACAACAGCCCTGTGGAAAGTACAAATATGATTACTGCCCTTTTACAAACGGATAAACTGAGGCTCAGGGAGAAGATGATGGTCAGTCTCTCAAACATTCACTGCTGCAATGTCTCCGTGGCCTCACGGATCTGTGTGACGCTTCCAAGGATACCTCTTCCAGCCCACCCAAACCGGCCAAGCCTGGATACCCTCACGCACACTTTCTCTGAAGTTTGCTCCCAGAGGCCCAGTTCACCCACCGTACTGGATGAAGGCCTTCCTCTGCTCCTCCTGATATCTCTAGGTAGTTCACCTCCAACATCCCTCACCTGAGCAGGCAGCCAGCCCGTCTCCTCTCCCTGGGGTCGATTCTGCCGAAGACATTCCAAGCTCCTCAGATGCTGTAGCCTCCTTTGCTCACACTCCCGACATGCCTGGCTCTCCATCCCCTCTGTAGCTGATACTCATTTTCAACTCTAAGACTGTTGTGTGCCAAGTCTCCCAAGGGTCCCAACATACCACAGCAGGATACTGAGAAGCTTGTGGCCTAGACAGGATCCCACAGCCCCACAACTACTGAGATGCTCAAGCCAGGCCTCCACTCCCAGACCGGGCTGTCTGACACACTACACCACCATTTAGCCCCCATAAAACACTCAAGGCATATTTGTCAAATGAATTTCAAACCTTATTCCTATTTCCTTGTGCTGATTTCAAGATGGGTTTGTCTTTGTGTGTGTATACATTTTTAAGTCATTCAGAAAAATGAAGTTAAGACTATGACGTTGCAAGAGGTCAATCTAAAAAGACGTCAATGAAAATGAACTGGAGAACGACAGCGACTCAAGCCAGAGAACAAAGCGAGGCCGCTTGGTTATTTCTTCTAATGCTAACACAGAGCTGGTTCTTTTTGAAGTGGGAAATGCTTGAGCTTGCACTGGTCCAGTATTATTCCAAGGCTTTAAAATGGAACTTCAATTATAGTGACAGTCGCTTCTTGATTGGCCTTTCTTAAATTAAACATATTCTCACCTTTAAAACTCAACTCAAGAACCCACTGACTGAAAGTGATCGCTTCCTAAGCAAATGTTCAGAGATGTAGAGTCTGAAGTTTCTGTATTACACAGCTGTGCATGACTTACTGGGTGGCATGTTTCTTGAAAACACTCCGTAAGTCATGCGTAGTTGATGGGATGGAATGAACACTGATCGTGGGAGTCAAAATCCTGGGTCTGAATTCTCACTCTGTCATTTGCCAGCTAAGCCGTCCCACACACAGCTTCCCTTCCTGTAAGATGGGAATAGTAACTGCCCTGCCTCCCTGCTGTGAGGAATCGATTTTTTTAAAGGGGGTTGCCCTTTGTGATGTTAAGTAAATATGTAAATGTGAGTTGCCACTGTCATTGCTAAAAATATAAGATTCTAAACTAGCTAATTAAGCTATAAAATGATGAATTCTTAGACAGTAACAAGAAGATTACAAATAACTGTGTTTGTTACTAAATAACTACTTTTTTTGTTTTTTAAAAAAGCATTTGTTCCTCTCCATCGGAATGTCTCTGTCAGGCTCAGGCTCTGTCCCATGAAGCTGGATCGCTCTCTGCCCATGAAAACCCCCACTCACCTGAGCACTCACAGAACAGAAGGACCGCTGGCCTTTTCACACTTTCTTCCACTAAATCCAGGAAACATTATTCGGTTCCTAGCATACACATGACATCATTTCACACCAAAAAAAGATGAACTATTATAAGGATTTCCACCCTCGAAGAAGTCATACCTCACATTCACTAACCCTATCCACCCACTTTCATTTTTCCTGTTTGTTTCAAGTAGCAGAAGGACGGCTCCACAGAAGGGGTGGACTTGTTCTGCTGAGTAGAGGGAGCAAGTCTGGGCTCCATTCTACACAAGAAGAAAAAAGGGAAGGAGAGAAAGGAAGAGCTTTCCAAAAGTGAGGCAAGCTGCCTTCAACAACAGTGGGCTCCCACGCACACGATGCCTTCACGCTACAACTGAATGGCTGCTTGCTACTTACTGGGTCTTGAAAAGACCCGTCAGCCAGCCTTGCTGAGTTACACCAGATACCGCTGAGGTTCTGATTCTACAATAAAAGTGAATTGAATGTGACTTCACTCGAGCCTAGTCTCAGGACAGCCTGTGCGACTCTAGACTTAGTCGCTCCATCTCTCTGGACTTGGATCATGCTCTTTAAATAAAGCTGTGCGAGATGATCTCCCCTCTAACATCCTTACTGCTCTGCCCCAAGGTCTCTATGACCTTCAGGTCTGTCTTTATGACCCTCAGGTACTGGGAGAGTTAACAACTAGGACTGGAAATCCAAGCCCTCTGAAAACTTTAAGCACTTAAAAAGTGACAGGGAATGGTTATTTCCGTTTTAGGCTTTCAGGGAAATCTGTGGATATGGGATATTTAAAAGCCTTCGCCTTGTCCGTAGGTCATACAAATACTCCTGCCCACCTGGATGGAGAACCTGCAGTTACAAACAGGCAGGGTCTTGTCCAAGGTCACTCAGTAAAGAGCAGAGCTGGGGAAGTAAGGTCCATGTCTCTTCTAAAACTTCAAAAACCCAATGCTCCTTCTACCTGTCACTCTCCATGAGTCTGACAATCATGCAGACAAATAGAACGTCGAGTGGGAAGGCCATATCAGGGTCACTTCTACTATACCATAATGCTTCTTGTTCAAAAAGATGAGAATAGGACATTTAATTACTTAATTATTAATGTATTAATTAATCATTAACATACACACAAATTTAGTACAACTGGAATAAAGGGGAAAAAGTCTTAGCTCTGGAGTCTGAGGACCTGGGGCTACCTGTGGGACCTAGGCCTTAAGGGGGTTAGACCACATGGCCTCTGTAGGTTCCTCCAGCTGTGATCTTTTGAACCAAAACAACATTACAAACCAAAAATTTAAAATGTGTTGGGCATCTCAACTTTTTTTTCCCTCAAATGTATAAAGATCTCTGCCTAGATGCAAGCATCATCCTTAATGAGAAAACATCTGCCATTAATAAGAAAGAAATCCTGCCTACCCTCCCACCTGCGCAGTCTACAGCTGTGTGCGCTGCTGTGAATCCTACAAATATCAGGGACAAAGCTTGAGCAGACATTCCCATCTTGTCACTGATGGGGTGACATGGGGGGACCTCTGGAGTCTCTGATCACTCCCTAAGCCTACATCAGTTCTTATAGCCATCATCACATAGGAAGCTGCCCTTTTCTTTTACCCAGAAGTCACTGGAAAAGGGCCAAGGAGTAAAGGGGGAGGGGCACCGCAATTGGCCTTTCCTCCAGAGGGCTGGTTCTCCTGACACAATCCCGCAACACAGCAGATGAGAGCTGCAGAAGGGGTGTTGCCTTAGTGACTGCAGAGGAGCAGATTCCACACTGCAGTCAGACAGTCCTCACCTGAATCCACACCCGAACTCAAGGCCCACTCAAGTATCCAACTTCAATCACCAGAGGTCTTCTTGCAGAGAAATGCTCTGCACACGTACTCTGCATATATTCTTAAAAAATCAAGAACCAGGCCTTTCATAAAAGATGTGGCAGAGGAAAACAAACAAGGGAGACAGGAACATGGGACTCAGTCCTGGCAGAGATGTAACTATGGCTACAAGCCTTATTATTCAAATAATCCCTGACCCAAGACTAAGCCTGGTCTAGGATCTTAATGGAAGTGAAAGCTCTTTGGAGAACACATAGCTTTCACTTTCCAGAACACAATGGACACTGGGACCCTCCCATTCAATCTGAACCAACTAGAACATCTTACACCTACACAATCACCACAAAATTTTCACAATAAAAAACAAGACTCTGGACTAATTACCCTGAGACAACCTCAGGGGCAGAAAGTGTGTGTTTAACCAAACAACCCCACCCTCAGACTGCGAATCTCCTCCTGGGTTTGTTAATAGTGGAGGTGCTATTCAGACAGGCAAAGCACCACTCCGACAGAAGCCCGGAAGCTAGCAGGGTTAGAGGGCTGAACCCCAACACTCATAGCTACGTGAAATGAGAATGATCATCCAGGACCTTACCCTTTCTACCGGTGAGCCAAAGCATGCAATGCCGGAACATAGCAGGGGCAGAGGGCATTGGCGTAAGGAAAGAGGACAAGGATAAGAGCAGAGGAATGACGGCCGGCGGACAAGACACAGAAATGGAGATGAAATGAATGCAAGCTTGTAGTCCTTGAAGCAAATCACCACCTTGGAGTCGGTCTCGGCCTCCCCCTCCACCACAACTACGGCTCAAGTCTGTGCACGAGACGTGCCCTACGGAAGCACAATCCCTCTCCTGGATGGAGAAGATCAGCGGCAGTGGCAGCGGCAGCCCAGCACTCTCCCCCTCGTCTGATTTTATCCTTTAAATTTTTAATCGCACGCTGCTGCCTCTTTTCCGCCACATTCATACACCGCCACGGCAGAGAAGCCAGCCCACCCTGCGGCAGCAGGCTCCCCCAGCCCCGGACCCCCCCTCCCAGAGGATCCCTGCAGGTGGGACCATAAAAAGAAAGAATCTCTTCTTTCAGCTCACCCTGGAAATGGAAGGTTTTCTGATCAACAGTTATTGTGAAGGTGCTGTCGTCCTCATCGTCTATACCAATCACAGCTCCCTGTGAAACAAAGAGCAAAATCCTGATAAGGTAGGCAGTGACATCAGCAACAGCCCCAGCCACGACACCCCGGGAATGCTAAATGGCAAGGCCGAGACAGGAGCCAACACGATCCTCTATGCGCAGAGGAGGCTGTCGCTGGCTTTGTTTCAGGGGTCACAGCTACTCTCCAGATAAAACAAGGGGAAGGGATGTCTGAAAGAGGGGAGGGGATCCAACAGAAACAAGTGAGCTCTCCAGCCTTCTTGGTTAAAGCAGCTGTAACTTACTGGGAGACAACAGAGACTTCTGGGGAAAGGTGGGGAGTAGAGCAAGAAAGGAGGCCCCACGGGAAAAGCTCCCAAGGGAGTACCTTGAGGCGGTGAGGGAGTGAGGCTGAGAGGGTTAGCAAAAGCAGAACTACAAAACAAAGTCAACACTGCCCTAATACAGCCCAGCAGTCAGAAGCACCCAGCTGCCAGCCAGACAACAGCATGTTTTTCAAAAAAGGAAAAAGAAAAATGGACTAGCTGGGGTTTGGAGGTAGGGAAGGAGATGGGGAGTGGTTAGGAGACCAAAGGTAAAAAGTGTTGTGAAGGCCAAGGGGGCAGAGAGGCTGAGGTAGCTGAACTGCAGAGCTACTAGTTAAAGGCTTATGGATCCCTGGCTACCCACACCCTGAGGGGCTCAGGGGAGCACACATTACACTTCCTCTCTGGGGCCCACCTACGGTACATCCCAAATGACATTTACTCATATGCCCCTTTTAATAGTCTTCAAATCACTTCCAGTTGTACGGTCTATCTCTCTCTATAACTGCCTGAGGACAGATAAGTGGGCTAGAGAAGGTTATCTTCATAAGTCCCAGGGGCCATGTGATCTCTCAAAGGCCACAGCACCTTGTCAGCAGCAGGGGAGGCCCACCAACTGGGGAATGGCTGAACAAGTCATGCCACATGATTATGATGAAATACTAGTGTGCTATAAGAAATGACAATCAGGATGGTTTTAGAAAAACTTGGGAAGACTTAAACGAACCACTGCAAAGTGAAGTTAGCAGACAGAGCCAGTGGCAGAAGAGAATCTAATCTAGTAACTCATGGTCGCCTAGTATTTCTACCCCATCACCATACTGAGCATGGCTCCCACTGATTTTAATCTGGTGAAGATTAAAATGCCCAGATTTAGTAAATATATCCAACACTACTCTGTCTCTGGAGCCCCAACTATCCACAGAATTGCCTACCGAATGCTTCTTAAACTGTGGGACCCACAGCAAGAAGCACTGAAGGGTTCTTGAGCAGAACAAGTTTAAGAAGCCCAGGCCCATAGTATATCAAACTCCACCCTTTTGAAAAGAGAGCTGATTTTCTTTCCCTTAAACTCATCCTCCATCTATTGAACTGCCCTCTTTAAGTCAAGGGCACCATCATCCCTGCAGTCCCTCAGGGCTGCAACTTCCGTGTGGTCCTTGGTGCTGCCCTCACACTTACCCTCTGCACGTGGCTCACCCCTAAAACACGCCGCTTCTTTCTTTACATCTTGATATGATCTGTCTCTGCACTCACACAAAAGAGTCTTCCTTCAAGCGTCCGTCTGACTATGTGTCTCTCCTCTCTCTCACTCTCTCCTTTCTCTCTTCTCTCTCTCTTTCTCTCTCTCTTCTTCTCTCTCTCTCTCTCTCTCTCTCTCTCTCTCTCTCTTAGCTTTCAGGATCAAATACACTTTGTTGGGTTTTACAGACCATCACAACCAGGTATCATCATGTTCACCACAGTCCAACCAAACTGGTGGTTTTGTTGTTAACTCCATTTTTTACCTCAGTGACTTTGCATTGGCTATATCCTCAATGCCTAGGACACACTCCCTCCCTTTCCCATCTGCTTCTTACAAGTCCTGTACCACAAAGCAGGAATCATCAAAACAATCTTGTGCTAGCTAAGAAACAGAGTGGTAGGTCAGTGGAACAGACTAGGTACACAATATATTTAGTAATCTAGTGTTTGATTAAACCCAAAGACTCGAGCTTTTGAAACAAAAACTCACCATATGACAAAAATCACTAGGAAAACTGGAAAGCACTTTGGCAGAAACTGGGTATGGACCAACATCTGACACCATACACCAAGATAAGGTCAAAATGGGTACATGATTTAGACGTGAAGTGTGATACCATAAACAAACTAGATGAGTAAGGAAATTTACGTCTGTCAGATCTATGGCCAAGGAAAGAATTTAAGACTACACAAGAAATAGAAAGGATCACAGGAAGTAAAATGGATAATTTTGATTACTAAATTTAAAACTTTTTGCACAAATGAAACCAATGCAGCCAAGATTAGAAGGGAAGCAGGAAACTAGGAGAGAAAAATGTAGAAAGTCTCTCTGACAAAGGCTTCATTTCTCAAATCCATTGAGAACTAAGTCAAATTTATAAAAATATAAGCCATTTCCCAACTGACAAATGAAGGACATGAGTAGGTAGTTTCTCAATGAAGAAATCAAAGATATCTATAGTCAATATGAAAAAATATTCCTAATCATTGCTGATTAGAGAAGTACAAATTAAAGCTCTGAGGTACCAGCTCACACCTATCAGATTGTCTAATATGACAGAAAATGAAAATGACAAATGTTGGAAGGGATGTGGAAAAATTGGGACACTAATGCACTACTGGTGGAGGTGTGAATTGTTCCAACCATTCTGGAGAACAATTTGGAATTTTGTCCAAAAAACTATAAAACTGTGCATACCCTCTGATTCAGCAATACCGCTAGTAGGTCCGGGACCTAAGGAGGAAAAAACGACGTATGGGTACAAAAATATTTATAGCAACTCTTTGTGGTGGCAAAGAATTAGAAATTTGGGGAAATGGCTGACCACGTTGTGGTATGACTATGATGGAACACTGCTGTACTATAAGAAATGACAATCAGGCTAGTTCTTCTAAAACCTGGGAAGACTTGTATTAACTAAAACAAAGTGAAGTTAACAGAACCAGAAGCACACTGTACACACAGTAACAGCAATATTGTACTATGAATGACTTAGTCATTCTGATCAATACAATGATTCAAGGCAACTTCAAAGGACTTAAGATGGAAAATGCTATCTGCTTCCAGAGAGAACTGGAGTCTAAATATGGACTGAAGCGTATCTTTTCACTTTATTTTTCTTATTTTTTTTTTAACATGATTTCACATGTATGATTTATATCACATTTCTTGCGTTCTGAATGGGTGTGGGAAGGATGGGAGGGATGCACAGGATTCAGAACTCAAAAAAAATTTTAAAACGTTTAAAATAAATAATTCAAAAGAAAATTATAAGAATTACTAGTCTTCTTCAAATTTCAGCCAAGTACCACTTTCTACACAAAGGGATTTGACTTGGTTACAGAGGGAAGAAACATGAGTGGAAGCTGCAAATAGGCAGATACAGGCCTAACGTCAGAAAAAAAAAAATGAACGAGACCACCTAAAGTTTGCTAGGCTCCCCTTCCTTGGAGGTCCAAGCAAAGGCTAGCTAACACTGTCACACAAGTAATGAGGATTCCTTTCACACCTGGGGTGGAGGAGCTAGCCACTGAAGCACATTCCAACTCTCAAACACTGTGCTTCTGTACTGGCTACACTGATGTCTGAAAGCTCATCAAATACAGCATTCCTGTCCACAACTCAGGGACACAATTTGAAAGCTGTAGCGCTCAAATCAGTCAGCGACTGCGGTCTGAGTGTCACTGTTAACAAACTGCAGGTGTCAACAATATCACTCCAAACTTTTTAAGGCCTCTTCCACAGTTTAAAAATAGTGTCCATTAACATTAGCCAAGTAAGAGCTGTCACTGAGGTAGGAGGCAAAACTGCAGGAGTGAAGAGAAATGGTATATATTTCAAAAAGAAAACTGGATTATAACAAGCAGCACTTCAGAAATGGGAGAAATACTTGGCAACAGCCCAGACACACAAGGGGAGGCTGAGGAGCTGAGGACGTAGCAGGTTTTCAAGCCGAGGTGACTGGAAGGATTGTGGGACCTTCACAAGGAAAGATGAGAAGCCTGGAGGAGGAAAGTTTAATTTTATGCCTATCTACAGGACATCCATTCAGAACATGCAGGAGGCACTTAGCCATGGAGGACCAGAGCCTGGGAAAAAGACTAGGGTGAGAAATTGAGAATGATGAGCTCATTACAGAAAAGATTAGGGAAAGCTCAAGTGTGCCGTGACACTTCCGTGGTTAAAGGGGCACCTGCACCCTCACCCTTTCCCCAAGCAATCCAATGACGCTTTTGAAAAGCACAGTCATAGACAGTCAGTCAGCCACTTGACCAGCACTTGTTCAGCAGCCACTCCATACCGGCACAAGCCTGTTCTCAAGGGGCTCACACTGTCATGGGAGGCAAAACGCAAAGAACCACATACAAACAAGACAGACGGGATGAGGGGGGAAGGCACTGAAACCAAGGAGGGCTGGCAGAGCCTCCTGCAGGATGTGGAATCTTAGCTGAGACCTGAAGGGAGCTCAGCCCTAGGAGGCAGTCCGAGCAAGTGCGGCAGCAAAGGAAAACATGGGGAGCCGGAAGACAGAGGGCCGTGCTGGAGGAGCGCTAGGAGGTCGGCCTCACAGGATCAATGAGAGCATGGATGGAATCAGGTGGGAGAAGACTGGGAAGCAGGAGGGGCCGGGGCATAAGGGGCTTTATACTTGATTCTAGAAGCATCAGGAAGAGACCAGGATTTACTGAATGGCCAGATCTGCCGAGTGGAAGATGGACTGGGTGAGGGATAGCTGCCTAGAACACTGAGGTTAAGTGACTTGCCCAGGGTCACGCACAAGCTCACACATGTATCAAAGGCAGACCATGAAGCATGGTATTCCTGGTTTACAAGCCAGCTCTCTATCTACTACGCTGTGCTGATGACATGGAGGCTAAACAAACCCACGGAAACAGAGGTTACTAAGAAAGAGAGAGGAAGAGCCTTGCCGTGCTTGCACACGTGGGAGTGACACGGATGACAAGCCAGAAATAGCAATGGAAACAAGAGCAGCTAACATTCAAATTAACCTTCTCTGCTTGTAAAGGGCTTTCCACGAGCTCTGCCATTTGATCCTCACAGCAACCTTGTGAATCAGGCAATGAAGACCTCCAACACAATGGGAGGGTCTTCTAGGAAAGGTCCACAGAAAGTCAAGGAGAGGCTGTGAATGGGCTGCAGAGTGTGTGGTGTGTGTGTGTGCGCGCGTGTGCGTGTATGCACTACACAGAGAGAACATAAAAACCGAGTCATTCATTCATCTGAAATGCTGTGGCCCTGAGCACGTCTATCCTGGTCATCTTGAGCACTGTGGTTCATCACTGCTTGGCAGGCCCCTGACCTAGGATAATCTCTGTGGACCTCCTCTGGTCTCTCTAGTTTTCTGGATTTCTGACAACCACAGCATCACATTTACCAGATGTTTGTTTGGTCTACTAGCATTTACTTAGTGGGTGCTGTTATGTCAAACAGGGCACCGACAGGCAATGAGGAGACAAAGACAAAAGCAAGATAGTCCCTGCCCTCGAGAAGCTTACAGCTTACTAAGGAGAACGAACAAATTCACAGAAAAGTAAAAGCAGGATATACACAGAATAAATGCAAAATGACCCATGAGGTGTGGGAGGAGAGGCTAAAAACTGGGGGAGTCAGGAAAGGCCCCGGAGAGCAGATGGCTCTTGAGCTGAACCCTGAAGAATAAATACAGAGTTCCAAGCGGAGCGGAGAAATGAACATTTCAAGCTCAGAGGATGGACGGTCTCTGCCAAATCAAGGAGGGAGGAGATGGAATATACCACACAAGGCAAGAAGAAAACAGATGAGTTTAGCTCAAATGATTCATAAAGGGGAATAACCTGAGGTCAACCTAGAAAAATAGTCTGGAGCAGATATCAAAGACTTCTTAAACAGAGAACTAGCACAGTCAGACCCATGCTTGGCAGGCGTATGAAGAGCAGGCTGGACGCAAAAGAAACCCAACAGGAGCGCTGTAACGCATCAAGAAAGAGGCAGCTGGGCGGCGTGGAGGGCAGAGAGCTGGGCCTGGACTCAGGAGGGCTTGGGTTCAAATGTTAGCTGTAGAGACTTACTAAGGCAAGTCACTTGCTCTGTCTGCCTCAGTTTCCCAACTGTAAAATGGGGATAATAACAGCTTTGTGGTAAGAACCAAAGGAGACCACATTTGTAAGGGGCCCGGCATCGTGCCCGGCGGGTAATCAGTGCTGGTTTGCTGTTGCTCAGTCATTTTTCAGTCATGTCCGACTCTCTGTGGCCCCATTTGGGGTTTTCTTGGCAGAGATACTGGAGGGGGTTTCCATTTCCTTCTCTAGTTTGTTGTACAGATGAGGAAACTGAGGCAAACAGGGTCAAGTAAATCTTCCAGGGTCACACATGCAGCATCTCAGGGCAGATCTGAGCTCATGAAGGTGAGTCTTCCTGAGTTCAGGCCCAGCGTTAAATGCACTGCACCACCTCGCATCCCCAGTAGGGAGGGAGAGGTGGGGGTGAGTGTGTGGGGGTGGGGGCGTGGGTGTATGTTGGGGGGGGGTGCATGTGCTCACTTTCTCCTTGCCTCCCTATCCCTAGGGTGCTGGCCATGACTGGAAAGACCACACTGGATGTGAAAAATGTTGGGGAAATGGACATGACTTAACCAAGCCCACGACTGGCCGTGGAAGGCCATGGAGACAGACACAGGCAACAAGGCCAGGGAGGCCCCGAGGGGAGAGGCAGGGGCAGCGGGAAGACTGGGCCCAGGGAAGGAGGAGGCGCTCTGTTGGAGCAGGGCAGCTGGTGGGCAGCTGTAGCAGCAGCACCAAAGGCTCTCGGGAGGGAGGTCGGGTCTGAAGTCGGCCTCCTAAGAAGGATCAAGAAACACACAGAAGCAGATGGTGCGCAGCCAGAGAATAAGGAGCGCCAAAGGGCAGCGGCACCGGCACCCGGCAGAAGGCAGCACTGCAGGGAGCAGGCACTCCCTCGAGAGCGGCAGCACAGGAGCCATCACGGGTGACTGTGGCAAGGTCTCTGACTGGTCAGAAGGGTGAGGGACAGCCATAGGCAGCACAGTAACTGAAGAGAACACTGGCGGCAGTCGTCATAAAGAGAACAGAAGAGGTGACAGGAGAGGAATGAACGGCAAGAGAGTGGTGATGAAAGCCCAGACTGAGACGGCAGAACATATGTGTGCAGCTGACCCGGCCGGCATGGCTGGACACCTCCCTGATGAGGCTGGCTGCGTGTTCCTACACACCAGGACTAGGTGTGACACAAGGAGGGGCCTACCGTTGGGAAGACCTCAACCTGAATTCAAATGCAGCCTCAGATTTTTTTGCCTTAGCTTCCCCATCTGTAACATAGGGTCCCACACTGCAGGGTTATTTTGAGGACAAAATTGATTCTGTTTATTCTGAAAAGCGTTTTGTAACCCTTAAAGTGCTCTATAAATGTAGGTCATCATCACTGTTATTAGTCTCCAACGACAGCTCATAGAATCACAAAACTTGCTGCACCCAAGAGAGATCCTTCCTCTCTGCCAGACGGAGTTATCTTGCGGAGGACGGGCACCTCATCCACCTTCACCCAACTCTCACCTGTGGCTCTAAGAAGCCACAGCAGCAGCACCCTGATAAAATCGCCCAGCAGACGGGCTACACCAGGGAAGGGCAACTGCCTGGCCTCAAACCCATCACTGAGTCAGGGGGATGTCTACACCCAGCATGTGAAGACTTCCCCTGGTAGAACGGGTACGCAAGCCACGAAGGTGGATGAAGCAGGTGCTCTGGGGAGCCTAGAGCTTGGGCAGACATCGAAGAGTTGCCGAGGTTCCTCACCATACCCCAGGCCATCGCCAGTTGTCCTCACTTTTGTCCTGCCGCTGGTTTTGAATGACTCGGGAAAAGAAAGCAAGGTGAACAATTTTGTGCTGCTTTGCCTCACTTAAATCCAATTCATGCTCAAGTCATCACCGTGATGTCAATGGTCCTTTTCGAAAATGAAGGACCAACAAGTTGTCTTGCTTCTGCTTAAGACCCTCCAATGAAAAGAGTCTCTGCACTTTTTGGGGCAGCCATTTTACTTGAGAATGCCTCTAACTACTAAGAAGCTTTTTCTAACATAAATCTAAACTTTACTCTACAACACTTCTACCCACTGTTCCCAGCTTTGCCCTCTGGGGCCAAGGCAAAGGTGCAGAGGCCCTTTCCCATGGGACAGTCCTTCCAACACTAGCACATAGCAACCAGACACCCGGAGGCTTTTGTTCTGCCAGCCACCGACTGCAGGCCCTTACAACGATCCTGTGTGCTCAGAGATTCCTTTTCTAGGAGTTTTTAAATGATCTAGTCTTGAATCTTCCCAAGTTCTATGTGGAGGAAGCCGTTTTCTCTCAATGTCTTTCTGAATCTATGTTGGCTGGAGAGTTCTTTGTGCTCCTTGCCTCAGTAGCCGTCTAGGTGGTGCAGTGAAGGCAGTGCTGGGCTTGGGTTCAAATTTGCTCTCAGACACATCCTGGCTGTGGCCCTGGGCAAGTCAATCAACCTCTCAGTTGTAAAATGCAAACATTTTACAACATTTAAATGTAAAATGCAAACATTTTACAACATTGTTTAAAAAGCACCTTCCTCCCAGGGTTACTGCAGAATCAAATGACGTAACATGCCTAGCACACAGCAGATGCCAATTAAATGTTTATTCCCTTCCCCCACTCGCCTCATTGGAATTATTTCTCTTCAAGTCTTCAGAACTTCACTCTTGAGCGTTTCTCATCCTGCCCGGGCTGGCTTCTCAAGAAAATTTTAAGTCATGGGATCCAACCTATCATGCTGACAGAGTTGGAGAAAACTCACCAAAGGTGCCCCATCATCTCAAGTGAGTCCCCGCTGCGAGGCAATCCTGCCACATGCCCTCCCGCTCACCGCATCAGACGTTCCCAAACTGCTTACTCTTCTCCAAGCCTGCCAGGACACTCCTCAGCTTCATCCTTCACTAACAAATGAAGTCATTTGCCAAGAGCTCCCTCCTGTCCCCTCACTCTGACCTCTCTACCATCTCTTCCTGTACCCCACCCCTGTCTGCATGTAGGCTTGACCCCACCCCCTCCTGTCTTCCCTAGTAGAATGCCTCCACTCTCCCCCCTACTTCTCTCTCTGATCTTGAATGTGTACACACACACACACACACACACACACACACACACACACACACACACACACACACACACGCTGATGTACAGTTTTGTACATATTTATTCTGTATGTACTGATATATGCACATATTGTCCCCCCAGTTAGAATGTAATCACTGTCTCCATATCCCTGGTGCCTAGCACATAAAAAGTACTTAATGAAAGCTTGCTAATTTACACAGTAATTTGTAATAACAATCCCCAATCTTACCCACTGAGGGATCCCTCTAGAGCCTCCCATTCCTGGTCTGTACTTTCTGAACACACCCAATGGACATGGTGATGACCGATGATGTGGGAGCTCTCTGGGACATCATATCCTGAGGGTCTGCTTCCCTGGAACTACCCAGCTCTAGCCCCTCACGCTCCATTTCCTCCCTGTTCCATAAGTCTCTTCCCTGAGTCTAAAAGATAAAAAAAAAAAAACTGGAATGAAAAGAAAAGTCTTATAGCAGGGTTCAAAAAACCTAATGTCACAAAGAGAACACAGAAGAGGTAGGAAGTGATGAGTCAGCATTTCAGCAGACAGATCTAGGGGTCTGAGGGAACAAACTCAACAAGTTGACAGTTTGAGACTGCAGCCAACAAAGCGAACGTGATTTTAACCTGCCTTGAAAGGCACTTTTCAGAAAGTGCAAAAAGAGTCAAGAAGAAACCTTTCATTTCCTTGGTCTAAGACTCACTTAACAAGTGGCATCTCCTGCGTGACTTAGTTTTGTGTTTTTATTTTTTGGAGGAGGGAAGGTAGGGCAACTGGAGTTAAGTGACTTGCTCAAGGCTACACAGCCAGTTTGTGTGTGTGTGTGTGTGTGTGTGTGTGTGTGTGTGTGTGAGAAGTGTCTGAGGCCAGAGTTGAACTCAGGTCCTCCTGACTCCAGGACCGGTGCTCTATTCACTGCGCCACCCAGCCGCCCATGTGTGACCTAGTTTGACCTAGTCTGGGCCAATGTGACTGGACCACATACCTAGGCCTGAACTGACTCCAAAGCTAGCTCTCTGTCCATCACACCATGGTGTGCTCCAGAAATAAGAAGGTGACATCCCAACATCTTCAGCCCTAACTCAGGCCATACTGTGTCTAGCTCTTATTTTTTTAAGAAGTCCACTAATCACCAGAAGAACTTGCAAAGAAGGGCGACCATGATGGTATATGAGGAGCAGATGAGGGAATTAGACATACTGAGCCTGGAGAAGAGAAGACTGAAGTGGGGTAGGGGGTGGGCAGTACAAGTATCCACAAGTATCAGAATGCCTGTCACTAAAAAGAGAGATTAGGCTTGTTCTTCTTGGCCCAGAGGGCAGAACTGCTGTGGGAACAATGGCTAGAATTATTCGTGAGAGAGACAAGCTGGAAACACTTCCAAAAGTGAAATGGGCTGTTTTGGGAGGAGGGGGGCTTTCCCAGCAAAGGCTAGATGACCATGCATCAAGTAGGCCGTAGATAAGTATGCAGATTGGACTAGATATAGCAGTCTCTAAGGCCCTGGCCAACTCAGATTCTGTGGTTCTGTCTCCTCTATCACATGCTTGCACAATCACTTTCTTGTATGCCTTGTATGTATGTAGGATTTTCTGTCTGTTCATCTTAAATGACATTTAGGACGGTCTGGGCCCAGGGTTCTTTGCCTGTTAAGATCATCTTTAACCTCAATTCTAGTATTTAACATATCAGCTTTCCCTCCCTGTTCTATGTGTCTTCCTTCCAAATCAATGATAAAAATGACTCTCTAGGGAGAAACCCCTGGGACATCAAACTACCTCCCTAACCACCTGACACTTTGGCCTGAGGTGCTGAGGGAAAGGTTCCCTTCCCAAATCCTGTTGGTTCTGCCTCTGCAATCTTTTACATCCATCCTGTCTTGTCATTACCACCTGCCTAGACCGCTGTAATCCCTTCTCCCATCCCTGCTCCATCCAACTTAACTCTTCACTGTGCCAGTCTAGTCACGTCGCTTCTCTGCTCAAACCCTTTCAATGGTTTCTGTCTTCTATTGTATCTGGTTCAAACTTCTCTCCCAGCATTCAAGGTTTTCCACCATCTTTTCTCCGAGCTACCTTTCCAAGATATTCTTCTTCTAACCCTCTATCACCTAAGGAGTTTACAATGCAACAAAAAAAGGATCCTGGCCATGGCCCGGCCTCCACCTGCCTCTTCCCAGCCCTGTGTGTTTATGGAAGCCATCTCCTATCACTAGAATGGCCTCCCCTCCACTGCTCCCCTCACTGAAACTCTTCTATTCCTTTTAAGGCCTAGTCCCCCAGGAAGACATCCTGCTATCTACCAAGAGACAGATTGATCTATCACATGACTTCCCTTCAGATTTCTCACAGTACTTTATCTGGATCTCTCTGCATTTATTGTATTCTCCCTTGGAGATGCAACAAGGCACAATTAATAGAGGGCTGGACTCAGAATCAGAAAGACCTGGGTTTGAATTGTGATGTATCAAATGTTCGAAAGACATAGTTTCTGGGTAATTAATCATCTTATTAATAATGCTAGCATACTATTAATAAAAGAATGGTCATCTGGCTGTCCCTCTTAGACCAAAGACCCTTTCATGGAACCACTATATGCCACTGGAAGGGTGGGTATTTCTTAGGGTGGAATTCAACTCTGACTGGTTAACAAATAATGAGAAGACTATTATACTGAGAGGTGGGCTTACTTTAACGAAGTACTGGAGGACATCAGTCCAAGAGAATTATCTGTATCCCTATCCCGTCTGGCAAAAGAAGAATCCACATTTCCCCAGACTCAGTAAAATTCAAAGGGCCCGAATCCACCAATTTACCTCACTTTTATCTTTTGAACAGATCAAAGTTCCTCTTCTCAGGATCAGCCCAGCACTTCAGTCTGCCTGAATAACCAACCTACAGGGGCTGATTTCTGAATGACGAAGCAGAAAAGGAGAAAATCTCTGATCCTAATTCAGTAACTTTGTATTAAATACAAAAGAGAAATTGTCATTTCTCTAAAAATCCTATCACAGATCCTTACTGGGCCCTATGTAAGTCCCTTTCTCCCTCTGCTTCTCAGATTCCTCACCTATAAAATGAGGTCCCTTCCAGCTCTGTGACTTTATGATCTCCAAAAGGACTGACTTCAACAGTGCTTCACACACTTAGTGGTTGTATGATTCTGGCCAAATGCCTGAATCTCTATGTGGCCAGATGAGGCCTCTCTCCTCAATGGCAGAGTTTTGTTTTCAACTGTCCAGATGTCTCTACCTACATATTTATTCTGACAGTTTATCAAAACACCATAGAAAAAGATCTTTGGATTTAAGCTAGAAAAAAAATGGGCTCAAATTCTGCCTGCAGTCTACTAATTTGTATTTCTTGATTTTTTTCCCTTTTTTTTCTTGTCTTTAAAAAATTCCACTTGGCAGGAGGGATACTGGGGAAAATTATGATGATGTAAAAAATAAAAGACATCAATAAAAACAATATATTAAAATATAGAGAGTTCAGCCTTTTGATACCATATGTGACATTAATGTGCACAACCTACAATGTCTTCATGTGGGAAATCATCTTGTCCATATTTTTTAGCTTAGGACTTGCCGGAGACTTCAGCGAAGTTACAACTGGCCCATAGTCACAATTAGTATCTAGAGAATACCCAACTATATTCCTGAATAATCAAGTTATATATAGATTACGGTTAATGATCTGAGGTCTGTGGATTGATTAAAAGGAAAAAAGTTTGCCACATGCAAGATTAAGCTCATCAGAAATAAAATCAATTTCTGAGTCTAAAGACCAAAATCTATTTCATTTCTGCCACCTAGAGTATTTCTAGAGCAAGTACAATTATTTGAAAGATCAAAACTAAAACAAAGCTTAGACTATATCCACTCCACCTGCCTCCACTCCTGTGTGTCTAAATCACCTACAGCTGAAAGCACTCTACATTGGGGCCAAAGAACTTAGGTTCAAGTTCCAGCTCTGCTACTTACTAAGAGTATGATCTTAAGAAAAGCCACTCCACCTTTCTTGGGGCTGTGGCTTCCTATTTCTAAAGGGAGAGGGCTGGGGCGGCTAGGTGGCACAGTGAATAGAGCACTGGCCCTGGAGTCAGGAGGACCGGAGCTCAAATCCAGCTCAGACACAACACTTACTAGCCGTGTGACCTTGGGCAAGTCACTTAACCCCAACTGCCCTCCAAAAAGCAAAAAATAAAAAAATAAAATAAAGTGAGAGGGCTGGACTTGATGGACTCTTGAGACCCCTTCCTGCTCTAACCCTATGAGCTATACACAGTCAAAGATCTGCTCATTTTTTTAGATGACTTTCAATTTCATTAATCATCCATAGCAGTCACACACAGTATAAAAAGGGAACATAAGTGGTGCCTTAGAATTAAAAGGCCCAGGGAGCCTGAACCCCAACCCTGATGCCTGCTCAGTTACCCAGAGACCCTGAATGCTACTACAGAAGGAGAAATGGAGGCACTGCACTGGAAGCAGCTTTGAAGCCCATCTAGGCCAAACCCTTCCTTCTACAAAGGAGGGGTCTGAGGCCCGCAGGGGTGAAGGTGAACACTTGCCCACGGTCACACACACACAGTACCTGAGGTGGGCTTCAAACCTAACTTTGAACCTGACCCCCATCTGGGCCTTGGTTTCCTCATCTCTAAGTCAGGGTCCTAGACTATGTAACCTCTAAGAACCCTCCCAAGTCTTAAATTTACAGTCCAACTGCCCCATGGGCAAATCATGCAGGCAGTCACGGCTGCATCTGCTAAGAAGCCTTACCCCATCTTCCAACCACAGTGTCCCCATTATTAAATCTCAGTGTACTTTATACATAGCCTTTGAAACGATTTTATTCTAATCTGTACTACACTCATTTGTGTACCTAGGAACTCAGTCTTATCTCAGATCCTTAACAAGTATTCATTATTTATTCTGTGGCAGGGGCTGTGATAAGTGCCAGGGATGCCCCTGCCCTCAAAGAGCTTACATTCTTTGGAGGCAGACACCACGCAAACAACTACTTCCAGAAAGTAGATGGAAGGTGATCTCAGAAGGAATACAGCAGGAACAGGGAGACTGGAAAAGGTCTGGGTAATGGGAGGTGAGTCTAGAAGCAAACCGGGGAAGCCAAGAGTCAGCAGCAGGAAAGAGGAAGAGCATTTCAGACCCAAGGGACAGCTGGAGGAAAGGCACAGAGATAGGAGGGCCAGTGTCACTTGAGTGGAGCAAAATAAAATGTAAGGTGTCTGTAACGGTGGGAAAGGGCCAGGCTACAAAGGGCTCTGACACCAAGCTGAGGGGTTTTGCTGCTGGATCCTCATGGTAAGAGAACACAACAACCTCCTCTAAATACTCTGGTAGCTGAGCAGAGCGTGGACTTGAGTGTATTTTCTCCAACATATAATGTCTTGCACCTAGTACTGAAATACACAGTAGACTTATTTAACAAGCATTGAGAAAATGGAAAGGACAAGAGGGGTTAAGCTTCTATTAACTGAAGAGCAATATAATGAGCACTGCAAACCACCCCAAGGTTAAACCCTTAAAAAAGCAAAGTATAAGAGAAGCTTCTGCTTAAACCAATTTTATGCATTATATTGGAATTTTTTACAACCACAAACCAAAAAAGCTTAGGCCAAAAATCACCCAAAATAATCAGATGACTTAGAACAAGACTCCAGTACTTCTCTTCAAAATCATTTAAGAGTTCGATTAAACCATTTCAATCAGTTATCAAGTTCTTTGTATGTGAAAGGCACTACATGCACCATGGTCCAGCAGATCTAAGCCATTTCTGCAGTTCCCCACTCATCAGATTTCAGGCTGCACCTCAGACTACAGGAGATCCTGGCCCTGATACACAACGGCAGGGGCAGCAACTGGCACCAGAAATGAGGAACATCTGGGTTCCCGTCCCACCTGACACTGCCGCGATGCTGGGCCAGCAGGGGTAAGCTGCGGAAGGAGGCCCGGCAGCACTAAAACAAAGGTCTCTGACACTCACAGGAAAAATGTCTTCATGTAACGCCATTCTGAAGACAGCAACAATGAAAATAGAAAGAATTTCCCCTCTCCACCCCCAGCCAAAAAAAAAAAAAACCCACAAAACACTGGCTAATTATAGTGACCAAACTTGGCCCAAAGAAACGGAAAAAAAAAGGCCCTGCCTTTTCCAACCGAGGGGAGTTCCTTCCAGAGCTGCCATTTTGGGGACAGGCCCAGGCTGATTATGCTCCATACCCATCCCAGCTGTGCTTCTAACTCTAAGGACTTTGCCATCCCCCTCCATCCTTCCTATGTGCTGCCCTCCCCCATTAGAATGTAAGTTCCTTGAAGGGAGGGGCCAGGCTCCCCGGCTTAGCCGGTTTTGCTTATATTTGAATCCTCAGTTCTTAGCACAGGCTCTGGCACAGTTAAGTAAATGCTGCCCGTCAACCTGCCCTGTTCCTTTGTAGGACCAGAACAATGATGGCGATGGTGATGGTGAGTGAAAGTCAACACTGGATAAAGCACTTTACAAAAATAACCTCATTCTAACTCCTAACAGCCCTGGCAGACTGGTGTCAACAGGTGAAGTTCAGTGCCTGGGCCAGGGTCACAGAGCCAAGTGCACTGGGTCAAAGGGAATGTCTACGGCAGAATTCAAACTCCAGTCTTCCTGACTCCAGGTCTGCTGCACCACCAGCTGCCCCAGGACTGTGGGTGTGGAATAATGACCAAAAACCACAGAGAACCTGAAGATTTTCCAAGCACTTTCCCTGTCCTCTCACCGTCTGACTCAGCTGACAGGGTCAGTTTTTGTGAATGGCTTTTTTCTTTCCTTTCTTTATCCTGTTATACCAAAAAGAAGGCTTTCTGGGGAGAGGAACAGATTAGGAATGAAGGCAATGTCGCACATGGTAAGGGAATGTGAAGACCTTCCCTGCCTCTTAATAGGCCTATGGGAATCTCAAGACCTTAAGAGGCCTGTGTGATCACAGGGAGCTCATGGTGGGTGGAGAGGAAGAGTCAGAGGGAGACAGAGCTGGGAGGAGGCATGAGTGAAAGGGGCAGGGTTTTTGCCTGGAGAAACTTGTTTTGGAGGGGGGGGCGTGGCCTAACAGAGGGAAGGCTTGGGGATATTTGTGTATCCTGCATTGGTGACATATATGGATTGTCTTTAAAAAAACCACTTGGAGTGTGGGTGCTCCCAGCATTAGCAATGTGTATAGACTTCTTTGTTACTATAATGGATTTGGCTTACTGGTTCTTGGTTCTGTCTACAAGGAAGAGTGTTGTATCTTGTGATTCAAACCTGGGGAAAAGCCTGCATATTCATATCAGCTGCTGTGGGTACTGCACTGGCCAAATAAACACAAAAACAAAAATAACAGCAAGAAGTGAAAAGGGGACAGCATCCAGAGCTGCTGCGGATGCAGAAAAGGCAGCGCTCAGCAATGAATGGCACTGGGTGGAGGAGGGATGGGATGAGAAGTTCTCTTCATGGGTATTACTGAGAACAACCATAAGAACAGTGATGATGTCTTCCTCACAAGAGAGATGTAGTTCAGGTGTGACTAGTCCTTTTTTTTTTATTTTTTATTTTTACAAATGAGGAAGATGAAGCTCAAAGAAAAGGAAGGTCCCTGAGCTCCCAAAGGAAGTGAGATTCGAACGCATATTCACTAACTCCACATCCAGCATACTACTCACTGGACAATGCAGATTCTCTAAAGCAGGGATGTGGAACCGGCAGCCTCAAGGCCATATGTGCCCTTTTAGGTCCTGGGGCATTTGACCTAGTCCAAGTTTTACAGAACAAATCCTCTTCTTAAGTTTGGATTCGGTCAAAGAGCCACACTTGGGGACCTGGAGGGCCCTACCCTGCTCTAAAATCTTCTTACACTGACTGGAAAACTGACTGCGCTACAACTTTCACCCAGTGATCCCTGGTGGCAAAATGGCAGCGAAGGCTGGTCAGCACATGGCTCTTTTTCCCCACTGTGTCTCATGATGAGATGCACGCTTTAAACAAGAGAGCAAAGGGGCCCAGTGCCCTGGCTCCTGCCATGCAGGACTGAAGCATCCTACAGAGCCACATGGGCCTTTCCATTATTCTATGCCACCTTGGAAAATGTGCCACTCAGATGTCAGACAGAAGGAAACTAAGAGAGGAGAAGTCAAAGCCTAAGCGGCTGAAGAATGAAACCAACAGCAGAAGGCCAGGATGGTGCAGCTTGGCTGAGGTGTCATTAAGGTATTCCCAAGGAGCTGCTAGGTGGCACAGTGAACAGAGGACTGGCCTTGGAGTCAGGAGGACCTGAGTTCAAATCCAACCTCAGACACTTAACACAAAAACAAGCCGTGTGACCTTGTGTAAATCACTTAACCCCAATACCCCCTCCAAAAAATAAAAATAAAAAAAGAATATTACTTATTTTAAAAAAAGATATTCCCAAACAAAAATGGAGGGGAGTCCCAGACCAACTGGTGACTGCAGCCATCTGCCACTTCTGCTACCAAGCTCTCTTCTGGTGAAATCTGATGGCCTTCTCTCAGGGCTCTCCCCCCTCGACCTCGGGAGCATCAGCCAGTGCAGATGCCCCTCTCCTCCCTGGGCTCTTATGACTCTGCTCTCTCCCGGAAAAAAGGAGTGAAAATCTTGTCATTATTCCCATTTTCTAAGCAAGGACACTGAAGCCTAAAGACACGAAGGATAAAAGCGAGCAGACAAAGCACACAGCATCATTAAGAAGGCTCAGAGAAAAATCCGGTTTTTTAAAAATCAGTTTAATTTTTTGGAGAATTCTCATTTTGTTCAGTGTATTTTTTTTCTGCTCCAGCCCAATGTTATTTAGCTAATGAATTCTCTAATACATTCAATCACCAAGCACAGGCCCTGCACTGGGGATACCCTCGTGAAGCACACAAACTCCCCTGGTTCTACGATGGTGGCCTCCAAACAAACAGAGCCCTCCATCCTGAATCTCTGCATGTGTACAGCGGGTCAGCAGCTGATGGCTGACCTTGGTGGGCCCACTGCTGCCCACAGTGGAGCAGAACCCACCCATGCTTGCTAACTCCTTGAAGTCTTCAAGACGCCAGGACTAGCTCCAGACTACAGAGAGGCGCTGGTAGTGTGGTGCAGTAGAAACAGACCTTTACTTGGAGTCAGAAAACATGGGTTCAAATCTTACCTCTGCAAATTCTACCTTTCTGACCTTGTAAAAAAAAAAAAGAAAACCAAATTAATCTGGGATTCAGCCGCATCATATGAGAATGAATGGACTGGGCTAGGTGCCCTAGGAAGCTATGACTTCTCTCCTAACCAATGTTCTTATGTATATCCTTACCGGATGAAGGAGACAGAGCACAGGACTTCTAAATATATGTCATGATCACACTGAAGTAAGTTTTTAAAATCAATGAATTTAAGAATCAGAAGGAACCTTTGAGATGTTGAAATAGAAAATTTTAATTTTAATCCAATGTCTGTTGAAATACATCTTTTTTTTAAATGATTTTTTTTTTGAGGGAGGAGAAGAGGCAATTGGGTGACTTGACCAAGGTCACACAGCTAGTGTCAAGTGTCTGAGGCCAGATTTGAATTCAGGTCCTGATTCCAGGGTCAGTGCTCTGTTCACTGTGCAATCTAGCTGCCCCTGAAACACCTTTTTTTTTTCAAAATTTTATTTTAGATTCAAACACCAGAAAACAAATAGAGAATAGAGAAAAGAAACAAACATACCATAAACTTAAAATATTGGAACTTAAATACAAAGTTTGAAAGGGGGAAAAAAAGTACATTGTGTGCACAGCAGAACATAAGGGAGGATTCTAAATATGTAACAATGAATTTTCATTTCAAGAAAGCCTATCTGGTAAATACTCGCTGTGTTGAGAACTGTCCATCTTTTCTTTGCTTCCTTGTGAGTTTTCTTTTGTTGTCTGCTCTGCATTTTTTTACTTTTTTTTCCCTCCCCCCAACCTCTCCCAGGAGGCCACAATAAAGTTTAGATATATGAAAAACACATCTTTTAATGAGAAGTTCCCCACCTACATTAAGACAGACCGTATCATCTGAGAAGAATACAAATTATAAAAGTTATTCCTTACACTGAGCCAAAACCTAGCCCCTATAACTTCCAACCACTGGTCCTACTTCTCTCCAGTACCCAAAAGAAAAAGTCAAATCCCTCTGCTTTAAAATAATCTTCCAAATATTCCAGCTACCTTTCATCACACCCATCCCTCCAAAGGCAAGGCTTCAAGGGCCCTCACCATTTTGGCCTGACTCCTCTAAACAGGTTCCATATTAATCCCTCTCTCAGATTCTGGACCCTGGAACCAGATGTGTTCTGACCAGGGCAAACAACAATACAAATGTTGCTTCTCATGATCTGTACGCTACACTTTCAAAAATGGTCTTTATAGAATGAAAGCTCCAGGAGGGCAGAGTTCCTCCTCATGACACCTCTGTATCCTCAGGGTCAAGTACGGGCAGCCCCTAATGTTTAATGAAGAGGATTCACCTTTTTATAAGCCACAGTCAATCAGACTCCAAGCCTATGGACTCTACTAAATCTCCAAGATCATTCCCACGTCAACCACTATCACATAACATCGTTTCCATCCTGCACTCGATTAACCTGACTGCAAGACTTATTGTAATTAAAATTTCATCTTATTACTTTCTGACCTGTTAACATCTTGTTAGACGTCAATTCTATGGTGTGATCAATTAGCCTCTCTCCTGGTTCTGTCACTCATCAACTTAGTAAGAATGTCACTGATCTCCGACAAGTCCAAAAGAAAGCTCATCTGCCTCGAAACCTCTCAGACCTCCACACCTGCCACTTTCTATTGGGGGAACTACCATCCTCCCCATTCCCCAGTTTGCAAGCTCAGTCACACCCTCATTTTTCTGTCTCCCTCAAATCCAATCAATGATCAAGTTCACAACATCCCTCCCATCTCTCTTTCCTCTTTAATCCCACCCACACCACTGCCTGACTTCAATCCTCTGGACCATGCTTGGCGGCCCTGCTTCCAGTTTCTCCCCTCTCCAATCAACTTTCCAGAGAGCTGCCCCGATAACTCCCTGAAGGACAGGTCTGACCACAGGCCACACTCCTGACCCAAAATCTTAAGCAGCTCCTTAGTGCCTATGGGATCCAATGCAAACTCCGTGGACGCTGAGAACCCAGACTCATTCTGTGCTGCTCCCCTAATTCATCCTATGCTCTAGCCAAGCAGGCCCAGCTGCTCTTCTTTGAATTGCACACATCATCCCCTGCCTCAGGTCCTTTGCAAAGGCTGTCACCTAGGCCTGACATACATTCCTTCCTATCCTTCATCTCCTGAAAGAGAGGAAGTGCTCTAAAGTTCAATATAGCATGACAACAGAACGCAACGGTGCCAATGCTCTCACAATTCCTAACAATGCGCTAGGCAGCACTGGAGGCAGGATACCAGCTCTAGGATGCCATGTGCTCTGCCATGCCCTTCCAGGCACCAGTTGTTGCTTCTGCCTTGGTTTCCTCAGCATCTCAGCTCAGTCACTTGCACAAGCCAGGCCCTTAATAAGTGCTCTCACTGTCCTGAACTCTTCTTTGACTCCTGACATCATGTGGACACTCACACCACAAGGCCCATCCTGGCCAGGCCACTGCAGGATCTATCCATCACCTTTTCTAGTCGTCATCCACATGAGAGTCCTTTTGACACCACTCCTCAAGTGATGTGCTGTCCATGCCTGCCAAGGGGCATCCCTGACAAACAAGGGCTCTAAGAACACATCAATCTCCAAATCGGAGGATTAGAAGAGATTCCAGAGAGACCCTGCACCCAATGGAGGAGCCTCCTCAAGTGGTCAGCTAGTCTCTGCTTGAATATTTCCAGTGAGAGAGAACTGCACTACAAAGAAAATGGTTGGTTCCACTATTGTCAAGTTCTATTGCTTATTTCTGCTCATTATTTCTGTAACCCTTCTCTTTAAAAAAAAAAAAGGGTCAGAAATGCTTTAAGGGTCATTTGGATTCATCCCCATCACTGTGACTCTGCTCCCTCCCATGGACAAATAGGCAGCTAAACTGGTATAAACTGATAGAAATACTTGTTGATACCTTGTGCCTCCTTCCAGGAAAGAAACGTGTGTCACCCTCCTCCTGAGGCATGGAGACAGGCCATTTCACTGATCTCAGTGGCTGTCTTTTTTGTATTGTTTACATGGCTGCACAGTGCTGAGTTCACTATCACTCATTCATACAAAGCTCTCCAAGTTTCTCTGCATTCTGGGTCTCTCTCATTTCTCCGGTACAATCATATTGCATCATGTCGATGGGCCATTCCCCAACCAGGAGGCCCCCATTTGGTTGGTTTCTGGGTCACTGTTCCCACAGACAGTGCTGCTGTGAACATTTTGGTGACTAGAGGGCCTTTCCAGACAGCTTGGGGCATATGCCCAGTCACAGAAGGAGCACTCCTGGGACTAAGGATATGCACATTTTAATAATTTTGCTAGCTACTTTTCAATTCTTTTCCATAACCAGTGGGGTCCAATTAGAAGCTCCACTTGCAGTATATTTGTGAGTCTGTCTTCCTATAATCTATCTTTTAGCATCCTTGTTCATTTGCTAGTTACAGTTTTGGGGGGTCAGGCTGTATAGGTTTCACCTATACCCTTCCTCAACAGGCTTCAGGCGTTCCCGGCTTCCGCTTTCTCCAGGAGAAACAGCTGCACAGAAAACTTAAGACACAGGGCTTGCTTCTTGCTACTTTCTCTT
>CM053593.1:21597212-21615083 GCA_028646575.1 Pseudocheirus occidentalis
GGGTAGCCTGTATTTAAGTCCTTTCTCCAGGGCCCCTTAGGGCCCCTCCCCTGGCCTTGCCCTCCCTACAGGGAGCCAATCGTGCATCACCCCCAAACAGGTGCAACCTTCACATTCTGTCCCCAGGTGATCACGGGCCTCCTTTTAGTTGAGGACCAATTCAACCCATTACCAACAAGAGCCCCAACACTAGATAATAAGGTCACAGAAGCATAAAAGCAAAACTAGAAGGGTGAGACCTTAAAAACCATCTAGTCCCCCCCGCCCTTCATATTACTAAGGAGACTAAGGCCCATGAGGCTAAGTGGCAGAACTGGGATGACTCTAAATCCATAATGCCTCCCACTGTGACATACTGCCAAGGCTGACCATTTCAGGCACCCTCCATCTTATCAATGGCCCATATCAAGAAGAAAACTAGACGGTTCCCCTTTAAACAGCACTTCATCATTTACAAGGTTCATCCTTCCCAACCCTGCAAAGAGAGTGAGACAAGCATCACGATCCTCATATCTAACCTGAGAAATGAGATCAAAGAGGGAAGTGACTTGGCTAGGGTCACCTGGCTGATGAGTCACTGAGCCTGAACTCAAATCCAATCTTTGCCTCCCAGTTTAGCCCAGTGCCTGGCACACAGGAGGTGCTAGAGAGATGTTTACTGACTGTCTGATTCATCATCAAGTTTGGGGAAGTTTAATCTCACCAGAGTTATTAGGTATACATTTGAACAAACACTAAAGTGAAGAAACATTAAACACCTATTATGTACAAAAAGAACCTCTTAAGATCAATGAATGAAAGAAATGCCCAGGATAACACCCTCTCAAAATCCTGGGCATGTCTGATGAGTCTCAATGAGTTACATTACTTCACCACCAAAAATTACTATTGCTGCTGCTGTTTAAGATATCTGAAAACATCTTTTTTTTCTCCCTCTGGTGGGCTCAATCAGAAGTCTAGTATCTCTGCGTGAAACCTGATAGGACACTAAGCCTAAAAGAAGACAGACAAGAGGAACAAGAAAAGAGGGCTACGAGAGAAAGCACAAGGGGCCCAAAGGACAGATGCTAAAGTGAGAAGGAAAAACATTTCCACCCAACCTGGAGGGCCCATCTGCACGGAGGGGGGGGACCCAGAGGACCTGATAAGTTGCTCTGAAACCAGAGCGTCCAAAACACTCACTTTTTAGCTTTCTCTGAAACTTGGCTTTCCCCAAAAGCAAAGAAAGTTACTTACTCGGAGTCTAACACAGCCTCTTCGGGAACCTCTCATCATTTTGTCCTTGGACTGAAAGAAAAACAAAAACATAAAATATTTATATTACAAAGAAAATTGAGCCAATTTTAAAAATTGTAAACTAGTTTGTTTTTGTTTTTGTTTTTTTACTATAATCTATTTCAGAAGTATCTTGGGATGAAAAGACAAGATTTTAGAGTTATCCCCCAAAATTTGCAAAGAAATTTAAAACAAGGGTTTGAAACTACTCCTGTATCCTTCTAGGCTAACCTACTGTTCATAATAACAGGATACTTTTTCTAACTTTAAG
The DNA here is from genome assembly GCA_028646575.1 of Pseudocheirus occidentalis. Taxonomy (NCBI): domain Eukaryota; kingdom Metazoa; phylum Chordata; class Mammalia; order Diprotodontia; family Pseudocheiridae; genus Pseudocheirus; species Pseudocheirus occidentalis. The sequence continues at coordinate 21,598,759 of CM053593.1, forward strand.
ATTTTTATAAAGTGCTTTTCCTTATGACAATGCTGAGATCTCCATTTTACAAAGCAGGGAACTAATAAGGTTCAGAGACTTGAAAAGATGTGCCCAGAGATCACAGTTTTAGGCAATGATAGTGTCTGGGGCTCAGACTCCAAATCTCTGACAATTTCAAGATATGCATAACAACATTCAAGTAAAACTTCAATTAAAGTCCAATGAACCAGAGTCTCAATGAGCTGGATTTCCCCACACGTTACCAGAGAAAGAATTACATTATCAGATAATAATCAAAAACAAAAACTTTTCAGGATATACACCTAACATCTGTAGAATTTTATTATAATTTTAACAAGAGGAAGCTTGACCTAGTGGACAGAGGTGGAACTTAGAGACAAGACCTGAATTCAAGTCCCACCAATGACGTACATTCACTGTGTCATCTAAGGCAACTCATTAACCCTCTCCCAGGCAACTCTCTCAGACTACAAAAATAAATACTGTGGTCCCTGCCCTCAAGGAGCTTATATTCCTATACACATCTTCTTTCTCCTAAATAGTATACAAAAGTAAGGTATAAAGATCCATGAGAAAGAAAGAAGTTTCTGAGTAAAAGGGAATGCTAAGGGGGAAAATCATCAGAGAAGGAAGGCTATGAGGGATGGGAAGGATTTTCACCAGGCAGACATCTGAAGAGAGGGCATTACTGAAATAAGTCAAGACACTAAGGTGGGAAAGTAAGAGAACAGCTGGGGGGCTGCTGAGTAGCCTGCTTGGGGGGAGCACAGAGTAAAGGAAGGGCAGGTCACACGGTGGGTGGCTGGCTGGGAAGTGGAGACAGTGCCAGACTTCAAAGGCTGGTGATGCCCAGGCCAGAGAACGTGGGCTGAGTGCGGTGATTTCTGCCAAAGGCAAGGAGGAGTTCTGCTCCCTTGGTTCTACATCACTGCATTTAGTCTCCCCACTCTTCTCTTATCATCCTCATAGGTGTGTTCTTATCACAGAGGAAACCAGGTCCTTGGGCTCAGAATCCTGCAGTCACTCCCTGGCAACAAGCTGCCTCTTCCTCTCTACCTCCAGGCCTGTGGACTCTATGAAGCTAAGTCAGAAGTGCAGGGACAGGCCAACAGCCCATGGGTCTCTAAAGGCAGAAAACGATAGGAAAGTCCACAGCAAAAGGCTGCTCTCACTCTCACTCCCTTTTTTTTTTCCTCAGGTAGACAGAGACAGAGGCAAAGAAGAGGAGAAAGCCTCCAGGGAGCTTCAGAAGGGGAGGGGTAAAGCCTGGATATCTGCAAACACTGGGTTTCCCATGAAAGAAATCATATAGGAAAAGCTGTCTATAACATCACCACCAATAATAACTCTTATCTAGTGTTTGAAGGTTTGTAAAGCACTTGACATTTGTCATTTGATCCATACTTGACAGATAAAGAAACCGAATCTGAGAAGAGTCAGTGACTGACTTGCCCACAGCCAGGCAGTGTATGAGGCAAGATTCACACTCAGGGAGTGTACCACTTACCAGCCTTGCATCAGAGAACCTGGCTTCAGAATTGGCTCTTCCCTGATCAGGAATCCTCTCTCACTGGGACCGATAAGTGGTCACTTAGCTCTCTGCTACCACAGTAAGCTCATCCCACCCTTGGATGGTTCCAAGGGTTTGGAAGTTCTGTCTGATAGCAAGCCGAAGTCCATCTCCTTGCCCCTCTTACCCTTTCCTCTGAGTTCTACCCTCTGGGACCAGGTAGGCTCCTCCCACCCCCATCCCAGCCCTTAAATAGGTGGAGAAAGTCACTCAGAACAGCTCCTTGAGGACAGACTGTACTTATCTCCATATCTCTGGCACCCAGCAGGGGTGTAATAAAAGCCTGCTAAGCTGAATTGAATAACACATTCCTGAGTTTCTCTTCTCTAGGCTCCTCCAAACAATCCTCATGCCATATCTGAAGGCCTTTTACTATCTTGTAAATAGAGGCAATCTTCCAGGCTGTCAGTGATCTTCCATTTTCCTGCACAGCCCAGAACGGAACACAATACCGTAGATGTGGTCCATTCAGGGCCCAGGACAATGGGATTGTCACTTCACTAGCTATAACACTATGCCTCTCTTATTATGGCCCTGGGCTGCATTAGCTTTCTTGGTTGTCATACGAACTCATATTGGCTGTGAGCTCACTAAGACCCTCAGATCTTTTCCCAGAAGAGCTAGGTAGCCATGCTCTTCTGTTTTCTCTTGTACTTTTTCACCCCCATTGTTCTTTCAAGAGATGCACTATAATGAAACAGAAAGAACGTATGACTGAAGAGCTGGAGGCTTAATTTCAATTCTAGCTCAAAGTGGGTGACAACAGAGGCTAATTATTTAACCTCTCTTGAGTTTCAGGTTCCTCACCAATAAATGAAGACAGCTAACAATGGCAAGAGTTCACATTCATATTTACACAGAGAGGCAACACTGAGTAGCATAAGAATGCTGGATTTGGTATCTAGAGACCTAGGTTCAAATCCTTCCTCTATCTACTATTTCCTGTACAGACAGGAAACAGAGGATTAAAAACTAGAAGGAGCCTCACAAGCTTTCTAGTACAACTTCATCATTTTAGAGCTGAAGGGACAGTCTTGTCCAAGGTCACTCCAGCACAAATATCAGAAACAGAACCATACTGCTTACATGGGCAAAGTCACCTAACCTCTTCCAGCCCCAGACAATATGCAACTCCTCTACATAAACAAGATATACACAGGATAGACTGGAAATAGTTAACAGAGGGAAAAAAATAAAACGGATAAGGAAAGGGTTCCTGTGAAAGGCAGGGTTTTAGCCAGGACTTCAGGGAAGCCAGGAGGCAGAGAGAAGGAGGGAGAGCATTCCAGGCCTGGGTGATGGTCAGTGAAAATGTCCAGAATTGGAAGATGAAGGTTCTTGTTCAAGAATACCAAGGAGACTGGTGTCACTGTATCATAGAGTATGAGGGGGGCAGGGATTAAGGAGTAAAAAGACCAGAAAAGTTGGGGAGGCAGCAGGTTATTAAGGGCTTTGAATGCCAACAGAGGATTTTATATTTGATCCTAGAGATTGGTGGGAGTAACTGAAGTCAAGAGAGGTGATACAGTCAGGTTTGTGCTTTAGGAAGGTGACTTTTACAGAGAGTGGAAGAAGAACCAGAGCATGGAGAGACCTGAAGCTGAAGCCACAAGCCACAACCAGGCTATGACAACAGTACAAGTGTGAAATGATGTTGGTCTACAGCAGGGGGGCAGCCTGAAGGGAGAGAGGGCAGAGAACTTAGGAAGACAAAACTGACAGGCCTTAGCAACACACTGGATGTGGGGGACAGGAGGGTGAAGAGTTGAGGATGCAACCTAGGTTGTGAGGCCCTGGGACTGGGGAGGTGGTGCTGCCCTCCACAGTAACAGGGAACACTGTTGGGGACATTTGGAGTGTAGGAGCCTAAGGTGGTTTCAGGACATCTACTTTCATATGTTCAACAGGCAGTTTGGAGATACAAGATCAGAGGTCAGCAGAGAGGTCAGGGCTGGGAAAGTATATCTGAGAATCATCAGCATAAACCGACAACTGTGTGCATGTGAGCTGATGAGATCTCACCACCTGAAGTAACAAAAAGGGAGCAGAGAAGAAGGCTCGTGAGGGAGGCCTGCAGGGCAGCTTCCCGAGGGGACTGTGAGCAAAGAGCTTTGTAAATCTGAATGTGCTTTGTAGACAGAAGCGACTATTCATGAGAAAATTTTAGAATAAATGTTATCCATACTTTTTCAGATTGCCTAGTTGTCCCCACCCTCTCCTTCTTCCCTCCCAGCGGTTATCCCTTATTACAAAAACAAAAGATGATCAGAAAAAGCCATAAAACTAATCAACCTACTGAAAAAGGCTGAAATACGCATGCAACGTCCCACATCTGCAGGAGTGAAAGGAAGTACCTTCTTTGTGAGAAATTTAAAATGAAAACTGCATAGTTCTGTGTCGCTGCAATATAAACCCTTCCACAGTATTATTTAGAAATAATAGTGATAAGCAGAAAAGGGAAAAATTGCTATCCCTTCCCAGTGAATACTACACTGAATTCTGTCAACCTATGCAACCCTGTATTTCTTTACCAAAATGAAGAGAATGACGCAAGTCAGTGGTGAAAAATCCAGTACCAAACTTGAGCAGGCAAGCAGTGAAGGAGGAGGACCGGGAAGCTGAAACAGTGTCTTTTCTCAAGCGCAGATCAAAGCAGCATTCTTTACTAGATGGCCAGGAATCCAACCCTGAGAATATCCCTTTCTAGACAAAGATTGTCTACAGACACACAAGATAAAGAGGAAGGATGTCTACTTCTCTAAAGCCATACTTAGAAAGTTTCTCCTGCAGGCTATTTTGCAAATGACTAAAACATTTCCTATGTGACTTTAGGTACCTAGACCACCTCTTTGGATGTCCTCACCGGCAAAAGGAAAGGTTTGAATTACGTTGGTCTCTAAGTATGCTGTAAGCTCTAGGACCTGTGCCCCAGGATCAAGGTCTCTGAAGACTGTCCCTTCAGCTCTACGCACACATGATTATTCATAAGGAAGATGAGAGTTCTGCAGATCATCATATTTTTTTTAAAAACTTGCTTTTTATTCTTTTGGGGGGGGATTTATTTTTAACAATTTTTTTAAATTTTGAATTCCAAATTCTTTCTCTCCATCCAGCTCATCCCCCCACCCATTGAAAAGGCAAGCAATATATGAATTATACATGTAAAATCATACAAAAATATTTCCATAGTAGCAAGTTACCAAAAAAATTAAGTGAAAAAAATTATGCTTCAGCTGACACTCAGAGTTCATCAGCTCTCTCTCCTAAGGTGGACAAAATAATTTATCATGAGTCCCTTAGAGTTATCTTGGGTCATAGTATTAATCAGGGTAGCTAATTTTCAGATCATCATATAATACTGCTGTTACTGTGCACAATGATCTCACTTTGTATCAGTTCACATAAATCTTCCCAAGTTTTTCCAAAAACATGCTAATCATTTCATATGGCACAATAGTATTCCACCGTAATTACATATAGCAACTTGTTTAGTCATTCCCTGATAGATATTCCCTCAATTTCTAATTCTTTGCCACCACAAAGTGTGGTCCTTATGGGTCCTTTTCTTTTTATTTCTTTGAGATACAGATTTAGTGGTGGTCCTGATGCGTGACAATGATAGAGCCCTTTGGGCATAGTTCCAATTCTCCACAATGAGTGAAGTTCAAAATTCCATCAAAAAACAAACCAAAAAAAAATTAAATTTTTTATAGGTGTATTTTTCAATACACCTATTCTTCCATACCTCCTCCAACATTTGCCATTTTCTGTCAAGTTAAGCCAATCTGATAGGTGTGAAATGGTACCTCAGAATTGTTTTAATTTGCATTTCTCTAATCAGTAGTGATTTAGAGCATTTTAAAATATTACTATAGATAGCTGTGATTTCTTTTGTAATCTGCCTGTTCATATCTTTGACCATTTATTGACTGGGGAATGCCTGGTATTTTTACAAATTTAAGCCAGTTGTCTAAATACTTGAGTAATGAGGCCCTTATCAGGAAAACTTGCTATAAATTTTTTCCTGTTTCCTGCTTTCTTTCTACTCTTGGCTGCATCAGTTTTGCTTGTGCAAAACCCTTTTAACTTCATGTAAACAAAATATATCCATTTTACCTCCTGTGATCTTCTTTCTTGTTTGATCATAAAGTCTTCCTTTATTATCCATAGATGTGACAAGTAAAATTTTCCATGTTCCTCTAATCTGCTTATGATATCACCCATTATATCTAAATCATGTATCCGTTTTGACCTTATCTTGGTATATTGTATGAGATGTTAATTTATGCCACACCGTGTTCCAGTTTTCTCCAACAGTTTTTGTTCAATAGTGAGTTCTTGACACAAATGTTTGGGTTTATCGAACACAACATTACTATGGTCATTTACTACTTACTATATACTGTGTATCTAATCCAGAGGTGGCCTCAAAGCACTGAAATTCTTTTATTAAGGGAATTTGTTCTGTGAAGTTTGGATTCAGTCAAAGGGGCACACTTGACCTAGAGGGCCACATGTGGCCTCAAGGCCACAGGTTCCATACCCCTGAAATTCCACCACCTTTTCTTAAGGCAGCACCAGATTCTTTTGGTGATAGTTTGAAATCTGATACTGGTAGGTCACCTTCCCACGTTTTCTTTCATTGATTTCCTTCTCAACCTTATGTTCTTCCACGAGTTTTATTATTTCTTTTTCTAGCTCTATAAAATAATTGTAGTTTGATTAATATGGCATTGAATACATAAATTACCTTAGCAAAATTGTCATCTTCATTATATTGGCTCAGCCTACCCATTAGCAATTCATATTTCTGAAGTTTAGATCAGGGCTTTTAAACTGTGGGTGGCGTCTCAACCCACAATTTAAGAAGCACTGGCTTAGATTAGTCTTTGTGTGAAAAGTGTTTTGTAACTGTGTTCATATGATTCCTGGATTTGTCTTGGCAGTTAACTTCCAAGTTATCTTATGTTGTCTGCAACCATTTTTAATGGAATTTCTCTTTCAACCTCTTCTTGCTGGGTTATGTTGGCAAAATACAGACATGCTGCTGATTTCTATGGGTTTATTTTATATCCTGCAACTTTGCTAAAGTTGTTTCTGGTTTTTTAAACTGATTCTCTAGGACTCTCTAAGTATATCGGTATGTCATCAGCAGAGAATGACTGTTTAGTTCCCTCACTGCCTATTATTCTTTCAGTGTCTTTTTGCTTTATTACTATAACTAACTGCTAGTACAATCCTGAACAATAGTGATGATGACAAGACATTCTTGCTTCACCCCTAATTTTGCTGGGAAGCTTTACAGTTAATCCCATTTACAGATAATGTTTGCTCTTGATTTTAGACAGATACAACTCATCATTTTAAGAAAAGCACCATTTAATTCCTATATTTTCTAATGGTTTTAAAAGGACTGGGTGCTGTATTTTGTCAAAAGCTTTTTCTGCATCCACTGAGATAATCATATGGTTTTGTTTTTGCTGTTGATAATGGTCAATTATGGAAACAGTTTTCCCAATATTGAACCAGGCCTGAATTCCTGTTATAAATCTCACCTGCTCACAGTTATGTCCTTTGTGATATACTGTTATAATCACCTTGTCAGTACATTATTTACATTTTTTACATAGATATTACAAAAACTGGTCTACGTTTTTTTCCTTTTGTTTTTATTCTCCCTGGTTTAAGTATCAAAACTATATTTGTATCATATAAGGAATTTGATAGGACACCTCCTTCGTCTGTTTTCCCAAACAGTTTATGTAGCATTGGAATTAATTGTTCCTTAAGTGTTTGGTAGAATTCACTTCTGAATTCATCTGGTCCATTTATGGCTTGTTCAATTTCTTTTTCTAAAACAGGGTTACGTAAGTGTTCTAATTCCTCTTCTGCTAATCTGGGCAATTTATATTTTTGTAAATATTCATCTACCTCACTTAGATTGTCACCGTTATTAACATATAATTGGGCAAAATCGTTCCTAATAATTGCTTTGATTTCATCTTCGTTGGTGGTGCACTGACTCTTCATTTTTGATACTAGTAATCTGGTCTTTTCTTTTTTTAAATCAAATATTTTATTTTTTCCCCCATAAAACCAGATTCTCATTTTTCCACTTTTAATGTTATTCATATTGATGAGGTGTAGGCTCTGGGACTCCCCTTGAGCTCCTTGAATCTTTGAGGTATAGGCTCTGGGAAAGTAAACCTGCCCAAGTCTTTAGTTCCCCTTTGTTCCAACAGTTTCCCACCCTTATTTACCTGTTCCCACCCTTGAACAGGCCTGGCCCACCATAGTCTATGGTCTCCAGGTAGCCTCCAGCAACTTTCCACCCTCAATCACTCATTACTGGAGTCTGATCTCATCTTGACTCCTGAAGACCCTCCCTACTGGAGTCTGACTTCAGCTGACTCCTCCTAAAGACCCTCCCATGTCTTCCTCTGGACCATCCCTAGATTCCTCCCACAACCTTTCTGTACATAAAATTCCATCTTCCCTCCATGTGGTGTGAGAGCACCATAGAATAGCTTAGCACAGACTTATTCTGTGTGAGAGCACCTTAGAATGCCCTAGCACACAGACTTGCTCTGTGAGAGCACCGTGAAATGGCCTAGCACCCCACATGGCGAACTTGAACTTTCAATAAACTTTACTTTTTCTTTGGCTGAGTAGACTTGAGTGGAATTCTTTCAGCAGGATCTGGCATGTTAGTATTTTGGGATCTCAGGGAGCCCTAACCCTCTTTGGGCACCCTCTTCAATATCTCCTTTGATTTTCAGGATTCCTAATTCTGATGCCTGAGGATTTTGAATGTTTCTAGTTTGTTTTAGTTGCATGCCCAATTGATCTGCTCTTTCTTTTACTGATGAAGGTGGTTAGAGATAAGATTTTCCCCTAAGTGCTACTTTGGTTGTATCCCATAAATTTTGATACGTTATCTCATAATTGTCATCCTCTTTAATGAAATTACTGACTAGGATTTATTATGTGGCCCACTCAGTCTTTAGGACTGGATTAGTTTCCAATTAATTTTTAATCTATGTTTCCAAGGTCATTTATTGGCTTTTACATTTATTTTTAAAATTTGGTATTTTATTTTTCCCTAATTGATGAGGTGCAGGCTCCGGGAAACCCCTTGAAGTCTGATTAAATCTTCCCATTTGATGAGCCATTTGCAGAGGCCATAAGTTTTTTCACTGTTGCTGGGCCCAAACCTCTGTTATTAGCCTGGCCCTCCATTGTCCATCTACTTCCCACCCTTCAGCCTATCAAAATATCAATCCACCCTTGCACTGACCTCATTAACTCCTCCTGAACACCCTCCCCAAACTCATTACTGGAGTCAGACCCTCCCCAAGCTCCTCCTCTAGACCACCCCTAGATTCCTCTGTACATAAGACCCCATCTTCCCTCCATGTGAGTGAAAGCACCATAGAACAACCTACCACAGACTTACTCTGTGACAGACTCAATACTGGCCTGCTTGCCCAATGCAAGCATCACAGATACCTAGGCTCTATCCCATATGGAGAACTTTTAATGAACTATTAATAAACTTTACTTTTCTTTGACTGAGAAGACTTGAGTCTAATTCATTCGGCAGGCCCCAGCATGTTGGAATTTTGGGGTCTCCAGAGCAACTCTAACCCTCTTTATGAGTAATCTCTTCACATATAAAAAAAATTTTAGTCCCAGACCAGCAGAGGCAGCAGCCTGAGAAGCCGCAGCCCCCACCCTCTGCCGCACTCCACCTGTCCCCCACTCCACCAGCCCCGGGTAGCTCTCTGGCCTTCCTCCTCCACTCCTCCACCCCCCCTTGCCTTCCTGCCCACCCCTATTGTTCGGGGTAGGGGTGGGGGGTGCCCTCCCACCCTTCCCTTTACCACTCACTCCCCCTTGTCCCTTCACTTGCCTCCCACCACTTTGGCTTCCACTCCCACCAGTGACCAAAGACTTGACCACTTTACAAAGTCCAAATCCTCAGAACACTGCTTGACAGGGACACAGGTTTGACTGAAAGTGGATTAAATGTCACTCTCACCATTAGGCTACTTATGCATGGAAAGGAAGTTAGAAGCATTATTGGAAAGGGCAATCGGTCAAGAAGATGCGTGAACATCTCAGAAGGAAATTGTCCTGAGAGAATAATTACTCTGGCTGGACCCACCAATGCCATCTTTAAAGCCTTTGCAATGATTATTGACAAATTGGAAGAGGACATCAGCAGCTCTATGACCAATAGCGCAGCTGCCAGTAGACACACCCCCCACACCCCCACCACACCCCCGACCCCCCCTCACCCCCACCACCCCCCCTCACCCTGAGGCTTGCGGTCCCTGCTAGCCAGTGTGGCTCTCTCACTGGAAAAGGAGGATGCAAGATGAAGGAAATCAGAGAGAGTACAGGGGCTTGGGTCCAAGTGGCAGGGGATATGCTACCAAACTCAACTGAGCAGGCCATCGCTATTGCTGGCATGCCCCAATCTATCAATGAGTGTGTCAAACAGATCTGCATGGTCACGTTGGAGTCTCCCCCAAAGGGGGTGACCATCCCGTACCAGCCCAAGCTGTCCAGCTCTCCAGTCATCTTTGCAGGTGGTCAGGACAGTACAGCACAAGCAGCGACAGTTCGAGCTTTCCCCACACCACCCCCTCCATGTGCCTCAGCCCTGACCTAGAGGCCTACGCCATTCAAAGACAGTATGCCATTCCACAGCCAAGTTTGACCAAGCTGCACCAGTTGGCAATGCAACAGTCTCACTTTCCCATGATGCATGGCAACACCAGATTCAGTGGCACTGAATCCAGCTCTCCAGAGGTGAAAGGCTATTGGGCAGGTTTGGATGCATCTGCTCAGACTACTTCTCATGAACTCACTGTTCCAAATGACTTAATTGGCTGCATAATCAGGCATCAAGGTGCCAAAATCAATGAGATTCATCAGATGTCTGGGGCTCAGATCAAAATTGTCAATCCAGTGGAATAATCTACTGATAGGCAGGTTACCATCACTGGATCTGCTGCCAGCATTAGCCTGGCCCAGTATCTAATCCGTGTCAGGCTTTCCTTGGAGATGGGTGGCATGGGGAGCAGTTAGAACAATGCAGACTCAACCATACCCCCCCCTTCTGCTGTTCACCACCCATGATCCATCCGTGTAGTTTCTGAACAGTCAGTGATTCCAGGTTTTAAAAAGTTTGTAAATTTTCAGGTTCTACACAACTTTTATCATCCACTCATGATTTTTTTAATTACAGTGTTTTAATTCCTTTCTCTGTTCAGCCGTTAACGCTGAAACCCATATTTAGTTTTATAAGCTTCTCCCAGGATTTTTTTGTGTTTGGGGGGTTTTTGGGGGGGAGTTGTTTGTTTTGGGGGGCTCATGAATTTTTTTTCTTTTTTTGTCATTGAAGTGTAAGAGTGGAATATTAATATATTTCAGTTTAGTTCTGTAATGTCAGGAATTTTTCAAAAAAAATTAAAAGATGGACTGGAGCTTTAAAAAAAAATTTAACATTTATTTTTTAGAATTTGAGTTCTAAATGCTCTCCCTCCCTTCTCCCTCTCATTGAGAAGGCAAGCAATTTAATTTCAAACATACTTGGGCTGTCATGCAAAACATATTCATGTTAGTCATGTTGTGAAAGAAAATACACAAATAAAACTAAAGAAAAATAAAGTAAAGAAAAAGTGCCGGTACTTGGTCTGTTTTGATGTACTTTGTCAGATTCATCTGCTGATGGAGGACATTGCTGTTGTTCCAGAAGTTCTAGGACTTTGCTGTTGGTTCAGAGGCCCTGAAAGAGGATTTTCTTGTTCTATGTTTACACAAATCCTGGAGGAGGGTCTTGCTGATGTTTTCAGGGGACCTGGAACTGTACTAATGATTTGTGCTGATTCCTCAGACCTTGTTGTTGGGTCCAGGTTGATTTAACAGGCAGAGAGTGAACTGATGAGGACACTGGCAACGTATATGTTTGTTATTGTGTCTTTGTTGAGCTGTGTCTTCCCAGGAACAGAAACTGCTGAGAACTTACCTCAGATCAAGATGAAGAAAAGATATCTCCTTGGGTACTGAATGCTGGGATGATTTTGTAACCTAGTTGTGACTTAGGGGTGAATGGCCTTTGTGCCTCCCACTGCCCCTTGAGAGGGTGTTTGGTGGTGATGGATGGTACTGTAATTCAGTTGTGATCCAGGGGTGGAAAACTTTTGGCCTCTGTACTTTGTGACTTACCAAATAAATGTACTTTATGATTGGAAACTAATCTCCTTTTTGAGAAGAGAGAAAACTTTGTGATTGACTAAATGAATGTACTACCCAGGGATGGAGTACTTTGACTTTTGTACTTTGTGATTGAATTGAGGACTTACTAAATGACTGAGTTACTCTGTATTTTGATTTTCTCTTTTCTGTGAATGTTTTGCTTTAATTTGTTGCTAAATAAATAGGGAGTTTACTATTGTAACACGCTCCTTTTTTGCTTTTGCTTGGTGTTGTAATTTGCATTTCTCTAATCCAATGGCTCTCAACCTGTGGGTCCCCACCCCTTTGGGGGTCGAACGACCCTTTCACAGGGGTCACCTAAGACCATGGGAAAACACATATTTACAATGGTCTTAGGAACCGAGACACTGCTCCTCCTCTATCCATCTCCAGGTGAGTCTGCTCATATGCAGATATGCCCACATCCGAGTATTAAACGGTTGCCGCATTTGGAAGACTGAGAACCACTGCTCTAATCAATAGTAATCTAGAGCATTTTTAAATATAATTATATATAGCTTTAATTTCTTTGTCTGAAAACTACCTGTTCTTATCTTTTGATCATTTATCAATTGAGAAACGACCCTTATTTATAAAAATTTGACTCAGTTCTCTATATATTTGAGAAATGAGGTCTTTACAAGAGAAACTTGCTCAAATAATTTTTTCATTAAGGATTTCTATGTATTTTCCTCCACCCTATTTTATCTTACTCTTTCTCTTTTTACTCTATTTTCGAAGGTATTTTGCCTCTAACTTTTACCTTCCCCAAGCCATCGGCCCCTGTCCCTTCTCCTCCTACTTTCCCATATGGTAAGAGAGATTGCAATACCTGATTGAGTTTGTATGTTATTCCTTCTTTGAGCCAATTCCAATGAAAGTAAGGCTTGAGTGCCACCCAACTCCCCCACCTTCCCCTCCACTGTAAAAGTTCTTTCACACCTTTTGTGTCAGATGATATAGCTCATACTACCTCTCAGTCTCCCCTTCTCCCAGTGCATTCTCCTTCTCCGCCAGCCACTTAATTTTATTTTTTCAGATAATATCCCATCATATTGAACTCCCACTCATGCCCTCTGGCTATGTACATTCCTTCTAACTTCCCTAATAACGAGAAGGGTTACAAGTACCAGTTTTCCATGTAAATTTCCATTTCAACCTTACTGAATCCTTTATAATTCCTCTTTCCTGTTTACCTTTTTATGCTTCTTGAGTCTTGTACTTGAAAGTCAAATTTTCTATTCAGTCTTTTCATCACAAATACTCGAAAGTCTTCTTCTTCTTTGAATATTCTTTTTTCCTCCTGAAGGATTATACTCAGTTTTGCTGGACAGGCGATTCTTGGTTGTAGTTCTTGTTCTTTTGTCTTCCAGAATATTATATTCTAAGCCCTCCAATCCTTTGAAAATGCTCAATCTTGTGTTATTCTGACTGGTTCCATGACACTGAATTATTTCTTTTTGGCCACTTGCAATCCTTAACCTGGGAGGTCTGGAATTTAACTATAACATTCCTGGGAATTTTCATTTGAGAATCTCTTTTGGGAGGTGATTGTTAGATTCTTTGTATTTCTATTTTACCCCTATGGTTCTAAGAAATCAGGGTAGTTTTTTTTTTTAATAATTTCTCAAAATATGATCTCTAGCTTCTGTTTGGTTTTTTTTTTTAATCACGGCTTTCAGGTAGTACAATAAATGTTTTTTTTTTAAACTTTTTTCTCAATTATGTATAAAAACTTTTTTTGAACTTTCTTTAAAATTTTAAGATCCTCCTGCCCTAGCTTCTCCTGGAGAAGGTATGTAATTTAGCATACTTAGTCCATTAATTCTTTTTTTACAATGTTATTTTTTTCCAATTACATATAAACACAAATATTAACCTTCACCTTTAAAAATTTCTGAGCACCAAATTTTCTCCCTCCCTTACCTTTCCCCTCCCTAGACAGTAAGCAATATGATATAGGTTATATATGTGCAATCATGTAAAACATTTCCCTATTAGTCATGTTGCAAGAGAAAAAACAAATCTAAAGAAAAAAACACAAGAAAGTAAGAATAGTATGCTTAGATCTACATTCAGATTCCATCGGTTCTTTCTCCAGATATTAAGAGTATTTTTCCTCATAAGCCCTTTGGAATTCTCTTGGATCACTGTATTGCTAAGAATAGCTAATTCGCAGCTGATCATCATATAATGTTGCAGTTACTGAGTATGATATTGTTCTGGTTCTGCTCACTTGCCTTTGTACCAGTTCATCTAAGTCTTTAGGAAACAGACCTAGTAGTGATATTGCTGGATCAAAGGGTACGGACAGTTTGATTACCCTTTGTGCACAGTTCCAAATTGCTCTCAAGAATGGCTGGATCAGTTCACAACTCCACTAACAGTGTATCAGCGTCCCAAATGTCTCACACCCTTTCCAACATTCATCATTTTCCTTTCTGTCATATTAGCCCATCTGTTAGGCACAAGGCAGTACGCATCACAATTGTTATAATTTGCATTTTTCTAATCAATGGTCATTTAGAGCATTTTTTCATATGACTATAGATAGCTTTGATTTCTGCATCAGCAAACTCTCTGTTCATATCCTTTGACCATTTATCAATTGTGGAATGACTTGTATTCTTATAAATTTGATTCAGTTCTTTATATGTTTGAGAAATGAGGCCTTATCAGAGATATCTGCTATAAAAATTGTTTTCCATCTTTCTGCTTTCCTCTTGATCTTGGCTGCACTGATTTTGTTTGTGCAAAACCTACTTAATTTAATCTAATCAAAATTATCCATTTGACATTGTGTAATGTTCTCTATCTCTTGTTTGGTCATAAAATTTTCCCTTCTCCACAGATCTGACAGGTAAACTATTCTATATTCTCCTGATCTGCTTATGGTATCACCTTTTATGTCTAAATCATGTACCCATTTTGACGTTTATCTTGGTATATGCATATTCTCCACAACATTGTTTTCTAGTTTTCCCAGAAGTTTTTGTCAGATAGTGAGTTCTCCCAGAAGCTGGGATCTTTGAGTTTATCAAATATATGGTCATTTACTACTGTGCCTTATGTACCTAATCTATTCCAGTGGTCCCCTACTCTATTTCTTAGCCAGCACCAAATACTTTTGATGATTACTGATTTATAATACAGTCTGATATCTGGTCCCATTCAACCTCTCCTTTACTTCTGTTCCCAGTGTAATCCCCTTTCTCACCCCTTAATTTTTTTTTCTATCATTCAATCAAAGTCACCTTATATCCTTACCCTTCCTCTATGTGGAACTCCTTCCAACTGAACTAAAAGTTACAAGTTAACTTGTAACTTGTAAATCAACAGTAACCACCATCAGAAGCTATCAATGGAGCAGGCAAGTCAGTCTAGCTGAAATAGCAAGGCACTCTCAAGGAGAGAAAGCAGGGTTAAACCACTGCTAACTACCACCCTGACCACCGCTTCCCCTCAGACCTAGATGGAGACAGCCTGGACCTTATACTCAAGAGTTTCTTGAATCACCTGAACCCTACTTTCAGCATGATTTTTAAGGTCTTACCCTTCTAGTTTTACTTTTATGCTTCTGTAACCTCATTAACTAGCATTTGAACAAAGATAATAAAAGACAGATTATAGTTAGACAGCATGACCCCTACAACCTTTACCCAGGGGAGCAACCCTTTAGGAGATGAGAACTGGCAACTGCCCCCACAACTGCTACAGTCCCTGACACCTTAACAGCCACAGCTACTAAAGAGACCTGGAGGGGGGGGAGCCAACATGGCGGTGTAGAAGCAGCAGCATCCCACAGATCCCATGCAGCCACCCTAAACACCCATAAAAATATGACACTGGACAAATTCTAGGACTCTCAAATTCAAAAAATACAGAAAACACATCTCTCCCGGAAGGCAGCTCGGCAGCAGGGGATCATCCGAAGCAGGACACATGCCCCGAGGCCTGAAACCGAAACCCAGGCCAGGCCCTGGGGCAAGCCGTAGCCAGTCTACAAGAGAGAAGATCTACAGCCTCCAGCACCTCCACTTCTACCAAGGTGTGAAAAATAGGGATTAAAGAAAGGTGTGAAAAATGGGGATTAGAGAAAGGTGTGAAAAATGGGGATTAGAGAAAGGCAGCTGGCTGGAGGGGTTCATCCCAGGCCCGGGAGCTGAGACCAGCCCAGCCTGAAACCACCACGTGGCCAGGCTCCAGGGTGGCCTGGAAGAGCCAAAGACTCCCAAGCCACAGCCTGAGTCTACTTCAGAAAAGATCTAAAACACCTGTAGCAATCTGCATAAACCAGGATTAAAGGTCAGTGAAAGTGAGTGAAGCTTTCAAGCTAAATTTGGGGGAGAAAAAGCAGTTCAGCCAATCTACCCCTGGGGCAAGGAAGCAGTGGGGGAAGGGCAGAAACTGTTGTAACCCAAGAATGTCCCCACTGGGCTGCTTCAGAGCACCTGGCCTGCGGACTCCAGGGGGGGGGGGGGGGGGG
>CM053593.1:21624221-21636370 GCA_028646575.1 Pseudocheirus occidentalis
AGGTTTGGGCCCAGCCACAATGAAATACTTATGGCCTCTACAAATGCCTCATCAAGTGGGGAAGATTCAATCAGACTTCAAGGGGTTTCCCAGAGTCTGCACCTCAAAGATTCAAGGAGAGCTCAAGAGGAGTCCCAGAGCATACACCTCATCAATAGGATATAAACCCCCTGAAGGCAAGGAAGGACTGCTTCCTTTTTAACTTTGGGTTCCAATGCCCTGCCCATTGCTTGGCACACAGTAGGCACTTAATAAATGCTTGTGAATTGAGGATCATCTTGAACTCACCACCAGAGCTTACAGGACCTAGCAGTGAGCTTCCAGGACTCCAGTAAGGCATGAAACTACCTACTAATTAATTGATCTATAGATAAACATTTCTTAATCATCTGTTCTGAGGCAGGGGAGATAGAAAGAAAAAATCCCATTCTAATCAGGGAGACTCATTCTCTCTCTCTCTCTGTCTCTCTCTCCCTCCCTCTCTCTCTCTCTCTCTCTCTCTCTGTCTCTCTGTCTCTCTCTCTCTCTCTAAGTACAAAATTGTTACACAATGATTTGAGGGAAAGCTCTGATAGTTGGAGGTGCCAAGAAAGGCCTCATGGAAAGTGAGCTCAGGAGAAAACAGGATTCTGAGACACAGAGGCGAGGAGAGTGTACATCCCCAGCATGGGAGACCACTGGGGCAAAGGTATGGAGGCAGGATATGCAGTTACATGTATAAGGGACAGTAGAGGTTGGTTTGACTGTACCTCTGTGTGGGTGGTAGTGATGTGCAGTAAGCAGAGAAAGGTCTATTGGGGCTTTCTTCTGCCAAACAGATCAGTTTATATTTGACCCTAGCCCTAAAAGAATAGTACCATGACATGATCGGACGCCTTCCAGGAGCATCAGTTTGGTGGCCGTGTGAAGGCTATATTGTGGTGGGAGGAAACAGGTGACGGGCAGATCAGTGTGGAGACCACTACAACATCCCGGATGAGATGAGGACCTGAACAAGAGTGGGAGGAGCATGAGTGGAGAGGATGCTGTGGATGGGAGGAAGGCACTGAGAATGAGCTTATCATCATGAACCTGGGAAAACAAGTGCAATGAAGCCCTCAGTAGGAACAGGCACATCCAGGAGTCTGGCACTGAACACACAAGTGCTACCATCTACCTTGGTGACGGGGGCACTGATATCCATTTACTGAAACTCTTGAAATACTGGAGTTGGGCCAGAGAACAAACTTCGCTGTGGCTCAGTGGGCAAGACCTACTTGAACTCTGCTCTGGCCTGACAGACTGTGAAAGCTGGGATGCAGAACTGGGACAGAAGGAGAAGCTTCGGATCTTTATGCATAGGTACAGACACATAGAAGGAGGCAGGAATGCACGTACATTTTAAACAAGGCATTGCTGCTTGGCAAGAGCCGATCGAATTATCAGGAGGTTGGGTTTTTCATAACCCGGAAAAAAACAAAGCTCCAACACAAAGGTTGGGATAGAATCCTCCTGTTCCCCAAACTCTTAGCCTACTTGAAGCTTCCAGATTCCCAGAATGTGCCCTAGTTGGAGCATCCCTGGTGAAGAGAGCTGCTTTGTTCTAAGGGCAGCCTGGCTGCTGACTGGCCACATGACCAAAAGTAAGCTACTTAATTTAGAGGTACCTCTGCCTTCCCACTTATAAAACCAAGACAGCAATTACTGATGGCAAAACCACTTTGAAATCTGCAGATGAAAAGACCTGCTGGGACAAATGCAAAATATGTTCCACGGTATCTTTTTCTTTGGTTTATCATTTCCAGTACCCTCAGGCATATGGGTTCTTAGCCCCTGGGGTCTGTAAGCTTGTTTTGAAAAATATTTTATAGGTGCAATATGAATATAAATGTAGAGCCCATATCAAATTATAAGCCACCTTGGGGTGGGGGAGGGGAGAGATGGGGAGAAAACGTGGAACTCAAAATCTTATGGAAGTGAATGCTGAAAACTAAAAATAAATTTGAAAATATTTTGATAACTATATTTCACTGTAATTAGTTTGCTTTGTAATTCTGTATACTTTATGCACTGAAAAGCAGTACGCTGAGAAGAGATGCCTTGGTTTCAGCAG
Organism: Pseudocheirus occidentalis; assembly: GCA_028646575.1. Taxonomy (NCBI): domain Eukaryota; kingdom Metazoa; phylum Chordata; class Mammalia; order Diprotodontia; family Pseudocheiridae; genus Pseudocheirus; species Pseudocheirus occidentalis. The sequence continues at coordinate 21,626,314 of CM053593.1, forward strand.
CCTGACTGCCTAACTGGTACAAACAAAGTTAAGAAGCCCTGATCTAACAGGAAAAAGGAAAAATTCAACAAGGGAAGGAAAGAGGCCAGTAAACAAAGCTGCCTCTGCCTCCTCTGCAGTCCTTTCACTTGCCATCAGTGCAATACTCATCCGTCATTACGCACAGTCTGGCCGTACTTTGGTGGGTCTAGTGACACCAGATGCTAGACACTAACTAGACCCACCACTTGGGACGTGGACTGAGCTACTTTTTTTTTTTTTTTGCTTTTTGGAGGGCAATTGGGGTTAAGTGACTTGCCCAAAGTCACATGGCTAGTAAGCTTGTCAAGTGTCAGAGGCTGGATTTGAACTCAGGTCCTCCTGACTCCAGGGCCTGTGTTCTACTCACTGCGCCACCTACCCACCCCGGACCTGGCTATTTTTGAAAATGTGGCAGGTTTGTTTGGGCCCTCCTTGTTTCCTCTCCCCCTCAGCTTGTTTGCTGGGCCCCGTTCTGCATCAAAGGTAGAAAGATGGGATGTAAAGGGCACTCACTGGCCTTGGAGTGACAGTGGCTGCCTCGGAGGCTCTGCTATGCTCTGCCTCTGGCTAGCTGTATGGCCCTGGCCTCAGTTTCTTCAGCTGTAAGAGGGAGATGAGAATGTCTGTACTCCCCCGGGTCGAATACAAGTGTAAGTGATTATTCTTTTACTTTATGAACTACTGAGGCAGCTAAATGGGACAGTTAATAGAATTCTGGACTTGGAGTGAAGAAGTCCAGCTTCTGTGTCTGACATGTACTGGCCATGGACCCTAAACAACGGTGTGCTAAGCCAGTAGTCACTTCCCCTTTCAGGCTCAATTTCCTGATCTATCAAGTGAGTGGATGAAGCTAGATAGCCTCTGAGGTTCTTTCTGTCTCTTTTTGTCGTTGTTCAGTCATTTTTAAGTTCTGTCCAAGTCTTCAGGTGACCTCATTTGGGGTTTTCTTGGCAGAGACTCTGGAGTGGTTCTCCATTTCCTTCTCTAGATCATTTTACAGATAAGGAAACTGAGGCAAACAGGGTTAAGGGACTTACTCAGGGTCACACAGCTAGTTAGTGTCTGAGGCCAAATTTGAACTCAGGTTTTCTTGACTCCAGGCCAGTCAATCTATCCACTTCCACACCCAGCTGCCCTTCAGTCTCTAGACATATGATCTTAAGTCACTTTCTCTTTGTGGGTCTCAGTGTCATCTGCAGGATGATTGGGTTGGATTGCCTGGCCTCCAAGAACCCTTCCAGTTCTAAACCTACCATACCATGAAAACCAGCCATTTCTAGATATTGCCCATCCTAAAAAGTGACCTAGTGCGTAATGGCAGGCAGCATGACCTGGTCAAAAGAAGATCCAGCAAACCAGACTTGTAACAGTCAGATGACCTGAGGGCGAGTCCTGAGGGTGAGTGGCTGTAAGTTTGTGTGTATGTAGACAGCTCCCAACCTCTGTCTGAGAGAGCCTTCAGACTCTGGGCCTGAATCACCAGCTGCATGCTGGACCTCTCTACCCTGTCTGCCCCAAAGGGTCTCCATCTCATGACAGAGTTCAAACAGAACTTATCTTCTCCTCATCAAAGCCATTCCTGTTCTGAATTTCCCTCTTTCTGGCAAGGGCACTGCCATCCTCCAGGGTACCTAGGCTCCCCACTTGAGTCACCCTTGACTCAGCATGCTCCTTTCTCCCCCTCCCTCACAGACTCATGCCGTCCCCAAACCTTGCTAACTCTTCAGAATCCCTCACATCTGTCTTTTCCTCTCCATTCACACAGCTCAACCTCATCACTTGTACTATTATGAGAGCTTCCTAATGAGTCCTAATGGCTCTCCACATTCTAGTCTATCTCCCACAAAGCCATCAAAGTGATCTTTCTAAAGTGGGCTGACCATGTCACTCCCCTGCCCAAGAAATGTTGGTAGCTGTTACATCTGGGATAAAAACCAGACTCCTCTGGAATTCATAATGTGGCACCAACATTCGCTTTCCAGTCTAATTCCACTTGGCTCCCTCTCACAGGCTCAATATTTCAGCTAAACTGGCCTGCTTGTGCCTCTTACACAGAATTTCATCTCTTTACTTTGTACTAAGGATGTCTATCCCTGGCCTGGAACACTGCCCCCTGGCCTCTGCCTCTTAGAAGCCCAAGCTTGTCTCACAGCTCAGCTCCAATGCCACCTCTGCCGAGAGGCCCTCTAGGATTCCTCCCCAAGCTGTAAGGGCCTCCTCCCATCATTCTGCATCTATCTTATATTGACTGTTGCCCCACAGACCGTTAAAGCCTTTTGAGGGGCAGGGACCATTCCCCTTTGTCTTTGCATTTCCATCGCCCTCCTCAAAGCACCTGGCACTTAATGCTTGTCCATGATGTTACATGATCCAGGACGAGTAACTTTGGTTTTGGTGGCAGCCGTTTCTGGACCCATCTGCTGCTGTTCAGTCATTTTTCAGTCATGTCACACGGTCTGTGACCTCATTTGGGGTTTTCTTGGCAGAAACACTGGACTGGTTTACCATTTCCTTCTCCAGCTCATTTGACACATCCGGAACTGAGACAAACAGGGTTACATGACTTGCCCAGGGCCACACAGCTATCAAATGTCGGAGGCTGGATCTGAACTCCCGAATGTGAGTCTTCCTGACTCCAGGCCAGGAGATCTGTCTCCTTGGCCACCTTTCTGCACGGGCTCATTTGTAGAATGGCAGAAATGATACTTTTGGGGTCATCATGAAAATACTATTGAAATGTTAGAACTCTATGGAGGTGTTAGTTCTTATTTGTAGCGGGACAGGGCCGGCTTGGTGTGTCCTGGGCTGGAGTCAGGAATAGACAGGTTCAAATCTGGCCCTGGCTTTAGGTCCCTGGGTTTGAAGGTCAGATATGCCACGTGTGACCTCAGGCAAGGCATGTCACCCCTTTGGGCCTCCCTTTCCTCATCTGTGACCTTTAAATCCTCTTCTCTTCCTCCGAGCTGTGATCTGTCAGTATTTGGAATCAAGAGACCTGGATCCCATCCCAGAGAGGTTAGTCGTGCACGGTGGATGGATCAGCCTGGTGATACTGCAGACAGAGTGGAAAGGGCACTGGGTGTGGAATCAGGATAGAGCAGGGTCTGAATCCTGCCCTGATACTCACTAGCTCTATGACCCTGGGCCAGTCCTCTGGCCTCCTGTGTTTCAGTCAAGTCCGTAAGACTTCTCTGCTGAGCCCACTGAGTCAGGGAAGGAAGTGTCCCTTGTGGAGGATGTAGATTCCTTCTGCCCTTTTGGGATTGTTAGTGGAAAGAACCCTGGACACACACGCTTCCTTCACAGGTGTTCAGGTCTAGCAGGTATTACCTGCATTGTAGAGATGAGGAAATGAGGCCCAGAGAGTGCCTTCCCCCACCATCACCCAGCCCAGAAGTGTCTAAGGTGGGATATGAACCCAGCTGTCTTCGGTCTCAAGCCTCGCCCTGCCCCCACCCCCTTTCCCTGTCACTGTGACTACCACGGGGGATGGGAGGTTGTGAACTCAGGCTTTTGGACTCCAAAATTTGCCCACAGGATTGATCCTGCTAACTTTACAGATAAGTCACCTGAGACCAGAATGTAAAGTGAGTTGCTCTAAGCTCTCATGGTGAGTGGCAGATCTAGGCGCCCAGGTTCTCCACCTCCACCCTGCTGCTGACCTTCTCTCCCGGTTTCTCCCTCCCAGTGTTGGGGCCCCAGCACAGGGTCCCCTACTGTTCTGTAACACAATTGTCATTTTTGTGCACACACCGCTCCCCCATCCCCTATCCTCTGCTGCCTTTCCCAGAACAAGGCAAACTATATTTATTAAACTGACCACTGGGACCAGACCACCCTCCCTAGTGTTCTATATCACCATGATGGAAGTGAAAGTACAGTGGTTGTTGGGGCTGGGGGAGGGGCATTTTAGCACGGTTTGGATAGAAGGCCCTTAACCCTCCCCCTTTCTGTAAGTAAAACGGGGGCTTTGTGTACCCTGAGATAGCAGCTTCTTCCAAGTGAAGCCCCATCAGCCTGGGCCTGCCTTCAGACTCAAGCCATAATACAGAGTTCCTCAGTTTTCTGACGGTGACATCACAAAACTGGAGTGTTCCCTGGTGACTGAGCTGATAGCAGCCTACAGCCCTTGGAAAACAAAAGAAAACTGAGAAGGATGGACAAAGAAAATCCTGTGTCTGTGTCCCCTTAGCCCCCTCCCCTCTGGCTCCAACCCCTGGGGGGCAGCAGGGCATGCAGACCTTCCTGCGCCTTGCTCACTTCACTGGTTAATCATCAGGGCAGTCCCCCTTTCTACAGCACTTTTAGGGTTACAGGACATTCACAACATCACAAAGCGGTGTGTGCCTTGGAAACAGGGCAGGAGCGGCTGGCAGACCCGTCTCCCCTGTTAGACTACAGCTCCCTAGTGATGGGACTGTTTCATTGATAGCTTTCATGCACCCAGTGCCTGGCAAACCTCAGGAGCTTAATCAGTGCTTGTTGGTTGACTAAGGTCCCTCCCAGCTGTACATCTAATACAAGGCTAGATCTTTCTCTCTTCATTTCACAGATAAGAAAAGAGGCTCCCAGAGCCGTACTGATATCATTTGTATAAATGCTTACTTACTATATGCCAGGCCTGGTACGAAGCACTTTAAAAAATGTCATCTTACTCGATTCTTACAACAATCCTGGCAGGTAGGGACTATTATCGTTCATACCTTACAGTTGAGGAGACTGAGAGCAGCAGAGATTAAGTGACTTGCCCAAGGGCACACAACTAAATGTTTGAAGCTGGATTTGAACTCAGGTCTTCCTAAACTGCACCACCTAGCTGTGATAAAGTGGCGAGGCCATGGTCACAGAACTAGTAAGTGTCAAAGCCTGGATTGGAACCTAGCTCTCTTCTGATTTCAAGTCCAGCACTCTGGGTAGGTGAAGGTGAACGGAGTCTTAGCAAACAACTTCTTTGACCTCTTAAAATTTCATAGATCGAGGATAGGAGGCTGGGAGGAGGCAAGCAGCTTGCTCTTGACCTTGGTCAGCCCCGAGTGCTGCCTTTGGAGTGAGAAAGTCTGAGTCTGAATTATCTAGGAAGTAGGTTAGATGGCCAGGAAGGTTCAACAGGCACCTACTGTGTGCAGGGTCTCTGCTCAGCAAAAGGGTGCGCACAAAATTTAAAACGATACTCATGAACCACATTTCTTAAGGTGATATAGAAACCTACCTGAGCAAAGATGGAAAAAGAGAAAAGAAAAGAGTTGTTCCCGCCCTCGAGGAGCTGACATTTTGCCGGGGATGACGATCTGTACATATCCGAATCTTAATTTGTATAGAAGGCTCAGGCAGTTGTCAGGGAGGAGGCGGGAATCCAAGAAGGCTTTGAATGGAAGGAGGTATTTGAGCTGAATTGGGAAGGAAATGAAGGATCTTAATTGGACAGAGAGGGAGGGTAGTAGTGTATTGAGTGTGCAAGAAGAGTGACCTAGAATACGATTTTTAAAGGAAGGTTGGAACCAGGTTGTGAAGGGTTTTCAATGTCAAACAGAACTCGTATTTCGCTCTAGAGGGAATCGGGAGCTCCCGGAGTTCGCTGAGGAGGGCAGGGACGTGCAGACAGCCGAACTTGGCTGCCAATCGCTTTGGAAGCCGCGTGTGCGGCGGCGAGGCTGGAGTGCGGACCGAGGGGCTACTAAGCACAGGTTCAGGTGAGAGGCACCTGGAGAGGGGAGGGGCGGCGAGAAGGCCAGGAAGACCCGCTGGAAACGTGCAAGGGACCCACCTCGGCTCGGGGTGGACCACGTGGGATGGCGGGCAGCCAGGCGGTTTGCAGCCTAGGTGGCTGCACGATCGGGGCAGCCTGGACTGTCATGGGACTGTCAAAGGGAGTGGGGAGTTTTGGAGGTCGGGGGAGATCTTGAGTTCTGCCTGGAGCGCGTTTGTTGGCTGTGAGCTGCCTAGGGGACGCCGCACTTAAGGCATCCAAAGTCTCCCCAAAGTCAGTCCTGGGGCGCTCGGATGAGCTGGAAGGTGACCTCGAGGAGCGCTCCGGCCCGGCCAGGAAGGAAATCCTGGCCGAGTTTTCCGTTCCTCCAGGCTGAGGGGCTGGGAGTGAAGGGGAGGGGACGAACCGTAGGCCGGCCCGGGCGCAGTCCGGCTCCGGTTCGGGCTGAGTCTGCGGACGCTGTGGCAGAGGCTGTTCCGCACCGGGTTTTCGGAGAGGCCCGGGGCCGAAGGGCGGGGGAGCGGGGAGTGCGTGGGTGTGCACGCGCGCGCGCTTCTCAGTGAGGGCGGGAGAGGCAGGGTGTGAGGGCGGGGGCGGGGCCGGGCTGGGTGGGGCGGGGCTACGGGAGGGAAGTTGCTGAAGTTGGGTGAGCCGCCCGGGCCTCGCCGCCGCCTTCTTCTCCTCTTCCTTCTCTTTCTCCTCCGCTGTCCCGAGAGTGTCGGCGCCCGCCTCAGTCTTCGCCGCGGCCGCTCGCCGTGCATGATGGAAACACCATGGCTTCGGCGGCCCAGCTCTCCCTGACCCAGGTAACAACGCGGGCTGTCCGGGCGCGCCCCCGCTCCGCGCGCCCCCGCCCCCGTGCCCGCGCGCGCCCGCGGCCCCCCCTCCCATCTCCCTCCTCGGCCTAACCGTCGCGTCCCGAGCCGAGCCGAGCGCGCCCGAGCCGTCCGATCCCTTCCCGACCTGACCCGAGGACTCTCGACCGAGTTCAACTGTCCCGCCCCGAGCCCCACCCGCCCGGAGCGGCGAGGCTCGGCCTCCCGCTGGGACCCCGGCGTCCCGGGCCGCTGCTGGGCTCGGGACTGCGCCCCAGGCGTCCTCTTAGGGTGCGAGTGGACAGGGTCGTCCCTGTCCCTCGCTCAAGCTCCTCTCCTGCAGAGGGGAAACTGAGGCAGGGGCGAAGGGGCATGTTGGGTGCCAAGGGCGCCCCCACCCCAGAGTCATTCATTTAGGGTGCCAGGGGATAGGGTGGGCCGCCCAACCCTCTCCCACTGCACAGGGGAAACCGAGGCAGGAGATAAGGTGGCCCATGGTACCTTGCATACTGACTCTCCACTTCTTAAGGTCATGGATAGAGGTCATAGGGCTGGAATGGGGCAGTCCCAGCAACCCCCCTCCCCCACGACTGTTTCTGGTGTGCCTCAGTATCCCCAGGGCTCAGCGCAGTGCCTGGAGTCACCCTGATAAGCACAAGCACACTATAGGCACTTAATAAGTGCACATCTCCTGCCCCCTCAAATTACAGGCAAGGAAACAGCCCCAGGTAACCTGAGGCTCTGCTGCTAGCCCAGCCCCTCCCCGCCAGCATCTCCCATCTCTTGGGAACCCCCATCTCAGAGCAGTCAGAGCCACCTCAGGGTCATTGCTCTGTAATGAGGCTCTTGGAGCTGAATCCGCAGTCTCCTTGTATGTACCTGGGGGACAAGGGCTTCTGACCGGGAGGAGAGTTCTACCCAGTTTCCATTAACTTCCCCCTAGAATCGGTCCCTCCAGCTGGCTTTTGTGCCCCTCACCCCCACCCCACGGGTCTCTTCCTTTCAGTGTCTAGCCCAGAGGAAGCCCTTAGTGCTGGTCCTTGCCAGCCTCTCACTCTGGATTCACTCCCCATCTTTCCATAAAGGCAGGCAATGATGTTCTCTTCAGCCTCTGTCCTTCTCAGCTTGACTTCTAACCTGGGCCTCTACACAGTCCTCCAGTCTTCAGCTCAAACACTGAATTGAGCCTCACTTTTTATGGGATTTGTTGGCTCCTGCTAAGATACAGGCCCTTTTGCCAGGTGGATGAGGGGTGTTATTTGTTATGAGGGGTGTTATCAGGAGATAGGAATGCCGCTGTCCTGAGCTAGTGGGCCTCCCTCTTGGAGCTAAGAGACTGAAGAGGGGCTTTTTTGCAAGGAGTCCTCCTGGACTGGGGCAGAAGCAGGTCACAGGTGTTTGTAAGTGTCTCTGAGTTGGAGAACCAAGTCCACTGTAGCCTTTAGCCCTTTCTTACAAAAATGCTGTCCGTGCCTTAAATGTTCGTTTAATAAGAATGCTGCTGGCAGGGTGAAGCTTTTACTTTACAGTGGTGGTTTTGAAAAGTCGAGCTCAGGGAGAGGTGGTGATGATTGTCCTCTTTGTTGGTCACTTCTGCATTCTGAACACATCCACATTCACTTCATCTTGTGCAGTTTTGTAGGCAATCTTATGCCATAAGAATGCTGTCAGTGACAGACTTGGGAAGCAGGTGCTGCTCTGTGAGTCCCCTTGGCTCTGCCCCTTGGGACTGAGCAGCAGGTCCCGCCTACCAAGAAGGGAAGGCCTCCCTCAGTCTACTTAAAGAGAAGGGTATTCTTATCACCAGGTCAGCTCTAGCAGCTTTTTATGCCACCTACTAAGTCTTGAAGGGATATTGGTCTGTGGAAGGAGGCAACATTCACCCTAAGAGACACCAGTCCTTTGAACTTGATTGATTGTAAGGCCTTTCTGTCCTCATCTATAAAATTAGGAAGTCATTAAGATCGGGACATAGGCTCAGAGAGCAGGGAAGGACCTGATGGATGTTTTGTAGTGCATCTTCTAGGCCTATGGAGGTTAAATGACTTGTCCACGGACTCTTTGCTAAGAAGTAGCAGAGACCGGATTTGAACCTAGGCCCTTGAACTCCATATTCAGCACTCTTCATCATTTCCCAGGGTTGCCTTTTGGGTGGTCTGGGTTGTGCTTGATTTCGCTTTGGAGAGCAGGTACTTTGTTTCATCTTCCTGCTAGAGCTGGAGCTGATTTTAGGTTGTTTGGATTCTGAGGTGCCCAGAGAGTAGTCAGCAGACAAACCTCGTGTTCTTAGATTGTGGGGATGTCCCCTGGTTCGTCTCTAGCTTTGTGTCATTCACTGTATAGAGCCTGGGTAGTTTAAAGGGAGGTTTGCTCTGTGTGCTACAGAAACGTTAGGTGTAGATAATGAGATTTAAATCCACGGGCAGAGATGAAGTTGTGCTCATGTCTGTTCTTTCTCTGTGTCCTGCAGAATGGCATTGCATATAAGCATGGCACATTTCTGCAGTCTCTGGTTTATAAGGTCTCAGTGTGAATAAGTCACTCGTCAGATAAGATGTTTTTGAAGATTGTTGCCTGGCTTCTAACTTTTTGCCTTGGTAGACATTTCTTTATGAAAAAGGATTTAATTTGAGGGTTCTTCCTCTGGCTATCTGCCTTCCTTCTCTTCTAGCCCCAGGAGAGGAAACAGAGAGGCTGATGGATGACTAGACAGCAGGGTGGGGTGAAACTGGAGTCCCAGACAGACTCTGGGCTCCCCAGGTTCTCATCGTGGATCTGTCATGCACTTGAATTTGTCTGGAGCTGAGCTACCCTTCTGGGTTCAGCTCCTTCAGTGATCTAATGAGAGCGTTAAGGCTGGAGAGCCTCTCCCTGTCGGCTCTGCCTTTCAGTGATTTGGTTCTGACTCAAGATCTTCCCAATCTAGATACCTTAGAAGAGTCCTCCAGTCAGGAGATTCCAAGTCCAGCCCTTATTAGCCATGGATTCCTACACCTTGGCAAGACGTTTGCCTTCTCCACCTTTAGTCTCCTCATCTGGAAAATGAGAAAAGTGATAATGCCTCCATTGTCCGACTCATTGAGTGGTTGAGGAAGTCCCTTGTAAACCGGATTTTGCTGAAGAAAAGGGGAAAACAAGGGATTTGTTTCCTTCTGGTCATCTCCAAGCCAATGGAAGGCACACTCCACGATTAACAGGAAGCTTGTAGAAAAGTCTGGGGCACGTGCTAGGTTCCAAAGACCACTGTGGAGCAACCGATGCCCACCAGCCATGGGCTGGGGAAGAGCCACCTGTCCCCCGGTAACAGAGGACGCAGACAGACATCATCTAGGCATCCAGAGTCGGTCCTGGTGGAATTGTCCTTTGTCCTTTGTTTTTCAAGAGGACCATGGCATGAGGGAGGTGATGCCGTGACCAGCAAGTGAATTGGATTTAAGCGAGGCCGGGCTGTGCAAAGTCACCAGCCTTGTTTTCTCCTCCACAGTCATCTGTGCCTAGTGGTGGGGAATAGCAC
>CM053593.1:21636470-21658118 GCA_028646575.1 Pseudocheirus occidentalis
CAGCTGACCTTGAAGCCAGGAGACTTAATAGAATGTCATCTCTGCTCCTCTCCCCCTTGGTCCTTCAGCAAAATTGGGGCAGTGGCATTTTCCTGCTATTTTAACAGAATGAATACAAGGAGTCATTATAAAAATGATCAGCTAGTATTTTCTGTTAACTGCTTTCTCAGTCGTTGGCTTTCCTGAGTTGGTGATTGCTTCTTTCCCCTGCTCCAGTGAGGGGCTGTTAAAAGGCCTCCCTGGCTTTTTAAAGTGACTCCCAAGTGCTTGCTGCCCACCACACTTTCCCTCAGGGCTCTCATCAGCCTCTGGGCACAGAGGTCTTTGTGTAAAAATCTGGGCTTACCCCAGCCACATGGTAGGAGTTCTATGAGGGCAGAGACTGGGTGTCATTATGCGTTTCTGGTCTGTATGCACCCCAGGGCCTGTAAAGAGGAGGGGAGGCACTGGGAAGGTCTGCAGTCTCCCTATCTGACTCTACATAATTTCCTAATGTTGTGTCTGTCCATGCCAGCTCCCATTCATGTAGTATTTTGAGGGTGGTGAGAGTCATCCCAAACCAGCTGCCTGCTGGTCCCCAGGTGAAGAAGGCAGGCTGACCATCTCCCAGGCTGCTGTTGCCCCTGCCTAGAAGCTCTCACTCCTCACCTTCACCCTCTGAAGCCCCTAGGCCCTTGCCAGGCTCCTGTCTGCTGCAGCCGCTGACAGCCTGAGCCTATCCAAGAGGCAGTGAGGTGACTGGGAACTCAGACCCTTGCTGGCTTCGAGACTCTGACCAAGTCACTTTACCTCCACCAGCCTCAGTTTCCTCTTCTGTAAAATGGTAATACAAATGGCTCCCATCTCCCAAGATAGTTGGGAGAATCTAATGAGACGCCATGTACGGTTTGCAGACTCTAAAGTGCTGTGTAAATATGATGATTATGTTTTTCCCTCCCTCAGCTGTAAGTGCTCTTCATTCTGGCCCCATTCTCTGAAGTTACTTTGTATCTCCCAGAGTTCCTATCACGTGTACTTCTTGTTTCTCTGTTGCCCTCCTTCCCTTTCCCCCAGCTCCCGCAGGAACTCCTTCTTTCTCTGCTGGAAGCCCCTTCCCAAATGCTTGCTAAATCAATGCTGATGATTCAGGTGTCTCCCATCGGACTCAATTACGGTTGGTCCAGTGGGTACCCATCCCTCCCCAGCAGCCCTGAGAACTAGGAGGGTTTGGGCTGTGTTAGGTGCCCCCTCCACGACTGCAGAGAGGCTGAGCACAGCCAGCCCAGGGCATCACGGTTTAGTGAATTACTCTCTTACTTGGATCCTGGACTTTGGGAGTAGTAATGACCAAAATAATGGAAGCCATTACATAGAGCTGTCTAGTTGTAAAACACTCTAGCTTTTCCCTAATCTTCTGGGGATGCTGGAATTATCTCCCTTTTACTGGTGGGGCGGGGAAGGTTAGGTGACTTGCCTAAGGTCACACAGCTAACTGTAGGGTTTACCCTTGAGTCTTCCTGAGGCTAAGCCTCATACCCTTAGCTGCCTACCTGATGACTGATGAAGACCTGGAGTTCTCTTGTCTCCCTGGGGCATGTTTTGAAGACTAAATGGAGAACTTCCCAAGGCTTATCAGAATAGGTAACTGCTACCCACAAGTGCCTGGATTATCAGGCACCCTTAGGCACGGTCCAGGAGAGTAGATACCCCCAAACCTGTGTGCTTGCCTTTGGTATCTTTGAATTGAAACCCAGTATTTTGTAGGTTCAAAAACCAACCACCTTGGAGCTTGCTTGGTTTGACTTTTGTTTCTGCATCCTCATCTGGTAATTGTTTATTAGCATAATTAAAACCATCTAAATTGGGCATTTAAAGAGAAAGCGCCAGCAGTGTTGCCCTACCTGAACTGAGGCCTCTGCTTGAATGATTTAAGGTCCTTGTGATTTTAAAATGTTGCATATAAGCTGTGCTGCTGGGTGCTGGGGCTTGGGAATGACTCCTGTCTGCTCTCCAGGAACTCGGGACCCAGCAAGAGGGGATATCTGTGTGACTGGGATACCTGGAGCATGAGACACAGCCAAGGAAGGGCCAGGCAGAGTTTCTTAGGAAAATGGTAGATGGAACTTTGTGTGGAGCATATCCGGAGAGCCTCGTGGAGGAAGGAGCCTCCAAAGCCAGGAAGGCATTCTTGCTGCCTTGCTCTGAGCAGCTGCTCTTGGTATTTCTGCCACAGTGAAGTGGCCTAGTAGTTGTTTGCCAAGGGTGGGTTGGTCCTGCTTTTAGAAGAAAAGGGGAAGGACTCCAGAAGGCCTAGTTTTCAGAAACAGTGAATGGCTCTTCAAAGGAAAACAGAAGCTGGGCTTCTGGGGGGTGGGAAGGAGCTAAAGTGGAGAAAAGCAAGCTTGACCCTTGGGCAGGAAACTGGGCAGGGGAGGAACATTACCCAGAGAGGGACCAGGACAGGGTGCTGCCCTTGGAGTCAGAGAAGAAGCCAGACGGGGCTTCTTTGGCTGAAGAGGCCCTGGAGGTCTGGAGGAGGAGACAGTGAGAGACCACACTGGACAGTGTGTACAGTTCCAGCAGCAGTTGAGGGGGGAGAGCTTTAGAGAGGCCTTGCTTCACCCCCCCCCCCCCCGAACTCCTCCCCAGAACTGAACTTGTATTTATTGTGTGTGGCCTTATATAATAGCTGGCTGCACTTAGAGTGTGCAGAGTGCTTTAGAGAAGCCACCTCCTTTGGTCCTCACAGCAGCCCTGAGATGTAGAAATTGTTATTAATCATCCTCTTTTACGGAGGAGGGAATGGAGGTGTGGAGTGGTTAAGTGACTTGCCCTGAGTCACGCAGTAAGTGCTGAGGCTGGATTTGAATTCAGAGCTTTCCTGCCTCTGGATCGTGTGTTGCCCCTTCTACTGTAAATATCACACCCCCAAATGTGTAAGCTCCTTGAGGTCAGAGATGGTTTGATTTGTTTATTTTGTAAATGATTATTTTATTCTTTCCAATAACATATAAAGATGCTTTTCAACAATCATTTTTTTTTTAAGATTTTGAGTTGCAGATTTTTTCTCCCTCCCTTCCTCCTTCTTGTCCCCCTTCCCCAAGACAGCCAGCAGTCTGATGCAGGCTATACTTGTATAATCATGTAAACCAGTGGTTCCCAACCTTCCTCGTGCCTCGACCCTTTAATACTCATATGTGGGCAGACCTGCCTGGAGACGATAGAGGAACCGTGTCTCTGTTCCTAAGACCATAGAAAATCTGTGTTTTCTGATGGTCTTAGGCAACCCCTGTGAAAGGGTCGTTTGACCCCTAAAGGGGTCGTGACCCACAGGTTAAGAATCGCTTATGTAAATATATTTCTACATTAGTCATGTTGTGAAAGAAGAAATAGAACCATCCCCAGCTGATAAATGGTCAAAGGATATGAACAGGCAGTTTTCAGAGGATGAAATGAAAGATATCTATAAGCATATGAAAAAATGTTCCAAATCACTATTGATCAGAGAAATGCAAATCAAAACAACTCTGTGGTGCCACATCTCACCAGGCAGACTGGCTAAGATGACAGAACAGGAAAATGACAAATGCTGGAGGGACTGTGGAAAAATTGGAACACTAATGCATTGTTGGTGGAGCTGTGAACTGATCCAGCCATTCTGGAGAGCAATCTGGAACTATGCCCAAAGGGCTATAAATAAGTGCACACTCTTTGACCCAGCAATACTGCTTCTAGGGTTGTATTCCAAAGAGATCATAGAAGTGGGAGGAAGACCCATATGTACAAAAATATTTATTGCAGCTCTTCTTGTGGTGGCAAAGAATTGGAAATTAAGGGGATGCCCATCCATTGGGGAATGGCTAAACGAGTTATGGTACATGAATGTAATGGAATACTATTGTGCTACAAGAAATGAGGAGCAGACAGACTTCATAATAACCTGGAGAGACTTACCTACACTGCTGCTGAGTGAGAAGAGCAGGACCAGGAGGAATCTCTACACAATCACAGACACAACGTGTGTGTGATGACCAACCTCAGTAGACTGGGCTCCCCTCAGCAACACAAGGTTATAGGACAACTCCAAAAGACTCATGATTGAAGGAGAGCTCCACCCCCAGAGAAGGAGATGCGGAGTCTGAGTGCAGGTTGAAACAAACTACTCTCTCTGTTTCTTGTTCTTGTCTTGTTCTGTTTCCTCTTTCCCACTGATTATTCCATTAGTTACAGTCCTTCTTTACAACCTGACTGATGATCAATGGGAAGATATTCGAAGATCCTGTATCCGAGTGGACACTGCCATGATGGGGAGGGGCGGGAAGGAGAGGGACCGGGAGAAAATGTGAAACTCAAGGGACTGTGGAACTGAATGTTGTAAACTAAAAGTAAGTAAACCAATTTAATTAAAAAAAAAAAGAAATAGAACAAAAGAGAAAAGCCACCAAAAAGTGAAAATAGCATGCTTGCTTCTGCATTCGGACTCTGTAGTTCCTTCTGCATTTTCTGCCACCAACCTTACGAAACCATCTTGGCTCACTGTTGCTGAGAAGAGCTAAGTCTATCAAAGCTGGGCATCGCACAATGCCGCTGTTACTGTGTATAAGGTTCTCCTGCTTCTGCTCACTTCACTCAGCATCCGGTCATATACATCAGGTAGGAGGCCTTCACAGTGACCTGATCTGGAAACAGCTGAAAAGTGTCCCAGTCAGTACACATGCCTGGAGAGTGCCCTGGGTTCGAGGTCTGACTTTGTATCTGCCTCTGGGTGTGATGCCTGGCGGGTGGTCTATATTCCTTGAGCCATGAACCAAGGGCTTTTTCCAAAATGGCTTGGAATGCTGAGCATGTGGGAGGAGGGGTCTTCCTAGCGCTAATAAGGAGCAGTTGGACTTGTCAGCTGGAGGGCTCTCTGTAGTGACCCAGGAGCCCCCGCCTTCCTTTTCCCTGGGTTCCTTGCATGCTGTACAACAATGGCCAAGCCCCATAGATTGTCTGAAGACAAAACGCTCTTGATGTAACAAGAAATCATGGTTCTGAGGTCTGATCTAGATGCAACAAATGTTGTCTTTGCTGCTTGTATGTTTCTAAAATCACTACATTTAGGGCACGTTTTCCTTGCTTGTTTCTTTCTGAGGACCTAGAAAAATCTCTTAAATAATGATGATGATCGTAATGATAGGTAACATGTACATGGCTCTTTAAGAGTATGTACATATTTATCTCATGTGATCCTTGCAGTCTGGGGGGGGTGCTGTTATTACCCCCATCTTATGGATGAGCTAACTGAAGTAAAGAGCAGTTAGTGATTTGTTCAGGGTCATGCAGCTCATAATGGCTGAGGCAAGATTAGAACTTGGGTCTTTGTAACTTCAGGTCCGGTCGGTCTAGGATTTTCAGACCTTTAGCTGCTAATCATTTAAAACTTTATTGATTTTATGCGTGTTCACCCCAGGAAGATGAGAGGTGCTATAGAATCTCTAATCAAACATGCTTCGGATTGCCTCGTCATCATGATGATAGAACCTATTTCTCGGGTGTTGTCACAGCAGTAATGACAGGTGTCACACACATAGCATCTGCAGGGCTCGCAGCCCCTTTCCTCACACCCATCTCAGGAGGAGCAGATTGAGGCCTTGTCTGGAGCTTTGTCAGAGGTGGGTTTTGAACCTAGGCCTGCTCCCTGGATTCTCAGTTTTTATATTCTGTGGGATATGTTGGAACCCTCCCATTGGCCGATGCCTTTGTTCTCTGCCTCTGGAACTTGGAGGGGTCTGAGCCACGCCCCTACCTTCTGTACTCCTGGGCTACCTGCCCATTGCACCTGACTCAGCCATGAGACTTGGCCATCTTGTCCATGAGTTCCTACAGACCTTCCACCTGCCCACTTTCCCAGAAGCTTTTATAAGAGATCTTATCTTTTTTAGTGAGCATCGGGGCAGCTTCTTTTTGTTACTGCTGACAGCTTAAATGACCCCTTGCTCTGGGCCTGGCTTTTTTGTCTATGAAATAGGTATAATCTCTGCCATGGCCTTATGGGGATGCCATGAGGATGTGAAAAGTGAAAGTGCTTGGCAGCAGGTCCACATGGCACAGTGAGCACTGAGCCAAAGTCACAGGACCTGGGTTCAGATCTTCCCTACGCTGTTCAGTACGAATACAGGGCTTGGGCAGGTCTGCTGACCGCCCCGATCCATCCAGCTCCTAACAGTTTAGGATTCTGTTTTTGATTTTAGAATGGAGAAGGGAGGGTGGGGGGTGGGGTCCAGAGGCCTCCACTTGTATTCAGTTCGAATTTTGCCCAATAACTACAGTGCTACAGTTTTCTTCCTATGCTTTCTGGAGGTGGGGATGGGGAGGGTGTCCTGTGTGTGAAGGACCAGTGGGGCTGGGCCAGGAGGCGCTTCTGCCCCCAGGCCCTGAAGCTTTTCACCAGCTGAGAGCAGCTGATGAGTGCTGTAATGACCAGGATATGGTGTTCCCAGGGCTGGGTTTGACCGGCTGCCTGGAGCTTTGTATTCCAAGCCCCCTTGAGCCTCCCTTCACTCTGGTAAGGGCAGCTCTATGAGGTATTACTGGGTTCATTTTGCATAGGAATGGCAGGCCATCAGAAAGCATTGATTAAGCACTCATGGTGTTCTGGGGTTGCTGGGCTGCATCATTAGATTTCAGGAAACTAGAGGTATATGTTCAGTGTGACAGGATGCACCAAACATGATAAATTCATGTCACATTTCCTTCTGCCATAGGAAGTAAGTGCCAAAAGTTCTGAGCGTTTATAGCAACAGAAAGGGTCTGAATTGACAGACCTCAGCAGTCCTTTGCAAGCTTTGTTGCTTTTCCCCTTCCCCTTCCTCTTCCTGACTGGGCTGCTCCCTGCCTTCTGGCCCCTTTTGGGCTGTCACTGTGGGATGTAGGGTCTTGGAAGCCCTGGGGGTGGGGGTGGGGTCTGAGTTTCCAGCCATTTCTAAAGCCTCTGCTTGCAGCCAGATCTGGAAATGGCCATTTCCTTCGTGTGCTGACCCCATTTCCTCCCCTTCACTCTCCCTTCTGCCCTCGGCCTCAGCTTCTCTCCAGCTAACAAGGCTTTGAGCAGGGCATCCAGGTTGGATAATAAAACCCTTTCTTAAGTGCCCATTAAGGAAAACCTCATCACAGCTTAGTGACTGTAGTTGGCCTGTAATTGATATGGCCTGTTTGTTTGTTTCTTTGTTTGTTGTGGTGATGAATGTTTTCAGCATCACCTTAGAGAAAAGCAATGGGTTTCACAGTGATTATTTGCACTTGTATTTTCTTATCATAGAAAGTAAGGAACTTCTTTAAGTTTCTGTCACAAACTCATGAATTAGAAAAAATTTCTCCTAAGCTTACTGACTTTAAGGAGCAAACTATTAAAAGTTTAAAATGGAAAAAAAAAAAGAAGACATGCTTCTGGGGTGAGCTAACATTTTATTTATTAAAGCAGTAGGTCATTTTTTATAGGTGTAATGTTAATGTGATTTAAGACCTTCCCTCCTCCTCCCATAGGCCTCATATAGAGCCCATTAAGGGAAGCTTGCTTAGGGGGGGCTTGCTTGTAGGAAGGCTTTTACACTTTTTGTTAATTTCTAATTAGGCGCCAGTCACCAGGCTTGTGAGATTGTACTGCCTTCTGGCTCTGAGAAGTATATATATTTGTGTACTCTGAGTTGGTGTTTTGTTTTCCAGGCTCGCTTATGAAAAGAATCTCGCCTGATCTAGATTCTGAGTGGCCGGATGCTCAGAGTTCCCTAACTGTTCAGATGTAAATGTTTTCTAGTTGATTCAGGCAGTCAGAGCCCTGTCTGTTGGTCTTTATTTCTCTGCTTGTATTTTCTCTGAAGTTCAGGGTGCTTACTTTTCCCCTGAACTAGTGAATGTAATTAACTAGTAGGCTATACAGATTATGCAACTGAGTGACCATTGATAGAGAATGTACCATATTGGTCCAAATCTAGGTATCTCACCCTGAGGAAAATTGAAATTCCTGTTCAGTTTCCCCGTTTTAGACTAAATTGGCAGTTTGTATTTATACTTCTTTCCATTCAGATAAAGTTTCCTCATTAATTTTTCTCTTCATTACCTTCCTCATCTTTGCCACGCTTCTAGTGATCATAAGAAAAAGCATGTGTTTCTAAACCACTGATTTTATTGAAGCCCCCTTTGGGGGAAGGGTAGCCTGAGTTTGCCCTGTGTAGTGCTTTGGGGCATGTGTCTAGTCTGTTCATTTGGGCTGTTTTGTCATCATGTTTTTCTTTGATGATTCTCCTGTGCCCTCACTGGTGTACTTTTACCTCAGTGGGTATTTGGGGTGGTGGGCAGGAATAAAAGCTCTTCCTTGGGTCAGAGGCCCTCTGGTCCTTTTTGGCATAGAAAATTGAGGCCATCCCTCACAGCAGACTCCCTCATCTGTCATATTTCGTATTTTAAAGCCTCTTCTACTTCTCCATATAGCCTCTCCTCCCTTCATCCAGTCTCTGAGCAGAAGAGTATTCCTAATGCCCAGGCCTGCCCATTTCCTGTGGCCTCTGGTCCTTTCCCTCCTTTCTCTTCTGGGAGCTTGTCCCTTTCCAGTAGTCCTTCAATCTCATTTATAACCTCTATGAACCCTCTAGATCAGCGATTCTCAACCTGTGGGTTATGTTCAATTTGTAACAATGAAAATACGTCCTGCATATCAGATATTCACATTATGATTCATAACAATAGCAAAATTAGTTATGAAGTAGCAATGAAAATAATTTTATGGTTGGGGGTCACCTCAACATGAGGAACTGTTTTAAAGGGTCCTGGCATTAGGAAGGTTGAGAACCACTGCTCTAGATCCTTACTTCCCTAGTGCCTGCAGACATACCCAGACTTTATCCATTAAAAAAAAAAATCTCATTGGTTGCTTCTGTTTTTATATCACCTACATTTCCTTTTTTTTGGATGGGGGAAGGTAGAACAGTTGGGGTTAAGTGACTTGTCCAAGGTCACATGACTAGTTTTTGTGTTAAGTGTCTGAGACTGGATTTGAACTCAGGTCCAGTGCTCTATTCACTGTACTGCCTAGCTACCCCTCACCTACATTTCTTACTGTACCCTTTCCCCACCTGTCCCCAGGGAGCTAACCTTATAATTAAGAATACAGTATTTTTTTTTTAAAGAAGAGAGAAAAAACTCAGCAAAACTAAGCCCCCTTTTCCAATCAGAAAAGTCTGATGGCAGATCTCTCCAGGAAGTAGGAGAGGTGGCTTTTTATAGCTCCTCTTTGGGACCAGGTTGGCAGTTATAATTTTGCAGCGTTTGGTTTGCATTGTTTTGTTGCTGTTACTTGTCGGTGTCCTCTCCCCATTGACACTGCTTTTGGCTTGGATTCCCTTTGTGTCTGTTCAGATAAGCTTTCTCAGGCTTCTTCGTATTCAGTCTAGCCACCGATTGAAGCACAGTAACATTCTACTCTACTTTTTTTTTTTTTTTTTGCTTTTTGGAGGGCAGTTGGGGTTAAGTGACTTGCCCAAGGTCACATGGCTAGTTTTTTTGTGTTAAGTGTCTGAGGCCGGATTTGAACTCAGGTCCTCCTGACTCCAGGGTCGGTGCTCTATTCACTGCGCCACCTAGCCACCCCAACATTCTACTCTACTGATGTCTGTTAGTTTAGCCATATCAACTTTGTTTCCAGGTCTTTGCTGCCATAGAAAGTGCTGCTCTCAATACTAAGGTGCATATATCTGAGACTGGACTTTTAATCATTGACTCTCTTGGAGTATGGGCTCAGCAGAATCTTGCCTTCTGGAGTTTCTTTTTTTTAAATTTATTTTTTAGTTCCAAATTCTCACCCTTCCTCCATCACTTCCTCTCTCTCTCTCTCTCTTTTTTTTTTTTTTTTAAAGAAATCTTCTGTTGATCCTGTGGTTATGTGGCTTCTTTTCATAGCCAGACTCAGAGAAAGTGGTCTCTAGGTGCCTGGTCTGCCTCCTCATCTGCAGTCTGGCTTCTGCCCCTCCCACACACCAGAGATGATGCTCTCCTGCTTTACCCAGTCCAGTCTCCTCTTACTGGGCATCTCTCATGCTTTTGATGCCACTGATCTCCTTTCTCTCCTCCCGGGCCTTCCATGATACTTGTTGCTTCTCGTTTTCTCCACTCTTTGACTGATCCTTCTCAGGCTCAGTTGCTCTTGTTCCTTGGCTTGGACATTCCCCAAATCTCCTGGCCTCCTCCTGTATCCTCTCTACTCTTGCTTTCTCTTAGTGATCTCATCTTTACCCACTTTATTCTCAAAGCTGGATGTTCAACCCTCATATCTCTCCTGACCCCCGGACCTGCACTACTAGTTCCTCGTTGGACATCTGTCCCCACCTGGTTCTTCAGACAGGGCCAGTTCCTTGCTTTCTGTGAAGGCCATCTTGCTCATGGCCGCTGAGCCTGGAACCTCAGGGGCATGCTTGAATTTTTAATTAGGCAGCCGTTGGTAGGCACCTAGACATAGGAACAAGGAAGACAAAATCGGTCTAGCCCTTCAGGAACTCATATCTCCCCTGGGAGATGTAACATGTACACAGAGATGTCAGTACAAAATACAGAGTAGACATAATTTTTAGGGGAAGCACAGTAGCAGCTGGGGGCTTTAGGCTAGACCTTTGATGGGAGGTAGCCCTTGAGTTGAACCTGGGACAAAGCTTGGGCTTCTGTGAGGCGGAGGTGAGCAGGGAAACCATTCTAGGCATGGGGTACTGCTTGGGCAAAGGCATGGAGGCGGGAGATACATAACATGGTGTACAGCCAATAGCAAGTAGAACATTTTGGCTAGAATATTGGGGGGGGCAGAATGATGTGATGTCTGTCTGCAAAGATAGAGCAGAGCCTCTGCAGGATTTTCAGTGCCAAACTGAGGAGTTTGTCTTTTATCCCAGAGTCAGTAGGAAGCCATGGGAGCTTCTTGAGCAGGAGAGTGACATGATCACATCTGGGTTGTAGGAAGTTCACTTAGGAGGAGGTTGTGGGACCAATGAGGAGGTTATTAAAATAGACCAGGTGTGAGACTGGAGGTGATAGGGCTGTAGAGTTGTTGTGAAATTGGATTCCACCAAATTGAGGGAGCCTGAAGAGCAAAGAAGGGCTCTGAGGTGGTGAACCTGGGTGATTGGAAGGGGGCCAGTGCTCTTGGTAGTAATGGCAGAGGTTGAAGAAGGGGGTGGGATTTAAGGGAAAATAAGAAGGTTGAGTTTGGGGCAGGGCTGGAGACCTAGGACTGCCTGCAGCTCTGGAAAAGAGCAGGGCGGCATCCAGATAGAGCACGAAGAGATGAGTCACTCAGAGGGACTGAGAGAGAAGAAAGCAGGCCCAGGACAGAGCCCTGGGGGACTTCGTGTAATCCAGCTGTGGCAGCCGGGAAAGGCTGAGGGGGAGGGGAAGGAGGAGAGGAGCAGTTCAGGCTTTTTCTAGGTCCCTGACTGGAAAGGGAGGAAAGGGGGGATTTAGCCAACTTCCTAATGGGGCTCCCTCCTTCTCCAGTGCAGCAGCCTTCCCACGACATAGGTCTCGCCGTCTCACTTTGCTGTTAAAAACCCTTTGGACCATCCCTGAGCAGGGCTTTCTCGGGCTTTCTCTGTCCTCCTCAGCCCTGTGCCCAGAATGCTGACCCTCCTTCCTCTGACTTCTTTGGCCCCAGCTCCCTTCAGGGCTGGGTTCGTGGGCCACCTCCCCCAGGAGACCTTCCTTGCTGTCCCCATGTGTTGGCCATCTCCCGACTTCCCTTCCCCTTCCCCCTCATTACTTGGCATTTATTTTGCTTATTTTTTTACAATGACTTATCTGTGTATATTATACTTTACTCCATTAGAATGTAAGCGTGATGGCAGCAATAATATTTTTGTCATTGTACCCCCGTGCCTGGCACAGATGAGATGCTGCATTGAATGAATTCTATTAGATCCTTCAATTGACTTTTTCTCCCAAGAATCTGTGTGTGTGTGGGGGGAATTGATGGGGGAGGCAGCCCTGGCTTGGTTTTCTTGATTTCTGTTTAGGGGCTGGATGTAGACTTTCTCCAATGTAGGGACCCTCCTAATAATGCTGGTGTGTACACCTGCTCTGCCCAGTCTGGGGCCCCTGAGAGGCTAAATGTCACAGTGGGCTCTGAGTCATAGCCAATACAATGATTTTTTAAAGCTAAAAATTTAAAAAACTCAGACCACTAGGAAAACATGATGTCTTCACATCTGTTGTGTTAAGTAAGCAGTTGGTATGAACTGATTATGTTCAACCCATGACAGAGAGCTCTGACAGACCGTGGTGACCCCTTCTCTCCTCTGGCAGGTCCCCTGTGACCTGTCCAGTCCAGAGAAGGTGGCAATTGCCCTCTTCCCCTTGCCTCTTCTTTGAAGGGTCTTTCAACAAGCCATTTCTCTTGAAGGGGGCAAATGAGCAGTGCCAGGGACAGGCATTAATTACAATCCATTTTGTTTTGGGGAAAATGGACTTTCCTCAACTCCAGTCCATCTGCTCTGCCCCCTTAATTAGGGAAGAGGCTTAAGACTATTCTATATCCTCTCCAGGGGCTTTTTCTGGTCATCCCTCCCAAGCCTTGTGTGTTAAAGCTTCTAGAAACCCTTGATATTGCTCCTGCAGTGGCAGCCTCCCAGTGAGGAGGAGACTCTGCTTTACTGGTACTGGAAGGTTTCCCCTGGAGCCTGGTGCCAGGCTGAAGTGGGCGAGTGCCACTCTGGTCAAAGGCAACCTCACCAGGCAAATCCAAATAGCCTTTCTCCCCAGGCTCCTCTTTTCGTCACTGGCCCTGAGTACAGAGTGGGAAGAACCCTACAGAACTAGGGTTCTTTTCCAAAGGAGGGCAGTGGCCTCATTGCTGCTTTGTGATCTGTGGGAAATGACTCAGTCTGTTTCTGGGGGACATGAAGTTGGCACCAAACCCCAGTAGCTTGGCAGCCTCAGGAGCCGGGACCAAGCCAAGAGGGCAGAGGGAGGAAGTTGCTAGCAGTCATGACCTGAGGGGCAGTCCCAGCCCCAGGAGTGCAAGGAACAGGCCCTCCTCCATCTCCCTTGCTGCCTTCTGCCCAGAGCCAAGCGCCCACCGGAAATCCTGCCACCTACCACTAGCTTCCATTCCCTTCTCAAACTTTCCTTCAAGGCAAAAACATTTCTATGCTCTGGGTCAGTACTCCTGATGACCACTGAAAAGGAAGCTTATATTTTCATCTGTTTTAAGCATCATAGGATCATAAATTAAGAGTTGGAAAGGATTTTAAAGACCAGGGTGTAAGTCCAGCCTCCTCATTTTATAGATGAAAGAACTGAGGCCCAGAGAGGTTAGGTGACTTGCTCCAAGGAGCAGAAGAGCCAGGATTAGAACCCGGGTCTTTGGACTCCAAAGCCACAGATTCTTTGTCCTGCTGGGCATAGTGGGGATGTGGCCCATGGCATCGTCTCCATGCTTGGTCACCCAGGACCCCTTGCTTGTTCCCCACCTTTAACAAGTCTTTGGCTTTCTCAGTGCTGTGACTGGTGCATCGTGCCAGGCAGTCCCAGTCACAAGGCCTGGGCCCAGGCCAAGGCTGCATGACCTTACTCTGTGCTCAGCCTTGGGTGTCCTCAGCCCCTGGTCTTGCACAGGAGCATGGTATCCTGACCTTTGTGGGTGGACTTTCTCACTGCCGTGTCTATTGTCTCCTGTACTCCCAGCTGCTTTTTGGGGCCTCCAGCTAACTGTCTCAAAATAAAATTGATCCCAACTCACTTTCATTTAAAATAAATATTCACCCTCTATTACTTTCAGGAGACCTTTGTGTTTCAGACACTTCCCAAACATGGAGTCACTGTTCTATTTTTCCAGGACTTTCTCTCCAATATCCATGCGTCCATGTTTCAGTTCTCTCTATGTTCAGCTGTTGAACATTCTAATATGATGTCAAACATCTTCATGTCGTCTTTTTCATCCTGTATGCCTGGTCACATTTCTTCAGCACTCTGGCAGACGCTTATCCTGCTGGCCACCTCATCCAGTGTGGTGGTGATCCTGGGTCCTATAATTCTTTGCCAGTGTATGTAGGGATTGCTGTGATTGAAGGGCATCTATTCCTGACCTGGCACCAGCCTGTCTGTGTTTCAGGGGATTAGCTTAGCCAAGGATGGAGAGGCTCATTGGCACTTGGCTTGTCCCTTGGTGATGCCTCGTTTGACCATGTGAACTTATGGGACAGATGTACAGAACAGTCATCAAAGTGTGGTGGGAAAAGGAGGTAGAGAGGTCTGAGGGTGACAGTTTTTACTCCCTCTGTGCATTCTAAATAGATCCTTGTGGTTGGCCAATGAGTGGCCATTCTAATGGAGGCGCTGGATGTTCCCCATCTTGACACGTTCTTACTGGGAGCAAAACCAAACAAAGACAAAAGGAAATTGCTGCTGCATGGAAGGATGGTCCCACATGGAGAGGTGAATGAAGGAACTGATTTTGTTGTGTTTGTAGACAACAGGAAGCTTCATTTTTTTCCGCTGTAGTAATGTTGCATAGAAGAATTAGAACAAATGGGAGGAACCATGAGAAAGAAAAAAAACAAAACAAAGAAAAGAGTCTGCTTTGATCTGCATTCAGGCTCCATAGTTCTTTCTCTGGATGTGGATGGCATTTTCCATCATGAGTCTTTTGGAATTGTTTTAGGACCTTGCATTGCCGAGAAGAGCTGAGTCTATCAAAGTCAGTCATTGCACATGTTACTCTTTACAGTGCTCTCCTGGTTCTGCTCACTTCACTCAGCATCAGTTCATATACATCTTCAGGAAACTTCATTTTGTGGGACCTTTGGTCATCTTGTATTTTAGCACTCATGAAACATATTTACACGAGGATAAGTGAAAAAAATTATAGCCCCTTCCATTCATTGCCAAGATAGAAGACTATGGGTGTAGACGAGTTTGTTGTCTGCCCTGCCCCTCATCATGCAAGCTCTCCCCATAAAACTGGTGCTAAACCGAACCCAGCTGTGAGCTGTGCCAATTCAGGGGTTCTGGGTGGTTGACACCTGGTTGGTTAAGGACTTTGTTTTTGACATTTGAGAGAGCCATGAAATACTGCTGTACACACCCAGAAGTTTGAGTGGTTTGGGTGAACGGCAGCCCTTCTTGGGAGTCACCTAACTTCCCTGGGCCTTAGTCTTCTCCTGTCATGGCCTTGGCTGCAGTTGCCCACTCCTTGACCCTCGGCCTCCTTACTCTCCTTCCCCTGCCTCTGTGGCAGATGCAAAGTGCCCAGTATGGGCTATGGGGTGGCCCTGGCAGCACCTGGATGGTTCAGTCCTCAGGATGGAGGGAGGCCCAGCCAAAGGGGAGCTGGGGTCTGAATACTTTGCTGCCCTAGCCTGGCTGCTTGCCAAGGTGATGCAGAGGCAGAGGGAGTAGCTGATCTGAATTTGTTTCCTTTTTAACCCAAGAGATTAATCTTTTACTCTCATACCAGCCAAGTGGGCTGTAAAATGCCATGAGGAGTGCCTTCTTGAATTCTAAGCCCCAGCCAGGCCCAGAGCAGTGATTAGGAGCTATCTCCTTGGCCTCCATTTCTTCCTCTGTAGATGGCTCCCTCCCCCCCAGCTCCGGGATTAAACAGAGACCCTGCTCTTAGGCATTGGGAGCTCTCCGCCTCCTGCCTCTTCCCTCCTTTCTCACCTGATCACCAATTCTGCCCCTCCATTCAGTGGTTCACATTTGTCACTGTATCCCTAGCACCTAGAACAATGCCTGGTACCTAGTAGGTAGGTACTAAGTGCTACTTCTGAGAGTTGTTAGGAGGCTCTAATGAGAGAATCAGTGGAAAGCATATGATTGCAGGGATGCTCTTTCATGTTCTAGGTGCCCTATCCTGGGCTTGATCTCTTAACTTAATCTGAAATTAAGTTGGTAATTATCAATGGTTTCTGGACAAGTAACTTTTTTTTAACCCTTTCCTCTTTTCCTTTTGTCTTCTTCCCCCACCTCCCATCCCTTGCTTTGAAGTACCTGTTTTTCTTTGCAAAATAAAAATGCTCTGGGGCGGCTAGGTGGCGCAGTGAATAGAGAGAGCACCGACCCTGGAGTCAGGAGTACCTGAGTTCAAATCCGGCCTCAGACACTTAACACAAAAAACTAGCCGTGTGACCTTGGGCAAGTCACTTAACCCCAACTGCCCTCCAAAAAGCAAAAAAAAAAAAATGCTCTTCATTTCTCCTTGTTTGTGATGCTTGAGAAGTGGCTGACTGAACTCCACCCTGGTGCCGGTGAGTCTGCTGATCAGCAGCCACCCTTCTCCATGGTCTGGATGATCTGGGCCTGACTGAATTCGTGACTCTTAGTGGTGGAGCAAGCAGCAGTGGGCAGCTCATGCATGCAGTGATGTGTGTCCAGACAGTGAGGAAAGGCCCAGAGGTGGGTAGAGCTGGGAAGGGCTTGTTAGCTAAGAAACAATTTGGTGTCTGTGGAAGTGTTGATTCACTTAATAATGGCCACTCGAAAAAGTTATAAAAATATATCAATGCATATAGATGAGGCTAGTCTAAAATTTCTCTGGCAGCAGTTGTAAAAAATGTATGAGGAAATGTGGTGGCTTTTGAACCACTGATCCTTTTTGATTGCTCTGTAGCCTGTGACGTGGTCGATCGCCTCCTGGATGCCATCTGCTCCTGGGCTTTTTGTGCTGTGGCTCTTTCCTGGTTCTCCTTTGCTAGGTTTTCATCAGTGTCACAGCCACACTCTGGGGGTGTCTTCCACATCTCTTTCCTGGCCTCTCTTCTCTTTTTCAGTCTCATTGGATGACTTTATTAGGTCCCTTTGGTTCTCCTCTCCATTAGAATTTGAGCTTCTTGCTAGTGAGGTATGCCCTGGTTTTTCTCATGGTAGCCCTCACACAATACAGTTCTTTACACATAAGTGCTTCATTCATTCTTTCACTCACTGATTCATTCATTCATCCATCTGCTAGCCATCGTGCCTCATCTCTCTCCAGAGCTCTGCTCCCATATCACCAGCTGCCCTTTGGACATCTCAGCCTGGATGTCCTTTAGACATAGTGTGTCCACAGCATTCTCCTTCTGCTCCTGAGTCTTCCATCTTCTCAACTTCCCAGTTACTGTTGAAGGAACCACCATCCTCTTACTCACCCCAGGCCATATTTGATTCTTCAGGCCCCCTTGTACCAAATCTTGTCATTTCTACCCTCTTGCCTTACACTCAGCCCCCTGTAAAGACCCTCATTGCCACTCTTCTGCACTATTACAATGGCCTTCTCTTCTCACTGTTCTCTGCAGCATAGATCTGACCATGTCAGGCTCCTTCTCATCTCCAGAAACAAATATAAAAATCATCTTTTCATCATTTGGAGCCCATCACAACTTGACCCCTTTCCTACATTTCCAGTCTCCTGACATTTGACTCTGTGTGATTCACCTGAATCAGCCTCTCACTGTTCCTTGCACATAGTAATCCATTTTCTGACTTGGTGAGGCCTTTGTTTTGGCAGGGCCCCTCCCCCCCCACCCCCTCCCCCCTCCAAATGCCTGGAAGACTCCTGGCCTTTGCTTTCCTTCAGCATCTGCAGGAGGCATTTCCTTGTGCCTTCCCTCAGAGATTACCTTCCATCTGTGGAGTGTATCTTTATGTCCCATTATTGGCACGTTGCCTCCCTCTCTCAGAGTCTGCCCTCCTTGAGGGCAGTGATAGATTTTGGTTTGGGGGAAGTGTTTCTGGCAGTGCCTAGCACCGAGGAAGTGCTTGTTGACTGATGGAATAATGTATTCTGGCTTAGCACCTGGTGTCTCTCTGGTATATCTGCTGCCTTCTTGGAGTGGGGGGGGGGGTGTGCCCCTGTGTTTGGGAAAGCTGTACCTTTGGGGCTGGGCTCTTGCCCCTTTGGACTCGAGCACACACACACTCTGGAGACAGCTCCAGGTGAATTCTTGATATGCAAACAAAATCACAGTGCCCCTGCCCTGGGGAACCCCCTTGGGTTGCTGTGTTCAGGTCACCTGGAAGAGTGTCTAGTCTAGTCCGATCCTCAGAGGCAGATTAACCTCTCTCAAGGCCACAGAGTTCTGTGAGAGAGCTGAGATTTGAACCCACGTCTTGTGTTTCTTGGTCCTGGTCTTTTCTCAGTGAGGACACAGAAGAAAGTGCTACTGGGATAGGGAGTATTGATTTAATTGTAAAAATTTGGGGTTTTGTTGAGATGGCTTTATGGTTTAGAGCCCTAAATCAAGTCAGCAAGCTTTTATTAAGCAGAAAGACAGATAGCCTCTGCCCACAAGGAGCTTATATTCTTGAGAAAGGAGGGGGAATCATAGATAAAAGGAAGCTGAAATGGGGGGGGGCAGAAGGAAGAGGGAGGGAGAAGGTACTTGGTGAGGAGCCACGGGAGAAGGACCCATGGAGATGACTCAGCCCTGCCTGCTGCCTGGAGAGAAATGAAGCCCTGGTCATCCTCCTTAAACTGGAGATTCAGGGAGGAACCAGCCAATCAGAGGGAGAGGCTGAAGGGGGACTTGCAGTGTGAGAAGTATTCCAGGGGAGTGAGCTTCCAAGATGAGGAGGTTTCTGTGGCCTGGCAGAGAAAGTCCTGTGGAGATGAGTCAGCAGTGTGTGCAGCCCGGAGCAGGATGGAGGCATCTTAAAAATCTGGACTTTTCTGGTGATAGGATAATTCAGGTTGCTGATTGTTGTAAGGTTGCCTCTTTGCAAGGAGAATCTGTCTGCACAAGCTGCCCTTTGGCCTAGAAATGGTTTGTGAACCGTTTGGATGAGTGAAGGCCAATCCTTGGGCATTTATGGTCGTCTGTGAGAACCAGCATTGCATTTGTGGCTCATCTCTGCTTCCTCCAAATGGGAAACTCTCCAAAGCTTTTTAAAGTCCCGTCCTTTCTGAAGAGTTAACACAGGGTTGAAAGATTGCGTGTGTGCATGCACATGT
The DNA here is from genome assembly GCA_028646575.1 of Pseudocheirus occidentalis. NCBI lineage: Eukaryota > Metazoa > Chordata > Mammalia > Diprotodontia > Pseudocheiridae > Pseudocheirus > Pseudocheirus occidentalis. The sequence continues at coordinate 21,655,393 of CM053593.1, forward strand.
GAAAAAGGCACGCTTCTCTGTGTGGAAGAAGGAATCACTAGAGGTCTGACAGACAGGAAGCATTCGACACAGTCTGCAGATCTTTGATTGATTTGGCTGCTGATTTCCAAGATTGATAGCTGCTTACAGCTTGTGGAAGGATCTTGGACTTGCTGCACCCTTTGAGATGCCTGCCAGATAGACAGATGGGCACTGAACTTGGGACATGCTGCTGTCTTTTTCAGAGGAGCTGTGCGGTTTAAGAAACATCTATCTCTCGATTTCCTGCTTGGCTATATAAAGCAGTTGTGGGCTCTTTGTGTGAAGCCCCTGCTTGGTCAATTATAGCAGTGGACCTAAGCCTATTTTCTTTGGGTTCATAAACCAGCCACGTAGCAGCCTGTATGTTGTAACAAGCTCACATCTCTATCCTCAACAAAGTTGTTTTCATTTAATCCAGCAAATACCTGAGACCCGCTACAAGTGCTGTGTGGGATACAGATTCAGTTTGTGGGCAGTGATGGGGATGGAAAGATGATTAAAACAATGCCATGCTCCTGAAAAGCTTACAGACCTGCTGGAGTGGATATGATGGGGACTTCCCTTATGATGGCCACTCCCCTTAAGTGTATGCCATGAATTTATTCAGTGAGCAGGCTGTGCCATAGATCTCACCGTCACCCACATGACTGCCACTTCCATGTTCAGCAGAAGAACGGTGGGTTTCCTTATGTCATGATCCTCTGTCTTTCCTCCTCTGCGTCCTCTTTGTTTTCATGAAGATTTCCCCCTGGTTCCTAGGCCATCACCCCTGCTCTGGCTAAGCTTCGACTCTTCCATGAACCCGTCCGACTCTACACCTTCTTGTGCTCCTGCATCCCTTACTCCCTCAGCCTGTTGCCAAACCCCAGCCATGAATGAGTCCAACAGTCTTCCTCCTTTGCTCCTGCTTACATCCTGTGAAGCCGAACTGGGGGATGTCACCAAAATGAGCTGAATCCCTTATAACTGTGCTAGCTCAACTTTACTGGACTTCCTACAGTAAAGAAATCCAACTACTCTTCCTCTCTTGGTTCCCTTTCCCATTTACCTTAGCAGCTCTTCAAACCTCTTCTCTCTTAAGAGCTGTCTCTTACCGTTTCCCTAGAAGGGGGTGGGGTATTGGACCCATTCTTAATTGACAGAATTGAGAACAATCCTCAAGAGCTGCCTCCCTTTCCAGTTTCACACCTTAGGCACTCTCAGCAGTCATTTATTAATTTCCCCCATGTGCCAGGCACTGTGCTAAGCACTGGACATGCAAAGAAAGGTAAAAGACAGGCCCTGCCTTCAGGGAGGTCACTATCTAACCAGGGAGACAACATGCAGAAACTTAGGTACAGACAGGCTCTAGATAGGATAAATGAGCATCAACAGAAGGAAGGTCCTTGCATTAAGGGACATCAAAAAGGCATCTTGTAGAAGGTGGCATGGTTTTAGCTGGGGCTTGGAGGATGCTGGGAGGGAGAGTACTGCCCAGAGCCGGGAGATGGAGCGTCCTGTGGGAAGCACAGAGAGGATTGTTGTGAGGATCAGATGAGGTAATGCCTGTGAAGCAGAGAACTGGGCCGACTTTCAGGAGCTCTAGAAGCTCAGCCCTTAAGGCCTGGCTCCCTCTTGTCTCTTCTTAGAGCATTGTCACCAGGGCTTGGTCTAGGGCTCCCCAAAGTCCTGATCACTGCCCTTCTTTTGGTGTGGAGATGGTTCATTTCCAGGTTATCAGAATTGACGTCGTTGACAGTCCAGGATGTTTCTGAAGCCTTCCTATTTTGAATACAAAGAAAAGAAAGCATGCAGCCGCAGATGGACTTGCTCTGTCCAGTGGAATGGACTATGTGATGATAAGACGGTAGCTCTCTCTGTGTGTGTCCCTGAAATGACTGCAGCTGCCTTTCAGGCACAGTTGGGCCCTGGCTGACATATGGCCTCCCTTTAACCAGGAGAGCATGTTGGACGTGGGGCTGGGAAGACCTGGATTCCAAAGCTGCCTTTCACACAGAATGCCTCCGTGACTACGACGGACAGATCCCGTTGGCTCTCTGAGTGTCAGGCAGTTGTCTGTCTCCTGAATCACAGAATGCTTGCCATCTGCCACTGAGGAAATGACAGATCTTCAATGTACTGGCATTCTGAAATCATACAGGGCTTGGCCATTGTGCCCACCTCCACCTCCTTTCCCCTTCTGCCTCTCTGCCGCTCTTCCAAATTCCTGACGTGCTACTCCTCTTTTAGATTCTCCTGTTGACCATTGTGTCCCCTAAGAGCAACTGAGCTCCTGGTCTGGAGCTTTAGTTCCATCATCTGTAAAAAGACAATACTTGTACTTTTTTTTTAAATTTTAATTTATTTTCTTGGTTACATCATTCATTTCCACAAGGTTTTGAGTTAAAAATTTTCTCCCCTTTTCGCCCCTACCCCCCAGCCCAGAACATTGATCCCACTGTAAGGCCCCTCCCACAATCTGTTCCCTTTTATGTCCTCCAACGCCCCTCTAGCTTTCTAGCAGGGCAGGGAGGGGCTCCCTGCCCCTGTCCCTGTATGTATTATTTCCCAGTTGTATTTGATTGTATAGCTTTAAATACTAGATTCTTGCAATTCCTCCCCTGTCACCCACTCCCACTGGGAGGAGCAGCAATTCAATACAGGCTGTACATGTGTAATTACACAGGACATCTCCATGGTGGGCAAATTGTGAGAGGCTGATTGTA
>CM053593.1:21658618-21677574 GCA_028646575.1 Pseudocheirus occidentalis
AAACTGGAAATTAAGGTGATGCCCATCAATTGGGGAATGGCTAGTTGTGGTATATGAATGTAATGGAATACTATTGTGCTATAAGAAATGGGGAGGAGACAGTCTTCATATTTACCTGGAGAGACTTATAGAAACTGATGCTAAGTGAGAAGAGCAGAACCAGGAAAAATTTGTACACAGTCACAGACACATCGTATGTGTGATGACCAACTTTGATAAACTGGACTCTTCTCAGCAACACACAAGTATAAGACAACTCTACAAGTCTTTAAGGAGATACCTACATTCAGAGAAAGATCTAAAAAGACCAGAGTTTAAATGGAGACTGAAGCAATCTACATGCTGTCATTCTTTTCCATGTTTGGTTTTGTTTCTTTTTTCCCATTGTTTACTCCATTGGTTACGACCCTTCTATAAAACCAGACTAATGTCCAGTGTGAAAGTATTTGCAGATCTTATACTTAATTGCACACCACCATGGGGGTGGGAAGGGAAGGGAGAAAATTTGAAACTCAAGGGCTTGTGGAACCGAATCTTGTAAACCGAAAGTAAATAAACAAATCAATTTAAAAAAAAAAAAAGAAAGAATATTACATACAGCTTGCTTTCTAAAAACAGTATCTGAAGTTTGGTGTGTCACATTCCCAGCCCTATCTTTGTTTTTTCTTGAACTTCCTTCTCTTTTCATCTGGCTTTAAAACATGCTTCAGTGACCTTTTTTTTTTTTTCCTGCTGATGCTGTTGCTGGTTCCTCTTATTTGTAGAGATCTCTCCACTTTCTCCCCCCCCCCAAAGAAAAAGAAAGCCTTCCTAACAAATAGCCTGTAAAATAGTCCATAGCCCCTCAAAAAAAAGGCATCCTTGTGCAGGAGGTAGATGGCCTACGGCATCCTCCATGACTTGTGATTGGCTGTCGGGCAGAATTTGGAAGCCTTTCCAAGTTGTCTTTATTTGTGGTGTGATCATCCTCAGTTGTTGTGGTCTCTCCCTTTACTCTGCTTGGCTTTTTTTTTGTTTGTTTTTTTAGGCAGAACTCAGGTCCTCCTGACTGCAGGGCCCGTACTCTATCCATTGCTGTCACTTCACTCTGCAGCAGTTCATAGGAGAGTTCTCCCCCTTTCAGTGGAAACATCCCTTTGGTCACTTTTTATGATACCATAATATTCCATTTTATTCACATATCATGATTTGATCAGCCATTCCCAATTGATGAGAACCCTTTCTATGTCCATTGGTTTTCAGGCAAGATGCCAAAATATGAATAACAACCAAATGCCATAACTCGACGCAGCTGATATCTTTGTCAAAAGTTATGTGAAAGTCTGATATTTGTGAATTGAGTTATATTTTTCTTAAAGTAAGTCCTGTCTGAGAGCTGCATGGTATTGGGGGAGTCTCAGAGCCAGGGAGTCCTGGGTTTAAGTCCATGCTTTGACAGATGCTGGCAGCAGTGTGAGCTCCAAGTGGCAGAGTTGGCAGTGGCCTACTTCGATAGAGGGAGCTTGTTCACCTGGAAATGCCCTATACCAGCGAAATCACAGGAACAGTTCTTTTCCCTGTCTACATTCTTACTTGATTGACGGTTTCAGAATAACCCATTCTGGATCACCAAGTGTTGTATGTGCCTTGAAAAGAAAGACACCTCTCTTCCAAACTGGCCTACTACTCTGTAGGGCCCTACTATGCCTCCGTCTCCCCAGGTCTGTGACCTCAATGTCATCCTTGATTCCTCACTCTGAGACACAGAGTCAAGATGGCAGAGTGAAGAATACAATTCTGTCCTAGCTCTTTCTCCTCCTCCCCTACAGCAACGAGGGTGCCAGGTCTAATTCTGATTGGTGAAAGCCAAGAAAAAGTCACATTGAGTTATTTTTCCAGCTCCGTGCAGCTCAGGACAGCTGTCTGTAGACACTGGGTTGGGGAGCAGCAGTTGCAGGAATCTGTGACCATAGAAGCCATGGCAGGGAGTAGCCCAGCATTCAAGGATGGCCAGGGTACTGAAGAGGGGCAGAAAGATCCCAGGGGATCCTGTCCCAGTGCCGAGCACAGGTGTGGGTACCATGTGACCTCTCTGTCATCAGTTATCCAGTTCTGGGTCACAGACCTGGTGAACAGGGGTTGTGGTTGAGGTGGAGAGGGATCAAGACCCTACCTGTGTAAGGAGCAAGGATGTAACTGAGCCCAGGAACACCATGGGGACTCTGTTCTAACCTTTAGTCCCATGCTTAAGCCTGCAACAGAATAAGGTAGGGCAGGAGACCACAGCCAAGGCCGGAGCCAGCAGTTTAGTGACTCTGAACCTGCACATCTTCCCTGAGGGCTTCAGAAACTCAACCACATACAAAACAAGACTTCAAACTAGGTCAGTAATTTGCAGGCCAGGAGAGCAGTGACCAGAACATTGTCTTCCCAGATCATACCAAAAACTTAAAGGGCCCTGCCCCAGACCGAGCTGTGAAAGCAGTAGGACATAATAGACAAAAGCTCAGGACAGTCATCCTTCCACCTCTCTAAGTGAGCAGAGCCCAAAAGGGTTCAAAGTCAGAAATAGGCTAGAAAGATGAGCAGGCAAATGAACAACAACAAAAAACCTGGCCAATGAAGAGCTGCTGTGATAATGGGGAAACTTAAGACACAAAACACAGGAGAAAATAATGACCTAGAAGCATCTATAAACAAAAAGCCTCAAAGAAAACTGCATATTGAACACAAGCCCAACAGGAATTCCCAGAACGGCTAAAGAAAGTAATTTTTTTAAAAGAACCAAAAAAAAAAAAATCAAATAAGAGCAGTAAAGGATAAGTTGGGAAAATAAATGAGAACAATAAAAGAAAATTATGAGAAGAGAATTAAGCTTGGTAAAAGAGGCACAAAAACTCACCAAAGCAAATAGTTCCTTAAAAATTAGCATTGACTAAATGGAAGCTAATGACTCCATTAAATCATCAAGAGTCATTTGAGACATTAAGAAATAATAAAACAAAGTCAAAAGGACTGAAAAAAGATGACAAGAAAATATGAACTATCTCACTGGAAAAACATCTGACCTGAAAAATAGATTGAGGAGAGATAATTTAAGAACCAATAGATTAACTGAAAGCAGTGGACAGAAAAAGAGCTTTAACATCATATTTCAAGATGTTATAAAGGAAAATGGCCCAGATGTCTCCGAAGCACTGGGCAAAGTAGCAGTTGAAAGAATCAGGGCAGCTAGGTGGCACAGTGAATAGAGCACTGGCCCTGGAGTCAGGAGGACCTGAGTTCAAATCTGGCCTCAGACACTTAACACAAAAACTAGCTGTGTGACCTTGGGCAAGTCACTTAACCCCCTCCAGTTGCCCTCCAAAAAATAAACAAAAAAAGAAATCGAAAGAATCCATGGGTAAGCTCCTGAAATAAATTTCCAAATAAAAACTGTCAGGAACATTACAGCCAAAATACAGAACTCCCAGATCAAGGAAAATACAATTTCAAGCAGCCGGAAAGCCATTCAAATTCTGTGGAGCCATAGTCAGGATTACACAAGATTTATCAGCTGCCATTATAAAGGATCAGAGGGCTTGGGATAGGAAGTTCTGGGAAGCAAGAGCTAGGATTGCAGCTAAGAATAACATATCCAGGGGTAGCTGGAGTCATCATAATGCAGAGAGTACTGGCTCTGGAGTCAGGAGCATCTGGGTTCAAATTCCACCTTAGACACTTACTAACTGTGTGACCCTGGGTAAGTCATGTATCCCCAGTTGCCTCCTAAAAAAATTAAAAAATAAAAGAATAACTTACCCAGTGTAACAGTAAAGTGGGGGGGGGGCGGCTAGGTGGTGAAGTGAATAGAGCACCGACTCTGGAGTCAGGAGGACATGAGTTCAAATCCGGCCTCAGACACTTGACACAAAAACTAGCTGTGTGACTTTGGGCAAGTCACTTAACCCCAATTGCCCTCCAAAAAGCAAAAAAACCCCAAAAAACCAGGTGGGATGGGATGTGGGTAGGGGAATGGATATTTAATGAAATACAGGATTTTCAAGCATTCTTGGTGAAAAGACCAGACAGAACTATATAGAAAATTTGGCATGCAACCAGAAGACTCAAACATAAAAAGGTAAATGTGAGTGAGAAATCACAAGGGATTAAACATGACTAAACTGTTCCCATCCCTATATGGGAAGGTGAGCACATGTTAATCGGTGTCTACACTGACACCTATGTGTCAGAAGGATTGTCGATTCTCTTGTACTGAAATCATCTCAAAAGCAGAAGGGTGAGAAGGAAGGGCAGACTGAGAGTCAGGGAAGGAAGAGGAAGAATGGGAAAACTTAGCTCATTTCAGGGGGCTACACAAAGGGGTGCTTGTATGATAGAGGGGATGATGTGGGGGATTGGGCACTCTCGTCCATACTCGCTCAAGGAGGCTAGAGTATTTATGCGGGCACAGAAATCTGTCTTAACCAGCAGGGTAGTAGCAGGGGCAGGGGCATGCAGTGATCTGAAGCAAAACTGTCTCTTAAGGAGAGGTGAGATAAAAAAGAACAGTAGGTAGAAGAGAGGAGACCAGTGGGAAATGCACACTTAGCAGCCCTAATTGTGAAGGGAATGAGATGAGCCAATCAGCTCTGATGTTCTTTTTCCTGCACCTTTGGCATCCCTTGGCTTTTCTCTGCTCCCAAGACCATTCCCCTTCTCCCACTTCATGGAACCAAGGCTCTTTACGTTCCCGGTGGCCTCCAGCTTATTGCCGGACTTCTGAAACTGGGGCATCCAGAGCTGAGCACGGCCATTCCTGCCCAGGCCAGAGGTCCTTGTTTTGCAGTAGGCTTCCTGCCTGAGTCTCTTCCCCTCGTAGCTAGCAGGGTAACTTTCTTTGAATATGACCCTGTGTCTCCTCGTTACCTCTAGGAATGAGTATAAATACCTCTGGTGGACATAAGCCTTTCATGTGCCCCGGCCCCTCCTCCCTTTGTCTAGCCACAGGATGGGCACCCTCCTGTCTCTGTCCTAGGTACCCACGGTGCCTTTCCTCCTTACCCTTGAAAGCGCTGATTTTCTCGATGACTCAGCTCCAGCACCAACTTTTATGTGAAACCTTTTGTAGCTTCCCCTCGCCCCCTTCCCAGCTGCTGATGACGCCTTTCCTTCCCAGACTACCTTGCATTCATTTTCTTTATGGAATACCCGTGCTTTTAGATGCACGTATGTGTGCTGTTTCCCCTACTAGAGTATGTGTGCTGTTTCCCCTACTAGAGTGTCGCCCTTGACGGCCTGTGATTTCCTCCCTGCTGTCTTGTTTCCCTGTGCCCAGCACATTGCCTGTGCCTGGTTGGTGCTTCCTAAATATTTTGTGATTGAGTTGGAGAGGCAGATTTGGATGTTCGCTTCACCCAAGCCTTCCCAGGAGGCTGTGTCTGGTAGTGGTTAGCCTCCTCTTCCCTTTTCCTTGTGGTGAGCCCTGGCCTTCCTGTGAGGGCTGGCTCTAGCACCGAGTGTCTCTGGGCCATCTTGGGGCTCTTCCTGACCACGTCTTCTCTCCTGCTGTCTAAGGGCTTGTGGTGTGTGCTGTGCTAGGACCTCACTGCTGTAGCTGGGGAGCACCATGCCTCTGCTGCTTGTCTTCTGTGTCTCCTGCGGCTTTTCCCACGCTCCTGGCTTTTCATGTGAAAGCTTGGCCTTGTCTCCACGTCCATGGCCACTCAGCATTTTCCTTTTTGTACAGCGAGCCAGCTACAGGGTGTTGTGTGCTGTCTGTGCTCTCCAGTCTTTGGCTCTTCTCAGTCGTTTTTGTTCGTGGATGGATGGCAAAGGGTTTTGCTGCCAATTTTTAAAAGAAGGCTTCTTCCAGCTCCCAACCAGCTTCTTTTAGTTCAGGAAATGTTCTGGAAGCCAAAGGTTTTGATAGGCCAACTGGGGGGTTTCTCCTACCAGAGTCTGAAATCCTATTGGTGGTGAAGAGCTGGCTCTTCTGGCAAGGTGAAGAATGGGTTCTCACTGTCCATCTAAACTTCTGCTTGGGCCTTCCCTCACTGATGTCCTTCTTGCTGTTTCTTGAGCATCGGTCCTTTTTGGAATTGGTGCTACAGCTTCTTTCCCTCCAGATGCCATTGCTTTGTCATTTGGGTCACTTGCAAAGCAAATGCTGTAGAGGCTCTGGTGGAGGCCCATCTAGTCCCTTTTGCAGGTGGCAGCCCTCTAGATACATGGAGGCAGTCACTGTGATCCTTCTTCTTCCTTCTGCCCTCCTCACATCCCCCAGCCTTGTCTTTGCCATCTTTAAACTTCTCCCGTATGTCATGGACTTGAGGCTCCTTACCTGCCAGGTTTCCTCCTTCTTCTCCATGGTCTCCAGGTTATCACTAGACTTCTGGAACTAGGGCATCAGGAACTGAGCACAGTCCTCCACAATCCTTCCTGACCAGGACAGAGGACCCTGGGGCCAGCCCCCCTTCTCTGCTTCATGCAGCTTAGGGTGAGCATTAGCTTTTCTGGCTTCCACATCCCACAGCCGTCTCACATTGAGCTTGTAGTCCATGAAGACCCCTGGATCTTTTTCAGAACAGATCTAAAACCAGATCTCCCCCTTCTTATATTTGTGAAGTTCATACTGTGGTCATGGGATTGTGGGATCCTGGCTCTAGAGTTGGAAGAGAGGTCAGGTGACTGCTCAGGGCTTCATAACAGGGAAATACCAGAGCCAGAATTTGAACTTGGGTCCTTTACTCTAGAGCCAATGGTCTTTCCAGTGCATCATGGTGCCTATTTTTTTGTACTCAAGAGCATGATGTTACAGTTATTCTTACTGAATTTTGTCTTCTTACATTCAGCTTTATGCTCTGGCCTGTTGAGATCCTTTTGGGGCCTGTCACCCTCTTTGTAGGCTGTTCCTTTCAGCTTGTGGCATCTATGCCTTTATCAAAGTGACGTCTTCTTGGGCCCCTCTGCCAGGGCTCTCATGCCGCACTGACGCTGCCCCTCAGAGTCTGGCTTTCCACCTGCCCCGAATCCATCGGGTGAGCCTAGTGTTGAGTCTCCTATCTCTCCATCTTCTCCACAGGAATGGATGGAGACATTTTAGCCAAACCCTACCTGCAGGCTTCTCCTCTTCTGCTAATTTAGCATTCTGGTCCAGAAAGGGAACGGGGTCAGGCTGGCACGACCTGCCTCTGACTGAACCATGCTAGGACTTGGTGGTCACCATCACCCTGTCTCCATAAATGTCCAGTACTCTTGTGTCAGTCTCATAAGGTAACTGACCTTTGTTTTTCAGTCTCTGTTCATTTCCCTTTTTTGAAAATTTGCCCTTCTCCAGTCTTATGGTGCCTCTGTGATCTTTCAGATATCATTGAGAGTTCATCTGTTGCATGTAGAAACATTTGTTTTAAAGGGGCCATCCCTTGATTAACTTCTTTTTCCTTTTGGAGGGGAGAAGGCAGGGCAACTGGGGTTAAGTGACTTGCCCAAGGTCACACAGATAGTAAGTGTGTCAAGCATCTGAGGCTGGATTTGAACTCAGGTCCTCCTGACTCCAGGGCCGGTGGTCTATTCTCTGTGCCACTCAGCCACCCCACCCCCTGGCTCATTTCTTAAAGAGGCCTATTCATTGAGTGGGTGTTAGTTACCTCAATCTATGTGAGCGCCTGAAGAGGCCTTAGCTGGGAAGTGCCAGGGCCTCCCACTGCATCCGGGGCCATCCTCAGTCGTCTTGATGAATGTCTGGCCCCCAGCCCCAGCTGCCTCTGGAGGAGAAGTAGAGGCTGGTGATCCTGCACGGCCCTGCCTCCCTCAGATGCAAGTCCACTGCAGGTTATGTCATTGTCTCCCTGATGCTGGGGTCTCCTTCGAGAAGGGGGGGCAGACACGGCAGATGGCTGAATAGAGGCCCCTCTGTGGCGAGGACTTTCAGCATCCCCAAGAGGGAGGAGGTGCCATTATTACCATTTTACAGCTGAGGGAAGTGAGGCGAGCAGGGTCACATAACTAGTCAGTGTATGCAGGCAGATCTGAACTCAGGTCTTCCTGACTTTAAGTCCATACTCTGCAGACTTCTCCACTGTCTGTGCCAGGGAGTAGCCTGGGATCATACACTATCAAGCATCCCAGATGCCGTCTGATGCCCTCTCTTCTTTGCTCAGCTTGGGTCCAGTTCATGGCGCCTCAGGAGGAGATGCTCTGGTCTTCTAATGTAAGTGACTGACCATCCTCCAGATGGACAGGATTGTTCATTCTTTTAGTTTTCCTTTTATGGATCATTAGGGCAGTTGCCTGGTTGGCCACCAGAATAGAATGAGCAATGAGTATTGTGTGGAGGACACTTTTCCCTACTCTGGGATTGAATTGAACTGTAACAGAAACGTGGACAGAGGGCCACCTCTTGGCCTCATGCTGCTGCCAGTCTCCGTGGAGGCCCAGTCCTCGGGCTCTCGCCCCAGAGCATCCGAAGGCTCCTTTTTGATGTTTTGTAAAGTGAAAGCGCGCCTGTTCTGATCTGGGGGCATAGGGTCATCCGCTGAGAGCTAGAGGAGACCCCACACGTTACAGGTGAGGAGCTTGAGGCTCAAACTCACTAACAGCGTCGAGTCACTGGTGACTGCCCTGGATGGTCCTGCTGTTGGGCCACTTTGGAATTGGCCTCCCCCTCCTCTGATGTGTGTGCCATACCCTGCCACACGTTCAGCTGAAATGAAATCTAGGCCAGCTGTACCTGCACCATTTCCTAGGTCTCTCAGTATGCTAACTGTTGAAAAGGAAACGTGTTTGTCTGACGAGGGCTTGTCTGTTTCCCTCTTTCTCTTCCCCTTAATTTTTTTTATTATGAACTTGACAGTCATCAACTAGAGCTTTTCCATGTCCAAAGAAGGCTGGAAGAATATTGCACAACCATGAATTTCCCTTGCACAGCTCATTCTAAAGGCTGTGCTTCCTCTCTCTTCCTCTTCTTGATGCCTTTGGTTTCTTAATCCTGAAGTAGTTTCCTGATATTTCCCGCCCCGACCCAAGCCTTCCTCATCACAGACTACAGTACTTTGCTGACATCACCCTCAGTGATGGTGTCCAGCATCTTAGGCAACATACTATGCCCCATGGCAGGACCATGAGGCTTCTTTGTGACCTCTGCCTCCTTTTCCCTCCTTTTTTCTGTAAATTAAGTTTTATTACAGCCCCCCACCTCCTGGTCCCCTGGCATCAACCCCTCCTTTGTGTAAGAGAAAACACAAGTAGCTGTGTGATGCCGCCTGTGGGAGCCAAAAGGAGGGTGAGTCGAGCCTCCTCCTCCTTGGCCATCCTGCCCAGGAGAGCCTGGGACTGCCTTCCACTAGTCACTTCTTCCTGTTGAAGGTGTTCCCTGCTGATCACCTTCATCTGGGCTCTAGAATTTTGCTAGACATAGTAGGCCACACTTGCTGATCTAGAGCAGAGCCTCTTTGCCTCCCTTTTGGTCTTTTGAACATCGAGCTGACAGTTGCCCTTGTCCAGCCCTGCAGAACATCTCCTGACCTTTCCTGGGTCATGTGGTGGCTCAGCAGTGGGGTCTCCCTGTGTTTCCTGACCTAGGTTGCTGGGGATTCTCTTATCTGTCTCCTTACTTAGCTTAATAATGACCACGAGGAGGAGGATGGTAGCCTACTCTTGGCTCCTGTGGTAAGGTTTACTGATTGACAGTAAGGTCTCATTTGAACCTCAGTTCTGTGTGTGGTAGAGACTAGAGTTTACTATCTCTCTTTGGCAAGTGAGAGAACTTGGATCTCAGGGCCTTCAAGTGACTTTCTTAGGATCACACAGCTTTAAGTGAGTGTTAGAGACAGGATCTGAATCCAGATCTTGTTGGCCACCAGGCAAATGCTTTATCCCATCGCCTTCCCCTTAGCTCCCTCTGCTCTCCTTTGAATGTAGGCTTTTCTGCTTAGCTGACAGAATAGATGGAAGGAAGCAGGCATTAAAGAGAGGCTGGTCGTTGTCTGGAGCTTTGGTGTGTGCCTCTTAGCTCTTAGGCTGCTCCCACAGGCCCGAGCCACACTTTTGAATTCACTGCTCATTACCTGCCCTTGTGCTCTTGTGTGTAGAACTTGATGAAGTTTATCTACCTGTATCTTTAGATGACTTCTTTTACTCATCAGAATTGTTTCTTTTTCCATCTCAAGGATTTTACTTTTGGAGTTTCCTCATCTTACTTGGGCTTAATTACCCAGCAGAATTTGAGTCCCAGAGATTTTGTCCTTTTTTCTGAACCCTTTGAAATGTGATCTCCTGAAGCCACAGATGCATGTCCTTTCTCTTTTGCCACTTGTAAAATAGAATGGTTTCTTCTGAACACGGTTCCTATTGTATTTACTTCATCAGCCAGTTCTTTCTTATTGGTGACCATCAGGTCTGGAATCTTGACCTCCTGTGGGTTCCTCCACCCTCTGGGGAAGGACATGATTTCGTCAGGTATCTGGCTTGGGCCAGAGAGAAAGCAAGTGAACGAGGGAGGGAGCAAGTGATGGGGTAGCGAGGGAGCGAGTGTGCCCCAGCAGTCACCCTGATAGCCAAGCCTTCCAGCCCTCCTTTGCCGCCCTGGTTCCAGCCTTGGGATCAGTGATCTCCAGCAACTTCTTGGTCCTATCCATTCCCATGACAATAAGACTTCTGTTTCTCCTTTTGCTGATCTTCACCCCAATGTCCTTCTACTCATTGCTTCACAAGAGTAATATATTTTCTTACTTTTATACTGTTGCTCCTCTATCACCCCCTACCTCATTTTCTTTCTGGTTCTTTTTGACTAAATCCTCATTCCAGTCATTGTTCCAGTGTTACCTACAAAGTCCACATTGCCTCTGTGGCTGAATTTCCTTGTGAGTGCCTACTTGAAGTGTTATCAACCAGCAATTCCTTTATTTTTGCATAATTCTCCTGCCAGATTTCTGGCCCAAAGAACTGGATTGAAATCCCTGCCCTTCTCTTTATTTATTAGCTTTGTTACCTTGGTCAGTTCCCTTAATAATAACTCCCAAATGAAGAATGCTTTAAGTATAAGTTGTAAGTATAAGGGAAAGCTTACTTTTATAGATGTGAATTTTGACTCCGGTTGTAACCTGACTAAGGTAACACATTTCTCTCATCTGCAAAGCAGGACAACGGCCCTACATTCTGGCTCAGAGTTGTTGGAAGACAAGGGCCTCGAGCTGTCCAACTGTGAGGAGATGCCCACCTTAAGAGTCCTAGAGCTATCTTTTAGGACCACCCTTGGGGCCACTCATCATCCATCTTGATAAACACCGTTTTCCTGACCTAGGGAAGGATTTTCTTTGGGTGTATGGTCGAGTTGGCAGCCTCATTGTTTCTTTTGGGTCACTTCCTTGATGGTAGCTCTGGGGGGCCTGGCTTGGGTGGGGAAGGGCACTAGTATTGCTGGGCTCTTGGGCTCAGGGAGGTCTGAGCTTGTGTTATAAATGGCGAGCTTGTCCAATTTGTGAAGGACACAAAGCTGAGGAGGAGGCCTAACGTATTGGCTGATGGGATCCCCAAATGTTTCTGTGGCCTAGAACGATGGACTGACTCTAGGATGAGATTTAATAGGGATAAATATCATCATGTACTTGGGTTAAAATAAACCACCTTCTCACATATAAGATGGGGGTGGGGAAGGGAAGGGAATGTGTATTAAGTGACCCTTCTGTGCCAAGCACTGTGCTCAGCGGTCTTTACAAATATGATCTCGTTTGATTCTCACAACAACCCTGGGAGGGAGGTGGGAGGTACTGTTATCACCCCCATTTTACAGGTGAGGAAACTGAGGCAAACAGAGGTTAAGTGACTTATCCAGGTTCACATAACTGAGACTGGGTTTGAACTCAAGTCTTCCTGACAGGCCTGGCTCTTTAGCCATTGCCCCACTAGCCACCTCTTAGGGAGTCTTAGAAGAACAATTCTGTGGGAAATATCTCTTTTTTTAGTTGTCTAAGCTCCTTGGGAGCCAGCATTCTGCAGCAGGGCAGCTGATAATTCTGTTTCCCCCTTGACTATCTTCCCAGAAGCATAGTGCCCATGCTGAGCTAGGTGAGGTCTCGCTGCCCTTTCCCCTCCTTGACCACCTCCCCAGGCCTGTGTTTTGTTCTGGGTGTAGACAAGGTAGAGCCTCTTTGTGATCAGCGAGAGAAGATGAGAGGGGAGGATGAGCAATGTGACCCTCACTTTCAAGCATTTGAAGACGTCTCCATCTTCCATAGTCTTCCCTAGGTTGGCTCCTGGGGCAGAGCTACAGAGCTGCGGGTAGATCATGGGCATTAATCTCTCTGATCCTCAGTCTCTCTATCTCTCAGAGAATGGGGTGGAGCCTGGTGACCCATTTTGGCTCCTTCAGATGTAAATGTTAGGATCCTAAACCACTTTCTTTCTCTGGTTCCTCAGTTTCCCTGTCTGTCTGTGGCAGCTCCTTCTCCCTGCCCACCTGTATCTGCAGGTGTCTTGGAAGGAGTATACTTTGTACCCCAACTTAAGGCCCACACAGATACCTTGCCCATGCTTGCTGTACATGCTGCTCACATTTGTTTGTCTCCTTTCAGGTAGACTCAAGCAATGTTGGGAGGGTACTGGCGGCTGATGCTGCAGCTTTTCTGAAAAAATCCGGTCTTCCAGACTTGATCCTTGGAAAGGTAGGACGACTTGGCCAGGCCCTGTCCCTTTGTTGGGGTGGCTCTCAGTCCTTTAGAATGAAATGAAGCCTGCCTCAGTCACCTGGACAGCAGAGCTGAAGCTTAGACCTGAGTGCTCTGTAGCAGAGACGCCTGGTGGGGCTGCTTCCCACCCCATGTCGGCAGCTTTTCAGGCTTTGAAGTCCAGCTTCCAGCCCGACTGCCAGCCAGCATTTTTTGGTGCCCTCACAGTTTGTGGAATGTGTTCCGTGCTTGTGTCTTTGGAATTCCTGCCCTCTGGGCCCCCCCACCCTACTCCCCCAGGCTGATTGTGACCCTCCCTCCTCCTCCAGCTTCTTGCTCAGCTTCTAACTCTGCTTAGACTCTTCACACATGATTGAGGCACTTCCACATCCCACCTGTAACCTGGAAGCTTGGTGAAACCAAGGCCTTCGGTCAGTGGAGGATGGTGTCTCCCTCATGGCAAGGCCCAGCAGGATTGTCATGAATGCTACATTAATTTGCCCATTAGCTGTTTCTTTTTTTTCCTTTTTTAACATATTTTTTAAAATTTCTTAAACTATTTCTCAATAGCATGTAAAAATTTTGACATTCATTTTTTAAAATTTTGGGTTCCAAATTTCCTCCATCCTTCCCAGCTTTGTCCCACCCCTTGAGAAGTCAAGCAATATGATACTGATCATGCTTGTGAAGTCACGCAGAGCGTACTTCCATATTAGCTGTGTTTGTTGCAAAAGAAGACGCACACTAAAAAGCAAGAACTAGAAGGAAAGTGAAAGCCGTCGCCTTCAGTCTGCACGCACGCATGGTATTTTTCATGTCTCGATCAGAGTGGCCGAGTCATTCGCGGTTGTGTCGCTGTGGACGGCGTTCTGATCTTGCTCACTTTGTTCAACATCAGTTCATATCAGTCTTCCCAGGTTTTTCTGAAGCCGGCCTGTTTTCCATTTCTTATAGCACAATCGCATTCCATCATAATCAGACCATAGCTCCTCTCCAGTTGATGGTCATCCCCTCAACTTCCAGTTCTTTGCCACCACAAGATAAGCAGGCCGCCATTCCTTACGCACATATCACATACATGCCCCCAGCTCTTGTGTAGGGTAATCACGTGTAAGTAATTCATTTGAATGAGTATTCATCACCCGATTTGGCACAGGACCGTGTAGGTGTGGGGAAATAACAGAGGACTTGCTGCCCTCAGAGCTCTAAGTCTGGTAGACATCAGCGCTAAACATATAATACAGCATATGAATTAATCTATGAAAGGGCCTAGTGGAGCTCTGAAGTGCTGACCTCAGGGAGCAGAGAGATCGCTGTTCCTCTTCTCTTGGATTTTGTCCTCTGTTTTCATCCTTGGAAGATAAGAATAAAATAGAGTGAATGGAGCCTAGTCTGTGGGAAACTAGGTCAGTAGGAGGGCTACTTCTCTTGGGTTTGAGCTCTCCAAGGTGCTGGAAGATCCCGGACAGCAGTCATACGGTAACTAACCGTGACTTACAGGAAAACACAGAAACCTTCTTAATAAAAACTGAAGTCCATTAGCTGGAGGAGATACGGGGTTTTCAGGTGTCACCACCCCACAGCACATAGTTTGGGCAGACAGAAGGGGAGCATGAATCTCTGCAGCGCTTGAGGGATGACGTGCTATTTATTTTTGTTTTTGAATTCAGATCTGGGACCTGGCAGATACAGATGGCAAAGGCAACCTGAACAAGCAGGTGAGATGTTTTCAGAGAACCATATTAATGAGAGGGCTCAGACTGGTCCTTTGTTTTGTGGCTAAAACCTGAGCTACTTGTCAATTGAATTTACTTCAGCAAGTAGTAAACACCAAAACACCAACCGTTAAGTTCCGTGCCATGTTTCATGGAAGGGGCTTGTTTTAAAGCCCTACCATTGATGGATGCTGGCTGTGTGTTCCCATGTGCCTTAGCCTCTTGGGGCCCTGTGCAACTTTCTGAGATGCTGAGTTAGAGGTGGGTGAATTGTAGAAGGAAGGTGGTTTCTGTACTGAGAGTTCCCTGAATGGATGAAATCACCAATGGTAGGGTCTGGGCATTCAAAGAAAGAACAGACTGCCTGCCCTCATGCAGCATCCATCCATTGGGGAGCTACCATGTGTGTGCAGAGAAATAAATATCAAGTCATTTCAGGAAGGACAGAGGGGACACCTGAGCCATCCTTGGAAGGAAGCCAGGGCTTCTCTGGGCCCACGTGGTCAGGGCACTGAGTACATCTCAGATACAGGGGACAAATGTATGCAAAGGCCTAGAGGTAGGAGCTGGAACATTGGCTGGGGAGAGCAGCCGTCAGGCCAGGCAACTTGCAAAGGGGTGACATGGGAAATAAAACTGAAAAAGTAGCCATAGCTTTTCTAATGGGTGCTTGTTGTGAAAAGAAAACACTGGAAATGAAAGTTTCCCAACATTAAACGCTAGATCAGCCAAGTCTCCTGAATTTCACTTTTTCTGTGGGTGTATCTAATTGCCTTCCAAATTCCAGGCACTGTCAGGTGCTGGGCATCCCAAAGCAGGTGGACAGCATCTGTCCTTCCTGTTCCTGTGGGGAAGCGAGCAGAAGCCTGGGAGCAGGTTCCCATGGAGTTCTGGGAGTTGGGACTTCTCTTTCTGTTTTTGGACACCTTCAGAGCAGGGCCTAAAATTAGAGGATCACAGACCCATAGATCTGCACTATTGATATATCCATACACACCCACAGCTGTGTGAATCTGCATGCATCTTGTTGATTCATGAGATGTTTCATGAGCTCACATCCGATGAAATTCATTGAGTTGGAGCTCTGGTTTCTCTAAAGGAGAAGGGAACAAGGAAGCAGTCATTTACATGTGTTAATTATCTCCTTTGCTTCTCACACAACTGGGAAGTAGCTGTTCTTATTGTCTCTGTTTTACAGCTGAGGAAACTGAGGCAGCCACTAAGTGACTTACTCAGGGCTACACAGCTAGAAAGTGTCTAAGGCCAGATTTGAACACAGGTCTGCTTGCTACCAGGCCCAGCTCTCTGTCCATTGTACCACCTGGAGCTGCTTCACTTACTCAGACCTGTAGTTTTTCCTGGTTCTCCAGCTTAGAGGGTAAAGCTCGCTGCAGACAGGCCAGAGTAGCTCTAAAACTGGGAAAAGTGTCTGGGTGTCCAAGGGTGCCTGGTACATGGCCCGTGTTTGACATTGGCTATGAGCTGCTATTTCCCCCACTCCTCATTCCTGCCTCCTGACTTCCTTTAAGGCCCAACTAAAATCCCATCTAATCTAGGAAGCCTTTGCCAGCCTTCTTAATTCTGCCCCCTTCCCTCTTCTTCCTTCATGCCAGCCTGCTGGCTAATGGCCAAGGAGTTGTCAGAGGGGAGAGGTCTGGTTCTGCTCTGCTGAAGAGGGTGGAACTCCAGCCCTCCAGGCAGAAGTGACAGGGAGGCCATTTGGGAATGTGAGTAAGGCAGGGCTGCCCCCAGGTAGTGGGTCCCTGCTCCTGTGATGAGGGGGATGGCAGAGTGGTGGGGGCTGCTTCACTGTGTTGTGTGGGGGTTGGGGCACTGGGTTTCAGGCATAGACTCCAGTCCCCCTTAGTTTGGTTATTTACTTAGCCACATTTTAGATATGTGATCAGGTCTATTTTCTGAAAGGGAGTCTCTGTACTCAATGCTAAGGAATTAAATAATTGAACTGAAACTGTTAGAAAGGCCAGTGGTGCTCAGTATGACGCAGGTGCTTTGGGGCTGGCACTGGCTCCTGTCACTCTGGCATTAAAACTTCTTCTTCCAGCAGTCCTGTGACGTAAGACCATTTGCCCCTCATGGTGGCCTGCTGGGCTGGAAAGAAAGGTGTGTCTGCTCTAGGACATTCCCTGCCTGATGACATCACACATCACACCTGTGCTTAGGATTCTGGTATCAAGTTAGGCAGGGAAGATGTGAACCTGGGGGTGAGGAAGTTCACTTTGATGCCCTGCCGAGCAGATCCTTGGTTTCGTGCCCCTGACCCATTTTTTCCACGAATGTGTCGTACCTGTCCTGCCCTCCATGTAGGGAGGGCCAGGAGGACAGTGTTGAATGTGGCTCAGCCTTTGGGTGTGACCTGGCTCTTCTGCACCACGTGGTGTGGCAGGAAGAACAACTCAGACCTGTGATTAGGGCCAGTGGGCTCAGGGTCTGGCCGTGACCAACAGACACCTGTAATCATTCCGTGGAGCCTTGGTTTCCTCACTTGTCAATGAGGATATTTATCGTTATACTGCCCACCTCATACCAGCCCTATCAGGGCATGTAATTGTGAGGGATTGGTGGGGGCGGACGGTGAAGATGACTTTTATTCACTGGCTTAAGTCAATCATCCCTGACCATATGTGGTGAAAATTCATCCAGGCATTGTGGTAGAGTGGGCAGTGTCCAGCTCTTGGCGTCCTCACGTGCAGTGGACACAGTCATTCCCACTACCTCTGACCTCAGAGGACAGTTGAGGCATCCATATGTGCCAGAGGTGGGCAGCTCCCTCTTTACAAGGCTCCTTTGGGACAGCTCTGGGGGTCAGGAAAGCTTTCTTGATGCTGAGCTGACAGTGCTCCCTGGCCCCTTCCCCTTGTTGGCTGGTGACAAGTTTCGTGGTGTGTGGCGAGCCAAATAGGCCTGATCCAGGACACAGATAAGAGACCTTAATTATGTGCCTTAATTCCTCTCAAGGTGATGCAGCTTGTAAAGGCTGGCTCCCCTGAAAGAAGCTCAGGGGTGCAAATAAAAAGAGATCCTGAGATCCTGACTCCAACAAAGCCTTCTTTGCCCCCAAAACATCAGATACTTAAAAAAGACAAGTCTTTTATTAGATTTTCCATTCCTGTATTGGTCCCAAGGTACAGCAGATTCAAGACAATGACTTACAAAACCTAGATGTTTGAAGGCCTGCTCTGATTTGCATCCTCTTTGTTTATACCTTTAAAAATGTTAATTGACTTCCCAGAAACCTGATGAACTTCCCCAGACTTTTGGTGCCTAGAATTCAACAACTTGATTCTGTCTGAGTTACTTCCAGGATGTAGCAGACTCTTGTAGTGATAAAACTATGATAATATCCCAGGATGTGATAAAATAAGCCTATTGATGAGAATACTTGAATCTTTGTCCTTTGGATCTTTAAAAATCTTGTTCAAATCATCATTAAATGCAGTTCATGGTTCTTCCCTGAACTACCCACATGGCCTGATCACTTCTTTTTCTTATTCACATCTCCGATTATGCTTTATGGTGGATATTAAGCAGGTCCCAACAGTGGTAGGGCTTTTAAAAAAAAATTAATTGATTGATTAATTTACTTTTAGTTTACAGGATTCAGTTCCACAGTTCCTTGAGTTTCAAATTTTCTCCCCTCCCCCTTTCTCTCTCCCCCCCCCCGCCCATGGCACCATGCAATCAAGTATAGGATCTGCAAATACTTTCACATTGGACATTAGCCTGGTTGTATAAAAGGGTTGTAACCAATGGAGTGAACAGTGGGAAAAAAGAAACAAAACCAAACATGGAAAAGAATGATAGCATGTAGATTGCTTCAGTCTCCATTTAAACTCTGTTCTTTCTAGTTCTTTCTCTGAATGTGGACATCTCCTTCCATCCTGAGACTTGTAGAGTTGTTTTATAACTGTCAGTTGCTGAGAAGAGTCCAGTTTATCAAAGTTATTCGTCACACATATGATGTTTCAGTGATTGTGTACAAATTTTTCCTGGTTCTGCTCTTCTCACTTAGAATCAGTTTGTATTGGCCTCTCTAGGTGAATATGAAGACCTCCCATTTCTTATAGCACAATAGTATTCCATTATATTCATATACCACAACTATTTCAGCCATTCCCCAATTGATGGGCATCCCCTTAATGTCCATTTTTTTGCCACCAAAAAGAGAGCTGCAATAAATATTTTTGTATATATGGGTCTTCCTTCCCCTTCTATGATTTCTTTGGGATATAACCCCATAAGGTGTTACTGGATCAAAGGGTATGCAATTATTTCTAGCCCTTTGGGCATAGTTCCAGATTGCTCTCCAGACTGGTTGTATCAGTTCACAGCTCCACCAGCAATGCATTAGTGTTCCAATTTTTCCACATTTGTCATCTTCCCAATTTGTGATCTTAGCCAATCTGGCTGGAGAGATGTGGTACCTCAAAGTTGTTTTGTTTTGTTTTTTAATGCATTTTAAATTTGTTTTCTTGTTTACATCATTCATTTTCATGAGATTTTTGAATTACAAATTTTCTCCCCGTCTTTCCCATACCCCAACCCCAAAACAGCAGTCCCACTGTAAAGCCCCTCCCCTGATCTGCTCTCTAACTTTCTG
>CM053593.1:21678074-21754868 GCA_028646575.1 Pseudocheirus occidentalis
TTCTATCTGGGAAATTCGACTTTTTAAGGCATTCTCCTCATTGGCTTTCTGGGCCTCTTTTGCCGTTTGATTTAATCTATTTTTTAAAGTGTTGTTTTCTTCAGTCAGGTTGTTGACTCTCTTTTCATGATTTTCTTGCATCATTCTCATTTCTCTTCCCAATATTTCCTCCACTTCTCTTATTTGTTTTTCAAAGCCCTTTTTCAGTTGATCTATAGCTTTTAGGCATTCTTCAAGTGTCTTGGAAGCATTTGGTGTGGGAGTTCTGACTGTGTTGTCTTACTCCCATTCCATGCTTTGATCCTTTTTGTCCACAAAAAAGGATTCTAGAGTTTTATTGCTGTTCTTATATTGCTTCCTTTTCCTTACGTTGGCCTGTCAATTAATTGGTTGTTTTTTTTTTTTAGCTTTGTGAAACTCTGCTTCCAGGGGGGAAATCTCTGTTCCAAATCACTGGGGTTTTCCAGCTGCCAGAGCTATTGGGGGGTGTTGCAATGCCCCCCCCCCAGCTTTGGCTTGCTGAGAGCGCATCCCAAGAACCACCACCCAAGACCACTATCCGGATCCAGGCTGCTCAGCGCAAGAGCACTTGGCCCTGATCAATTGACTCAGCCCTCCTGCAGGGTCCTCAGGCCAAGGGCTCTGAAGCAGCCCAGTGGGGGCAGCCACTGGTTGCAGCAGTTCCTGCCCTTCCCCCACTGCTTCCTTGCCCTGGGGGCAGATTGGCTGAACTGCTTTTCCTCCCCCAAATTCAGCTTGAAAGTTCCACTTTCACGGACCTTCTCTAATCCTGGCTTGTTAGATGTGAAGATCCGTTCAGGTGCTGTAGATTGTCTCTGAAGTAGACTCACCATGCAGCTTGGGAGGCGGGGCCGTGACGGCCCTGGGCCTGACCACTTTTGGTTTGGGGCTGGGCTGGCCTTGGCTCCTGGCCTGTGATGAGCCCCTCCTGCTGAGCTGCCTTTAGCGAGAGATGTGTTTTCTGTATTTTTGTGAGTTTAAGAGCCCTAGAATTTGTTTAGAGTCATATTTTATGGGTATTTAGGGTGGCTCTGTGGGAGCTGCGGAACCTTGCTGCTTCTATGCCGCCATCTTGGCTCCGCTGCCCCCAAAGTTGTTTTGATTTGCATTTCTTGTATCAGTAGTGATTTAGAGCATTTTTTCATATGCTTATAGATATCTTTAATTTCTGAGTGTCAGGGCTTGTGGCCAGCCCAGGCTCATTAATGTGAAGCACGTTCACCCTTGGGCAGATCAGCGGTTAGTAACCAGATAAAGATGAGAAAGCAGGCAGTGCGGTCCCTGTCTTGCTTCCTCTTTTGCCTGTACCCTGTGCTTGTCTGTAATGGGAGTTCACACTTCTCAGGTGTGTCAGGTTTTCAGAGTGTTCTCTTTATCAGTGCAGTGGGTGGTGCCAGGTAGTACTAGCCCCATTTTACAGATGAGAAAACAAGTTATAAGAAGTCATCCAGTCAAAGGGTTTAGAGCCTGAAGGGGATTATGTACCACCCAGTCTTGCCCCTGTGTTTTACAGATGAAAAACCAGGGTTGTGGCACTAGGTGTCTAGGGCACAAGTCAAGAGGACCTGAGTTCAAATCTGGACTCAGGCACTTAACTAGGTGTGACCCTAAGTGACGGCCTCCAAAACAAACAGAACAAAAAACCAGCCCACAGGGTAACTTGTCCTATTTCACTGAAGTATAGTGAAGAGTTGGATTTAAGCCCTGATCCTCTGGCCCCAGATTTTAGTGAAGCATTTAACTGCATCTCTCATGCCCTTCCTGCTCCTCATGACCCTTGATGAGTGTGTCCCTGCATCCTCAGAGAACTGGCATCTGTGCTGGCTAGGCCACTGTCAGGATTGAGGACAAAAGGGGGCAGTGGAAGAGATCATGTCTCACCTTGGACACAGTGTCTTGGAGACTCTGTGTCCTCTCCCTCTTTGTGTTCTGGGCAGCTCCCTAGGGCTGCATGGGCAGCCCTGCCTTGGTGGAGGGAGCTCACTCATTGGGGAATTCCCAGAATTGTTGAGGCAGAGGGGAAATTCCTGCCTCTGCAGGAGTTGGCAGGATGTTTCATTGTGGAAGAAGCCTTCCATCTGGGACTAGAAGGAGTTTGCTGTTTGCAAAGTTAAGCACCAGTTTGGAGAGTTCACACCTGTCCTCAGAACCAGCTCCTGTGTCAGTTAATTGGGAATAGCTAGCTGGTGTCTCAGCTGAAGGTTTGCAGGGCACTTCACAAAGATGATCACCTTTGAGCCTCATAGCCACCTGGGAGGGAAGTGTTACTATTACCCCCATTTTCCAGATGAGAAAACTGACACTGACTGAGGCTCATGACTTGCCCAGGCTCACCCAGTTTAGTAAGTGTTTCAGGTGGGATTTGAATTCAGGTATTCCTGGCTCTGTGTTCAGTCCTCTATCCAGTGTGCCACTCAGCTGCGTAACAACAATTCAGGGTCATCTCTGTTTAACTTTTGCTTCTACAGTGTCTGAAGGTTGAGTTTTCAAGGGTTTCTTCCTCATTGGATGGTCTAGTTCTCAGGAGCATCAGTGTAGAACAGGAAGGTGGCTCTGCCAGTCCATTTCTTCCTGTCAAGTCCTGCTCCCTCATTTTATGAATGAGAGAATGCCAGAGGCTGCCAAGTCTGGCACATGTAGGGAGGGACTTGGAGGAGGGAGCCCTATTCTCTCTGCAGGACTAGGTGGTCATGGGCAACCTCCCCCTGGCTTCTCTGTCTCAATGACACATGTCTGTTGATGCTAAGATGGTGCTAGGTTGTGGACAGTACCTTGTCAGCCAAGAGTTGTTGTTAACACAGATTATGCCCTCTTGCTGATCCTGGACAGGAGAGTGGGAAAAACCCTGGTTTGGGAGGGAAGTGGAGGAGCAGAGTTCCAGTCTTCACTCTCATTTCAATTAGTCCAGCATGATGCTGATAAATGATCCTCATAATAGCATTAGTATTACAGTTTCCCATTTATTCAAAACAGCCTGGGGTGATGGGTACTCCAGGTAGCCTTGTGCCAGGCCCACACAGCAGCGTGTGTAGAGACGGCAAGTTGTCCAAATGTCTTCCCTCGCCCTGTGGCCTCTCCACAGTGTCCCAAGCTTTGTGCTCTCACACTGCTCTTTTAACAGTTTAATGTTCTTCTAACAGTCTTTTAACAGGACAAAGGTTGGCAAAGCCTCTGCTGGTGCTGTCCTGGGTTCTGAGGAACTGAGCATCCATCCCTGCCCTCAGGGAGCTTTGAGGCAAACGAACAGCTTCTTAACTGAAGGTGTTTTAGTTTGCCTGTACTGTAACTCAAAATAATTAGATCATTAGTGAGGACAAATTAAGTT
The DNA here is from genome assembly GCA_028646575.1 of Pseudocheirus occidentalis. Classification (NCBI taxonomy): domain Eukaryota; kingdom Metazoa; phylum Chordata; class Mammalia; order Diprotodontia; family Pseudocheiridae; genus Pseudocheirus; species Pseudocheirus occidentalis. Next base: position 21,681,421 of record CM053593.1, read on the forward strand.
TGTTTGTTTGTTTTTTTAATAGAAGCATTAGGTGAATGGATTACTTCCTCCTTGCCCCAGGACACCCTAGAACACATCAACAATGACCCAGAAACTGAGCAAACAGTGACTAAGCAGTCTTGTGTTGGGTTCAGTATTTAATCTTGACCTTTTTTCTCCTCAGGAATTCTTTGTTGCTTTGAGACTCGTGGCCTGTGCACAAAATGGACTGGATGTTTCCCTCAGTAGCCTGCATTTGACTGTCCCTCCACCTCGATTTGTAAGAAAAGTCATTTAAAAATCTGCATGCTTGGTGAAGCTTTGAGTGTGATGGAGTTATCTCCCCTCTAGCACATTCTGGTTGAGTTATTCCCAAGGTTTGTGGGCTAGAGCAAGAGCCTACTGTGTATTCTGCAGAGTGAGGATGTGAGCTGGGAGACCGGGAAAGGGGGAGAGTCTTTCAGGGCCTCAGGACATGCACGGTGGGTAAAAATGTTGGTCAGCAAAGTCATTTTCTATGGTGTGTGTGTGTGTGTGTGTGTGTGTGTGTGTGTGTGTGTGTGTGTGTGTGTGTGTGTGTGTGTGTGTGTGTGTGTGTGTGTGTGTGTGTGTGTGTGTGTGTGTGTATAGCACTTCCCTGGGTGAAGGAAACCTTCGCTCTTTGGGCTCAGGCTTCTAGGCCTCTAGGCCCTGGACTGACTGCATGCTTATCGTCTCAGAACCACCCTTGAAAGGGGCAGGAGCCCAGGCCCCAGGAAGGGGGAGAGACAAGATGGTGCATCCTCAGGCCACAGCTTCCTAGCACGACTGCCAGTTGTCAGAAGGGACTGTTAACATGACCTTGGCCTTGTTGTGGCAGAGTCTGTGGGCCTCTCCAGCTTCTGCTGTTGAATCTAGAATGTGGTTGTATTGAATACTTACTTGAAGTAAGCCTGTCACAAGTTGAGACTGGAAAATTTTTTTGCATCTAGAGATTTGTTATTTATAGATTTTTAACAAGTCAGTTTTAATGGTATCTAGCCTGTATTTCCACAATGGTCAAGTGCAGTAGGTATCACCCTGTCAAAGTATTTGGACTAGAATTTCTAAATCAGTAGAATGAGCTCTGAGGGCTTGTTTTTTTTTTTTTCATTATTGTTTAGCTAAGCCTACAATTTACAACAAAGTAAATTTTGCATTCACATATGCAAAAATGAAAAGGAATAATTTAGGGAATGTTTCAGATTTTGAAAGTTTTGACTTGACTACAAATACCCTCCTTGCTCCTCCTCCTCTCCTCCCCCCACCCTTGCCTTGACATGAAGATGTGCAAACAAACAAAAACTCAGCATTCAAAAGTATCATGACTGTTTTCTGTTGTAGCGTGAGTCAAGCAGCCCATTGCTACTCAGTGGACCAGCATCAACCGATCTCCCATGGGCTGTCAAAGTAAGTGTCCTTGGGAGCGTCTCCAGGTGGGGTAGTGGCCCAGGGCCTGGGGGCCATTCTCTCAGCACCTGCATCAAGCCTTTGCCTTCCACAGGACAGTTACCATCCAGAAGCTTGGTTTTGTATTTGGCTAATGAACCCCTGGGGCTTTCTGGGACTAGTATTAAATGTCCAGCTGCTCTATTTGAGCTGTCCTGGTAACTGAACCCCTAGTTTTTGACCTTTCTTTTTGTAAAATTGATGGGGCCAGACTGACCTGAGCCTTTGGCACTTGTAAGTCTTCAGTTGACCATTTTAAAGTGAACATTTCTGGGGAAATAGAGGCCATTTGTGTTTCAGAAATGAATGCTTCACCAAGTAATTAATTATTGGTTGAGGGCATCAAATTGATTCTGTGTCTCAGATATTCTTTTTGTTCTTTGTAAAATATTTTAAAAAATCATTCTTGTATTTTTAGTTAGGTGGTTAATTTCAAATTAATTGAATTGGCTAGATATAAGGTATTGGCAGTCTGTAAGGCCCCAGGTGTAAAGCTTTGACAAACTTGGGAAAATGAGGAACCACATTCTTTGGTCTCTTGTTCAGATGATATCTACATAGGTTGACTTTCATGTCACTAGATGGTGGGTTCAATTCAGAGGGACAACAGGTATGTCCTGTTTAACGTCTAAGGCAGCAATTTCTTTTAATTTCAGAGAACTTGACAAGGCAGTGGTGTCCCTTGTCGGCTCTACTGCCAGGGCCAGGAGTCTCACTGGGCCTAGGTTCTTTCATTTTGAGATGATCAGGCTGGTTCCATCTGTGGCTTTCTCCAGAAATGGAATGAGCTGTGATGGGGAGGCAGGGGAGGGGGGGTGGGTCACAGCCTGAGAACGTTAGGACTTCTGAGAGTCTCCAAGGAGTCAATCTCAATCATTGTTCTGCTCAATATAAAAATGGAATTTTTATGTATTTCATGTAATGTTTAAAAAATTGAATGAGAGGCATTCATATTCTTCATCTTATCTGGGATTTTAAGCATCTTTAACCTTCATTCCTTTCTATATTGCAGTCAGAGGAGAAGGCCAAATACGATGCCATTTTTGACAGCCTTAACCCTGTGAGTGGATTATTATCTGGTGAGAAGGTGAAGCCGGTGCTGCTCAACTCCAAGCTGCCTGTGGATATCCTTGGGAGAGTAAGCACGTCTTCACAGGATCTGTCACAATAAATGAAAGCACTTTGCTTTGGGGTTTGGGAACTGACGGATTGGGAAGCACAGCTCTTAGTTGTTAGTGGTTGACTGCCACCTACCATGAAGTTAAAAAGTTAGCCAAGTTGAAATCATCTTGCTGATTTTTTCTGTTTTCATATGTTTTGACATCATCTGTTTCTTATTTTGAGATTTTCACAGTCTGGCCTGGTTGTAGATAATCTCCATGTTCTCAGTATTTCTCAGGGTCGCAGCTAGTTGTTGTAGACATGACCTGTGGTCACCTGTGAACCTCATAGGGAGGTCTCTTTCTGACTCATTGCACTGAGCATTCATTGCCTAGGATTTGAAGATGTTCTTTGAGTTTTTGATGTAGGGTTTATTCTAGTAGAGATTACTTTAAGTAGCATTTTTGAACTAAATTCTCTAACTTGCTCTTGGTTTTTAAGGCAGTATTTATTAGGATGTGTTTCATAAAAATACTTTCTGTAGCAATTGCTATTTTAAAAAAAATTTCTAATTGCTCTGCTTCATGGTGTTAGGAATTGTTAACTTTGAAGAAGTAATTAGTTATAGAGCATGAAGTTTTCTCTAGGGCCTGGCTCATGTGGGCTCCAGGACCTCAGCTGCTGAGCCACTTGACTTCTTGAGCCATAGTTTCGGCCTCTGCCCCAGGACTTCTGGGAAGATCACACGTGGGAAAGAGCTTGTAGGTCTGCCGAGTGCTCTGGAGATGTTAGCAGGCTCATTATTAGCATTGGGTCACCAGCTGAGCTTTTTCTGTTTTTTGTATTTGATATTGAATTGGGAGAACCTAACTCATTTTTGTGGGGTTTGTTTTAGGTTTGGGAGTTAAGTGATATTGACCACGATGGAATGCTGGACAGAGATGAGTTTGCTGTTGTGAGTATCTCTCCCACTTCCTGTCTTTGTAGGATCACAGATGCAGGCTGGGAGGGCTCTGAGAGGCCCCTGGGCCAGCCTCCATTCACATCTGGGCCCAGTGGTTTGAAGCCCTGAGCAGCCGCCTCTCCCCCATCCCCCATACTCTCCTTGCTCAGTGCTCACTTCCTTCCTCTTTTTCCTTTTCCCCAAGCTGACACCTGCCTGTACTCATTTCTCCCTTCACCAGTCTTGCTGTCACATTTCCTCACTAATCTGCATTTTCTAGCCAATCGCTGCTTAGTGCTTATCCTGTTATAACTTATGCTTTGCTTCTTTCTGGGCTGGGGAGGGAAGAGGCTGTGGTCAAACCTTGTTATGCTTTACATACCTCCCATTTCTACAAAAAGAAAGGAAAGAACCTTTCCTCCCCCACTCCCTCACCTGCCCCACCATAACCTGGAGGTCTTGCAAGTCCCTTGGTCCTGCTGTAGAAATGCCCCCTTTTTTTTTGTTGTTTTTTTTTTTGCTTTTTGGAGGGCAATTGGGGTTAAGTGACTTGCCCAAAGTCACACGACTAGTTTTTGTGTCAAGTGTCTGAGGCCGGATTTGAACTCACATCCTCCTGACTCCAGGGTCAGTGCTCTATTCACTGCGCAACCTAGCCGCCCCTAGAAATGCCCTTTTTGCCCTTGACCTTCACAGGTGCTCTGCCTGGGTGTCCTGGTACCAGGGGTGAGTGCTGATCGTGATTGTTGAAGAATAGGCTGAGGGAGGGAAGTCAGGGTGCAGCTTTAGGCCTAGATCTTCTTCTCTTTGGGAGTTTGGAGGTCCTGGGGTCCAAGGGTTCTCTCTCTGGACACCCAGGAAGGCCATGAAACATGCCGAGCTTTGTGACATTGAGCCAGAACACACAGCAGAGAGCATGGGGTTGGTTTTAATCATTTTGTTTAGTTTTTGCTTCATTTGTGACTCATCAGACCAACTTTTTTTTGGCATTTTGGGAATGAAATTGGAACTCTTTTATTGAGATGGGCTTCTTCATCAGAGTGCATTATCTGTCCTGTTCGTTTACTTTTGGATTTCAAGAGACTTCAAATAAGGTGTTTTTTTCACTTAGAGCACTGGCAATCATTCAGTCAGCAAGCCTTTATTAAGTACCTTCTGTGTTCAAGGCCCCATGCTGGGAATGCTTAAGAACACTTTAGCTTTGTAAAATTGTGACTGCCTTTCTGGTAGTGCGTTCCTGTGCCTGGGTAGTTTCCCAGTCTGTAGATAGATGGTGTGGGATAGTTTTGTTAAAAAAGACCATTTGTCAAGGGTGAAAATTTACTAATCTAGTCCTATTCCCTCGTTGCATAGCAGGGAAAACTGAAGTTTAGAAAGGGCAAGTGACTTGCCAAATGTGACTCACTAAGGAACATGGCTGGGACTGGAACTTGTGTCTTCTGACTCCAAATTCAGGCGGCTCTGTTAGAGTTCAAGGGAAATGACTCTCTGACATAGGCGTCCTCTCGACATGGAGCTCCCTGTATTAACACGGAATCTCTGCTAGAAAGTGCCTCAGAGAGTAGGTAACCCACCTGTTCCCTGGGCAGCAAAAAGCCCTTCAAGTGGTGACCTCTCCAGCGAGGGCAGTGCTTGCTACCCCACGGCCTATGGAGACAAACCATTTTTGGGGACAGCCTTCAAGGCCAGTCCCCTTATTTTGTGGAGACAGACTGAGTCAAGCAGAGGGGAGCTTACAAAGCTAAGGAAGTGTCTGAGGCAGGATTGGAATTCAGGCCTTCCTCATGGTCTGATACACCGCCTAGTTATTAGAAAGTTTTCCCGATCGAGACAGAAAAATCTGCCCTTCTCTTGCTACTGTTTGTGTTTTTAGAGCTGAGGAGAAGGAAGGAGTGTGTTTTCTCCTTCAAGTGCTTGAAGACAGCTACAGCCTGACCCTCTGCCCTCTTGTTTTGGGTCCATTGCCTTGGACCAGCGTGTTTGTGGCACAATGTGAGGCCCTTCCCCAGCCACCTCCCCTTCCATGTTGTGGTTAAAAGGGATCTTTTCTCTCCATTAGGAAACTGGTTTAGGGGAAGGTTGATTATTAATCTCAACCTCATAACTTTCTCAAAGAGACAGGCATAGAACTTTCAGAAATAAGATTGAGATGAGTTCAAGGAATGGGTGTTTAGGCCACTGCCCTGAAACTTTAGCTGAACAGACCCATTGGCCCAAGGTCATGCTGGATTGGAATCTCAGACCTTTGGACAGCCAACCCTTTTCTGGAACTTGAGGTGAATACTCAAGTGACTTCCTCCACAACATTGCCCAAGGAGCCCAGCTGCCCCCCAAAGTCAGGCTGGAGTCCCCAGTGGCCCTTGTTTGGCCCATGATGCTGAGGATGCCTTACAGGGTCCCTGTGCCCCTGGGATTGGCCATTGCTCACTCATCATTCAGGACTCTGGGGGCTGGAGATCGGAGTTGTATTTACCTAAGTTAGTGCTTGGGAAGGCCTCTTTATTGTGAGATTTGTCTGGGTCCAGACAGATTTAACCTTTGTTTAACCTTTGCGACTAATTTACCAAATTATAGAAAAGAGGGACTAGCTTTTTTTTTTCTCATTGTTTGGCTGCCTTGGTGTTGGGCACCCACACAGCTGGCCGATGCTTAGAACCAGATCGACCACATTCTGTCCTGCCAGTTCTCTTGGGGGCATGTCATTTCAGACCAGCTGCTTTTGGTTTCTTGTGGGCGTGGCTTTTTGGAGGGACTCACTCACCTCATTTCGCTGTATGAACTAAGCCAGCTTTGATTGAAGAGCCTCCAATGCAGGATTTACATCTTTAATTTGATAATTGTTTATTTTCTCGACCCATTTTTCGATCTTTGTTTTTCATATATTTTCAAAAGTATTTTTAAAAGACCTGGAATCTGTTATTTGTCTTTTTAAAGAATTCACTCATTGCCAGGTCATATCTTTTCCGTGTCACAAAAATCATACATTTGGAGCTGGGAGATGCCTTAGGGGTCATCCGGCTCAACCCTGTCATTTTACAGATGAGGAAGGTGAGGCCCAGAGAGGCTCCATGCCCCAGATCCTACAAGTAATGACTGTGAAAGGCAAAATTTGAACTCAAGCCCTTTGGTTCCAAATCCAGAGCTCTTTCTCCTGTAGTCCAGTTCTCTACAACATAGCTCGCTTCTGCCCTTTTCTTTCCATAATGAACAGCTATTGATTAAGCACCTTCTGTGTGCCAGCACTCTGCTCAGTGTGAGGGGGATGCACAAATAAGCAAAGAAAATGTTCTCCACTCTCAGGGAGTGTGTGCTCTAATGAGGGAAGATAACCCTTGACGGAGGGTGCTCTGCCTGGGGCAAGGAACGGGGCTGCAGGTGACGATGCAAACAAGTTCCCAGAGTGAGCTGGGCGTGACTGGGGTCCTCAGGAAGTGACCATCTAGGCCAGAAGAGCAGGCATTTGGGTGCAAGCACCTCAAAGTGGGGGGAGGGAGGCAGCTGGTGAGAAGCTGCTGTTTGTAAGGGTAGTTGTGGTCATAGGAACCAAGGGTGAGATGACCAGGTGCAGCTCATTTGGTCAGATTTGTAGAAGAGCCAAATTAAATTCCTTTAGAGCTGGCCTCAGGTACTCCCAAACAACCCTAACTTCCTTTACTCAAGCTCCTCATTGTAGATAAAATGTGTGAATTTATTTGTTTATTTCCAGTTTTCTTGAGCTCATTTTAATTAATTATTGCCGGGTCTACGGTCAGATTCCATAAGTTTGGTCCTTGTTCTCCCCTCTTCCCCATCCTTTTCTTTGTTCTAAAGCTACTTTCCTTTTTTTAAAAAAAAAAAAATTTATTTTTCAGTTTACAACATTCAATTCCACAAACTTTTGAGTTTTAAATTTTCTCCTCCTCCCTCCTCCCTAAGAAGGCACGCAGCCGGATATAGGCTCTACATATACATTCATATTATATGTTTCCCATTACTTATGTTGTAAAGAATAATTATAACCCATTGAATGAACCAAGAGAAAGAAGAAACAACAAGACAAATGAGAGAGAGAGCAAATAGCCTGCTTTGCTCTGCATTCAGACCCAGTCATTCTTTCTCTGGGCACGGGCGGCATTTTCCATCATGAGCCTTTTGGAGTTGTCGTAGAACTTTGCGTTGTTGAGAAGAACCAGTTCTGTCAGTCAGTCATCACACAGTGTGGCTGTCACTGTGCACAATGTTCTCTTGGTCCTCCTTGCTTCACTCAGCATCTGTTCATACAGATCTTCCCAGGTTTCTCTGAAATCTGCCTGCTCCCCATTTCTCATAGCACAGTAGTATTCCATTACATTCATATACCACAAGTTGTTCAGCCATTCCCCAATGGATGGGCATCCTCTCAATTTTCAATTCTTTGCCACCACAAATAAAACTACTGCTTTTTATAGCAAAGGTTCCATTCCATTTTACCTTCTTGCCTTCCCCTTACCATGTCAGTTTATATTATTGATGAATTAGTCAGTTTTTACATATGTCCATAGTGTTCTAGAACTGTGATAGATCTTGGAGGTCAGTGTTGATTCTAGTCCATTCATGTTTTCGGATGTGAAACCCAGCCCAGAGAAGGAGGTGACATGTACCAGAATTGGGAATGGAATGAGGGTGTCCCAGCTTGTCCAGACCCCCACCCCCTGCCAATTTCATTCTTTGTATGGTCCTTTACTTCCTTCATCAGTCAGCTCCCCAGCTAGAAAAGCCCCTTTTCTATCAGTCCAGAATTTTCATAGGTCTGGTTAATTACTGTTGTTGGTTTGGATTCTAGGCCTTGAATTGGTCTAGTGGTTTATTCATCCTTAGCATTGCTTGAGTCTCTGGAAGACTCCAGAGCACGGCGCTAGGCCCTTTGGGAGCTTTGAGGGAAGGAGAAACTGTCCCCCTTGTTCTGAAACACCTCATATTCCTTCAGTGGCCTCAGAATGCTCGTTCTTGCTGCTATTTTCAGGGATGCTAGCTGGCATCAGTGATTGAATCCCCCAAGGGACAAGCTGCCAGCTCAGAATCAGAGAGAGGAACTGAGCACTCTCTGTTCAGTCAGCATTTGTGAAGTGTGTCTTTTGTGTGTTAATAAGAGATCACATTTCCCTCATTTTATGCCAGACTTTCCTCACTGTGTAGGTAGCATTTCCATTTTACAGATGAGTCAAGGAAGGCACTGGGCTGAGACCCAAGTTAGTCTTTATTAAGTGCTTAGTGCTGGGGGAGGGAAGGGAGAGGCCTTCAAGATAGTTGCCCCTTTCCCAAGCTTGAGTTGAGAGCTGACTTTGCTTTTCATTTATAGTCAGAAACAAGGTTTTTGGGGCTCTTAGCTGGTTAAATGTGTAAGGGGGTCTTGTTAATATTGAAATTATATTCCATTTGCTATGGTGGAACATAGAGATATAAGGAGAAATTCTCTGAGCCTCCCTCTCTTTTTTTGTCCTCTGTCTATGCTAGCATGTCTAGGGCTAGACTAGGGTTCCAAGTCATAGACATATAGTCGTAGTCAGAGCTGAAAGGCCCAAGACATCTGGACTCTGAGCCAGGACATACCTGGGGGATTACCTCCCCTTGCCTGAGGCCCCTTACCTTGTGGGAGCTCTCAGCACCAATCTTTGACCATGCCTTGTTTGAAGGAATAGGGTTTGAGTATAAGTATGAAAGAAACCTCAATGTTACTCACAATTTCAAGTTGGTCACGACTTTGGTAGAAAGTTTTAAAAATGTATTTTGAATTCGTTTGTGAAGGAAAGCAACACATTCAGGCAATGTGAAATTAAAAACATGTTCTTTAGCTTCCAAAAATTTTTGTTGTCCGTTGACAGCAGATGGCCAGCTGTACTTTGTGTTTGCAGTACCCGCCTTTCCAGGAAATCGCTTCCATCTGTTGAGAGGAACGTTGACCTTTTGTGGCCCTTGCTAATCATTTCCCTTCGTTCAGTGCCAGTCTTGTACTTCTCTATAAATTCTAAATGGTCTTTGAGTCATGAGTTTTTGAGTCTGATCTGTTTCTGTAACCCCAGGCTCAGTGGAGGCTGAGCCAGAGCCGGACCTCTTAGTGTGACTTGAAAACAGAAGTTTAATTCTTGAGGCCTTCCTAGGGAGGGGAGAGTTTTTGGTCTGGGCCAAAGGATTAAAAGCTAGCTTTTCTGGGTGTGGAAGCCATGGTGTTTATCTCCAAATGTCAAGTGTTTCTGTTCATGGGACCCTAATTCATATCAGGCCTAAACTTATGCTTGGGGGAAAAAAAAAATTTAACCTGGACAGTTTTGCATTACGTGAAAGAAATGAAATGTAGAAACTACCAGACTGGCAAATGGAGCAGAGACTGAGCGATTTTGCTAGAATGAAGGATATGACTGGATCCTGCTGGTCTCAGTTGGTCACTGCCAACTGGGTGCCTTAGATCAGAGTGGGGACGGCAGAATGTCCATGCCTCTGATCTGCGCCATAAACAGCTTCCCAAGCCATTGAACTGTGACTCTGTCCCTGCCAGAGTCTGGGGCGGGGAGGAAGGTCAGGAGAGTACAATTGCAGGTGGGTGATGGATTGGCAGCCTTGAGCTGCCTTTAGAAACCTCAGGTCTGGCCAGTTCTTTAGGGATAGGGATGGGAGAGGCATAGATTCTATTCATTTCCTTCCCCCTTGGGGCCGCTTGAAGCATGAGGCTGGGTGTACACTTTAATTGGCCAGTTGCCTTGGTACAGATGTTTTGGTGATAGGGAAATACTTGTCTTCAACAGCACAGGGAATCCCCCGCAGAAAAGCCTTAAAACTCTCACAATGACTTCCCTAATACTCCTTTAAAAAAAAAATCATTCATCCATCCATTTATTTATTTACATTTTAATATTCTTTATTTTAACATTCATTTACAAAAATTTTCAAGTCCCTAATTTTCTTCCCAGCCCCTCTCCCACCTACTGAGAAGGCAAGCAATATATTGATTATACATGTGAAGTCACGCAAAACATATTAGCCGTGTTGCAAAAAAAAAAGTGAAAAAAAGCATGCTTCAATCTGCATTCTGAGTCTGTCATTTCTCTGTCTGGAGGTAGTTAGCATTATTCATCATGAGTCCTTTAGAATTGTTTGGGTTCGCCAAATCTTGTAACTAAGTCTTTCACAGTTGGTCATCCTTAGAATGTTGCTGTTACCATGCATAATGATCTCCTGGTTCTGCTCTTTACTTTGCATCAATTTGTGTGAGTCTCCTCAGGTTTTTCTTTTTCTTTTCTTTCTTTTTTTTTTAACCAAAAAAGTGTATTTTAAAATTTATTTCACTAATTGTTTTCTAGTTATAGGTAAAAAAAATTTAACAATTTTTTTCAAATTTTGAATTCCGCATTCCTCCCTTTCTTCATCCACCCTTGAAAAGGCAAGCAGTATGATATTGATTACATACATACACAAAGTCATGCAAAATGTTTCCATGTTAGCCATGTTGCAAAAGAAAGCAAACACAAAAAAGAATGAAAAAATAAAGTTTAAAAAAAGTATAGTTCAGTCTTCATTCAGAAGACGCCATTTCTCTCTCTCTCTCTGAATATAGATAGCATTTTTCATCATGGGTCCTTTGGAATTTTCTTGGATCATTGTCTTGATTGGAATAGCTGTCTTTCATAGTTGACCATTGTTACAGTATTGCTGTTAATATATACAATGTTCTTCTGGTTCTATTCACTTCACTTTGCATTAGTTCATACAAGTCTTTCTAGGTTTTTCTGAAATGGTCCTGTTCTTCACAATTCCATCACACTTGTATGTCACTACTCATTCAACCGTTCCCCAGTTGTTAGGCATCCTCTCTGTTTCTAATTCTTTGCCACCACAAAGAGAGCTGCTAAAAATATTTTTGTACGCATGGGTCCTTTTCCTTTTTTTGTGATCTCTTTGGGACACAGACCTAGTAATAGTATCACTGGGTCAAAGGTTATGAATACTTTGATTTTCCTTTGGGCATAGTTCCAAATTGCTCCTCAGAATGGTTGATTAGTTCACAACTCTACCAGCAATGCATTGGTGTTCCAATTTTCCTGCATCCCCTCTCCAACATTTGTCATTTTTCTTTTCTGTCATATTACCCTAATATGTGTGTAGTGGCACCTCAGAATTGTTTTAATTTGTATGTCTTTAGTCAGTAGTGATTTACAGCATTTTTCATATGATTATTGATAACTTTGATTTCTTCCTCTGAAAATTGCTTGTTCATATCCTTTGACCATTTATCGATTGGGGAATGGCTATTATTTTTTGTAAATTTCACTCAGTTCCCTATATATTTGAGAAATGAGGACATTTTCAGAGAAATCTGATATAAAATTGTTTCCCAGTTTCCTGCTTTCCTAATTTTTACTGCATTGGTTTTGTTAGTGCAAAACCTTCTTAATTTCATGTAATAAAAATTATCCATTTCACTTTCTATGTCTCCTTTTTGTTCATAAACCCTTCTTTTTCCATAGCTCTAGCAGATAAAATTTTCCATGCTTTCTTACATTTCATATGCTCTCACCCTTTATGTTTAAATCATTTATCCACTTTAACTAGCTCAGTATTCTTAATGATAGTAACATGTCTTCCATTGGCTTATCTCTTTTGAAGGCCATGTTTTTGGTATACTGTGCCCTGGAGAAAGAACCTGTGCCAATGTCCTTGCCTCCCGCCTTGGTGCCACCTTCAAAGAGAAAAATGGTCCGTACCTCAGCCTCCAAGCGATCAATGCCTTCGGTAGCACCTGCCAGGGACCCTCGACGAGCCTCACCTCCAGCAGGTGTCTTATCTGCCAGACCAATGACACAGGTAATTGTGAAGCCATACTCAAGAGCCTGATTAACTAATTGCATGGCATTTATCCAACTGACTGAGGATGAATTTTGCCCAATTAGAGCGAGTGTTCACAGATCTGGAGCTTATGGTACCACATCCAAGGATGTGCAGAAGACCATATGCACCATCTCTCACCTCCTCCTTCCTGCTAACCCAGCATGCTTGCCCTTGCCTAGCTCATGCCGTGGGGAGTTGTGTTTCTGTCTAGTCACCTCTTGATTATTTGTAGGCTAATGATCCAATTTTGGAGTTTGCCCTGGAGATTTAGTATTAATATTACTAACACTGGCTGTTTTGTACAAGGCTTCAAGGTTTACAAAGTGCTTTCCTTACACCAACCCTGTGAGTAAGGGAGCACAGATATTGTCATCTCCAGTTCACAGATGAAGGCACTGAGGCCCAGGGAGGGTGCTCTGTCACAGTCCTGCAGCTGAGTAAATGTGGAAGCTGGGACTGGAGTCTGGACTCCTGTCTGCCTGCCATGAATCCCACACCCCTTCCTTAAATCGAATTAAATCCAGTCTTCCTGGGTGAATTGAAGAAGTCAAGAAATGAAATTGGAATGAGTGAATCAATCAGCTCAGATCTGATAAAGAGGGAATGGAAGCTGCCTGTTAGAATTTGGGATCCTCTCAGAGTTTTATTTCTCCATCCCTTTGCTGCCTGGGATCTTCTCTTTCCCTAGTGTTGTGAGCAATCAGAAGTCAAGAGGGAGCTGGTCTTAGACGCAGTTATTCTTTAAAGGGGTGGGGGCAGGGGTGGCATTGCCAGAAATCCGTTGCTGCAACACATTTTTCTTCAGCTCTTTTATTTTTGTTGAAAGACTCTTGTTTCGGTGTGGGCAGCCTTGGGAGGGGACTGGGTAGACAGTGCTCAGGCATGCTAGAGGAGGGAGAGGGCTTGGGCTCGGGGGCCCTTCCGCTGAGTGGTTCTTTGCTTTTTTTCAGTGGGTTGTATCACCTGCAGAAAAGGCAAAATATGACGAGATATTCCTGAAGACTGATAAGGATATGGACGGCTTTGTGTCTGGATATGAGGTCCGAGAGATTTTCCTCAAGACAGGATTATCATCTGCTTTACTGGCGCATATCTGGTAAGCATTTGCTTGAAGGCACACCCCTACATGCAGGGGCCAGCCCCCTCTCATTTATCCTGCCCTCCCCTTTCTCTAGGCATCTGTGCAGGCAGGTCTGGGCCTGGGATGTCCACATGCCACCCAGAGCCTACTGAGATCCTCCTTTCAAGGCCCAATTCAGCTGCCAAATGCAGACCCTCCTCCCTCTCTCCCTCCTACCTTCCCTCGTAAGGGTTTCTTCTGGACACTTGGCACTTTGTTACTTGGGTACTTACCTTACCTCCCCCTCCTCCGTTGTACACTCTTGTCATCATTGCTCAGCATGTGGTCAGCTTTGTACTCGCCCTTGATTGATGTTTGAATCATGGCTGGAACGCTCTTGAAAGAAACGGTTTTTGTTTCAGGATTATTTTATGTTCAAACTGTAAAATTGAGCAGTGCCTCTCAGGGTGGTGGGTCATGGACTGACCATGAGTTATCCAAGGCCAACAGCTGAGAGAACGTGGTATCAGAAGCCACAGCATCATTAGAATGTTATCTGAAAATGAAGAAGTCACATCCCTGTGGTTTTGTTCAGTGTTTAATGGAACTTCAGCTCAGTGGAGGGAGGTCTGCCTCTCCCACATATAGGCCGTTGGCCCATGGCTTTTGAGCTTGGTACTGGGGATGGAGTAGCCTGTGAACCTCCACCCTCTGACATTGCCCTTGACCCAAAGGACCATGGTGTGTTGATTCTCTAGAGGCTAATGAAAGAATGGAAGAGGTTGAGACCTCAGGATTCAGCAGATAATTTTTAAGCCCCAGCTTGGCACATGAGGAACTAGGTGGTTCAGTCAATATGGGGGAGGCCTGGAGTCAGGAAGACCTGAGTTCAGATTCAGCCTCAGGCAGTCACCGACTTGTGACCCTGGGCACATCACTTAACTTCTGTTTACCTTAATCTACTGGAGAAGGGAGAGGCAAACCGCTCTAGGATATTTGCCAAGAAAACCTCAAAGGGGATATGACTAAACAATGTTTGGCACATAGTAGGTGCTTAACTTAATATGTTGACTGGCTGACATGCTCTTATGTACAGGGTACTATATTAGACAGTGAGGACCCAAAGATGAAAGCAAAGATGGACAGCACAGGCTCTGTTCTCAAGGAGCTGGCTGCCCTGGGAAGTAGCTAACCCGGTAGGAAAAGCCTGCAGACAAGAGGAGGTTGGAAGCTTGGCTGGTCTGTCACAGCGTGGCGTGTTCCGACGCTGTGGCCCAGAGGCCTGTGTGATGGAGCTCCTTGGATCTTCAGGAGCGCTTCATCACTGCCCTTTCTCCCAGGGTCTTGTCCCTCTGCCCCTCCCCACTCAGACTCGGCAGAGCTCTGGCTGCTTGGAGCCGTCATGGACCGAGGGCTTCCCGTCCCATGCTTGCAGCCTCCGGCTCTCATTTTCTCCTCCACCTGCTTGGTTCCGTATCAGTTTCTGCAGCTTTTCCCTGTCTTCACGGATGCCTCTTGTGAGTCATTATTTCTTGCAGCACAGCAGCTTCCATTCATTCCTGCGCTGGTTTTCTCGGCCATTTCCTGGAGAAGGAGCACCCATGTGCTCCCGGATCAGGCCTCAGTGCTTCTTTTGGTAGATAAGGGTGGCAGGAGACAGCGAGTCCCAGCTCAAACCCTGCCCTGTACTAGAAGCCTTTCCCATCCCTCTGTGCATTATCTCCCCTTTATCCTGTATGTAGCTAGCTCTGTGTATGCGTGTTTGCATGTCGTTTCCCCATTAAATCGTAAGCTCCTTGAAGGCAGGGACTGTCTTTTGCCTCCTTTTGTATCCTTAGCATTTAGCACAGAGCAAGCACTTCATAAATGCTTATTGACTAACTGATTGACTGGGGAACCATTTCCTTCTCTACCTTCTTGGGGAATCAGTTTAGGGATGAAGAATTTAGCGATTTGACTCCCATTATAGTAGATGATTTTGGACTCCTTTCACAGCCTTGCAGGCAGTTTGTGCTGGTGGGCCTGCCTTCCGACAGTCTCTGCGCTAGTCATTCTTTCTTTCTCTTTCAATCTTTGCCAGTTGCATGCGTGTGAAATGAACCCTAAGTTCTTATTCCCCTTCCTCTTCTTAGTGACTCAGACACATTTTCTTGTGCTCATTGATAGTTTGCATTTCTTTTCAGAATTGTTCATATCCTTTGACCCTGTCAGGGGATCCCCCTGTGGGGAATGTTCTTAGCAGGTTTTTGTCATAAGTCTCTGATGCAGAGATTTTGTTTTCCCCATTTAACAGACCAGATCTGGTTGTTTTTAAAAAGAGATGTTCAGAGGCTGGATGTTTAAAGAGCCCAACACGGTCCTGTAGTCACGTCCATCGCAATAAAGCCCAGGACATACTGAGATGAGAGAGGAAAGCTAAGGACAGTCAAAAGTTTTGTTTTCTTTTGTTTTAAAAAAAGGAGATCAAAGAAGTCTTCTTCATTAAGGATAATGTAAAGGACAGGACAAAAATGAGTAGTTGGAGCCCAAGAGAGTAGGGAAGTGAAGTGGTTAGTGAGCAGCTGCTTCCTGGGGTCCAGGTGATCAGGCTCTAGGTGGATTCTAGCTTGTAAATGGGATCGTGAAGGGGCTGTCAGAGAGCTTTGGGTGTTGTGGAGCTGCGAGGCTGAATGCGCCCGCTTTGCTCTTTCTTGTTCTGCAGAAGGGAAGAGAATGAGGTATATAAACAACACAGCAATGAACTTCAGAGCTCCTAGGATATTTTAGGGTGTATTATCCAGGGGCTTGTCATTAAACATGTCGAAAGGAAATGGCGACCAAGAGTGCTGGCATGGTGCTGGCGCGGTGCTGGCGTGGTGCTGGCGTGGTGCTGGCGTGGTGTTGGTGTGGGGCTGGTGTGGGGCTGGCATGGTGCTGGCATGGCAAGAACAGGCCGTGCCAGATAGACGTGATTTCTCACTCTTATGGGCTTTTACATATATGTAAGAATTGTTTACCTGTATCTCAGCAAAGCACTTGATAGGGTTACTCATGTTACTCTTATGGATGAGAAGAAGAGATGTGGGCTAGGGGATTTAGAATTGATTGAATACCTTGATTTGACCCAAAGTGAAGTCATTGGTAGATTGATATCAACTTGGAAGGTCTCTAGTAGATTACACCAGGGAGCTTTGCTTGACCGTGGGTTTAACACTTGGATTGTGACTGAAATGAAGGAATAGATGGTATGCTTATCAGCTCTGAAGATAACATAAAATAAAGAGGGATGGATAACATGTTGGGTGATAACAAAGCCAAAGAGATCTCAAGTAGCTAGAGTACAGGCCTAAAGCTAGTAAATGGTATTTAATGGAGATCCATGGAGAGTTTGGGATTCAGACCAGGTCCTTGGTCTCCAAATCTAGCTTGCTTTCTAGCACAACCCAGCTGGCTTCCACAACCCAGCCAGAGACTGTGGGCTCACCTTGAGAGGCCAGTGTGATATTGGCCCATTATTCAAGATGCTTTGTGCACCGTTGTTCAGCCATCTCTGAAGCTGGAGCATCACAGAGGCTGTGGGGGATGAGGGCCTTTGGGAACAAACAGCACAGCAAGAGCCTGAGAAGAGAGCTCTGGACTGAGAGCATTGTCTTTGATGGTGAAACAGGAGGTACACATTGGTGAATAATCAACGCCAGACAGAACTGGTGTGTGGAGCTTGTTTTCAGTGGTGTTCTGAGATGCCATTCACACTGTTGCCCTTGTTCCACTGTTTGGGCATCCCCAGGACTCCTCTCCAGTTGTTCTTTTCATTCAGGCTTGGTTTTTCTTACAGTTTAGTTGATGGGCTTTTGGCAAACTGAGCAGGCCTGGGGAGGTCTCTGAAACCAGAGAGAAGGCAAGAGGTTGGATCTTGAACTGTCATGGATTCCCAGGGGGCAGATAGAGCCTGTCTTTATGCAAGGAGGGGCTGAGGAGAGGCTGTTGTCAGATGGCAGGAACATCCTTGGGACCCAGTCTTTCCCCCGAGCCTGAGGCTCAAAGCTCTTGATCTTGTGCACGTGCCTGGAACCACCACCCAGGGAGATTAAATCCTTCACCATCTGATTGCTTTTGGTTTTCACACTGGAAGGCTGTTTGCTTATTGCAAGAATCCATGAAGGAAGGCATAGGCTTACAAAATTACCTTTAAAAAAAAGTAATAGGCATGAACTGTGTGAAAAGACCTTTTTCTGTGTAATTTGAATGGAAGATGTTGTAATGGGCCAGATGAAGGACACAAATTCAGCAAATATTTATCAAGCTGTGCTACTCCATCAGGCTGAGAAACTGGGAAACATGTGACCCTGGTCCTGAAGGGTCTTGGCATCCATCTCCCTAGGGGTGAGGAATGAGGGATATGTTGTGGTCCTGGGGAGGGACAGAGAGGAGCCCCGGGCATTCTAGGAGAGCTGGCCTTCAGTGTTAGGTGGGCCCAGAGCTGTGTTCCCTCCAGAGGAAGAGGCCAAGGTTAGGAGGGAGCCTGGGAATTGCCTGCCACACGCCCCAGGACACAGATGCTGGGAAGCAGGACATGGAAGGGGTAGATGGACAGGAACTTTTCTCTTGAGCTGTCAGCGTTCTCATCTGGGGAAGCTCATGCTGTTTTCCCTCTCTTGATTTGAACAGGGCACTGTGTGATACAAAGGACTGTGGGAAGCTTTCCAAGGAACAGTTTGCCCTAGCTTTTCACTTCATTAATCAGAAGTTAACCAAGGGAATCGATCCTCCTCAGATTCTTTCTGCCGAGATGATCCCACCATCAGACAGGGCCAGTTTGCAAAAGGTAAGAGTTCATTTCCATAGGCTCCTCCTAGGTTCTGGGCACAGATCCAGTCACTTTTGTAGGAAATTCACAGGAGGTAGTGGAATTTGGCCCTTAAGTGCAGACAGCTGCCGGCAGAGCCTATCTCTGACCCACTCTCCAAGGTCAGGTTCTAAGTGGTGCCTCTGGACACTTCTGGTGGCCACGCCCTGCTGGTCTGTGTGCTTCAGGCCTGCTTTCCCCATTCATTCAGGCAGCCTGGCCCTTTCATATTCCTCGGGCTGCTGGTTCCCTGAAGGCCATCCATGCATTTCAGGTGAGAATGGAAAAGCCCAGGCTCAGACATTTGTGGGTCACATGAGTTCTTGGCTTTCCATTGACCCCTCCCCCTCATGCCACTTAGTGCCTTGCCCTCTGTCTGGAAACCCTTCTGAGCATAATCTTGGCCAGCCCTCGGTTTGTGATCGATTCATACAAAGACTTACACAAGGGAGTCTCCCTCCCCCGTTTGTTTGCCTTCTAAGGTCAGACCACTCAGCATCCTTGAGCCTTTGGGAGTCTATCAGCCTCCCTATCTGTTTCCTCTTCATAGATCTCTGCAGTAGAACAGGTGCTGTTAGACTAATGTATAAGGTGTCCGGTGAATTGTGAGAACTGTCTTTTAAGTATTAATTACTGTTGTTTCGTACTAATTTAGCAAAACAGGCAAAAATTCTATTTTACCAAGCTTGGTAGAGCCTCACAATTGCATCTTTTCCAAATCCATTTAAAATGGAAATTCCCTGGAACAGTGTGTGAGGGGCTTCATTCATAGACAAGGGAGGCCTCTGGGCAGAGTGTTTATTTCCTGCATCTAGGGACTTGCTGGGTTTGGGGGCCAAAGGTGGGCTTGAAGTTTCTTTCTGGGTTCCTGGACTGTGAGCACGGTTCATGCTGCTGCTTTATCCAGGTTAACGCCTCCCCTGGAGTGGCCTGTCCAGGGCCTTGGCTCCTGCAGCAGCCATCATGGGCTGCCTCTCTCTCACACTCTCCCTCCCTCCACTCCCAGTCCTGTCTCGGAAATACAGTTATAGTAGAAAGCTAACTACAAAACCAAACAATTTCCTTTCACTCCATTGGAGACCTCATGGTGTATGGAATCCCAGCTGTAGCATTAGAGGGGGCCTTGGAGATGAGCTCATAAGCAACTCCCCTCCTCAGGGCTTGGAAGAAGCAGCGGGTATGACAGCGTAGCTGCAGCAGGGGCTGGCCGAAGGGTCACAGAGATTGGGAGAGGAAGTGTCCCCAAGGCTGGAAGAGGGCCGGTATGGCCCTGGAAAGGAGTGTGCTAGCTGTAGGCCTGGGAGCTTGCTCTGGGACAGTGGTAGACCAGGTTGCTGAAGAGACAGAGTGGGAACCATAACTTCAGAGACCATGCAGCCAGGGCAGGGCATTCCACACTTCTGGTTTCCTTTTGGCACCTGTTGACTGACCTAGCCAGGAGGAGTGCTTCCCTTTTGTAGCAGAGTTCTTGATAAAGTGTCATATTCCCTCATAGAGATGATAGAGCCAAGCAGAAGATAATACAGTGAAATGGATTCAGAAGTGGTCAGGCGGCCTGACTCCAAGGTGGTCAGTGGCCCAGCCCCGGGAGCTATGCTTGGCAGCCCCAGGCTAGTGAGCACTCTGATCAATGGTGTGGAGAGGCATAGATGGCATGCTCCTGGGACTGACAGAATACAGCAGGTTGGCAGAGAGGGAGTTTGGGATGCCCACCATGCAGGTTGACAGTGAGTGTCATGGTAGAATGTGTGGGACTGAGTCTCACAAAATGAAATTCCTCAGGGTTAAATGTAAAAGACCTGAATTTGGGTATGAAACTTTTTTTTGGAACAGATCTGAGATTTGTTGTGGCCCCCAAGCTCAGTAGGAAGCAGCAGGGGCATGTGACAACTTGGGCTGCATTCAAAGGGACCAGGCTTCTGGGAATAAGGACATGATGCTCTCCTGGGCCCTGCCCTGCTCAGATCTCATGAACCCTTGTGCTCAGTTCCAGGCACCATGGTTTAAGAGGGCGGAGAGTATCTGGAACAGGGCAGGCAGCGTGGGGAAGGGTCTGGGGTTCATGATGGGTGAGCATAGTCTGAAGGCACTGGCCGTGCTTAGCTTGGAGAAAGAGAAGCCTCAGGGACAAGGAGATCGTGTCTGAAGGGCCATCACAGACTAGGAGAGAGCAGACTGGTTTTTCTCCAGAGGGTGGAGCAAGGAATGATGGGTGGTGCCTCTGCAGGCTCTGATTCAGCTTCCCCAAATCAGGGGCTCACTCAGGAGCTGCCAGACTCCCCTTCCGGGTGGGGGTCTTCCCATCCAGGCCAACACACCTACTGGTCAGCTGGGTCATTGTGGCGATTCCCTTTATTGGGCGTGCATCAGGTGGCCGCTGAGCTCCCGTCCAGCTTTCCACCACAGAGATTTGGTGCTTAATCCATCGCCCTCACTTTATAGACACGGAAGCTGGGGCCCTGAGCTGGTCACAGCTAGGAAGAGCTTTCCATTGCTTGGACCAGTGCCTTGTCAGTGGGAGGAACTGCCTTGGGTGATGCACATTTGAATCGTGGGTGTGCAGCTTAGTACCTGGGTGACCTTGGCCAAGTCACAGTCCACACAGTAGAGGCCATGATTCCCTCCTGGGTAAAATGAGGGCTTTGTGCAGGGTCTCTGTGGTATCCTCCAGTCTGAGGCTGCCTGGAGTGAGCAGCACAGTGTCGTCACGCGTTCCATTGACCAGGGCAGGCCGTGACTCTGCTGGCCAGTGTTAAGATGGAATTTTGCCTGTTGTGACTTATTTAGTCACTCTATTTCCTAACCTAAAAATATCTGTGCTCATTTTTACATTGATTTGAGGACTTTTGAGAAGATCTACTTTCTCTTTGTATTCTGATTTTTTAAAAAATGCTCCCTTTTTTCCAGCATTGCCTAACCTCTGTGACGTTTGCTTTCCATCTTGTGTTTTTTCTAGTCTGGACCCTTTCCTCCTCTCTGCCGCCCTCTGCTTTGCACCTTTCTTCTCCTCTCAGTCTCTTAACTCTCCTCTCTCTCTCAAGGTTAGAGTTTTACCTTATGCCTTTTCAAGAACTTACTGTTTTTTGGTTTTGGGGGTTCTGTTCTGCAGCCCCAGGTTCCTCCCAGAGTGCCCCCAGCCAGTTTCCATTGAGGCTCTCCTGCATGACATGCCCTTCCCCAGCCTGGCCAGCATACCCTCTTTGCCTGCTGGGAGACACTACAGGGGGTCTGCAGGGGGAGAATCATTTGAAAGAGAGAAAACATTGAATTGTTCCTTCCCCCTTCTCCCTCCGAATGCTAAGATGTCAGCTGGCTCACATTTGCCTGAACGTCCAGCTCCGCTCATAAATCTCATATCACATCCTGGCTGCCTCTCTTGGGAGAGTATGGGAGACCTCTCTTATCCATGTATTTCCCCTCTGTGGCTTCAGAAGTTATAACCAGCAATGAGAACTGCAAAGTACAGGGAGAAGATTTAACTTGGGGTACCTTGGGCAGTAGTGAGCTCCCTGTCACTGAAAGTACTTGAGTCCCTTTCAGGGTTGCTGTAGAGAGATTGCTCATGTGGGCTCAGATTACATTATCCAACTTTCAGAATCAAAGATTCTGTGATTTGGTGGGGAAACCTTTGAGGAGTCTCCTCCATTTCATTCTAAAACCCAAGTTCTGAACATTTCCGACCTACAGGGGTGTCGGGGATGTTAGGGTGAGTCTTCCTTGGTGTGAAGCCACATCTGCCCTTGGTTCCACTCCAGCTGCTAGGAGGGAGGGCACACAGACCAAGACCATGGGTGGCAGGACCCTTGCCCTGGAGGCTTTGGCAGAAATGATTCTTGGTGCATTGATAATTAGTGGGAGTCAAAGTCCTACCTTCCCAGCCTGGGACTTTGGCTTGGCCGGGGAGCTGATGAGGCTTAAATCACAAAGTGGAGGGAACTGGCCTCATCTTAAGGCCATGTGACCTAGAACTCATGGAGGAAATTAAGGACCAGCCAGAAGCACTTTGGTGCGTGTTCAGACTATGAGCCAGTAGCAGACAGAGCCCTGGGCTCTTGGGGGAGATGCAGAGTTTAGAGAAGACATGACCTCTCCCCTCCTAGAGCACAGAGTCTAGTAGGGATAGAAAGCACCATGTTACATCAGGCATCCATCAGTGAGGGCTGAACAGAATATGTAAGGCCTGGGGAAGTTTCCAGGGATGGGATCAGAAAGACTTCATGAAGGAGGCAGCTGCTGAGTTGGACTCTTAGGATGAATAATAATTAAACCAGCAAAGAGGGGGAGTGATACCAATCTAGGCATACAGAAGAGTGTGAGCAAAGGCATGGAGGTGGGAAATCTCAGGACATGTTTGGGGAATATGGGGACTCTAGGTATAGATAAAGCTAAGAAGGCTGGGCAGTACCAGATGCCTCAGTACCAAGGATGGGGGTTGAACACATTTGGGCACAATTCCAGAGCCACTAACGGATTCTGCACAGAGGCATCATGTGACATACTGGCGTACATGAAAACGCTTGAAATTTGCATGCCTCCAAATATAGGCAGCAGGGCTTCTCTTGGAGTCACACACTTAGAGTCAAATTTTAAAAACTTCTGAACCAAAAAAAAATGTTTTATTTATCTTTGGGCCTTAAAGATTGAGATTTCATTGACTTAGGGCTCCCCTGGATGAGGAAACTGCCTTCACTCATGCATCTCAGCACCTTTTCTCCGATTTCCAGAGCCTGAGTGACTGCGATGGCCCGATAACCAGGACTGAAGTCTGGTAGAGTCAGGCCAGCTTACTAAACCCGGGGACCACTTGGTTCTCATGCCTTGTACATAATAGGGACTTAATAAATGCTACATTCACTCAGATATTCAGCCGTCACAGCTTCCCTGCGTAGCCACAATAGACTGTTGCCCATCAGATCCAGAACTCTCAAGGACTTATCCCCTCCAAGGCCATCCCACATGACCTCCGCCAACCCTTTAAGACATATCCTTCTAGTCACAAAGTGGGCTGAGCCTGGGGTAGTAACTGGATCTGGGGCAACCCCAAGGAAAGCTGGGAAGGGCAGGCCCTGCGCCTGTTAATGACCAACTGCCCTGAAAGAATTTAAGAGGAAAGGGGTCATAGTTGGGGGTTAGGAGGGTGGCAGTGGTTCATCACATGACTGTCACTTACTGGAGGAAGTGGGTTGGGGTCTGCTGGCAAATGGGGTGTGGGGAGAGCCTCTGTTTCATAAAATAGGTATTTTTTAATATAAGGAGGGCACCACAGAGCAAAAGTGGACCCCCTTTTCCTAGGACACCTGTTGTCTGGCTGCCTTTGACATTTTGAGAACTGTAGCTCCAAAGAATTGGTTACCCTGGTATGTAATCCTCTGGATTCTGTTTGATGCATTTAAAAACATGATTCCGAGAAGGGGTGCCCAAGGGGCTGGTGACACAAAAACGTTAGGAACCTGGGGCCTGGAGAATGAGGGTCAGCTTGGGAATGTTGTTTTCTTATTGGTTTAAGGTTCGTTTTGTTGGTCATGAGTTTGCTCCTCCTCCTAACGACGCCTTGGGTTTGTCTCATGCCTTTGATATTGTTTGTGTAGATGTTGTGTAATCTGTGACTGATAATACATCTGTGTGTGTGTTTTATTTTTAGAACTTTGTAGGCTCGAGTCCAGTGGCTGATTTTTCTGCTATTAAGGAACTCGATTCCCTGAACAATGAAATAATGGATCTGCAGAGGTACGTGAAACAAGATGGAGGCAAGCTTCTTTCTTCTTCTGATGCTAACTAAAGGCCTGGGAGGGTCCAGGCCCTCGGGGATCATTCCTCACCTCCCTGCAGGGGAACCAGGCCCTCAGCATCATCCCTGCTGGAGAAAGAAACTGGGTGTAGCTGCTGGGCTCCCACACCAGGGCTCTCTCAGGCTCCAAGCCTTGTATTTTTTTTAAAACTTGACTTTTCCTGGCTTAGTGGGACACCATCAGTTTCATTATGTTTCAAGAATATAGATTCAAATAGGCAGGGCTGGTGTTTTTTTTAAGACTAAGCAGTAGAATGCAATACCTCTCCTCTTCTGCCCCACCCCCAGCACAAGAGAGAAAAAGTATTATTAGCCTCCCTTCTTGTGAAGAAGTAGAGATGAGGAGAAGGACCCCAGCTTTCCTGGGGTCACATTGTGTCACAATTGTCACACAGTCATTCAGTCTTTGTTAAGAACCTACTGGGTGCCAGGTGTGTTAAGCTACAGCCCAGCCTCCCCTAGGATGCTTCTGTTGAGGTCAGCAGTCACTGGGCTAGCCTGCCTTAGGCTCGTTTGCCGGTTGTGCTTCTTCTTTGGGGCATCCTAGTATGAGCTCCTTTGAAGTTCATTGTTGATCAGTCTGAGCCTCTTGACCGGTCCTCCTGAGACTTAGCATGGAAGAGATCTGCAGGCTGAGTGGCCTAACTGGAAGAGAATTGGGTTTGATGTAGAGGGACGGCTCTGGGTAAAGAACATCTCTGCTTGGGGCTGTGCTGCCTCAGAGGTAGGGGCCCCCAGCTGAGACGTTTGGGATGCTCCTGGGGCTTTTCAGTGATGAGCCCTTTGTCCTGTTATGCCCCCATCCATGCGTCTCTTTGTTGCCATCACCCACTCAGTAAGGCAAGTACCTCTAGCAAGACCGAGGTGGCCAGGAGTCACCTTCCCTGCCTTGCAGGAATTGGCCAATTCCATTGTAAGCTCCTTCGCTGCCTTTACTGATGAATGATTTCTTAGTGGCAGTTTAAATGGTGAGTGTAGTACCAGCAGAAAACAGGTCATGAGTAATATTTTAATCATTGTTCTACATCTTATACAAACATAACAATAGACTGTTGTCACTCGTCATGGCTGAGTGGAAAGGACAAGGGATTTGGAGTTGTCAGGCCTTGTTTCCAATTCTAGCCTTAATATGTACGTGACCATGGGTCAATCCTGCCCCTTTCTGGGACTTGGTTTCCTCATATGTAAAATGAGATCTAGTAGGGCCCCTCCTGCTGTGACCCCATGGTAGCTTCAAGAAATGTAGGCCGTCCTCACAGTATGATGGGCTGCCCCCAGCTTTCTTCTTTGTGAAACCACATATAGTTTTCCCTATTGAGAAGGTCACATTTCTCTAGTGCTTTCCTCAGTCACCCTGATGAGGAGATCAATGTGGCAGGGATCATTATACCAGTTTTTTGGAAGTTGAGGAGATCTCTAAAGAGCAGTAAAATGACTTGTCCTGTTTGGGAGACAGTTAATGTCTGGTCCACAATCCCCCTTGAATCCTCTCGCCAGCATCCCCCCTCCACGCCCCCCTGTCCCAGCCCTAGTGACCAGCTGCAGCAGAACTCCCAGTGCTGGGGTGGAGGGGTTGGCAGAGGATGGGGCGTGGGCAGACGACGGATGTGTGTGACTCGCTCTCGAGTGAACGTCATTTTCTGGAAAATCCCCTTTGAGCATTTGGAAGCTTTGATTCCATGACTTAACATGAAGGGAAATATTTTCCCTGAGCCTTCGTGTTTCTGATCATTCTCATTTATTCTCATTCCCATCACCCGTCACCTTCATTAATGTCATCGACAGGCTTCTCTTCCCCTGCTAAGTTAGGCTTATTCAGTTCCGTTCGCTGTTAGGAGTGGCTGTGTTGGGGCCCAGTGGGGCCTCGGCTGGCTCCAGCCTAACGGGTTTGGTGCAGACTGGTTTTCACTCCAGTGAAGGATGGTTCTCCCTGCTCAGTGACTCAGCCTTTCCCTTTCTGTTCTCCCTCCATCCCTCCTTCTTTCTTCTCTTTCTTCCCTGTATCCTCCTTTTCTCCTTCCCTCCCTCCTTTGTTCCCTTCTCCCTCTGCGTCCTCCCCTTACCTCCTTCCTTCCTTCAGCCTCTTCCTCTCTCCCTGGGGTTGCTGATAAGAGAGCTGTCTTGATACCGGGGAAGCTGATACTTAGCAGTTGAGGACAGGGGCAGTCATTAGCTTGAAGTCTGGCAAAAGTTTGCAGGCCTGTGCTGAGCTCCCAGCCCAGTGTGTCAGATCAAGCACTTCCATCGAATTTGAACTGCAATCCTCCTTCCTTCCTGTCCTTAGAATCACAACTCATGGGCTCTTCTCCAGGAGGAAGCTTCCCCAGGACTCCCCTGGTCTGTAGCCCCCTCCTCGTCTCCCGCGCCCCTGGCCTTCTGCATGAGTCTCTTCTTCTTGTCTCATGCGCTGGGGTGTATTTTTAGCCGTATGTGTACATTCTGACCCCCATGACAGGACTGCAGATTCTAAGACCTTTACTTTTATAAACCAGGCATCCTCCTCACTCTAGCCGTCAGCGTATAATAGCTGCTAAATGCATTTGTTTTGTTTGCTTACCAGGGGAAGGACCAGACTCACCTCTGCTTGGGCCCAAAGGGAGGCAGTCTTACCAGTAGGAAGCTTTGGGCTTTAAAGGACAGTTTCCTCACAACTGTCCAGTGAAGCAGAGAGGCCACAGGTTATTTCCATTTTACAGATGACTAAACTGAAGTTCCCAGAAGGAACATGACCTCCAGCTACTAAATGTCAGAGCTGGGACTGAAACTTAGGACATTCCATGCCAAAGCCAGGACGGGCCGACTCAGCGTTCTTAGGGGCATAGTGTCGCTCTGTGTGGGGAGGAGGGCAGTTCCCTGTTGCTGGATGTCTTCAGGCAGAGGTTATGGCATGGCCTGTGGGAAGGGCAGCAGAAGGGAGTTAGTTCATGCTTCAGGTTGAAGCTGAACTAATGGGTGCTTTCTACCCTGTTCTTTTTTTTTCCCCATAAAAATTAACAAATTAATTATCTACAAGCACTTATCTCTCCTTTCCACTGTCTCCCCAATTGAGCAGTTTTTTTAAAAGACCAGAACCTTTGTAACAAATGTACATTGTCCAACAAAACCAGTTCCCATGTTGGCCATTCTTGAAAATTGCTGTCTTGTTCTACTCTCTTTGGCTCCGTTTATATAGGTCTTCTTGGTTTCCCCTGAAACATTTGCCATTCCATTCTTTGTCCTCCCCTGCGGGTGGACACCCCTTGGGGTTTCAGTCTTGCTGTACTGCAAAAGACCTGCTGTAAACTGGTGGATCTTTACCTTCTTTCTTAGATCTCTCTGGGGGACAGGCCTAGTGTCAGAGATGTCAGAGGGAATACCCAGTTGGAAACTTGATAATCCAGAACCCCCTAGTACCCTTATCAGGAGGGTTGGTGGTTCATGGACCCATCTGCCCCCAACACCCGGTGACCTCTGATGAACTTTAAACTCAATTGGAAGGATTTATTTTTGTATAGACATAATGGGGGATGAGGGATGGGGAGCAGCAGTGGGGAATTGTCCCTTAATGATTCTTTTGCATTAGTCAGATAGCTTATGTTAGTCCAAGAGACTTAAGGGATGGTCAGTGAGAGTAGTTTCTTTACCAACATGAACATTTCCAGGGTCTGTGCCTCTTTCAGGGTGGATCCTGACACGCAACATTTCCTTCTATGATTGAGGGTTGGCTGATTGCCAGGGCCACTCTTGCTGTAGACAGGCTGGTCCTCAGGGAGCAGATTGTCTCTTATGGGGCTGGTTGATGCCTAAGGATTTTTCAAGGCAGATCCTGTTAGAGGTCAGGCCCTGACAGAGTCCTGAGAGGGCATGCCACACCATCATCTTCCTCCACAGCAGAAGGGACCAGAGGCAGCTCTGGAATTCTGGGCAATGATCCCTTTTGTTCTTATGAAAAGAGAGGTTGAAAGGTGGTGGTAAGACAATAGGATAAAGAACAGGCTGTGGTTTTTCAGCTTCTTTAGATGAACATTTGACTTGAATTCGAGGATGGGGAGTTCCTGGCCTGCGGGTGAAATTCACTGGGTCATTGGTAATACCGGGAGGGGATCATTGGGCCTTAATAGTTACAGAAACACAGTAGAGATTTAAAAAACAAACAACTTATTCTTGTGACTTCATTTGTATAGGGAGCTCTCTGGAAGAAACCTCCCCAACCAGTGCAGGTCAACACCTCCCCTAAAGCAATGCAAAGTAATCCGTTCAGAAAGAAAGCCTTAGCCTTAACGTTCTCAGCAGTGTCCAAAGGTAGGAGCTAACAGTCTGCTGCTTGTTGGGAGGAAAGCCCCATTGCAATGCCTTTCCTTATTGGCTTCTCTTCCTTAGACTAAACCCTCGATGGCATCTTAGATGGGTCTTATTTTTGCTGTAGTCAGTAAGTTTGGAGGAGCCCAACTGGTTGATTCTTTAGATTGTCAAGTTATCAAAATTTATACATTGCCTGTGGGAAGAGAATAGCCTCCAGGCACTTGACAAATGAGACATTTATAAATAACTAAGTTTCTTGGGGAACAAAAAAGAAAAGGAAACCAAAAAATTACATTTGGTTAGAGCCTTGCAGTAATTCTCTTGCTGCCTTTCCCCCACTGTCATTTCTCCTGATTCCTCCCACTCACAATTGAAGCCTTCCATGTAGCAAGGAAAGACATTTAAGCTACGCCAATGTGCACAGTTCCCAGGCTCTGGACACATGGGCCTTCTGAGAAGAAGCCAGCATGTTTCATAACCATGATTCTAACAGTCACTCTGCTACTGCTTTGGTGACGAAGAAATAGAACAAGCTCCCTGGAATCTGTTTCTCTGAGCAAGAGGGTAAGTGAGTGTATTGGGAGAAAGGGCCCTGAATTGGGGTCAGAACACCCGCGTTCTGAGACCAGTTTCTGACTTACTGTGTGGACTTCTGCAAGTCAAGTCAGCAAGCATTTATGAAACACCTGCTGTATGCTAGGCCCTCTGCTAAGTGCTGGGGATACAAAGAAATGCCAAACACAAACCCTGCCCTCCAGGAGCTCACATCCTGATGGTGGAGACCACATGTGAACTGGTAGGTCTAAGTTAGATATTGACAGAATAATTGGAAATCGTCTTGAACATCACTAAGATTAGGGAGGACAGCAGAGACCTTGCTGAGGCTGGTGGTAAACTAGGAGGCAGAGAGGAGTGGGTGTGGGGAAGGAGGGGATCAGACCAGGTATTCTGACCTGAAGGACCCTTTGAGCTCAGATTGTCTCAGATTCACTTATCACGGTTAGGTCAGCCTTGTCTTTCTTTAATTTACAGGAGAGCTTCAGTCCCCCTGCCCCTCAGACTGAGCTCACCTCGTACTTTGAGAAATTTGAGGCTTACCTCTTCTCCCTCCTTCACTGAAGAACTGACTAGTCTTGTCCAGATTGACCCTCGAGGGTCCCTGCTTGGAACCTTGATCCCATTCCTTCCCTTTACTTTCTTTATTGTGGGATTATAGTGTCATGGAGCTGGAGCCAGAAAAGGCTAAACCACAAAAGGTGGTTCTCTGACTCCAGAGCCCAGTTCTCTTCTGACTCTACTTACCTTATTTGTTCCTTTTCCCTCATTCTGCTGCCTACAAACATACCCAGACATCCTCCAGCAACAACAATAATCATAATTATTATTAATTGTTATAAAGTTGTAGCTAAATATGTTGAAAGACTTATTGGAAACTTATAATCAAAGCTGAATGGGAAGAAGATGTTTAAAGCAAGTCCCATATACATAACACCCTTCTTCATTAATACTGTATGAATTTTTCTCTTATGGTCTACTTTTGGAAACTGTAAAATAGACTGTGAAAGAAAAACCCAGCTTCAGTGACCCAAGGGTTCAGTGACCCCAAGGCAGCTACAGAAAAATCAACACTTCTTCACCAAATAGAAGGAAGATGATTAACATCTATCTTTTAGTTCAGGGCGCGTGGTAGGCACATCAGAAACCTGCAGAAACACCTTGGAAATAAGCAGATGACATTTCACTAAGGAAGAGTAAAGCCTGATAACAGGTACATACCTTTAGATCAACTGATCAGGCATTAAAAAAGATTAGATACCTACCATGTGCTGGGTACTGTGCTAAGCACTGAATTTGTCAGCTATAATGGAGTTACCTCTGGATGGAGCCAATGAAGTGAGCAGAGTTCAAGGATGGAATCAGAAAGCCCTTTGTGAGTGACCGCTGCATGAGCACAGCTAAAAGAAGCATTAGACTTAATGAATGGATGGGCCCTGCAGATTTGTAGGGCGGGTAGGTGGTCATTGTTGCCAGAAATCACAAGAGGGTTAAGGACTCTGGATTTAGTGACCAGTATAGATGATTAAAGGAAATGGCAGGAACTGTATACACTGAATACGCTGTTTTGGAACCGGACCATTTGTACCACCAGTTGTCCTCAACATCCTAGATATAGTGTTGATCCATGAAAACTTCGAGGAAACTTTTCAAAGATGACCTCTTAGTATTCACAATAAAAACAAGAAGTGACCAGAATGCATGCATTCAGAGACCATTAAAGTGCTGCGGCAGCTGGATAAAATATGTGTTGTCCCTGTAGTCTTGTCTTCTCCTGGGCTCGTGCTGCGAGCCTGCGGAGGATCAACCACCGTCCCGACTGTTGTAGAGTTGTTTTAGTCATATCTAACTCTTCTGGACCCCATCTGGGGTTTTCTTAGCAAAGATAGTGGAGTGGTTTGCACTTTCCTCTCCAGCTCATTTGACAGATGAGGAGACCGAGGCAAACAGGATGAAGTGACTTGCCCAGGGTCAACCAGCTTGTAAGTGTCTGAGGCTGGATTTGAACTCTTGAAGACTAGTCTTCCTTACTTAAAGTGTTATGGTCGATGCACAGCACCACCTAGCTGCCGTCCTAAAACAGATTCAACTGCAGTAAAGAGTCAGCACGTGTTGAGAGCATTTAACTTATAAGAATAATAAAATGGCAGCTTGTTACAGGACCGTTTTAGTCAGACACTTGTGGAAAAACGTGAGAAAGATAGAAATAGCTGATGTTCCCCATGATGCTTGAAGTTCCACAAAGCCCTGTTCTCATGGGCCTTGCTTCACCAGGCATCCTTACTGAAGGCTTTTGTAATCCTTGTGCAGATGAGAAAACCGAGTCTTGGAGATGGAAAAGTGAAAGATGGCTAGCTCATTGGTCATCGCATTAAGTATCAGAGGTGGCATGGTTGGACCTGTGGCTTTCGGACCACAAGTCCTGCATTCTTTTTTTTTTTTTTCTTTTTGGAGGGCAGTTGGGGTTAAGTGACTTGCCCGAGGTCACACGGCTAGTTTTTTGTGTTAAGTGTCTGAGGCCGGATTTGAACTCAGGTACTCCTGACTCCAGGGCCAGGTGCTCTATTCACTGCGCCACCTAGCCGCCCCTTACAAGTCCTGCATTCTCATTTGGTTTTCCCAGGTTTCATTGACTCAGCTGTGTGTGGGATAAAGACCCCAAAGACCCTTACCCAAATAAAACACAAAGGTTTCTCCAGGTAGAAACAGAAGCTATTTATTCCTATACAGGTCTAGTGAGAGTTGGGCGTCACCCACCCAGAACATACTCCAGCATAGGGAGGCAAAGTACAAAACCAAACAAGCAGTTTTATACCCTTGTACAAACAATTCTAGGACCACTCAAAAAACCCCTAGTAACCGGACCTTCATTCCCATCACTGGGAAGGTGTGTCCTTACAATCCTTATGCCCAATACAAAATTATCTATCAGAAGTTTTACCAAAAAGCAGACAGCTTACAGAAACACCCAGCAGACATATTATTTGTTGCAAAAAGAAGGCAATTTCTAGATCACTTGTTGCTTTTCTTACTTACCAAAGACAGGCACCCAGCAGACATGTTATAGAAAAGTAAGATTTGGGCCTGTCAAGACGAAAGCCTAGCTCAAGTTTGGTGACTGTCTCCTTTACTTGATGAGAATATTTTCACTTGTCCCACTCAGCTGTTGCCTGAGACGATTGTTCTAGAGCTCCCCTCCTTTTCATCCTACTCCCAGTCTCCATCTTCTCATACTCCACCCCAATCTAAAAATCTTCACTCTTGATTTTTACAGTCAGTTTATGTGTTGCCTTCATAGGACGTCAACCACCAAGCTCAGATGCTTTGCCATTGGTTGTAATGTTAATGAGATATGAGATCTTCCCTGCCTGTTAATAGGCCTCATGTGAAGCTCATGAAAGGAAGCTTGCTCTTAGGAAGGCTTTCCCACTTTTTGCTAATTTATAATTAGGCACTGAGTCAGGAGACTCTGGGTAGCCTTTGAGGAGCCCCCAGGCTTTGAGAACCCCAGATGTTGGTGCTTCTCTTCCTGGTAACTATATGTGCATTGCCTCAATTAGACAGTTGGATCTGTCTGTTGATCTGTGCTAATTTCTCAGACAGTGAGAAGCCCCTTCTGGGTCTTTATTTCTCTGCTTGCATTTTTCTCCGTTTTCTTTGTTTGGATTTTCTCTGAATTTCAGGGTGCTGACTTTTCCTCTGAACTAGTGAATGTAATTTAAAAAGATTGTTGACCCCTTGAACATCTTTCCTAGTAAAGCAGATCTATGAGCCTGTGCCAGCAGCCATCCTGGGGATGCCAGCGTGGTTGTTGCTATACAGGGTCCTCACAGAGTGTGCTATTTTGGGCAGTACAGGCTAACCTTTCACTTGAACCTGACCCAGATATAGATGGTATCTCTGCTCTTTGAGTGTTTAATGTTCATTATGCACTTTAATTCTCTTGGCTAGAATCTTGCCTTTAACCTGTTTGCCTACAGCACATTGGATAACATTAGAAGCCCATCATATTTATGGGTCAATGTATATGGGTCACCTTTATAGAAGGTCATATT
The DNA here is from genome assembly GCA_028646575.1 of Pseudocheirus occidentalis. Lineage (NCBI taxonomy): Eukaryota > Metazoa > Chordata > Mammalia > Diprotodontia > Pseudocheiridae > Pseudocheirus > Pseudocheirus occidentalis. The sequence goes on from CM053593.1 coordinate 21,714,313, forward strand.
TCTGGGGCATTCTTGGCTGAGCCCTTGACACCCCCAATATCACTCTTCTTGGAGATTTCCTGCACATAACCAAAGGGAGAACACTGACGTGTACAAGGGCCTAGAGAAAATGTGTCATGTGCCTCTCTGCTTCCTTTTTGTGCTAGTATTTTGGCAAGTTGTGGAGTGATGGCATCGTTGGCTAAAACAACAACACACCTTCCCCCACACCCTTTTGGACTTCAGAATTTGGGGTTCTGATTTTATTGCTTGAGCAAGACTGCCCCCTATGATTATCAGTAATCTTTGGTTGCTGGATCTAATGACCTCTTCTTTGTGCTCAACCTCTCTGACCTCTGTACCTCATTGGACACTGTTGCCCATCCCTCCTCCTCTGTGATTTTCTCTTACCTTACTTTCCACAACAGGACTGTCTTCTGGGTCTCTTTCTACCTGACTAGGTCATCATCCATTTTCCGTCCCTACGTGTGGGTATCCCCCATAGTTCTTTCTTTACACTTCTCTGTCATCTTCTTTGTTCCCAAGGGTTCAATTATGTCCATGTAGACGACTCTCAAAGGTATATATCTAGCTTTAATATCTCCTCAAGTTGTCTTGCATCACTATCTTGCTAGACATCCCTTTTAAGTGTCCCATATTCATCATTTCGAAAACAGAGCTCATTATTTCCCCCATAAACCTACCCTTTTCCCAAATACATTTTCTTAAATCCTTCTTTTCATCCAGGTTTATAATCTTGGATTCATTCTTCACTCTTCCCTTTCCTTCAACCCTAAACCAAATAATTCCCAGGCCTTGCTTATTCAATTTTCACATCACATCAGTCACCTTCTAACCCCTCATGTGGTCTCTTCTCTAGTTCACAGTCATTACTCTACTTTGCACCTCTTTTGAAGACTCTCAGCTTGGCAGCCCAAACTCTTACGGGATTGGCAGCTGGAGGTAGTGAAGATCCACCCTTTCTCCTCTGCTTTGCCTTCGCTTCTCTCTCAAGAAGAATGACCAGCTCAGGAGCCCATATCCTTTCCCTTTGCTCCATCTCTCTTGGTTCCCTTCATGCCACTTGGTTGTGTTGGGAAATCGCCAGCTCTCCTAACCCTACTGGATTTGCTCTCTACCTCCTTACCAGCAGACTTGCCCCTATGAGTATGGTCAGCCCTTCCCCTACTTTTTTGGTGACTGTTGTCTTCCACCACTAGAATGTAAGCTCTTTGAGGGCAGGAACTAGCATGCTTTTATTTGCAGAAGTAAGTGTTGAGTCAGGCTTAGTATGGGAGGTGGCACATAGCAAGCCCTTAGTAAACGTACGCTCTGTCTACTGCACGCCTTTTGGTGTGACGGCAGACTTTCATGCCTTACCGTCTTCCCTGCCGCTACACCCGTCCCCCCTTTGGATGCTGCCTTCTTCCCTGCTGAAGTCTGAGAGGCGTGTGAACTCCTTGAGAGCAGAAACTGACTCCCCCAGCTCTTAGTCCTTAACAAACACTTTCTCTTGAATTCGTCCCCCCCCTTATCTGGACCATCACAGCAGTCGGCTCATCTGTTTTTCTCCCTTTTATTCATCAGAGTAGTGATTTTACCCTTCCCTCCTCCCCATGCCATGTAGTTTCCTGGTGGCAGGGCTGGTTTGGGGTGTGTATCTTGATACTTCCTAGCACAGGGCCTTGGCACACAGTAGATCTACACACATTGCTGCAGATCTAGTGTTCTTTTCACCCATGCTGGGTTGTTCCTCCTGCCTTGGAGGTGTAATTCTCTACATGGGACAGTGACTGCTCTAGGGTCTCGTTGCCAGACTCAAAGCTCCCAGGATGGTCAAGGTGAATTAAAATCTGATCTCTGACGGCGATGGCGTGGCGGCAGTGGCAGCGGCACCAATGCCTTATAAAAAGAATCCTTTTTTTAAAACCATAATTCAGAAAATCCTGTTTCATATTATGTAGAAGATAAGTTTCACCATAGGAGACTTCTTCCTTCTGCCTCCAAATGAATCAATGCCATATCCTGGTTTTGTTCAAACTATGCCTTCCTTTCAGAAGAGCTGATGTATAAAGACTGACTTACAAAACAGGTAACTGTTTACAAAGAGGATGACTGACTTTACTGTAAATGATAAAGGGATTTTCTGCTTTTTTAACCTATTCAACCTCCCTTTCAATGGTGAGCATCCTTTGTGCCTGTAAATTGGACATTTTGGGTACAGTTAACTCTGGGAAGGGGGTAGAGTGGAGGCAAGAGTCTTCTGGGTACCTAAAGGGCCACTGCTATTTGCAGAACAATCAGAAATTAGAAGGGAAGTCAGTGGAAAATGTTTTGATCTCAGAACTTGATTTCTAGGGTCAAGTCTGTAGGAATCTATCTCATACATAAATTGAGAAGGGCCTCAATGGGAGGACATGCCAAAATGTGATTTTTAATCATGACTCCTTAAGTTTAGACATCTCATAGTATTGCCCATAACTTGTAAAAGAAATTCATACCACCCAACCAGGAAGCATTCATTAAGCTGTTCGAGTGTCCGGAACGCCATGTCAGGCTGTGGGGGAGGTTCAGAGTGGAGACATGGCCTTGCCCCTGTAGAATTTGATCTGGTAGAAGCATGTGACACAGATAGCCATATGATTAGAATACAGAATAATGCCTGAAAGGCACAAGCAGAAACAACATACAGAGTTGGGCCGGATGGCCAAGGAGAGAGGGAGGAAGAAGCCTTAGGGCAGTGGAGGAGGCCGATGGAATGGTGCACTTCTATGGCACTGAGGTGGGAAAGTGTGAGACACAGAGAATGTGGCAGGTTGGGTGGAGGCAGAGGACAGGCTTTGTACATCAGCCTGAAAAGGTAGGGTGGAGCTAAAAGCTGGGGGCTGCTGGCCTTGGATGGGTCCTTTGCTCAACCCTTGAATGTCTCCTCTGATCTTCTCTGTCCTGGTGTTGTCTAGGTCTGTGCACAGCAGGAGACCGTTTCTGGTGACCTGACTAGATGTGGGCAGGCGGTGGCTTTGTCTAGGCCCCACTTTCCTCATCTGCTTTGAGACAAAGAGCAGTAGAGTGGAAAGTAGATGATCGTGGGCCCCAAGAGGCCCCGGAGGTTTGCCAGCCTCCCCAGGTACAAAATCTCCTTGAACATCATGATCTCAGGGCCTTAGTTTCCTGTCACTCAGTGATCTCTGGGGTCTCTTCTGTCTCGTACCACGTACATGGTCCTGAGGGCCCCTGAGCACTGACATTCTGTCATCAGACAGTAAAGAGATGCTTAGCGTTCACTCGGGGATTTTGTGTCTTAAACATTTTGTTTAGTTCTTGGGTATAAGAATTACGCCTTCATTCAGTTCAGTGAGCGTGTATTAATCACTGCCAGTGTGCTGGGCATGTGGTGCTGGGTTATTGGGGAGACAGACTGAAAGAACACAGAGCTTCCTCTGCTCACGGAGCTTCTGTTCTCCTGGGCTTATTGGGAAAAGGTACCTTGAGTGCAGGGAGGTGGGGGAGGGGGCTGAGGTTCTCAGTGGCCTTTGGGTCATGCTAAAGCCTTCACAAAAGGCCCCATTGGATGCCTTTAAATTAGGTCACCTTGTGCCTCTGGGAAGCCATGTAGGCCCAGGAGCCCTTTGTGGAGTCCACTGCCCTCCCCCAACATGTCAACATATCCTCTGATTAAATCTCCTTCCTGTGACCTCCCTGATTTTCCTTGGCCTGCTCTTTGTTCCAGGCGGCAGAGTGTCAGTCTCAGCTCTTCATAGCCAGCCCTTTGGTGGGGTCTGGTGGTGCACCTCTCCATGGGGACTTGTCTCTTGGCTCTTCATCTCCATTTCAGGAAGGATGAGACACTGATCTGTGATGCCTGCCTTGCCATGTTTTCTTCCTTCATCCTCACCTGCCAGGAGGAATCATGAATTGAATCAATACTGGCCTTGCATGGGGGATGCCTCTTAGGGTTTGGGTGGGGGAGGGAAGGGTTTCCATGTGACTACTCTGGATGTGATGCAGCAGGACTGAAAACCCTCATCTTTTCAAACCAGGAACGAGGTGAAGACTTCCTGGAGTGACCCCTAGAATTTGTGGGAGCTTTACCTCTTTAGAGATTTTCATATCTTCTTAGTACAGTGTTGGTAGGGGTGAGAGAAAGCCCCTGGGGTGGTTTGTGCATGATAAATAGATTGAGGGAAGGGAGAAGCTACTGCAGCAGTGGTACAAATGGTTGAGAGACTGTTTAAAATCGCCCCAGCATTATCCTCCTGCTGATGAAACAGTGAGCGAGGAACCTCGGCCATCTCGGCCATCTCGGAGCAGACAGGAAATAATAGGCAGAAAGCTTTGTTCAGAGGCTAGGCTTTAGTGGTCTTGTGTACATGGGTCTAGATGCTCAAAATCGTTAGTTATTTCTCAGTTTAGAGTAAAATTCAAGGGCAGAAAGTAACGTAAATGTATTAGCCATGTAATGGTCTCTTAACACTTTCATTGCTTTGAATCACTGCAGTTTGGAGTAGTATGATTGGGTCTGTCTTCAGATTTGAGTCCTTAATGTGTTCAGTAACACAAGAAGAGTTAACAGGGGACAGACAATTCAATGGAGCTGTTATCCAGTTCTGAGGGGAAACCTGCAAGCCCCATCACAAGCCTTGTCTTAGTTCTGTCCTGAACCAGAGATATTGAGTGCTTGCTGGTCAGTGCCCCCTTAGCTGCAGGGTTTTTCACTTCTTTGGGGAGGCCGTGTGAAAGGCAGCACCTGGGCATTTCCCTCGGGATGGGCATGTGGGAGCTAAACTTTAAACTGGCCGCGGCTGACTTTCCAGTGCTAAATCTGGCCTTGTGTTTGAGGCTGGGGATGGGTTAGTGAGCAGGGCTTTCCAAATTAGTGGGCGGCCTGCTCATCCAGAGGGAGCAGAGGTCCCAAGCAGGAAAGTTTGATGCAGGCGAGATGATCGTTTTTTCGGTTTAATGCCGACTAATAGCTTGCTATGGGTTGTTGTTATTGTTTTTATCAATGAAAGCCCATCTTCTTCAGCTCCCTTTTCCTCATGATAATAGCTTACTGTGATCATTCCTGATAGAATGGAGCAGACAGCTCTTGGAATCTGGTTCTAAAATTTCTGTGTTTTCTAAAATTAGCAGATGCAAACAAGCCTCTTTTAAAGGAGCAGGAGGCATGAGCCAGCGTTCTTCCCCAGCTGCTGGGCATCAGACACTTTCCTTGGCATTCTCAGGGTTAAGTGCCCAGAGCCGATGCGGCCCCGCCCTCTCCTTCCCCAGCATTTCTCATTAGACAGGAGTTCCATAGCAACAGTGAGATCACCCAAGCCTGAGTATTTCATTGATTATCTTTTTTCTCCTTCCCTTTTTTTTTTAGCTCTTCTCTTTCCATTTAACCACATTTTAGAGAGCCCACTATTTTATAAAACCTGGTTTATGTAGATTTCCAATTCATTAATAGAGGAGGGTAGAAAATCTGCCCTTTCTTTTAAAATTTAATGTGTCACCAACCATGTATTTGAAAGGCGATTCTGGATTCGGAGGGTGGATGACCATCCCGGCCGTAGCTGATGTTCTCAGATATTCTTGCATTGTTTGCTGGTCTTCTAGGGAAAAGAACAGCGTGGAGCAGGATCTCAAGGAGAAGGAAGAGCATATCAGACAGAGGAGCAGCGAGGTCCAGGTGAGAGTGCTGGGAATGGCGGTGGAGCCCACAGGGGGATTCGCTTCCTGTGTGCTGTGGCATTTGGGGAAGAGAGCATTTGACTAACAAATGCTGTAGAACACAACATAGCAGCTTCTCTTTAGTTAAACGGTTCTTGAGGGCTCCGTGTTCTTGTCTGAATGGTGGTATTCATGTTGGCGAGTGTGTGTCAGGCTTTGCTCCTTCTGTCCCCCACATAACCCCATAATTGTGTATACAGAGACAGCAGGTAGGTCTTCCAACGGAGGTTTTGTGCTCTGTGGGGCAAATGTTGCCACATGCATATGATTAAACAGATTGATGGAGGCTCAGAGAAGTCACCTTCCTTCTTGCCAAAGAGAAATTGGTGGGAGTGGGAGTGTGTCTTTCCCTGCCCTGCCCCCAAGACAATATTTTCAAAGGATGCTGCTTTTCAAACTATCTCCATCATGTAAGGAAAAGATCCTCTAGAATAATTCCATGGAACCTTTTAAAATCAGCTGAGTCAGCCAGGATGCCCACAACAGAGATTTCTCTTACACCTGAGAAAGGGAGGTTTTCAGTCACATAGCATGTGAGGAGTTCCATCTTACACAGATGTGAGTGTGTGTGTGTGTGTGCGTGTGTGTGTGCGGGTGTGTGTGTGTTCATCCACATTTGTTCCTTCTGGACAGGACTATAGGGAGATAGGATAGTGCATTTGGCTTTATTATAGGCACCCATCTTATTTGGGCTTCCTCCTTACAAAAGGGTATGATGGATGGGCTCATGCTGACAGTGCATGGGCAGCAGCACTCTCAAGTGATTTGTCCCTTCACACTCTGCTTTCCTTTCAGATCCTATACATTTGGCCCTATTTGTAGCTTGGCTCCCTCAGGGGATTCACAGTTTGGATGAGTGAGAGCTCTAAGTGTTCCAATCATTGTGTGGGTGTTTATGTAGGACATCCCCCAGAGACTGTGGCCTGAGTGTGCTGAGATGGGCTTATGGGGAGGGAGCATCTGTTTGTCTGGAGAGGTCACTGATGGCTTTGACTGGCACCTAAAGATGATTCGGAACTCAAGATTCTCATCAGCATCCTTGTCTGCTTGGAGAAAGCCCTGATTCTGTGTTCTGTGAGAAGAGATAGAGAAAAGGCCCCAACATATTTGAGGGAGCAAGTCATTTTCTAACATGCAGAAAAGATCTTAGGAAGGGAAGGAGCTCAAGGAAACCCTTTTCTGAAATGGGAGGAATTGGTCTTTGCAAATCTTGGTGCTGTCCATTTCTAAACTGAGACAAACACTGCAGCAAAATCCATCCAAAGGTGGTTCAAGCCTTCCAGCCTGTTCTTCCCCTCTCCCTGGTTGGCTTGGGATGTGACTCTGGTAAAGATATGGTTTTCCAGGGTCATGATAGGATGGCATAAAGAAGCCAGAGGGGCAGGGAGAGGGAGCTTGTTTTCTTGTTGTTATGAAGGTGGCGAGTGTTTATTTTTAAACCTTCACTAGAAATTCCTCCGTTTTTACCTGCTTGACCAGCACCTCTGTGTATGTGAGTCTTCAGCTTTCTTATTCCCATATGATTGACTGAGGAAGTTGAGATTCCAAATTGGGAGCTAACTGAAGTGGTTTGTACCTGGCTCCTCAGGAAGTGTTTTTTGCCTGCAGAAAAACCAGGCAACAGTAATGAAGAAAGGAGTTGTCGTCAGAGGAGCTGAGCAGAGGCTTGGGTTAGGGTGTTTCATTACATGAAGCACAGCGCTGACATGGGTTTGTTCAGTCCTCTTGGGGAACAGGTCTTATGAGAGGATGGAGAAGTGGCCGTCACACATCACCTGCATGCCTCCTTCTCACTTTGGGCTTCCACCTTCTGAACAGGACAGAAGCCCCGACTCCTCCTGGCTCCCTAGGCTGCTCCCCCTCTGCTTCCTCGGGGGTGGTGGTGGCAGAGCTGGCCAGGGGCCTCCCTCAGACCTCAGGTGTCTGGACAGGCTGGCTCCCTAGCTTCCCGAGGAACAGGGGATGCTTTGACTTCCCTGCTGTGATGACCTCCGAAGGCCAGAGAGTGGCAGTTGTGCCATCTGACTGTCTCTGATGGTGTGGCCCCTGCTGACTTTTTGCTCATTGTTTCCAGGCCCAAAGGTAAACCCATTCCCTTCAAAGGTGCTGACTGGGAGTCAGGAGCCACCTCTTGCTCCCAGTGTACATTAATTTGAACACAGTGCATTGGGAGGGAAATGCTGGGCCTTGGGTAAGATTCTTGGAGCATGTGCGGCTGGGATCCCGTGTCTGGAGGGAGAAAGTCCTTCCCTTCGGTCTCCTTCCTATCTGCCTCCTTTGCTTTGTCTGTGGGGCCAGGCAGAGGACCTCTCCTGTGGCAATTCTGATTGTAAAAATTAAACATTCATGATGTGAATAAGGTGCAGTGGGACGAGGGCAGAGAAGAGAGAGCCAGAGACGGCATGGTCCAGGAAGTATGGGGGCAGGGTGGCGCTTTTCCTTTAACCGTCTCAGGAATCGGTCAGTGCATCCACAGGCCATTTTTGAGCTTTGAGGCCAAACCTCTCCCTCCTCCCCTCCTCCCCTCCTCCCCTCCTCCCCTTCTCCCCTTCTCCCTTCCTCCCTTCCTCCCTTCCTCCCCAGCCTTCCTTTCTCCCTACCTCCAGACTGCCTCCTTCCTCAGACACCCACAGCTCCTCATCTTCTGGCCATCCCTCTTCATTGGCCTGAGAGTCCTCCATTGAACAAGCACTGCTGAGGGCAGTGTGCCCAGGGCATATAGCAGGCATGTGAGGGCAGGAGGGAACTGAGCCACAAACCAAGATAAAAGGCTGGCTGGTTTACGTGTAACACAACTGTAACATAGAACAGAATGGAGGAGGGCATAGGAAAGGTCCAGACAAAAGCAGTCTGAGAGCGAGGAGGAGGAGGAGGATGCCAGGGGAACCTTGGGGCCAGCAGCCACCTCCAGCATCCTGAAAACGCTCCCCCCTTGTCTTTGCTCTCCTGGGGCCTTTGTGTCCTGCCTCCCCCCCTCTCCCAGCCAGGTCATCACTGTTTTAATAATAATAAGAGTCCACCTGCTATGTGCCAGCCAGCTGATCCTCACAACAACCCTGGGAGGGCAGTGCTGTGATTATCCCCATTTTACAACTGAGGAGATGAGGCAAAAGGGATGAAGTGACTTGCCCAGGGTCACACAGCTAGTAAGAGTGTGAAGCTGGGCTTGAACTCAGGTCTTCCTGACTCCAAGCCTGGCACTCTACCCACTGTGATGCTGCCCCTCCCTCGGCCTCTCTGACTCTGTCCTGATTTCTCTTCTCCCATTGGACCTTTCCTTTGGTGATTCCTTTCACAGACACTCCTCAGGGTTCTCCCCTCAGCTGTCTGCTTCTTTCTCCTCATTGTCCCATTGGAGATCTCGTCCTTTCTCGTGACTTCACTGGCATCGGATTGAAAAGGGGGCTGGCCCCAGGTCTGTTGCAGACTTTGGTGTGTGACCTTAGACAAGTCACTTAAGTCAAGTCCACAAGCATTTGTTAGGCAAGTACAAGCAGAAAGAAAGACTCTTCCTGCCCTCGAGGGTCCTGCGTTCTAATGAGGGGTGGGCTGAAGGGGCTCTGTACAAGGTCGGGGAGACAAATTCAGAGTTGGAGTGCAGCTTGCTGAGGAATGGAGAACGCTCTGTTAAAGCAGAAGCTGCCCAGCCCCTCAGAGGAAGGAGAGAAGGCTGCTGAGGGGAGGCAGAGAGTATATCAGAGATGGGAGCAGCTCCAGTGTTTCTTGAGGCTGTCTTTGTTTCAGAAGCCTGACGAAGCTCAGATTTCAGCTGCCCACTGAGCTTGATGACTCTCCTGTCCCACTACACCCTCACCTCCCATCTCCCTAAAGCCGACCTCATCTTCTCTAAGCGTTCCCCCTCCGAGCTCTCTAGCGAGAAGTTGGAAAGGCCGGGGTGAGACCCCAGCTTGGGACTGTGTGTAAAGTGCTCATGAACCACCAACTGAGGAGCAGCCCTTTCTCGTGGTGGATCGCCCACCATGGTCGACTTCCCCAGCGGCCTGTGCAGACACCATCAGAATAGCTTCCTTAGCAAACGGGATCTGAGAAGCTCGTAGTCTGGAGGGTGGTGTTCATGGGGCTATCTGTGAACGGGTTGCCATTGTCATTTATAATCCAGCTTCAAAGAGCTATGCGGGTTTGTCCTAATGTGCCTTTGGTGATCCCTGGCCATCCCCATCTCTGTGTGTTTGCAGCCCCCAGGCGAGGGGCCCTTCCAGAGACACAGCCTCGCCTGTTCTAGGGCAACTTTGACTTCAGAAGGTTGCTGGGCACCAAGCCTAACTCTGCTTCTTTGTCATTTCTGCTCTTTGCTCTACGTTCTTTCCCTCTGACATTCACCATGGCATCCCTTCAGCTCCTCGAATGTCGGCTGACGTGTTTCCTTCAGGTCACCCTTCCATGAGGGTCTCTTCCTGTGGCCTTCTGGCCTTTCTCTGGGCTGTGGTGCCTACTTTACCAGCTTTCCTGGGGGCACCTTTGCCAACCATTGTGTTGTGTGCTTGGCCTAGCAGCACCTTGGGATTTGTTCAGTGATCTCATGGCTGTTGCATCTTACTGTCTTTGTATAGCTCTCATTGTCTCTGGCAGGACCTCAAGTGAACACCATAAATGGTGGCTAGATTCTTGTAGAGAAAGGCGAGGAAGCATTGGGGTTGGTGTCAGTGGCATTTTTATGCATGGAATTGGAACCCTGGGCAAGCTCAAGTTAGTGACCTCAGAGCAGGAAGGCCTGGAGTCACCATGGGCAGGTCAGTCTGATACCTGAAAGGCCACTGGCCCATCGTCCTCTGTTCTCACATTCAGCTATTCTCACATTCAGTTAGCCCAGTCATGGACTCTTGAGATCTGGGAACTTGTTCAATAATTTGATAATGGTATTTCAGCATGATTGGCTTTCTCTGTGATCCTATTATGTTACATTTAAAAACCATGATTCTCAGGTGAGGAGGCCATAGGCTTCGCCTTCCTGAAAGGCCGGGGCACCCCACCCATGTGCTCAGAATTCAGGTGTGCTCTTAGGACATCCAAGTGGCCACACCTAGGGGTCAGAGGGCCAGGGTCTCCCCCACATTAATTCAGGTAAGATGGGCATTTCTGGACAGTGTTAAAATTGGAACATATAAATCAGGTTGTTTTCTCCTGGAGGAAGAATGGAAATTGGTTTAGATCTGCTATTCAAAGTAGAGCCTCCCTGCTCACGTGCCTGGGAGAAGCAAGGCCCTGTGCTCAGCTCTTTCTTTCAAGAGGTGAGAGTGCTCAGGGCGTGCCAGTGTGTGTACACTGGCACTTTTACAGATTGGTTTAGTTAAGGGGAAAGAATGAATGGTGGATATGGAATCAAAAGATTCAGCAGACTCTGGGTTGAGTCCTGACTCCTTCCCTTACCCAGCTATGCAGCCACGGGTAAGCCAGTGAGTCAGCGGGCATCTAATTAATGCTTAATACATGCCAGGCTCATGCTAAATGTTTAGAAAAACAACAGCAGAAAAAGCAGAAACACGGTCCTGGGCCTCAGTGGGAGCTATGCACATACAAGAGGGATGCCCAGTGGCTAGAAGGAGGGTACTAGCTCCCCAAGGAACTGGCAGGCGAAGGAGGCCTTTGAGTTGTCTTGAAGGAAACCCTGAAAGTAGAAGGCAAAGGTGAGCAGGGAGAGCATTCCAGGCATGAAGGTAAGCCCGTGCAAAGGTGTGGCAGGGGGGAGATGGATTCCACAGTGAGGCCTAACAAGACTGGGAAGGTGGGAGTCCGGGGCCAGGATGGGAAGGGCACACGTAAATGCCAGGCAGCTGTCAAGAGTTGTCCTGGAGGGCTTTACTAAGTAAGGAGATGGCAAGGTCAGAGCTGCACTTTAGGAAGATAACTTTGGCAGCTGAGTGGAGGGTGGCCTGAGGGGGACACAGACTTGGGGCAGGAGGACCATTGAGGTAGGAGAGTCCAGGGGCAGAGTGATGAGGGCTTGAACTAGGGCAGCAGCTGTGGGAGTAGAGAAGAGGGGTGTCAGGAAGGCAGAGGCCCCAGTGGCTGTGTGATCCAATTGGGGTGAGAGTAATGAATGGGGGAACCCGGGGGACACTCAGGAGGCCAGGTCACTTCCTCTGCTCTGCCGGCCGTGCCGTTTTCTCCTGCCTAGAGGAGACAGTTGGTTTGCCGCTTCTTCTCTCTGCTGGGGCCACACTCTGACTTTGTGAAATGAAGCCAGTGTGGGCCCCAAGGCTTTCCTACCCCAACCACACCCCCGACAGGCCCTTCTCGTGATCCTTTTCAAACTAGTACATGCCGTTCCAGTTAAGGATGCATGCTGAACCTTAAGAATAGTAACCCAACTTCCCCTTTGAGAAAGGCCCACGGGATGGCTTTCCATGACTTGCTGAATTCTCAGTGATCCCCGATTGACTTCATTAGGTGGTGATCTTTTTGTTACCTTTTCTGGCTGTGAGAGTGATTTCCCTCAAACAGCACATTTTCCTTTAAAGATTTCCAGTATCAGGAAGATCTATTTCTCCCCTCCCTGCCCAGCCCAGTCCTCCCTCCGGCAGCCTCATGGGGCTATTTTTATAGACTCCTTTTGCATCTTGGCATTGCAGCATCCACAGCTCGGCTGTTTTCACCCTAGTCATTCTCATTTTTTTGCGGTTGATGTCACAGGAGACCAAGCAAGGGATTGAGCTGGAAGAATTGGAGCAGAACAGGCGGAGGTTACCTGGGCCCTGTCCTCTGAGCCTCTGGGGGTGGGGTGCATTTGTCAGCCCTGAGGGGTAGAAACAACTCTGGGGAGGAGTTTCCCAAGAGGCCAAGTTACTTTTATAGGAAGATCCTGCTACCACCCATGGTCCATGCGCTGGTTGCTAAGATAACTTGCTGCACACAGACAGATCTGGGCAATGAGATGCATGCATCTGCTCTCTTTGCTTCACGTCAGGATCAGAGAATCTGTCCCCAAATAAGGAGGATTAAAATAGTCAAAGGACGTCATGATGTAGATACTGGCTTGGAAGTTTCCTTTCCACGTGTTGGGCTCCTGAATCATTTTGGAACAAAGTTGAATCTTCTGTTAGTGCATGTAGACCGGCTTCTCTCAACAGATTTTGATTCTCTGTGACTTCGTGGTTTCAGGTCTGTGTTTAGTGGGTGAAAATCTCCTGGGCTTGGATGCATGTTAATTAATATTTGATGGGGGGTGGGGAGGATTCTTTCACCTTCAGGAGAGGGACAGAAGACATGCTAATTGTCCTAAGCTTTCATGTGACCCCTGGCTAGCATCACTTGCACCTTCCCCTTGTTCCCGTGAAGTCCTGTGACAGTAAGACACTCAGATGCTTCTCACTGCAGATACAGCTGCTAGATCAAGGAGGGACACATCTGGGGGGGAGGGGGAGGGGGCTGTGGAGAAATGATCCCTTTGGTCCTGGGCCCATCTGGGCTCATGCACTTAGTCCATGGACAAAGGGTGCTGGAGGGGAGGCCGCCATCAACAAGGCCAATGTGTGGGCTCAGCCAGTTACCTTCCCACACAAAAGCACCTTTTCAGTTTGGGTGGAAAAACACACGCACCTGTGTATTTCATAAAAAAGGTTAGATGATTTTTCCAGGGTTTTGTTGATTATTCTTATACTTTAAAGCTCTAACCATATTGGAACTTTTCTTTATCTGTATGAAGGTGGAATAGTCACATCTGATATTTGAAAAAGTTTGTGTATGTACCTATGTGTATATGTAGGTCAGTGTATTTATATCTCTGTATCTGTATACACATTAATATACATGCATACTCATTTAGATTTGGATATCTTTTGTTATTCTAATATTTCTCAGTATATCCTCCTTCCCAGAGAGCCTTCTCTTTTATTTTTTTAAAAAATAATTTATTTTTCCCTCAATTACACATAAAAACAATTTTTGATATTTTTTTAAAAAAGTTTTGAGTTCCAAATTTTATCCCTTCCTCCCTCCCTTTCCCACATTTGTCATTTTGTGCAAGAGGACTTGAACAAAAGAAAAGAAATAAAGAAAGCGAAAAATAGTATATTTCAGTCTGTATTCAGACATCAGTTCTTTCTCTCAGGGCAGACAGCACTTTTCATCATGAGTCCTTTGAAATTGTCTTAGATAATGGTATTGCTGAGAGTAGCCAAGTCATTCACAACTCTTCCTTGTACAGTGTTGCTGTTACTGTGTACAATATTCTCCTGGTTCTGTTCACTTCGCATCAGTTCATGTAAATCTTTCCAGGTTATTCTGAAATCATCCTGCTCATCATTTTTTTTAAAACAATTGTGTTCCATTACATTCATATACCACTACTTGTTCAGCCATTCCCCAATTGATGAGCATCCCCTTGATTTCCAATTCTTTGCCATCACAAAAAGATGCTACAAACATTTTTGTATAAGTAGCTTCTTTTTCTTTTCATCTCTGTTAACAAAGAGGAAAAAAAGGAAGGGAAAAACAGTTCAGTATATCACTATATCATAGCACAATGAATAAGTTTAATTTCTATTTAGTGTCGCATACCCGGAGTCCTTCACTTCTGTAAAGAATAGGGAGGTGCCTTTTCATCAGTCAATCAGCCAGCAAGTATTGTTTATGGGTTCTATGGGTCAGGTAGTGTGCTGTGCTGAGGGTACAAGCACAATGAAAGAAAAGAGCCAGGTACCTGGGGACACAAAGAAAGGCTACACTAGTGCCCACCTTCAAGAAGTTCACAGCCTCAGGAGAGGACACCTACATCAGTCATTACATATAAGGGAAATGTTGAGTCAGCAGAGGGTCCCCGTAGCAGAAGGCTTTAGCAGCTGGGAGGATCAGGAAAGGCCTTCTGCAGGACGAGTGTTGGAAGGGAGGAAGACCAAGGCCAGGCTCAAGCATGATCATTTAGGGCAGCAGTTCTCAACCTGTGGGTTGCGACCCCTTTCGGGGGGTCAAACAGCCCTTTCACAGGGATCACAGGGGTTGCCTAAGACCATCAGAAAACACATATTTCCAGCGGTCTTAGGAGCCGAGACACCACAGACTCATCTACATAGGAGTATTAAAGGGTCACGGGATCAGGAAGGTTGAGAGCCGCTGATTTAGGAGCATTCAGGTTTGGTTTATTGTTGGCCTTTCTTTTTTACGTTGCTGTTGTCACCGCATATGCTTTTTCCCTGGTTCTGCTTTTTTTGCATCAGTTGATAGGAGTCTTCTACTTTTCAGTGCTCGTGATATCTGTTGTTTGTTACAGTGCAGTAACAGGCCATCATACTCCTACACTACAGTTTGTTTAGCCATTCCCCAGGTGTCATGCAGGGACAGACCTGGACAAGTCACTTCACCCTGTGTGCTTCAGTTTCCTCATCTGTACAATAAGCTGGAGAAGGAAATGGCAAACTACTCCAGCGTTTCTGCCAGGAAAACCCCAAACGGGGTCACAGAGTCACACACGACTGAAACGTCTGAACAACAACTGGCCAAGTCACTGAACCCTGTTTGCTGCAGTTTCTTCATCTGAAAAACGAGCTGGAGAAGGAGATGGCACAGCCCTCCAGCGTCCTGGCCAAGAAAGCCCCCAGTGGGGTCACGCGGAGTCGGCCGTGACCAAAACAGGATGAGCAGCAGCCACAGTTGTGGTTCAGCTCACTCCTTTATTTTGGAAAAGCAGATGTTGCTCCACTTAACATTTTTATGAAGCTGTTTTAAAATTTTTTCTTTGTGTCCCACATCTGTGGGATCAGCGCCCGAGAGCAGGCCAGCAAGCCCAAGCTGGGGGCCATTTCTGGCCTTTGTGCCTGCTTTTGTGAGGCAGTGAGCCTCACAGAAGAGTGGTTGTTACATTTCTAAATATCACAATGCTTTATTTTAAAATCTGAGGACCGTTTTAGCTTGAGGGCTTTATAAAAACAGTTGGAGGGCCAGATTTGGCCCATGAAGGTAGTTTGCTGACCCCTGCTCTAGATACCTTAAGGGCCATCAGGTACAACCCCCCACTCTGCAGATGGGGAAAACGAGGCCCAGGGATGACGTGACTTGGCTGAGTCAGACAGGTTGTGTGTAGAGGCGGGGTTTGCACTCACATCTACTGACTCTAGCCTCAGTGCCCTTTCCCCTGCTTCCCTTATCATGGCCAAAGAATTCATCACCAGCTGACCAGCCCCTTGGTGATATGCAGCTAGATGGTGCAGTGGGTACAGCACCAGGCCTGGAGTCAGGAAGACCCAAGTTCAGATCTGGCCTCATATTTTCTAGCTGGAGGGCCCTGGGCAAGTCACTTAAACTCTGCCTCAGTTCCCTCAACTGTGACCAACTGTGGTCATACCTGTCCCTGATTCCAGTTCTCACATTGTTGGTCACCTGCCATTGTCTGTTGGGTCACCAGTGATTCTGATTCTCCCGAGATTGTCATGTGCTGTGCTGTCTGGCCATAGGGGCCATAAGGACGGGCTTGGACATCAGGGAGGAGTTTGGGGGGGTCGCTGAAGGTGCCAGCTGATTTTCCCTGTAGAGTCTAACCTGCTCTTCTCTTATTACCTCTGGGTCCAAATAATTGACCATCTTGGAGGGCCTCTTCAGATGGGGCTGTCCAACTAGCCATGTGTCAAACAAATGTCTTCTTCATTCACTTGCCTTGTGGTTGGTAATGGGCACAGGGAAAACAAAGTGACATATTGTCACAGTGAAGACGCTGAAGCTTCCAGGTGATGTGGACCAGCCTGACTTTTTCACTCCAGGAAGAGGCCTCAGCTGCCCAAAAGCCAAGTGGTTCTCTAACCTCGTTTTAGACTCTCTGGGTGACTTGTTACCATACCCTTTAGTTTCCATCATCTTATAAATGTTGAATGTATCAGCAGTGGGCATAGTTAAAGTATCAGAGTGGGTGAAAGCATTTTCTAGATTAGGAGTTTGTGTGTGTGTGTGTGTGTCTGTCTGTTTGTCTGTCCTGAGCCCCTTGGGGAGCCAGTCTGGGGAAGCACAGGGGCCCTGCCTCAGAATCATGTACATTTATCTAGACATTTTTCTAAGCGTTCACAGATTGCTGGTTCTGAGCCTGTGTTCTACAGTGCTTATTACATGAAGCCATCAGTTCTGTATTATTTAAATTGAGATGAGAGATAATTTTCTTTGCTTTTTTATTAAATGTGTTATGGTTTAGGCCAGTGGGGAGAGTGCCCATATAGAGGAGGTGATGTTCAGAAGACACCTTGAAGACGCTGGTATTAGAATTATCACGGTGGTTTTGTCTTTGTTTTGGGGCCTCCTCAAGCCTTGTTCCCTTGTCCTGTGGTAGCATGCAAGTGTCAGGGAGTTCTGGGTTCTGGAATCCAGCTCTGGCCAGTTCAGACGGGCTGTGAAGCCTTGAGTGCCATTTCAGAGAGGTCTGTCACACCAAGGGGAGGCAATGGGGAGGGATTTCACAGCCTCTGCAGCCTAAAGAGCATTGACCGAGGTGACCTCAGATGATGGGGATGCCAGAGGTACAGGGAGGACCCCTAGCAGCAAGCTCCCCCGATTGCTTGCAGTGTTAAGTGTGTTTGCTGTCACACCCCTCAGCCCGCTGATCTTTTCAGGTGTATATCTGCACCCCACCTAACCCTGAGTCGGGCTTTGTTCTCAGGAGACCTTTGCTTAGGGAAGGGAGGGAGTGAACCCAGCTCAGGGGACAGAATCGGTTTGGTGCCACGGTCCTCATCACCCTCTGCATCGTTTACTGGAGCAGCAGCCTTCTTGTCAGATATTCTTCTTGCCAAAGGAGGATAGCATCCCAAGCTTTCTTTTGCTTTAGGATCTTCAAGATGAAGTCAAGAGGGAGAGCTCCAACCTGCAGAAGCTGCAGGCCCAGAAGCAGGAGGTGCAAGAGGTCCTGAGTGGGCTTGATGAGCAGAAGGCCACACTGGAGGAACAGCTGAACCATGTCAGGCAGCAGTGTGCCCAGGAGGCCCACCTGGTAAGGGGAACTGGGGAGCCTCGAGTGCCATGCCCCTGCTCCCTGCCCCCCACCCTTGTTCAGGGACTCAGCTTCTGCCCCAGAGGCAGCTGGTGGTGCTGTGAGACAGCACTGGGAAGACCTGAATTCAGATCGAGCCTCAGACCCTTCCGAACTGTGTGGCCCTAGGCAGGTCACTTCAGCTCCCGTCCCTCCTTTTCTGTAACAGCACCTACCTCCTAGGGCTGTTGTGAGGATCAGATGAGATGATGTTTGTAGAGTGATTAGCACAGTAAATAAATAACTCGTTTTTTCTCCTTCCTTCCTCCCTCCCTCCCTTTCTCCTTTCCTCCTCCCCTCCCTCCCTCCCTTCCTTCCTTCCTTCCTTCCTTCCTTCCTTCCTTCTTTCCTTCTCTCCTTCTCTCCTTCTCTCCCTCCCTCCCTCCCTCCTTTACCCCAACCTCCAGATTTCATCTCTGAAAGCTGAATTAACAAGCCAGGAATCTCAGATCTCCACTTACGAAGAGGAGCTGACCAAGGCCCGAGAGGAGCTGAGCCGCCTGCAGCGTGAGACAGCTGAGCTGGAGGAGAGCGTTGAGGCAGGCCGGGCCCAACTGGGCCCCCTGCAGCAGCATCTGCAGGAGTCACAGCAGGAAGTCACCTCGGTAAGGCCTGGGCAGGAGAGTCACTCAGAGGGGGAGACAACCTTCCTGTGAAGGCCTTAGGGAGGAAGTGGCCCCAGAGCTGGACTTGAAAGGCAACTTGGGCTTCTCTGAGGCAGGACTGAGTAATAAGGAAGGTGTTTGAGTCAGGCGGCACAGCCTGGGCAAGGGTGCAGAGGTGAGAGAGGCAAGCTGCTCTGGCTCACGTCCTGCTCCCAGGCACGATCTGCATTCAGAACTGGGACTGAGCACATGGCTCCTCCACTGTCCAAACCTCAGCTTCCTCACTGTAAAGTGAGTATAGAAACAGGTCATGGATTGGGGTTGACCACGGTGAAGATGTTCTGCTAGTTGTGAGCCTAAGATGACTGGTTTTGCAGAGGTCTCAGTCAGGGTGCTGTCTTCCGGAGTCAGTGGTTCCCACATTCTGAGCTCCGAGGCCCAGGTTTCTCCTCTGCCCTTCCTGATATTCAGAATGGCTGTGAGGGATGCAGAGAGCAGGTGTCGGGGGCGTGAATATTATTCACTTTCTTACACTTGTGACTGTAATGGTGAAGTGCCCAGGCTGCATCATCATCTCGGAAGTAAAACTCTCCAAAGAGACTGGTGAGAGCTGGCATTTCTGTAGCTTCTTGGGGCTGATGGCTCAGCTCGGCTGGTTGCCCAGCTCTGGGAGGCAGGGCTTATGAAGGATATTCATTTCACTGGACCCATGAGGACCCTAAGGCTCAGGGAGGAAAGGAGGGGGTCTAAAAGGCCAACCACAGTGTTGTGGGCCAGTATCCCTGGCTAAACAAGGAAGGTTTGGGGCTGCCTCAGTGAATGGAAGACCCACCCCTATTAGCCAGTTGGTTAAGTCCATGAGATTCTGAGCCCCACTTCTCAGTTTGTGGTCAGGGGGATCAAGGCCCAGGAAGGGGAAGTCGTGTCCAAAGTCATATAACTACCACTTATCAGACTCAAAGCCAAGTCAGGTGGCCGTATGATGGAGTGCCAGTGCCAGGCTGGAGGAAGGGCACAGGCCTCGTCCCGATGGAGAGTAGGGGAAGAGGCTCAGAGTAGAGTCTTCTAAAGGCCCCAGCTCTAGGGTTGGACATTTTCAGCCAGGTAGGCAAGTAGCATCCCTGGTTAGAATGAAGCCAGCCATTTGGAGCTTTTCCCATTGTCAGGAGCTGGTGAGAGACTCTCTCAGGGAGCTTGTCTTTATCTTTCTTGCCCCTTCACTATCACATTTGGTACCTTGAAGTCAAGAGCACAGGAATCTTCAGGCCGTTCTCGGCCACGGGGGGCAGCTTGTTTGCATTGCTTTTCCATCCCTTGATCACCCGGCTCTTGTGTCTTTCTTCTTCCTGGAATCCAGATGCAGGTCAGGCTGTCTGAGATGAAGGAGCTGGCCAGCCCCAGCAGTCAGGAGAGTTGGCTCAGGAGCCCCCATGGCAGCCTGGTCAATGGCACTACTGACTACTGTAGTCTTAGCAACAGCAGCAGTGAGACCGCCAACCTCCACGAGCACTTGGACACGCCGAACACCCTGGAGACCGAGCCAGTGGTCCAGGAGTCTCCGGTGAGGGAGTGCTACCCTGCTTGTGCCTTGGTCCTCATTTCTGGTCTAGGGAACATTTCCCAGACACCCTTGTGCCTATAGTGCTGAGGCGAACTCAGAGTAGTGAGAAGAATCCTAGTCCAGCAGAGCTGCTCCCTGATATGAATGGGGGTGGCATGGGGGGATACGCCTGCCCCTCATCCATCCCTGTCTCTCTCCCAGCACTCTTTCATCACTCACTCTTCTGTCTCCAAAGCAGTTTACACAAAATCCCATTTGGTCTTTGCCCCTGCAAAGGAGATAGCACTAGCAGATGGAAGAACTGAGACCCACAGACTTGCCTGCTCAGAGCCTGTCACTCACTCCCTGTGGCCTCCCCTCTTGTATTGCCTGTTGGGGCTGTTTAATTCCCTGGGCACTAATGATGCCACAGAAGGGCCTACAGAGGAGATGGCAGCCCCCCTCCCCCCAGGAATAGAGTGTGGGGGAGGCCCCAGGAGTCCCCTCGAGGAGTGGAGGCTGTCAGGGTGCCCCATCAGGAATGAGCCGGTAGAGATCTTCAGCACAGGTTAGCCCAAGCAGAGGGAGGAAAAATGGCAGGATGGGTCCACTGTGCCTGATGCTGATGTACCTCAGAGTGCATTGCTCCAGGAGAGGTCACAGAGTCCATCCAACCCCCACGCCCTCTAGGGGCACAGGAAGAAAAGCTTGTTGATGTTTCTGTCAGTGTGAGCTGCAGAGGGCCTTAGGAAGATGCCATTCAGTCTGGTATCCACTCGGGCCTTCTGACAGGCCCAGAGTGACTCAAGCCATTGGCCAGAACTGCCCAGAAGGGCTATGGAGGCAGGCCACGTGACTCCAAGATTGCCCAGGGTGTTTTTTCTGTTCAACACAGCCCTGCATCTGGTGAGCAGAGGGGAATGGCATGACCACAGTTAGGCCCATCAGGTCAATGAAAGCAAGGACCCGGGCTCCTGCTCCTGCCTCCCTCATCAGACTCCTTTTTCAAACTTAATCCATTTGTTTTTGGATCTTGTTTAGGTCAGAAGCAGTCCTGAAGTTCCTTCCTCTGAGGTAGCTGACGACAAGGAAGGGGAGATTCCTGCAGTACCTTACAAAGTAAGTGTGGATCTCCCATTGCATCAGGAA
The DNA here is from genome assembly GCA_028646575.1 of Pseudocheirus occidentalis. NCBI lineage: Eukaryota > Metazoa > Chordata > Mammalia > Diprotodontia > Pseudocheiridae > Pseudocheirus > Pseudocheirus occidentalis. The sequence continues at coordinate 21,735,263 of CM053593.1, forward strand.
AATTGAGCTTCTGAATGGCGTCTTAGCTCCTCACTCAGCTTCCCAGGTGCCCCAGTGACTGCCCAGCATAGTCCCTAGAGCAGCAGTCACATAGCCCCCAGCTGGCTGAAGGCCTGTGACCTTTGCCTCCCACAGAGCGGTGGCCTCAGCCTAAAGGCCTGGTTCCATAAGCTGCATTCACAGACAAGATCATTTACCTTCCTTTAGACCCCCATGGTTCTCAGCAGGCAAAGAAATCAGAGCCCTTTTGTTTTTCTAAACCACAGACATTATAATATGCTTGTAATTTTTATTACCTTCATGCCAATCAGAATATGTTTGCTTTCCTTTCAAATACTTTTGAATATTTTCTAGGAAGATTTCTTTAATTTAGACTCGAGCTCCTTGTCTGATACAGCTGTGGAACCAAACCTGGATTTCTTCCAGTCAGACCCTTTTGTTGGTCGTAAGTAGCTTCTTTTTCGTTGGGGCCAAGGCCCCAGGCAAAAGCTGGTCATTTAACTGAATGGCTGGGATGGTTGGGGGAGAGCTATGTTGTATCCCCTTGTAGTCCTGGAAATGTGGTTTCTCTTGCATGCGAAGCACTGTGTTGTGGGTGCTGGAGGTACCAAGGTACAGCAACAGCCCCTGGGCTGAGGAGACATCTGAGCTCCTGGGGTGGTGCTGGCTGCCCTGGGTGAAGGTCTCTCCACCCCTGGAGGTCTGCCTGCAGAGGTTGCAGTTGGGTTTGACCCAGCCACAGGCACGGCTCAGATGAGGTGCCCTCTGGCTCGTGCCCCTTCATCCCCTTGAAGCCCTTCCTGCTCCTTTCTGCAATGATCAGCCCCTGGGGGCTGCCAGAGGGACCAGGCGGCCTAGCTTTGCTGCCCTTTTTGTACTGGGAAAAGGAGGGCAGTATTTTGACGGCTGCCTTTTTATTTTTGCCTCTAGGGGACCCTTTCAAGGATGATCCTTTTGGGAAAATAGGTCAGTACATATGTACCTCCATGGTATCTGAAATTCTGCTTTATGTCAGTCTACAGTTTAACCTGGATTTGGCGGTGTGGGGTGAGGTTGTGTGTGTGTGTGTGTGTGTGTGTGTGTGTGTGTGTGTGTGTGTGCGTGTCTGTGCACACGCGTGTGCTCTGGGGCGAGGGGGGAGGTGCTCTTTTTCCTTCCGGGTTTAAAGCTGACACAGAGCTGCGTGCTGCTGCCCTTTCCTCCGGCCAGATCGGTGGGTTCCAGTCGGTTTTCTGATTTAACAGTTACCCTTTTCTTGAAGATAACGTTCATTGTTTAGTGTCCTGGCTGGCGTGGCAGCTCCGTCTCAAGTTTCAACTGAGAGACGTTCAGAAGGCCCCCCTTCCCTGTGCCTTAATTGCACGAGGGGAAGCAAAGGTTGGGAGGCCCAAGCAGTGATTGGTAAAGACAGATGTGCGAAGTAAGAAGGGAAGAATGAGAGGGAGGGCCAGGGAACATTGGTGATGCTACCAAAGAAAAGATTTCAGTATTATTTATCTGAGCTTTAACCAAACATTTTGTATTAGAATCTTGGCTTAACAAGTGTGTGAGTTGAGGGGGGGGAGATCACTTTAAAACCTCTCATTGACTTTACAAGCCTTAAAATCACTCAGCTCTGGAAAGAAGAGTCTTTTTCATGTAGGAAAGATCTCAGCCCCAGTGGACATGATCTGAGGTTCAGAGAAAGGATCCTGAAAGGTTCCCCTGCCTTGTAGGCCTCGGAATTGACCTCTTCTTTAGCCCGCCTTGTGCTGCTCTTGGGATTAGCCATTTGTTAGCAGTAACTAATGAGCAGTTGAGGCGTCCGTCGTCATCAGGGCAGAGGCCGCCTCTGTGGAGCCGGGCTCCTTCTGCCTCTCCCACCGAGTTTGCCGGGTGGTCAGGGGGGAGACGCTGCCCTTCACACAGGTTCTCCTGTTTTAGGTGGGCTCCCTGAAATCAGCTGGGAGGAAATTTCATTGCACAGCAACCCTGCTGACATTGTGTCCCTTGGCTTGGTTTTACTTAGATCCATTTGGAGGCGACCCCTTCAAAGGGTCAGACCCGTTTGCTGCTGACTGTTTCTTCAAGCCGTCTGTGACCGATCTTTTTGTTTCCTCGGATCTTGACCCCTTCTCTGCAGCCAGCAGCAGCAATGACCCCTCGGTAAGTGGGAGGCGAGGGGGGAGCGAGAGCCTGTTCCATTGGACACATTGTATGTGTCTTACTGGACTCCCCCAGACTCTCAGAGCAGTAGAGACCCACTATATCCCTCCAGTCAGGCCTGGAGCTCCTCATTGGGAATGGCCTTCAGAGCCCAAGTCTGGAACAGACAAAAAAAGCAGTTTTATAGTCAGGCCTTGCATTTGGACCATGTTCTTAGCCTGATTCCTGTGGCTTTGGCTGAATTTGGGCAGTTTTCCCAAAATCTCATGCACGGTAGTGGAGGTGCTAATAGACAGCCTGCTCCAGGCACTGAAGAAAGTTCCCAAATGGGGGCTTTTCAAACATTTGACACCAGGGCAACACCGATAAGAGTAAGTGCCCCAGTTCCGCTAAAAGGCACTTCCCAAGGGGTGGTCATTATTAGCATGGGGCACTTCTCCCCGACTCGGTTTTTCTGATGCCCCATCTCTTGAGCAGCTCTCGTGACATTGTTGGTTAGTTCTGGGGAGACCCCTGGAGCATGGCTGTGGAATGAAGGGCTTCCCAGCCACTGTATTTCATTGAATGGGGAAGAAGCTGCCACCTGTGGCAGTGGAGGAAAACGCAACACTGAAGAGAAAGTCAGTGCCCTTCTAATCCCAGCAGGAGTGGTATTGGTGCCCCCTGGATACCACAGGAGGGGCCATCCTACATCCTACAGTCCATCCCAATGACTCCCCACCAAGGTCTTTCTCCTCAGAGAGCTGACATCTGAGCCAGACTTAAAACCAGATATTCCTTGAGTTTGGTCAGCTTTGTGGGGCAAAGGAAGAGAGAATTGTTTGGGCTGGTTGGATGTTTTCCTTCAGTCCTCTTCCCCAGAAATCCTTTTTAAAAAATCATGACCCGACATGATGACTTCTTCCATGTTTCTCTGAAGCTGGGGGTGGCATCTGGCTTGTCTTTTGGACTTGTGGAAGTTCAGGTCTGCCATCCTTGCAAGACGATGGAAGGCTTTATATGTGGTATGCGTGACTCTTGTTTTACCTAAGCGTTCTGTTCTGGCCGCCGTGTTTTCAGCGAGGCATTGACAAGCTAGATCTCATTCAGAGGAAGGGGGCTGGGAGTGAGAAAGACTTGGCAGGACTGGGCTTTAAAGGGCCATCTAGTAAGAGAGGGCCTTCTCTGTTGGCTAGGGTGGGTGGCTGGAAGTTACAGGGAAGCCGAGCTTGGCTCATTTCACATGGAAAATTTCCCAACCGTAAGATTTGTCCTTAACTGAAATGGGATCCCTTCTAAGTTCCCCATCATGGGAGATGTTTAGGCAGAGGCTGCATCCAATTCAATTGAACAAACACATAGGACCCTCTGGTGTGCAGAGCCCTGAGGGAAGTCCATGCTGTCGATGGACATTGTCTCAGGGCTGGATTTTAACTGAGAGAGACAGATGCAAAATGCTTTGATGAAGTGAACCATGTCTCACAGGTCACTTCTTACCCTTGGAAAACACTTAATTGAATCTTGTAGCAGGAAGGGAGCTTTCTCCCACCCTCCATCCAAAGTGTCCTTCTTGGCATTCCCTAAAAGTGTTGTTTCTGCCTCCCCTGTAATGAGGAAGTGGGACCGGCTCTAGCTCCACCCCTCCCAGGGATCCCATAAAAAGGAGTGTTCTGGACCCCTGTGCCCAAGCAGCCCATGCCTTGGCTCAGCGATTCTGATGGTCAGGAGGTCCTAGATCCCTCGATGGAGCTGTAATCTCTTCACCATCTTCCTAGGGGTTTCTTGTCCATGCCCTTTTGTGACTCCTCCCAACAGAGTCCATCCAGCGCCCCCAAGATCTTGTGTCTTGTGGCTGAGGGTGGTGTCCTCTGACCATCCCTCTGCTCACCCATCCTCTGGCTCCTTCGCTGTGTGCATGATGTGATAGCCGTTAGCCCCGGCTCGTGCTGTACAAGGCAGCACATGTATACCTGCCATGCCCTTTGTGTCACGGGGAGGTCTGTATATGGAGCACAAGTTCACCCTCCCTGTAGTCAGTTCTGGCCTAATTGAACCAGATTTACACAGTGATCCCCCTTCTGTCCTCTGGGGCCTTGTGGAACAGAACTATTTCCTCTTCCACCAAGTAGCCCCTGGGGTGTGTGAAGGCAGCGTCTCCACCTACATCTGCTGCTCTCTGGATTGAAGGATCTGTATGTCCTTTTACTCATGCTGGCTCCCACCCCTATGATACAGTGTCTGGCATTTTCTAACAGAATGACCGGTTGAGGTTCATACTCCTTTTCTGAGTATGCCAAGCCCGTGTGGCTGGTGGGCATGACTGCTTCATCGTGGGGAGCCTTGTGGAGGTGCTCCAGCCTGCACTTGTTGAATCTACCTTCCTAGAAAGGAAGAGATTCAGCAGGGCTCTTCAGGAAACATCCATTCAGTGGGGTGTCAATCCTTCCTATCTGCTTGGGTCCACATGCACAAGAGCCATTTAATCTTGGACTTCCTATGGCAGGTGGCAGGGGTGCATCTGCAGGTCTGAAAACAGGCCCAGTAGATAGGAATGCCCATAGGAGGGCATGGCCTGCAGAAACCTCTGCAGCCTTCTGAGAAAGCACTGCCAGCAAATGGCGTTCTCGCCAGTGGCCGGGGTGCCCTTGCCCTTGGTGAAGAGTTTTATGTGACTACAACACCCAGTTCTGGCGGCCAGTAGAGGCAGGGGGTGTGACTGAGGACTCTTCTTCTCTTGACAGAGTGTCTTAAATGTTTGTTCAGCTCAAATAGGTTTGTGACAGCAGTCAGAAAACCATGGCAGTCAGGAAGGGAGCGCCCATTGCCGGCCACTTCACCATCTCAGGCACTTAGACTGACTGGCCAGATGATCTCCCTCCCCATTGCCCCCTACCTCCAGCCCAAGCTTTTGAGGCAGCATTGCTAAATGGGTGTTTACCCTGAGTCGCTGCTCTCTACTCTCAGGAGGGAGACCCTGGCAAAGCCTTAATGTGGCAAATCAGTTTATCTCTGGAGACTCTAAATTCCTGCTTGACGAGATGTGTTCTCCCATGTTGGCCCTGAGGAGACCCTCAGGTAGTAGGTTCTCAGGTAAGATGCTGCAAGTCTGTAGACATGTCCTGTCCCTACCCAGAGTGGGCATCGTTGGCAATGCCTCTTCTCTCAGCTGAGTCTGTGCTGGGGAGAGTGAGCCCTGGCAGTCACAGGTCAGAGGACCCTGGCACAGGCCAGGCTGCATCTTGGAAGAGTTCTCTACCTCACTCAAAGCTTTCTGTCACTTTATCAGGTAGAGACTCTGAAGGACAACGATCCTTTCGCCCCTGGTGGAACAGCCGTTGCTGTAGCAAGTGATCCAGGTAAAGAACAAGCAAAAAAGCTCCTGATCTCTTTATCTGCTGAGCTTACACGGATCTTAAAAGCACACATCAGTCTTTCAGGTTTTTTTCCCCAATAAGCACAGATCCTAATGTTTATTGACACCTTCAGGAGGTTTTGTGTTTTGGGGTCCCCCCCGAAATCACTTGAGTGTATTGTCAAGCCACAGTGTATATGTGCGGCGCCTAACTCCAAGGAAAATGGAGCCAGTGGCTGCCTTTTTTATAATGTGTGATTCAGTGCAATTCAAGGGGCCTGCCAGTGTGGCACCCTGGGCTAGGGATTGAGGGACATAGAAAGGATGGACGAAGCCCTGTCCTTGCCTGCATGGGTGAGCCACCGCATGTTGGAGGGAGGTTCTCTTGATTCACGTTTATGTAGCATTTCAAGGTTTGCAAAGGGATTTTCTCACAACACCTTTGTGACGCAGGCTAGATAGTTGTATTGTTAGGTGTTTTTTTAACCATAACATACACCATGATTTCCTTCCAGTCAATGAGAAAACTTGATCAGAGAGGTTCCATAACTTGTTGGTGGTCACACAGCTGGTGGATGTGAGCTGGAGGTCAAACTCAGACATCACGACAGTATAAACTGGAATGTGGGGTGTGTGAGGGGAAGAAGAGCTGGGAAGAATGGAGAAAGCATTTCTTGGAGAGAATAGGCAATGTTGTTTATATTTGATGTTACTACATTTAATACTGAATTTGGATAATTGTATTTGGTTATATTGGGTTTTAGCAAGTTGGTAGGTGAGTTGACACGGTTATTAAACCAGGCAGCGTGGAAGAGGAAGGAGCTGGAGTGGCCTTGGGCAGGATTCCTTGTTTGTGAATATAAATGAAAGAGAAACTTAAGGCTGGGGAGGTGAGGGGTGGACAGGGGGGCTCTGCCCAGTCGGTTCTCAAAGTTCCAAACTTCTTGGATCATAGATTAAGGCTGAAAAAGACCGTAGGGTCCACTGAGTCTCCCCTCCACCCCATCCCATTTCACAGATGCAGAAACTAAGTCACAGACAGGACAAGGGATTTGCACAGTTAGTAAGTGTCTAAGGCGGGATTTGAATTCAGGTCCTTCTGACTGGCACAGAAACCTCAGTCCAGTAGGAATGGAGACTGAGGATGCCTTATTTCTGAGATGAAAATACTGTGAATTATTTAAGTAAAACTGTAGATTGAATCAAACTTTTGTAAGCACAAAGAAAGATTGTCAAAACATATGAAAACTGTGGACTTCTGTGGGGTGAGCACATAGCGAGGAGAGATCCCTTGGGTGGGGGCATCCCAGAGGGAGGCTTAACATTGAACCTAAGTCCTGGACAAGTGAGGCTCAGAGGTCGTGGTGGGCCTGGGAAGGGCCTTTGCCTGCAGGCCGGAGCGTCCCTCTCACTCCCAGTGGGATTGCTCTGTGGAACTTGGCCTTGGGCTTCTCTCCTTGCAGACCGGCCTTCCCTGCAGCACCTGCGTCCCCAGGCGGCTCTTCTCGTTTCTTTGGAAAAGCTTGTTCCTGGGGATTCAAGGTTTTCCATCCTGTTCATTATTTCAACTGTGGAAGCCGTGAATTCTGCTCTCACAATTCTTATTTCTCTTATCTGTTGGGGAATATCTTTCCATGGTCCTCTGCTCACTAGGGACCCGGAGGGTCGCCTGCCTCGTCAGGTATGAGTTGGTTTTTAGAGGTAGCCTGGTGGTGTAGTGCATGGAGCTCTGGGCCTGGGGTCAGGAAGGTCTGAGTTCAAATCCAGCCTCAGACACTTCCTAGCTGTGTGACCCTGGACAAGTCACATAAACTCTGTTTGCCTCAGTTTCCTAATCTGTAAAATGAGCTGGAGAAGGAAATGGCAAACCGCTGTGGTGTCTCTGCCAAGAACACCCCCAGTGGGGTCAGAAAGAGTCAGATAAAATGGAAAGGAGTGAATGACAGCCCAGTAAAGCACAGCGTGTTACATGTGGTAGGCCCTGAAATGCTTAGTGAGTGACTGTCGTGGGGTTTGGTTTTCATTTACAAAGTGAGCTGTCATCTCTCCTGCGTCTGTACATCAACAGAGGGGTGTGTGTCTGTGTGTCTGTCTGTGTCTGTGTCTGTCTGTCTGTACCTAGACAGAGTAAGACGGAGGTTTAAGGCCATAAAGCTCAGTTCTACAACTACATTTGTAATCTTAGACATAGTATTTAGCCTCACTATGCCTCAATTTCCCTCTCTGCAGAATGGGCCTAAAAATAAAGCCCTGGATCTAGAGTCAGGGAGTTAAGGTTCCCAACCCACCTGTGAGACTTTGCTGCCAGTGTCATGTGGAGCAAGTCAGTTACCTTCCTTGGGCCTCTAAAGAGGGGGTTGAGCTGGGTGCCCCAGGTCCCTTCCAGCCCTGGGTCTGATTCTGTGATCTGTGACCACCACCCACAAGACACTCTGCATCCCTCAGGGGCTTTCCACATCTCCTGGAGGGCTTTCCCTGAGGGTCAGAAGGTCTATTAATTCTCCATGCCTTTCGGGCTTGTTCATGCCATAACTTGGGAGTGATGGTGGCCCACCACGTCTGGCCTTTATGTGAGTTCAGTGGCACTACATTTCAGGAAGTAGCCTTCTTCCAGATCTGACGGGAGCTCGTATACCGAATGTTAATGTGCACTTTCTGTCTGTTTGCCTGCTTTAGCTGTGGACCCCTTCACATCTGTGTTTGGAAGTGACTCCTGTGAAGTTGGATTTGCTGACTTCAGTGCCCTGGCCCAGGTAATCTCCAGGGGTGAGTGGGAGGCACCTGCCATTGCCAGGAACTTGTAGTGGAAGGGTACTCACTTCTCTTTGAGTTCTAGAAAACCTTTGTTGTCCCCTCCCCAGAACTCAGCTGTGGTGCCCCCAGTCAGCAGTCTGATCTTAGGCTAAAAGGAAGGATGGTATTGTGTTGGAGCACTGGAACACTGGGAGGATGGTGGGGAGGAATTCTGGTCTGGATGTGTCTATTGGACATTGAGGTGCCTGAAAGGTGTCTGAAAGGCAGCTCCAGTTTCCAGATAGGAGGCTTACCGGGAGATTAGGGAAAGATCATTGGAGAATCATCATGATAGAGATAGTCAGTTAATCCAAGGGAACTGGGGAGGCCACCAGTGAAGGAACACCATGGAGGGACAGTAGAAGAGGGCCCAGCAGCAGCCTCAGGGATTCCCCTGCCTGGCACATCCATCCACTCCCTGCTGCCTTTCAGGCCATTCCCTTGCTCCATCTCTGGTGTGTAATGAAGTGGATTCTAAGGCTGGTCTGGGATTGACTGGCATGTTATGTCCTGTCTCTGAGCCTTGGTTTCTGTGTTTGCAAAGCCATACTAGGACTTCTGCTCCCTTAGATGGTCCTGGGAAAGCATGAGCTGCTGTGGTCACAGAAGACATCAGTTGTTTTGTTTGTTGGGGCTATGTGCAGCGCGTGGTCCTTCCAGGGCCTTGCCCACTTTGTTCTCCCATGTGTTCTTCCATCCAGTGGGAGCGGGTGACAGGATGGCCACAGCTTCTCTGACACATACAACACCCCTGAGGGGTGGGTCTGTCCTTACCATCCTGTTTTGACAAATGAAGGAACTGAATCTGAGAGAGAAGGGAAGTTGACTTGTCCAGGGTCTCCTAGCTAGTCAGAGTCTGAGGTGGGTTTTGAATTCAAGTCTTCCTGATATCAAGGCCAGTGGCTCTAACCATTGCCTTCCTGTGTCCATAATCTTGCATGTAGGAAAGTGTTTTGTCAGCTGTCCGGTTCCCATCTAAGTGTGATCTCTTGTCCTGGCTTTGGGGTGGGCTCAGTGGTATGGGTCATGAGGATACCTTCAAAAGAATGTGTGGGGCAGAAACACTCAGCTTGAAACTTCTCTGGGAAAACTCAACACTGAATTCTCTGGCTCCAGAATGACCAGGAGACCTTGGGCTCACCTCTTGTCCCCAGGCTTGTGGCCTGAGCTCTTGTGAGCTGCGGCTGTTCCCTCCTCTCGGCAGCCTTGACCCTGAGGGCCTCCTGACTGACATCTGATTCATTCTTCTTTAGCTTTCAGTCTGGAAGGTAGCTGGAGGTCAGGTCCCATGAAGGGCAAGCCACCCTCACTCCATGTTGTGTGTGTCCTGGAGAGGCTGGCTTGTGGTCACCCAAAGGCTTCTTGGGCCAGCACATACAAGCCTGGGATTTGACATTGTTTCATCTAGGCCCAGAGCAGATAGAGGAGGTGATGAGGTATAAGAAAGTGCCAGGGGCTGCTCCTTATCAGCTTTGTGCCCTCCCTTGTCTGGGCCCCTGTCTCCTTATTGTGAAAAGGGAGTGTTGAATTTTAGGGCCTCAGTGGTCCCTTTCAGCCCTGTATCCTGGGATTTTCTGGAGACAAGTTCATTTCTTTTAAATCAGTGAGCCAGGTCAGGACTCCCTCTACTTGTAGGGCTTTTCCTCCTGTCATTTCTCACCCTGTGGCATTTCCAGTTTACCTGCCTGTCGATGATATTGTATGGCCACAATCTTCTTGGCCCATTTCCATCCCAGGGATTCATTCCAATTGACCGGACATTGATCTATAGGAAAGTGCCTGTTTCAAGTCTTTTTAAAAAAATTTATTTATTTATTTTTAGTTTACAATGTTCAGTTCCACAAGCTTTTAATTTTCTCTCCCTCCTTCTCTTCTTCCCTTCCCAAGATGGCGTACAATTTAATATAGGCTCTACATATACATTCGTATTAAACATATTTTCACATTAATCATGTTGTAAAGAAGAATTATAACCAATGGAATGAACCACAAGAAAGAAGAAATAAAATAAAACAAAAGAGAGAGAGAATAAATAGTCTGCCCTGCTCTGCATTCAGACCCCATAGTTCTTTCTCTGGATGTGGACAGCATTTTCCATCTTGAGTCTTTTAGAATTGTCTTAGATCATTGTGTTGCTGAAAAGAGACAAGTCTGTCAAAGTCAGTCGTCTCACAATGTGACTATTCTCGTGTACAACATTCTCCTGGTTCTGCTCACGTCACTCAGCACCAGTTCATATAAGTCTTCCCAGGTTTCTCTGAAGTTTACCAGTTCATCATTTCTTATAGCACAGTAATATTCCATTATATTTATATACCACTGGTTCGAGTCTTATAAGAATCATTGGCATGTCTGCTCAGGATGCACTGGAGGTGCATCATGGCCAAGGAAGGGGCCTGGCTGGGAGTATGAGGCCTGATCTTTCCCTTGGATGAGCTGTGTCTACCCCATCTCTGTAGTGGGCACAGTAGGATTTGCAGTGCCTCCCACCCAGGATTGTTGGGAGCCAAGAGGGTTATCAGAGATGAGCTAGAAACACTTAATAATTTACGTTATCAAAATGTGATGTAAAGTTGTCTCTACAAACTTCTTTTTTTCTTTGAAGGACAACAGTGAGGACCCATTTGTCCCTGCCACATCCAGCTCTGGTGACAACATGGCTACGACTCCAAGTGGGTTTGAGGAGTCCCCTCCGGTCAGAGATGAAGATGTGCCCCCTGCTCTGCCCCCCAAAACCGGGACACCAACACGGCCCTGCCCTCCCCCACCTGGTAGGAACGATTTTACGCCGGCATGTCCTTCCCAAGAGCTCCTGGGACAGGAAGACACCAAGTAAATGGGTGGGGAAAGATGTAGCCAGAGCCTGGGGCTTCCACAGGGCAGAGAGCACTGGTCCTGGGGGGCCACACTGCCTTAAGATGGCCACAAGCAGTCCACCTGCAAGCTGCTATTGTATAGATTTGAGAGCGAAGGTAAATAAGTATTTAAACAAGGAGAACTGTATAGAAACTTCCTGTTTGAAGAGATTTATTCATTTGAGGGAGGGAACATGTTTGTTATTAACTTGTCATCTTCAAAGATGGCTATGAAAGGATAGGCCCCAAGAAAGCCTTGCCATGTGCATTCTTCCTGAAGAAAAGCCACCAGCCTTGTTGATGATTAAAGTTTGTGACAAAATAACTTTTATAATTAAGTACGTGTGATCCTTAAAATATTATTACTTTTGTTTGGGGGAAGAGGGGGACCAACGCAACCAGGGTTAAGTGACTTGCCCAGGGTCACACAGCCAGTAAGTGTCAAGTGTCAGTTTGAACTCAGGTCCTCTTGACTCCAGGGCCAGTCCTCTATTCACTCTGCCACCTAATTGCCCCTGTGCTTTTTTTTTTAAAGCAAGATGGAGCTTTTCTTGAAGGGAAAAGACTCCTTTGACTTCCATGAAATACAATCTGCTTTCTGAAGCTGCCCAAGAAGTGTGAGGAATGTGCCCTATGAGCACCGAGGCCCAGCTGCTGCTGCTGCTCTTCTGATAGTCTGAGGATCCCCTTGGTTTTTCACCCTTTTATTCTCAGTGACTGCCTTTGGCAGCAAGTGTACAAGGCTGCGTCAGATTGTAGCGCGAGCAGGCTGTATGTCATCAGCCGGCCGGGCCACGCTGGCCTATCTGCAGAGCAGCTGGGCACCTTTGCTCTTGCCATGGCCGTCAAGGAATTAGGAAGGCACAGCTGCCATTCCGGCTTTTTTGAATTACTTGCAGTTTGAAATGTTAGTGGCCAATTTCCAGGGCTCTTCTTCCTGCCTTCTTTATAGCAGCCTCTGACTAGTAGCATTTGGACAAATTGTTTTTGTCTGACTGTTTCAGGATTTTCAGACTTTTTTGGTGTTCTTTTGCCTTTGTATTGTCCATGATGACATCCAGCCCCTTAGAGGCCAAGTTTGATGAGTTACTCCCAAGGGGGGACCTCTCTAGTCAGACCAAGTGACTCCTCCTGGCAGAGCCTTTGGGAAGCTGCAGAAGTGCCTTGGAGGTGAAGAGACTTCTTCCTGTGGGAAGGCCAGTAGCAATCAAGGGAAGCATAGTCGGCCCCAAGAGATTTCCTACAGGCATGCTTTAGTCCTGCCCCTCCGTGGATCATACTATGGGCTGATGGGGCTCAGTGCCATTCCTCAGTGATACCCAGTACACACACTGTACAAATAGGTTCTTCAGGCTATAAGAAGGGGGAATGCATTAGGTCATTATCAGGGTTTGAAGCATCAGAAAACAAGGGAAGGTATCTTGGCCCAGTCTGCAGTACAGCTGTGTGTCGAGTGAGCCATCAGGACAGCCACCATCAAGGATGCTTTGGCCATCTCTGGTTCTGGGGCCCTTGGGCTGATGGGGCCATCTCTTTCTATGACTTCTTCCTCCCCTTCCCCACCCTTGTCCCCTCAAAAGTTTAAAAACTAATTGATGATGTTATTTTAAGGTGAACTGAGTAAGCCGGGGGACAACATTGGCCCAGGAAAGGCTCCACACTGGCCTTGGATACGTTTCCTCACTTGCGGAAGAGAAATTAGAGATGGTTGGGGGGGGGGGGAGGGTTTTGATAGTTATCATACAAACATTCAGAAAGATGTGCAGTGCATTTGATGAGAGAAATGAGAAAGCTAGGAGAAATTGAGCTGTGCCAGTGTTCCTCAGGCTTTTCTCCAGTGATTCGTCCTGTGTCTCGTTGCTGAGCCCCTCCTGTGGGCCAGCCCAGAGGGACACGGGTGGCAAGGAGGCAGGCAGCCTGTAGGGAACATTGAGAAGCAGGGCCCTGGTTCAGGAGCCAGGACCTCCGCAGCTTCCTGGGCTGGCGGCCTCCCTTGGGGCTCCTCTTTGTCTCACCTTCTCATCTTTTCCTTCCTCGCCCCATGCTTCTTGGGAGAAAGGCATGTCAGAGGCTTCAGGGCTGCCAGGCCGATGGTATTGGCACATGCTTGTGTTTGCTGTTTTTTTCTGCTAGTTGAGTTAACTTTAATGATTTTGATCCAGGGAAAAGATCTCTCAGCCAGTTGGACTCTTCCGATTCCTTAAAACTGAGTGACCCATTTCAGCCTGTCGCAGGCAATGGTAGCCCCACAGAGAAAGCTCTCGATCTGTACTGTGGCCCACACACCACTGCTTCTGCCACTGCTGCCCATAACGAGGCTGCCCCAACCTGCGGTGCTAACGTCAGCGCTGTAAGTACTGAGGAAGGAACTGGATGTCTTCTGTTGTCTTACGAGGTTCTGTGAAATGTCTCCAATTAATAGCTGCGTCTTCAACACATCAGCTAAACGTAGCCAAATCCCATGCCTTCGTTCCCCTCTCATCCACCAAGAGGCCCCGTGCTTGGTTTCCAGGGCAGGGTTCTGGAGTCACCCTGGATCCCAGAAGCTCTTTCCTCAGAGGCCGGGCTGCTAAGCCTGGCCTGCCCCAGGCTCTAGGGAGATGGGATGGCTGGTGCTTGGGAATGGTGCTGAGTGCTCACTCACTCACCCTGTTCTCAGCAAAGCGTGAGCCATTGACATGTTGGCCCGTGACTGCCTGCCCATCCCAGGGAAGGCACATTGCTTTGTTTGTCTGTGGCTGTGTGTGTGTGTATATGTGTACACATGCACACACACGTGTACTTGTACATAGCTGTGGCATGTGGTAAGTGGAAATGTGTCAGAATGTGCCCAGAGTATAATTGCATTTTCCTGAAAAGGCCCTTCTTAATAGGAACATTGATGTAACAATGGTGATTATAAGTAAGAGGCTTTGAACATTGTACATAACTGGGGGGAGGGATTCTGGGTTATTAAGGGAGGAAGGAGTTCTCCAGGCTGTTTTTCTCCCATCATTTAAATCTAATAGTTTTTCCCCCTAATAAAATGCTTGGGCATAAATTTGGCTGGAGAAAAAGAAGTAGCAGTAGCAGTGACCACAGATCATCCCATCAGAGAGGCCTTTCCTATGCTTGCTGTCCAGGGCCTTGGTTAGTGGGATGGCCAAAGGAAGCCTCTAGACTTCTATTCCCTCAGCTCACTTGGCTTTTAGTAAGCACCACCTGTGTGCAGAGCCCCAGGCTTGGCACCAGCCGAGCTCCAAAGTCAAGGTCCCAGTTTGGGGGGAAAAATGGGAGGGGGGCTGAGCTAGCTGCTCCCCATCACCCCCATGGGAGCTGGCCCTCTGTTCCCCAGCTCTTGCTGCTCTCCCAGGGCCCCCACCCCTGCCAGGTCTGCCTTCCCTTCCTGGAAATGAAATGCTGGAGCAAGAGCTGCCTTCCACTCCAACACCTACACAATCTGAACAGGCAGGAATCAAGACACTTTACTGTGCTGGCCATGAGAGGGGGCATCAGTGCGGTGTCCCTTTCCCCCACTATGGTCTGGTGGTGTGACTGAGTCATTATCTGTATGTAGAGAACCCTGGTGTTCCTGGCACTTAATAAATGCTGGTTAATTGATTGGTTGGTAATGCTGAGCCTCTGGCTTAAGGGCCTTCTTAAATGTTCCTCCCTGGAGGGTTGGGATGGGGGTGGGGGGGAGCAGTTCTTTTGTAGTTCAGGACTGGTAGAGCTGTGGCTCTTGGCTTGTCTAAGAACTTTGGTCTTCTCCTTCCCTTTGATGTTACCTTCCTTCACGGGGTGCATCTTCACAGTTCTTCAGGCCCAGCATGCCTCTGTTAGCTAGGGTGCTTCCATGCATTCTTGGGAAAGTAACTTCTCTGTCCTTGTAGCTACCAGAACTAAGAGTGTCTTGTCTTGACAGTGTGGGGCACTGGACTCCCAGACTGCTGCTCTCTGCCTGGGTAACCTTAAGATGGGGTCCATCCCCTTCCTGGGCCTCAGTTGTCTTTTCTGTGAAATGGGAGCTTTGGTCAGCATGACTTCCAGAGTCTCTGAGCTCTAAAGTACTGAGCTCCTGGGTTGGTGTTGGGGTGATAGACATTCCCTGCAGAGCCTCCTCCCTCTAGAATCTCATCTTTGGTCACTGTTTTATTTAACGTCTTCAAGTAGGATAAGACATTGCCAAGTGAAATGACAAGGCCCAGCTTCCCCCATGAAGTTGGATAATGAGGGGTTCTCCTGAATCATGCAGGCTCTCCTCTGCATGCCTCCCCTCTTTCTAGCTGCCCCTTTGAACAAAAGGCAGCCTTGTTCTCTGCATCGTCTCCAGGCCACCATCCTTTAGTATCTAATGAAAACAGAATCCAGACTTGGATTTCTTTGGGTGCCTTTTGTAGCCAGGGGTTTCCCACATGATTCCTGATAAAAATGCTTTGAACTCAGGAGTCAGTGTGTAGCATTAGCCACAGGCGGTCCTTGCCAGGCCTAAACCTCAGGGCAGGGAGCTCTGCACAAGCAGCACAGATGCTCACATCCTGACTTGTGCTCTGTCTTTCTCTCTTTCTGCCGGTAGTACCCAACTGAAGAAGATATGATCGAATGGGCGAAGAGGGAGAGTGAGAGGGAGGAGAAGGAGAGACTTGCCAGGCTAAACCAGCAGGAGCAAGAAGATCTGGAGCTGGCCATTGCCCTGAGTAAGTCGGAGATCTCGGAAGCATGAAAGCGAGGATGGTGGTGCCAGCAGCATCCTTCCTCCTGGACACTAAAGCTTAGGGAGAATGATTCTTGGAAGCTATCTGTGAGCATGAGACTGACCATCCAAGGGCTTCACATCCTGTAGACGGGGCCCAACTCTTCTTGTAACGTGTCAGACTTTATCATTTTATGCTGTAACCGAAATCTGGCAGCATTGGCCTAGGCTGCTTTGAAAGAGTCAGACCAGAATCCCAGAATGTGCCCTTTCCCATAAGCTGGAGATGAGCTGCCCTATGGCCGCTTCCAGCCCTTGTCCTCGCCCTGTGGTCTGAAGGAGGCGGGCTGGGCAGTGCCTCCTGTTGTTGGAGGAGTAGCCTTATAGTGATATGGAAGGTGAACTTGCATGTTTCCACTTCCTCCTTATAAAAGTAATGGCCAGCTTTGGTTTTCTTCTGGGTCAGGGGAGAGCCTTGCTTAGCTAGATTCATACCTTGGACAAGGAGTGGCTGGTAGCCAGGGGGCATGACTTCAGATTGGCTCTCTTCCAAAATGCTTATGTGGGAAATAGGTCAAAATCCCTGCTTCAGATTAGTGGAGACCTCCCTCTTTATGTTTGTAGCAACAAACCACAGTGGAGAAAGACCATTGTTTCCAGAGGTTACCCCATCCGTCAGTTCTGAACAGAAACCTTCATTAACATGGTGATAATTCTCCCCTTCCCAGGACACACATCATCTGCCCTGGTTCATCACAGGTTCTCCAAACCTCCTGTGCCTTTGGCCAGAAGGAGCTGGAGCAGCCAGGGCTGTTAAGATGCTTTATTATCTGTGTATAAATGTTTTCTTTCATGGAATTTCCACTTGACTTGCCATGGAGTTACAAGTGGGCAAAGGCAATCTATCTCATTAAAACCTTGGTGAGGGTCGGAGGGAGTTTGATTAGTTCTTCTCTCCTCTACTGATTTCCCTGAGAAAAGTGGCCGAGCCCGACAGGGGCTTCTTCCTGATGGAAAGCCCCTCTCCCATGTGACCAAGGTCCCCAGGCCGGGCCCAGGTGATAGCAGTCCTGCCCTAAGGCACTTTGTAGACTCCAGCAGAAAGATGGAATAACTTTTGGCTTTTTTTTTTTAACAACTTATTAACTATTCTTGTCACATATCAAAGGCCAAGATAGAAAAGCACCTCAGACCCATGTTAAGCTCCCAGTAGCCCCCAGGTTGAGGTCACATTGACATGTGTTCTTGAAAGTGACTCATTGCTTCCCGGTGCACTTCCTCCACTTATTAAAGACCTGCTTAAGCTTAATTTTGGAGCTGCCCTGCTCCCTGGTGGTTCCCGTAGCCCAACACAATTGGACCCGAGTGAGACTGCTCTGTAAATAGAATTGTTTCCAGATCAGATCCTAGAACTGAAAAGAGTGGCCTCCCCAAGGCTCGGAGCTCCCCACTGAGGCAGCTCTAGACAGAATCTGCCCCAAAGATCTTTAAGGAGGGTGGCCTTTAGATCGGTGGTTAGTGTCCCCCCCTCCCCCTTTGTTATTTCAGGAAAACCGGTAAGTTGACTTGAACAGCCTTCTTTTGCACTGGGAAAATGAGCTGTCTTACAGCTGCTCAACCAATAGGAACCTTTGGCAAGTACTCACTCCCTCTAGTGTGTCTACACCAACTTTGATGTCTTCTGTGTACACTAATCTAACATGTTTAACTGGACTACATCGACTCTGAGCTTTCGTTTTAAAATGTACACTCAGTGGACCAATATGCTATTAAAAGTGTATATATTCTATGGGGGGGGGTGTGTGCGCGTGCGTGCGTGCATGCGTGCGTGTGTGTGTGTGTGTGTGTGTGTGTGTTCCTGTTCTCATGTCTGGTATTAAAGTCTGGGAGTCTCCTGGCAGTCAGTTCCAGGCTCTTGACTCTTGCTCCAGCGCCCACCATACTTGAAGGCAAGATCAGCCCCCCAGATGGCAGCAGGGTGGTGGTGTCTCGGTTGGGCTTAGGCTCCTTCGTCTCCAAACTCCTAAACTATAGCTTGTAATTATGAGGAAATAAACTTTAAATATATAACAAAGCCCATCGTCTGTCCTCCTTGAACCAGTGAGTCCTTTCCTGCGCACTCTTGCTTCAGGCCGGCAGAAAGAACAGAGTCTGGAGACTCGGAGCAGGCTCTCTGTCTGCACTGCTGTTGCAGGGAAGCCGTGCAGTGAATGAAGTGCATTGAAGTGGACCTCTGGTATGTCCTGATGGTTTGAATTGTTTGGAAGCTGTGCCATTTGAGGCTCGAGTCCTCAATGACACTGTCTCTTCTCTGCCTCTGGCACACTTTCAGTCAATAAACATTAAGTGCCTACTGTATGCCAGGCACCATGCTGAGGTCTCAGAATTCAAAGAAAGGTAAAGACAATCTCTGCTCTCAAAGAATTCGCCATCTAATGGGAGAGGTGACAGTGGACAAACAAGATCAATACCGGATGAAGTGGGAATAATCAGCTAATATTAGAATTAAGGGGGATTATGCAAGGCTTCCCGGTCTAGCTGGGATTTTAGCTGGGACTTTGGGGAAGCCAGGAGGAAAGACAGTGAGTTCAGTGTGGGATTTGTTGAACCTAAGATGTCTGTTATGAGATGTCCCTGTTAGAGACGTCCAAGAGGCAGTTGTCCGTGCAAGATGAGGTCGGAGGAGAGAGGTCAGGGCTGGGCAGGTAGATCTGGGCTGATGACTGGGGCCAAATCAAATGAGCTGGAATTTAACAGGAATGGATGTAAAGGCATGCTAGATTCTAACAATTCACTTCACAGATGTAAGATGAGGACGTGGCTAACTGGTCCACTTAAAAAGACCAAGCTCAATGTGAAGGATTAGGGGGTTGTGGCAAAAAACCCCAAACACACCTCAGTGCTCTACATCTCAGGGGAGATGTAGAATCCAGGAACAAGGAGGCAGCTGGTCACGGTATCTCCTGCTCTGAATGGATCGCTCCTGGAATGTGGCATCCCAGTCTAGCTGGAAACAACATGCAAACAAGGCACCCACGGGGAGAATGGATGGGGAAGGCCTCCTGCTGAAGGGGAGAGAGCAAGCTTAGAGCTGGTGCAAAGGGCCCAGAGATCCAGATGGACCATCCTGCCTCAAGATTTAGCCGTCAGCCAGCTTTGCTGGATTGGAGGGTGTAAGGAAGCCAGGAAGACATGAGAAAGATGGAAAGAAGGAAGGGGCCAGGTTAGGGACAGTTTTCAATGGCTTTAGGTTTGATCCTGGAGGGGATAGGGACCCACTGGGGTTTACTGAGTAGAGAATGAGGCGTGGGGACAAGTGACACGGGCAGACTCAAGTTTTAGAAAAACATCGAGCAAGGCTTGGATTCTATTCAGGGAAGATATGTAGCAATACCGGAATAACTTTTATTGGCTCATTAGTTGGGCTTCCTGGAGGCTCCTCAGCATGCACCAAAACTAGAATTTCCAGATATGAATGGAAGTATGCAGACAAAACACAATGTTCCCTGAAGCTTGGAATTCTGCCAGGGCTTTGTGTGACCAAGAGGGATGAAGAGATAATCTCATGTTCAATTCTGCTTGTGTAGATTGGTTCAAGTATTGGAAGGGCTATCACAAGGCAAAGAGGATGTTAGAGCTGGGAAGGGGTCTTAGAATAGGGAATATCAAAACTGGGAGGGATCTGAGGACTTGAGACTGAGAACAGGAAACATCAGAGCTTTGGGAGGGGCCCTAGAACAGGGCTTCTTAGGATAGAGGTCAAAGCTGGGAGAGGCCTTAGAACAAAGAATGTTAAAACTATAAGGGATC
>CM053593.1:21755368-21775866 GCA_028646575.1 Pseudocheirus occidentalis
TACTACCCGTGTGACCTTGGGCAAGTAAATTAATTTCTCTGTGCCTCAGTTTCCTCACCTATAAAATGGAGGGGAGGAGGTGGACTTGAGGAAGTCCTTCCCCTCCCCAAGCCTCCTCCAGCTCTAAACCTACTACCCTATAATTCAGAATTGCTTGAATGATCAGATGCCAAAAGCAATCATCAGGAAGACCCTGTCAACTTGGAAAGGGGTCTCTAGTGGAGGGCCCCAACAATCTGCTCGTGAAAATGTTTATCAGGCCTTCAGAGGCCTCAGACCCAGGCAGAGTAGTTGAAGGAATGGGGAGTGTTTAGCCTAGAAAAGATTTGGGGGGACATAAGAGATGTCTCCTAGTATTTGATAGGGCTGCCACATATTGTTCTCTGGTCCCCAGGACAATCACAAGGAAGAAAATAATTTCCTAGCAACTGTCCAACAATAAAAGAGGCTGCCTTATAAGGCAGTGAGTTTCCTATCACTGGAAGCATTCAAGCAGAGGCTAGCCGACCAGATCATCAGGGCTGCCACAGAAGGGATTCCTGCACTGGGGAAGAGGTGAGACTCAGTGATATGGAATGAGTCCCCTTCCAGTTCTGAGATCCTCCAAGCTTATAAGGAGGGAGGGCAGGGACAAGAACCATGTCAGAATCCAGGAAATGGAGCTGTTCTTTCTTGGTACCAAGGTTGAAGCCTTCCAGGGAACTTTTCCTCTTAGTAAAGGCCCAGAAACAAGGACTGGGAAAGAACCTGAGGCTGCCCCATCCCCTGAGGCCCTGTCCTGCCTCCTTCCAGGGCTGGAGGACCACATGTGGCCTCACCTAGGGACCAGGTCATCTCCTCCAAGCCCCTGCCTCCAGAGAGCCCTAGACAGGAGAACCCAAGACCCCATGTGGGGGTTTGCCCAATTTAATTTTCATGAACTATGAATGCAACATTCACTCTACAGGCAGTTATTCTAGGTGGGCTGGCCCCAGGAATGGGGAGGGGGCACCCTGCAGAAAGCCAGGGCATCAGAGGCTTTAAAGCGCTTGGAGCAGACTCTTTACCTTGTTTCCAGAGAAGCCCACAAACTCCAGCAGCCGAAGGATCCTGGCAGGAAGCATGGACAGTGTCTGAGGGTTGGGAACATAGGTGAGCAGAGGTGGGAAGAAAGGTCTCACCCTGATTCCAGGGCCCTCCCTGCTTCTCCATCCTCTCTGCCACCCACCTGCAGATGGCATCTTCCTCCCCCCAGACAGAAACTGCACCATAGTGTGTGTGTGTGTGTGTGTGTGTGTGTGTGTATGTGTGTGTGCGTGTGTATGGGGGGGATGTCTGTGTAGTGTGTGCACATACACATGTGTGAGGAGAACAAGAGGCAGGCAGGCTCCCTGGGGCAGGCAGGGGTGGCACTTACCAGGTTGAAGGCGCCCATGCCAAGCTTCACCCCTCCCTCGAAGTGACTGTGGTTCTCTCCCTTCGAGTAGCTGGAGGACTGCACCAAGCTGTCCAGTTCCCTAGCCACACAAAGCTGTCGCTCAGCTCCAGGCTGGGGGGGGTGGGGGTGGGAGGTCAGGTGGGACTTGGCCCATCCCCCACCCCCAGGCCCAGCAGGGGTAGCCTTCAGAGGCCTCAGACCCAGGGACATAAGGTAATAGTCACAATAAATAACAAGGACAATGATAAAAGGCTCTCTCTGCCCCAGGCACCTCCACTGATGCTCTTGACCACCCTGGGGGGCAGATGCTGTTGGGACACCCATTTCACAGTGGGGCAAACTGAAGCACACAGAGATACAGTGACCTGACCAGTCACATAGCTCAGACACACCTAAGGCCTGGTCTGAACTCAAGTCTTCCTGACTTCAGGTCCAGTACTCTGTGCACCGCACCTGATAGGAACCTTAGAATACAGAACACAGGAGTGACTAGGTGGCACAGTGGACAGAGACCCAGCCCTGGAGTCAGGAGGACCTGAGTTCAAATGCAGCCTCAGACACTTAACACTTACTAGCTGGGTTACCTTGGGCAAGTAACTTGACCCCAAATGCCCTGCTGTCCCCCTCCAAAAGAGCAAAAAAACCAGGATACCGAATATTGAAACATTGTTCTTAGAATGTAAGAGCCAGGGGAGGCTTAGAACACAAGACATTGAACATCACAGCCAAGAGTGGGTTCAGAGCACTGAATACATAACATGGGGTAGGGCAGACTATCAAACCTGGAAGGTGCCTTAGGGCTTGTCCAGCTCCCCTCCCTCCCACTCTGCAGATGGGGAAACAGGTGTAGAGAGGGGGAAAGGCCTAGCCCCATATCAGAGATCTGGTGAGTGGTACCAGATCTCCCCCTACAGCAGGCTCAGTGCATGGAGGGTCTGCTGCTGAGCTGAGGAAGGGCAGCCCCAGCATGATGCAGAGGCCTCATCTGAATCCCTGGCTGACCAATGGCTGCTTTCCTCTCTTGGCCTCCACAGGCCCTAGGGGAAGGTCTTGGCCGGCTACAGACAGGGCCGGGAGGTCAAAGACAAGGGGCCCCTAAGACACCCAAACTCCCCAAGCAGCAAAACCGAGGGCAGGTGCCCAAATGGAACAGGAAGACCCTGGGCAAAGGTCACAAATGGACGGCCAGACGCAGAACTGGGCGCCGGGCGTGTGGAGGCCCAGAGACGATCTGAGATGGGTTTTTACAGACGCTGGTGACTCTGAGGACAGAGCGAGACCTGCGCTGTCCCTCCCGCCTGGTGTTTTGGTTTGTTTTGCCAAATCACTCTGCATTTCTTCATGCTAAACAGAGGGGAGGGCTGACTGACTAGGGGAGGAGGGAGGGACACGCTGGAAATGAAGGGGGTCTAAAAATGTATCAAAATTAAAGAAAAGCAGAGGCAGCTAGGTGGTGCCGTGTATGGAACACCAGCCCTGATGTCAGGAGGACCTGAGTTCAAATGTGGCCTCAGACACGTGACACTTACTAGCCGTGTGACCTTGGGCAAGTCACTTAACCCCAAATGCCCTGCATTCCCCCTTCCAAAAAGCAAAAAGAAAAGAAAAGAAGAACAGTAGCAGGATAGAAGAGGAGAGGAGGGCATTGGGATCACTCATTTGGCCAGCAATAGCTCGGTGCCTGCTACATACAGGGTTCCATGAGGGGCAGCTGGGGGCCAGGCCAGAGGCTTCCCACCCTCGTGGACCAGCTGGCTTCTTCCTAGGGAGGTTGTCTGGGCTGGAGGCTGAGGGCTAAAAGTCCTGTCCAGAAGGGGAGGGCGGGGTGGACTGGGCCTCTATAGACTCTCAACCTCATCCTGCTCCCGACAGGCAGAATAGTGCCACCCCCCATCCTTCAAGGTTCAGCTCCAAGGCCGCTCCTCCATGAAGCCTTCCCTGAGCTGCCCAGGGAATAGCCCACCTCCACTCACCTCAGCACTACAGCACATGAATGTATGAAGTAATGGAGGAGGGGCACAGGATAAGAAGGACATTGAACAACTTCCTCCAGGTGTCTGGGGGGCCGCTGAGGGGGAGAGGGCTTAGCCTGGTTCTGCCTGGCACAAGGGCTGCCTTGGGAAGTGGTGAGCTCCCCGTCCCCAGAGATGTATGAGCAGAGAGGGGATTCCTGCTCAGGCCCCTGGTTGTGAACAAGCTAGATAAGGGCACCATCATCACAGGGGCCAGCCCAGGTCAGGCATCCAAAGCCACCCTTCCCCTCTGTGGGCCTCAGTGTCCTCCCTTCCTACAAAGTAAGTTGGTTCAAGGCCTTGAGGCAGACAGGCTTGGGGGAGGGTGGCCGGCCTGCCCACTCACTTGTACGTCTGGTAGCTGTTCCTCACCCGGATGCCTCCTTTAATGAAGCTCACCATGTTCTCGTCCTGCGGGAGGGAGAAGCCATCAGCATCGGAGCTACTGAGGCGGGGCATGGGCTTGTGTGGGGACAGAGGACCACTGAAGGTTCGGGAAGGGGGCTGAGGCCAGAAAAGGCAGTCACGGCTTCACACAGGATGGTATGGGCCCCTCCAAAGGGCCTCATCCCCAGGCTAACCACAGAGGATGAATTCCTTCTACCACAGAAATGCTGGGCCCAGTTACCAAGTCTTAGGAACAGAGGAGCAACAGCCTCTGGCTAAAAGGAATGGACCTTAGAGGCCCCTCATCTCAGAGGAGCAGACCGAGGTCCAGAGAGGTCGGGGGACTTGCCCAGGGTCACACAGGTGGTACCTGGCAGGGCGGAGATTTGGAACTGAGGCCTGTGACTCCAGTCAATGATGCTGGGGCCTGGCACCAGAGATGAGGTTTTGGCCACAGAAGCTCCCAGCATCACGTGCAGCATGGGGGGTCTTGGGTACACAGGGGTGTGGGTAGGAAGGGGCCCTTGCCCCAGGGTGAGGGAGGACAATGGCCCCCACCTACCTGCAAGAAGGTCAGAGCAGCTCTCTGCAGGAGGCACTCAGCATAGCATACTTCAGCATGAATTTCTTCTGGGGGACAGAAAACCACAGGCCAGAGGTGGGTGGGTCTGTGTATCCCAGCAAGGCAACCCTCCCCACCCCCAGCTGGCCATGCCCCATCACCCCAGGCCCCAGCAGGGCTGCTCCCTGTCCCTGGCTCTGCCAAGGCCTGGAGACCCTTTGGGGAGAAGGTTGGGAGGGGATGGTCCACGTCACATAGACTCGGGTCCTGGGTACTGGGGACCATGGACACCCAAGAGAAGTTCTACAAGAACTTCTACAGGTACTTCCCCAAATCAGAGCAACAAGACATTAATAATGACAATCATGATATTTATGCAGCTCTTTCTGGGTATAAAAAAGAAACTGCAAAGAGTAGCTCATTCGGACTTCCTAGCGAACAGAGGCAGAGCTAAAGGATCCTGATGCCCATCCTATAGAGGAGGGAACGGAGGCTGCAGGCAGTCATGGATGGCTGGTCAGGCCCAGTCTGAGCCTTCACCTCACAGATGAGGAGACATGCCCAGAGAGGAGGTGGCAGGCCGGGACTGCAGCCCAGCCTCCTCCTCCCCAGGGACAGAAAGCACTTTCTGGGGGACACAGAGCCAGCCTCACTCCAGCTGGGGTCTCTGAAGATGCAGCTGTTTCTCAACCAGAGCCCTTTGTCAGAAGGGCCCAGAGTTTATTCGGCCCAGGCCCCTCTTACAGAGATGATACCGAGGCCCAAGGAAGCCAAGGGGCCGGCCCACGGCCGCAGAGCATCACAGACTGGCCCACAAATAGCAACAATAAGATTCAGAGAGTTAGAAGCGAGCTCAGAGGCGGTACCAGGCCCACAAGGGGCCATCTGGGCCTCTCTCACTGTCAGCAAGTCTGTCCTAAGCCCACAACCCCTGCTGGCTGCCCTGTCTCTGGGAGAAACGTTCCTTTAATTGTTCCCTCCTAGGCTTCCAACTAGAGGCCTTTCACCACACTGTCATTTAGGCCTCATGTCAGGAGAAACTTCTTAGCAAGCCGAGGGCTCCCACAGTGGGAGAAGCTACCTCCCAAAGAGGAGAGTTCCCACCCCCTGGAGGTCTCCAGGCAGAGGCTCAGGAAAGATGCTCATTCCAACATGGGCTGGACTAGAACCTTCCTGAGCTCCCTGCTGGCTCTAAGATGGTACCAGACCTCATTAAGACAATCGGAAGACATACCGAGGCTGCCAGGCAGAGTCTCTGGGGATGAAATGACAGATGTCTAGCAATCCTGACATCCTGGCCATCACCACGGAGCTCCTTCTCCATGGCCCGAGGTCATCTCCAAGTACAGGGACTAAGCACCCAGGTTCCAAATCTGCCTCTGCCTCTTTCTCATCATGTGACCCCACCAGCTAAGCCCCTTCCCCTCCCTGGACCTTGGTGTCCTCAGCTAGAAAACCAGACTGAATGATCTCTGCCAGGTTTGAGAGTTCCAGTGTCAACTGAGGGGCACTGCCAGGGCACAGCAGTGAGTGAGGGGTGGGGGGCCTGTGTGCCCCTACACGAAATGGCCCCAAACTGCTTTCTTTACTCTGAGAATGAGACCCCTGAGGTCTCCTTCCTTGCTGCTGGCTGCTGCTTTTCAGGGGGGGCTTCTAGGAACCTGTTTCTTTCTCTCTCCTCCAGCAGCTGATGACAATCCACTGAGCTGGCTAAGCTTTTCAGCTCCCTAACTGCAAACCCAACTGTAAGCCAGGGCCACTGCCATGCTGAAAGAGGGACATGCGTGGGTTTTGTGACAGCTCTTCACTCCCGGTTCCTCAGCTGTGTTCTGGACGGCCGAGTTGGCTGGGACTTTGGCTCCTGAATGCCAGCAACAGGGGACACCCTGACAAAGGCCCAGGGTGCCAACTGCTTCCTGGAGCCTTCCCTCTCAAAATGGACAGCCAGCACAGCCCCAGGGCCCTGGTGGGGACTGCCTCACCTTCAGTGAACTGGTCCAGGGTGGGTCGGTGCATGAGGTTGCTGAAGGAGCCTGCTACGGATAATTTCTTTCGATGCCTGTGGGAAGAGAAGAGGAGTCCCAGGGGTATGAGAACGGGCCCCTCCCAGCTCTGACATTCTCTGCTTCATTTCCCCATGAACCGTCTGAGACTACAGCTTGAGTCAGTGCTGACACAAACTGTCAGGCAGCTGGAACACATCTCTTCTCCCCTGGGCCTCAGTGTCTCCATCTGTAAAATGAGAGAGTGGGCCCACTTCTGGCTACACAACGTGTTGTGAGTCCCTTCCAGAAAACGGCTTCTACCTGTCAGAGTTCCTGGGAATACCCGAGGCCGCGGTCCCACATTAGCCTCTAGTGCGGCGGTGACCTGTGGGTTCTGTTCAGTTTGTAACAATGAAAATACACCCTGCACATCAGATATTTACGTTACGATTCATAACAGTAGCAACATTACAATGATGAAGTAGCAATGAAAACCATTTTATGGTTGGGGGCGGCCAGGTGGCGCAGTGAGTAGAGCACTGGCCCTGGAGTCAGGAGGACCTGGGTTCAAATCTGACCTCAGACACTTGACACACTAACTAGCCATGTGACCTTGGGCAAGTTGCTTAGCCCCAACTGTCCTCCAAAAGGGGTCACCACAACATGAAGAACTGTATTAAAGGGTCACAGCATTAGGAAGGTTGAGAACCACTACTCTAGCACATCCCAGACCCCAGGATTCGAGCCCATGAGGGGCTTTCATTCTCCAAGATCTTGGACTCCAGCCCAGGGCAAGGCTCCCACAGGTGAGAGGGACCACAGACTCCCAGGCCATGGCCCTTCTCAGCCCATCCCAGACACAGACAAATGGGCCAGACACTAATGAGCTGTGTGACCCCAGGAAACGGTGGCCATGGCCGGCTGGGGGGGTCGTCCTGCCTCAGATCTCCCCCTGCTCCACCCCACCCTCCATTCCCTGTCACATGATCTCTCTAAAGCACAGACCCAAGCACGTCAGCCCTCCTCAGTAAACTTCAGCGGCTCCTCTCTCCTTGAGGACCAAACAGAAAAAGCCTCTCTGTGGTGTTCGAAACTTTATAATCTTTTTGATGTTGAGTCATTCCAGACTCTCCATGGCCCCATTTGGGGTTTTCTTGGCAGAGATGCTGGGGTGCTTTGCCATTTCCTTCTCCAGCTCATTCTACAGGTGAGGAAACAGGGTCATGGCTACAAAGTGTCTGAGGCTGGATTAGAACCTGGGAAGAGGGGTCTTCCTGCGTCCAGGTCCAGTGCTCCATGGTACCTCCTGGTGTCCACCTTTATAAGCGGCCCTTTCGGAACCACTCTGCCATCCCATGCCCCTGACCTCCTTTCCGTTCTGAATGAGACCCTCCATCTCCCAACTCCAGGCGTTTTCTCTGGCTGTGGCCCCTGCGTAAAGTGGCCTCCCTCCTCATCACTGCCCCGGCTTTCTTCAGGCCCAGCTAAAACCCTCATTCTCCAGGAAGCCCTTCCCAGTGGCCCTTAACACCGGTGCCCGCCCCCTGCTAAATAATTCCAGTTTCTTCTGTCTGGAAAGCATTAGTTGTTGGCAAGGTCCTTGAGGGCAGGGGCTGCTGTCCCTTCTTCATCTGACCAAGGGGAGGCCCTGAATAAATACTTGCTGACAGACCGACTGATCTCTCGGAGTCTCGGCTCCCTCATCTCCTGAAGGAGGGCTTCTGCCTGTTCCCCAGCCCCTACCTCCCCCTGGGCTGGGGAATAGCAGTGGCTAAGTGAGATCTTAGTTCCTCATTGCCCAAAGCATCCAGGGAGCACCATGGGTAGAGAACAGGTCTAGGAGTCAGGAAGACCTGAATTCAAATCCTGCTTCAGACCCTTACTAGCTGCGTGACCCTGGAGAAGTCACTGAACCTCTCAGGGTCTGCCCCCTCATCTGAACAATGGGGGTGGGGGTACTTTTTCCAGGTCCAAAGCTTCCAGTTGTCAGCACTGTAGATGGGACCCTGGATGGGTCACCATCTCTATGCCTCAGTCAGACCATCTGTATAATGAGGAGGGGAAGGTCAGCTTCCTTCCCAGGGCTGCTCTGAAGGTCCCAGATGAGTATGTGAGGGAGCTCACAAAGCGGCCAGGGCAGGGGGAGGTCAGGCAAGACCACAGAGAGCTACACAAGGAGGCCGTGTGCGTTGCCAGGGCCCCAACAGAGGGACAGAGGGTCCGCAGGGCAGGGAGAGAGGACACTGCCAGTGGAGGGTTCAGGAACGAGGGCAGGTCAGAGCCTTCTGAACCTCTGGATCACCACATTTCCACATAAGGGGTTTCTTTGGTCAGTTTTTGTATATTTCACATGTCACAGACCATCCTTGTGAGGCTTCCGAGGGGTCTAGGGCACCCCAGATCTAGAACATGCAGCCAGATCTAATAAGATGAAATCTAACAGGATAAATGCAAAAATACACATGGAGCCCAAGAGGCGGTGGCTGCAAGTCTGGGACGGTTTGACAACAAGCTTATCTGAAGATCAGGGGTCTCTGGTGGCCCTCAAGCTCCATGTGAGTGAGGAGGGTAATGATGTGACCAGCAAAGCAGACAGCCAGAGGACCGTGGCTGGTACGAGGGGGGGGCTGGCTCCTCTGGCCGCAGCACAGGACACCAGCAGCCAGCCCAGTGTCAGGGGAGGGCCGCCAAGCCGGGGACGGGTCCGGGGTGCGAGCCACCTCATAATGATGACACTGTGCACAACTCAGAGTCTGCAAAGAGCTCTGCTATCTCTTGTGACCCCCACAACGATCCTGAGGAACAGGGGTCACCATGACCCCCAAGCTACAGAAACCATACGCAGAGGCAGGCTGCAGGGTCAAAGAGGCAGCATTTGAACTGGGGTCTTCCCCGCTAAAGATTTAGCACCTGTCCACTGGACCCCCCAGCTGTGGAGAAGGGTCTGGGCCCACCCCCCGAGGAAGCCGTGTTGAGGGGGAACCAGGGGAGCCAGGCAAGGCCTTTTGGAGGTGACCTTTGAACTGAGCCCAAAAGTAAGCCAGGAAACAGGTGAGGAAGGAGAGAGTTCTAGGCATGCGGGCAGCCAGGACAAAGGCCTGGAAGCAGGAGGATCCTCAAGGAGGCTACAAGGTTGGATCATTGAGTGGGGCCACTGGGAGGCCAGAAAGGGGCCTGTAGCCAGAAGCCCCAGGTTCAAGTCTCACCTCCTGGCTGTGTGACCCTGGGCAAGGCCCAGCCCTGCTAGCCTTAGTCTCCTTATCTGTTTAAAAGGGTACAACAGTAACGGGGCTACTGCCCGGAGTGTTAGGAGGTTCAGAGGACAGAGCACAAATAAAAGAGCTTTGCAAACCTTCAAGGGCTAGAGGCTAGGCTGGAGACTTCACGGTCGGGGGCCCCTCCATGGTTCAGATCCCCACTGTCTTTGCAGCTTGGAGCCTCAGAGCTGCTCAGAGCACTTGGATATTAAGTGATTTGCCCAGGATCACACACACACGTATGTCCTGCCTGGGTCACGCACGACTTGAACCCAGGCCTTCTTCGCTCTGATGCCAGTGCCTCAGCCTTGTTAGCACAGTGGACACAACAACAGGCCTCAGGTCAGGAAGGCCTGGGTTTAAATCTTGATCTCAGACACTTACAAGCTCTGGGACTTGTCACTCAATTTGGGCAAGTCACTCAATTTGCCTCAGTTTCCTCATCTGTCCAATGAAGATTACAGCCCCTCTCCCCCAGGTTTGATGCGTACAGCGCGCCACACAGCCTGGCACATAGTAGGTACTCTAAAAACGCTAGTCATTATGCTGTCTTTATGCAAACCTGGATGATTATGGCCTAAGCCTCAGTCTCCCTGGCTGTCCCAGGGGGGTGATGGGCCCCTAACAACTTGGAGAGTCGATTGTGAATGCTCAACATTCACATCTGGAAACCAAGAGTGCCTCAAGTCTGGTTTGACTGCTTCCCTGATTTCCTAGACTTAAGAAAGTGTGAAGAATGCAGGTTAAACTTTAAAGCATGCCCTGCCTTTTTGGACCGCTGGTTGTTAAACATTTACCAGCACACCCCCATCTATAAATAGGGGTCATTAGGAGGAAGGAGCCCTGCAGCCCTGGGAGGGGGCTGCTATTTAAGCCATCTGCCCAGAGCACTGGCTCTTCCTTCCTGGAGTGCCCAGTGCCCTCATGACTGTAGGCCACCCCCCATCTGGCTCCAGGAGGTAACTCATGACAGAATGACCCCAGGACAAGCTTCCTGCTAATCAGGAAGCCTCTAATGAGTTTCATCAGCAAACAACTCTGCCCTAGTGTGGGGGAAAGAAGGCAGCTGCTGCCCAGCTTGCCAGGCAACCAGTGCCCCTGCCCAGGAGAAGGCCTGGGGGTGGTTTCCTGGGCTGGCACTCACAGCTGGAGGCCTGGCAGAGGCAGCAAGATCAGCCCTGCCTTTCGCCCAAACCACTGTGGCCCCACAGGGCTCAGAGTGGGAAGGCCCTTAAGGGTCACTCTACCTCACCCCCTCATTTATTTCACAGATGAGGCCCAGAGGATACAAGCAAATTGGCCAAGGAGCAGAACAGGAATAGGAGCCCAAGCCAGAGACTGTGTCCAGGCTGCCTCCTCAGGGCTAAGACCCTGAGGGGCCTGGGGTATTATCCAGCCTGGCATTTAGCACAGAGCAGGCATTTAATAAATGCTTCCTGACGGATTACTCATCTCCCTCCTGCTAGAATCCCCTTAACAATCCTCAGTCAACAAGCATTCACTAAGCTCTTATGTGTGTCTCACAGGTAGCTGTCCAGCAGATGCAGGGCCACCTCCAACAATGCTGACCTCACCCTTCCAAAGCAGCAATAGGAATTCCATGAGTTCTGAGCTGAAGTTCACAAGCCAGGAAGTCCCACCCCTCTCCCCCCTGGGGTCAGTCTGAATAAGCCCAATTCCTCTCCCCTGAAGACAGCCCTGCTACCCTGAGTCTTGTCTTGTCTCTCTGGGGTTAAACACCCCCAGCCCCTCCAACAGAGCCTCCCAGCCAAGGTCTTGGTGTCCCTCTTCCAAGCAGAGGAAGGAAGGAAAGAACACGATCACAGTCAGTCAACACACTTTCTGTGCTGTGCCACCCTCCAGGCCTCAGTGTCCTCCTCTGTAAAACAAGGGGACTGGATAAAAATAACTCTAAGGGCCCCCCTGGCTCCAGAGTCAGGATCCAGTTTGCTAGCATCCTCCTTAGACTGGCACTCGGAATGCAACACAGTATTGCCCACCACTGGGCAAGGCAGAGGACGGCAGGGTCATCAGCCATTCCTGGTGGAAGCTTTGCCTCTGAAGGCAGCCCGAGGCCTTCTTTTTGACATCGCCACCCTGTGCTTACAAGCTCCTTGCAAGGCTCAGATCTCTTCCTGGTGGCAAGCTCTGGTGGCACAGACCCGCCACATCTCCATCACTGAGTCTGCAGAAATGACTCCAGCTATCTTCTCAGACTTGTCTGAGCACTGCAGCTGCCCAGCGCCCGCCATCCAGTGCGCTCAGGGCCGCTCCCAGGCGTTTGCCATGTGCCTATTTGGTAGGTCTATTACAGCAGAATGGGAAGAGCACAGAATTTGGCATGCAGGTACCCGGGTTTGAGCTGCTGCACTAGTGACCTTGAGCAGGTCTTTTCCCATTCTGGGTCTTGGTTTTCTCCCTTATAATATGAGAGTAGATGAAGGTGACTCTGCATATGGCGGGTAGATCTATCCTAGGCCATATTTCCCTTCATCCTTATCGCCAAGCCATTCCCCTATCTTTGTTTGGCTTCACATGGGCCATACCCGCTGCCTAGAATGCCCCCCTTCCTTATTTCTGTCCAAATCCTCCTCCTCCCTCAAACCGCAGCTCAGGCCCTGCCTCCTCTAAAAGGCCTTCCCTGATTCACCTTGATCCAAGGGAATGGTATTCCTTCCTCTCCAAATTTTCTCAGAGCACTTTATGACTCGTCCTTGTATCATGTCCAAGAGCTTTGTTTGTCTCTCCCAGGAGACTGTAAGCTCCTTGAGGGCAGGGCCTGTACTATTCGGCATCTCAGTTTCCCCAGTACTGAGTACAGGACCCTGCACACAGTAGACACTCGCTAAATGTTGGCTCAATTGAGTCAAAATGCCTTGAACCCCAAAACATCTCCATAGGCTAGTCAGGGCATTGTTCCCTTACAAGGAGCTATTATTGCATGAATTTCAGATGGCTCAGCCATCAGCAAAGAAAGGTGGAACCCTAGGAGCACTGGGCAGAGCCAGAACTAGGGCAGGGCAATCAGAGATTTGCCCTAGGGCAAGAATAACATTTACACTTGTTCTGAGGCATAGAAACAGCAGAGCATAATGGCTACCTATTAAAATAACTGATTTTAATTAGTTGGACGTTAGGGGACTTAAGGCTTCCCCCCTGTGCCATGCCTGTAGCCCTAAGGCCTCCCTCCCTACCTTGCCATGAGGAGCCAGGACCCGGGTTTCGCACTCCACCTCAGTTTGTCTTGAAAACCTGATTTATGGGTACGTTTCATGCTGCATGTGTCAGGTGCCAACATTGCTACTCAGCTCTGGCCATTGGCATCTCACAGGGACAGCCATGGGAGGCAGAGATTCCTGACCTCTCAAAGGTCAGGCTCTAGGGCTTCAAAGAACAAGGGCAAGGCAAGGGAGCAAGGCAAGGGGGTTCAGTTTCTGGCTGCAGACTGGGACTAGGGGTTTTGATGGGATTTCAGGCATGGTGACCATCAAGGCTGAGAATAAAGAGGGTTTTGATCAGGTGGGTTTTTTATTTACTCTGAAATCACATCCCACTGGGCAGCCGTCTACTTTGCTTCTGTTGAGAGTCAGTCTCATGGGAAGCATGAAATGTCAGAGTGGGAGGGGATGCCTGCCATGATCCTTCATACTACCCTGCAACAAGAAATCCCTCCTCCAGCACTGACAACCCCCCACCCCTCAACTCCTTACTTCTGGCACAGGATCTGGGCCTCCTTCATCATGTTGCAGGCATTCAGGATGTCCTGGGGGTCAAACGTCATCATGGCTTGCATTTCTAAGATGGTGGCATAGGTCAGGGAGTGGTACATGCTCTCCTTGGTTCTGTGAGGAACGAAAGAAGGTGGAAACTATGAGAAAAGATAAGGCCAGCGGGGGTGGGCCTGGGAAAGCCTGGCACGGACCCAGGGCTTAAGGGGAGCTGGCCAGAGTCAGCACCAAACTGGGGAAAGCTCAGGACCCGCACCCAACAGTAAGAGTTCTCATCAACATCACAGCAGAAGGTCTGTAAAGGGTTTCATGTCCGTTATCCCCAACAGGTAACATTCATATGATGCTTACTGCATGCTAGGCTCCAGGCCAAGCACTTTACATCTCCTCCGAGCCTCACCACAAGCCCTGGAGGTGGGTGCTGTTTAGTGTCCCCATCTTACAGGTGAGAAAACCGAGGCAAACAGAGGCGAGGGATCTGCCCAGGATCACACAACTGAACTGGAACTGAGTTTTCCTGACTCTAGGCCCCACCCCCATGCCCCTACTCCAGAGAAAGTCTTTAGCTGAGAGAGTGGGAGACCTGAAGAGAGAGAAGAGTATTTGGGACCACCGCCATGGGGAATGAATGATGGAGTGAATGAGTGTGTATTAAGTGCTTACTAGGTGCCAAGCAGTAAACAGAAGTGACTTGCTCAGTGTCACACAAGCAGCATGTTCTAATGAGGAAGGATCTAGTCAGGAGCTCAGAGACCTGGGTTCAAATCCTACCGAACTTATCAGCTATGTGGCCTTCTTGAGCCTCCACTTTCTCCTTGGTCAGATGGGGGGTCTCTGGGGCCCTGCCCAGCTCTACACTCAGGTAGGTCCCCATGACCCGCTTGCAGCTCTGACTTCATATGTCAATGGCAGAGCCGGGGCTGAGGTACAGATGTCATGCTCCTGAACCCCACAGGACTGAGCACTGTGAGTTCTGGAGGAGGGAGTCCTGAGCCGAGTCTTTGGGGGCAAGGAGGATGGAGGCATCTCTCAAGGGTTCCCAGGACCCCCTTCTCCCCACCCTCCTCCCAATCGTCTTGACTCAGAAGGGACCTCAGAACCCAGCCAGCTCACTCCATCATTTCACAAAGGAGGAGGAAGTCATTTGTCTCAGGTCACACAGACAGGATCTGAGCAGGACCTTCTTGTCTTTCCTCTCCCCTCACACCCCTCTGACACTTCCCACCTTCACCAACATCCTCCCAACTCCCCAGTGCATGCCTGCTCTCCCATCTGTCACCAGCATCCCTCTGGCCCAGCCTTCAGGCTGCTCCTAACCTGCAGCTGCTGTCCTCACAGGCCAGTCCCCTGACCTCCAGCACCAGGATTCTGACCCTGATCTGACAGGTGAAGTGACTGCTCCTGGGTCACACAGCCAGAGGGGCCTGGCCAAGGCCCTTCCCACCGTGCCCCACCCCCTCTGCTTCCTTGTGCTCTGGGAAGGTTTGGGGGTGGGCTGGGTGGGGGCAGGGAGGCAGCACTGCCCCATCCCTAAGGCTCTCTCCTGCCTAATGTGTACAGAGCAAACAGAAGCCGGTTTGTTTAGCTCCAGCCACCGGCCACCGAGCCCCACCCACTGAGGGGCTCCACCCACAGCTCCGGGACCCAGCCCAGGGGCCAGCCCAGTCTCAAGGCCAGAGCCTCTGGGAAGAGCCTGGTAAGTCTCTGCCAGACCTGAGCTGGGACACCCACCTCAGGCTCTCTGTCCCCCAGCTAGGGTAGACTCCTCTCACCAACCCTTGGTAATGGGAAGGCTTAGGAAGGCCTGGGTTCAGATCCTGCCTCAGATGCTTCCTGGCTGCAGTATGGCCCTGGGTCAGTCACCTCACTGTGCCTCTGCCTTTACATCTCCTTTGGGCGTGGGCCAGAGAGCCGTGGGCCTATCTCCCTCCAGGACTACCAACACAGAGCCACAAGGGCCCAACCCCCTTCTTTTACTATGAGGAAACAGAGGGTCACACAGGCTATGCACAGCAGAGGTGGGCCTCACACCCAGGCCGTGCAGCCTTCACAGACCCTAGGGTTCCCAATGGGATGCCCTAAGGAGATGTAATGGCACAAGTAAAGCTTCCTCATACCCCCCTCCCAGGGCTGTTGTGAGGATCACTAGACCCTACAGGCGAAGCACCGTGCCAACCTTCACAGGCTGCACAGATGCCATGCCGGGCATGACACAATGGCAAAAATCCTTTCTCTCGGCTTGAAGCTTTGCAAAGCCCTTTCCCAAAGGGATCCCCCCTGAGCCTCCACTGAACTCTTCTAGGCACTACCATCTGCCTTCTTACACAGGAGGAGACTGAGGCTCAGAGGGGGGATCTGAGCCCTGGTTTCAGTCTGGTCCTACCCCCACACGGGGAGGACATGGTGTGGTGGGCACCAGCCGGGGCCTCCCACACACTGCCTCAGGGAAATCCTTCAGTCCCCTCTCTCCTTCTCTGGATGACCCTGGGAGCACCACAGGGCTGATCTCAGAGGTATGGGCTATCCTGGGCCCTGCCCCGGCTAGAACAGGCAGCCGTGGCCAGGGAGAGAGAGGGCCCCCAAAAGTCAGAAAGCCAGACCTCACGCTCTGGCTCTGCCACAGATTTGCCACATGTCTTCAGGAAAGATCATTTCTTCTGGGCCTCAGTTTCCCTATCTGGAAAATGGCACAACATGTACATGCAGACAATGACCTAGGTTCCGATGTGGCAGTGGATGGGAAAGCAGCTGGAAACTAAACTGGAAAGTGAGCCTCAGTCTACACTCAGGGAGGATAGAGGGCCTGCTATGTGCGGGAGGGCCCCACCACTGCCCCCCATCCCCATCTCCGGGGACTCTCAGTCCACTGGGGAAAGGAGACCAATTCACAAACAGGAGGAATTACAGTAACGATAAACAACCAGCATTTACATAGATAGTGCTGAAATACTCCATCATCCACCCAGGATGGGAGAGAGGATCCACAGAGCTGACCAAGGGGAGCAGTGGTCTCTCAGCAGGGGAGAAAGCCTTCCCAGGCCAGAGGATAAGGCCACTGGAGACCAGGGGGCAAGGGAGGGGCAGCACTCAGGGCACTGTCCAGCCAAGGGCTGCTCTGGACACCTCTAAGGCTGTTTCTCTTTCTCTCTCTCTCTCTCTCTCTCTCTCTTCTCTCTGTCTGTCTCTCTCTCTCCCTCCCTCCCTCCCTCTTTCCCTCTCTCTCTCCTGTCTCTGTCTCTGCCTCTGTCTCTCTCTCTCTCTGTCTCTCTCCTGGTGGCCTGATCCTTCCCGCTGCCCCCTCTCTGCCCCCTCTGTGGGCTCCTCTGCCTTGTCATCCTTGTCAGGCCCCCAGACAGTGAGGTACTGCTCCCAGACGCACTGTCCTCCACTCTCTTTGCTCCAAATCACAAAATCTCTGAGCTGGAAGGAACCTCACAAGCACCTAATCCAAGCCAAGGGGGAAGCACCATCACACTGGGCAACCTCATCAGCTCCCATGGATTTCATGCTCCCAGGTCTGTCCATTCAGCCCAGGCTCTTCCCTAGCATCTGTCTCCCCTTGAAAGTCCCATCAAGACACTGAACCACATGTTCAGAATGGAGTTAATGGGGAGAAGTTGTAAAGAGGGTAACTGAGGTGGGATGTCAAGACCAAGTTCCTTCCTACCAAGCAGAGTTGTCACAGTGTGGAACAGGTTCCTTCTCACTGGCAGTCTTCCAGCAGGTGCTGGACGGCCCCCCAGTGGGGGTGCTGCAGTGGCCACTCCTTTTTATGATCTGAGGAGGCAAGAGAGCCCATGGGCCCATCTCCCTTCAGGACTACCAACACAGAGCCACAAGGGCCCAACCCCCTTCTTTTACTATGAGGAAACAGAGGGTCACACAGGCTATGCACAGTAGAGGTGGTCCTCACACCCAGGCCGTGCAGCCTTCACAGACCCTAGGATTCCCAATGGGATGCCCTAAGGAGACCTGCCTTGGTCATCCTTACTCAGCAGGTTCCTTCTTCTCCCAAATACCAGTGAGGGGCTAACCCCACCTCCCCCCGACAACTCTCACACAACCCCCACCTCTGTTAGGGCCTGGAGGGAGGCAAGAGCCTGTGAACTGGGCCCTGGCCTCAGTACAGGTCTGTGTTCCCTGCTACCTCCATGTAACCCCACCTACCTTTCCAGTCTGATTTCAAATCATTCCCTTTCGTGAACTCTGGCTATCCCCCAAACTTGACACTCTTTCCCACTCCTCCCTTGTGCCTTTGGCCAGGCTGTGCCCCCTGCCTGGGATACCTTCCTTCCCCATCTCAGTCTCTTAGACGCCTTGTCTCCCTGCAAAGCTCAGCTCAGTTGCTGCCTCCTCCTTGAAGCCTTCCCTGGTCTCCCCCAGCGTCAGCATTCCCTCCCTCTTCTATTCTCCCTGCACCTTATTTCATTGTCTATGCACCTATGTGTCTTCCTCTGCCTGGGAGAACAGAAGCTCCTTGTGGGCAGGGATGAACGCTTTCTGGTGTTTGTCTCCCCAGAGCCTTGTGCAAGGCCTGGCACACAGCAGGTGTTTCCAGGATGTTTGTTGGGCTTCTCCCTCATCCACTCCTCTTATTTGGAACCAGGACAAGCCAGAGCTAGAAGGGCTTTTAGGAAGCCTTCCCTGGGATCCCCTTCCTCGACACAAGAAAAAACAGGGACCCCTGGGGACGGGAAGGTGCTCACAGCAGCTCCCATATGGAAGGCTAAGAAGCCAAGGTGAATGGGGCCCAGCTCCCTGAGCAAGTTCTTCCTACTATGATCGCGCTCACGGCCTAAAAATAAGGTAGACGGAACATCTGCTAACAAACTCCATTAGAACAACATGCGTGTGACTGCTCCCCCCTGGAGTAAACAGTCTGTAGTGGAAAAACCAGTCCTTCCCCCAGTAGGAAGCAGTTGCCAAGATCGTCTGTGGGGCATGGTTTATAAGAGGGATGATGCCCAAGACAGGCTGGGAAAGAGCCTGGAGCTTGGAACGGGAAGGCTGGGCTTTTCTCTCTGTGCCCTGGGAATGTGCAGAGTCACTGTCTGCCTCTGAGCCTCAGTCTGCCCATCCATAACTTAGGGGGCCACCGTACCTGCCGCACTGCAGTGAGGAAAGGGCTTTGGAGCCCTTCAGAGAGGAGGTATGGGAGTGGGTGTGGCTCCTAGGGCCTGCCCAGCAGTCCCGGCCCACCTCCAACCCCAACCCCAACCCCACGAGTCTGCTAGGCCAAGGCCCTGCTGTTTCTCCTCCTGCCTCTTTTCCCATCTTTCTTAGCATCCCTGCTACTAGAAGGTCTGTCCCTTCCCTTCTTTCCCCTCCTCAGCCTTGGGAGGAAGAGAGTCCTGGGAGGAAGAGAGGTCAGTCCCTGGGAGGAAGGGAGTCCTGGCAAAGGGCTTGCCCCCAAAGACAGGAGAGGCTCCTTCTGGAAACCACTGGAGTTTCCCAACCTTGGGCAGAGGCCCAGGGGCAGCACATAGTCCCAGTGTGCCCCAGAGGTAGACCAGATCCAAGATCCAGAACCAGGAGGGCCAAGAGAGGTCATTTAGTCCTGCTGCCTTACTTTATGGATAGGGAAAATGAGATGAAGGAAGGTGAAGGCAAAACCAGAATGGCCCTGAGAGGCCACCTGGTCCAGCTCCCTGACTTTACAGATGAGGAAACCAAGGACCCTGGAGGTCAGATTTCTTTTTTAGGGCCCCACAGCAAGTAAGCAGCAAAGCTGGGATATGAACCTTGGTCCTCTGATGCCAAATACAGTGTGGCTGGTCTTTGCATGCTGCATTCATGCTCCCTCTCTCCAGCCCCCATTACAGAAATGGCACTTACAAAGCACTGAGATCGGTCAGCATCCTATGCACATCTGGCCTCACCTCACCCCCACACAGGGGCTATACTGAGGGTCTGATTGTACAGGTGGGACCCAAGGATCCCGGGCCTCAGAGGCCCCTGGGCCAGAAGCCGCACTCAGGGCAGCCTCCAATGCCACCTAAATCAGATGAAAGTGAAATCAGGAAATATTAAACAAAATGAATAAAAATACAACAGAACATGGATAGCCTGGCACTTTAAAGCTAAGTCAATATGTGAGCCTAAGGGGGTGTGGACATACGGATCAGTGGCCCCCCCATTTGTGGCTGACTTTATGGATTTGGGACCCCAGGGGGGCCCAGGCCCTGTCTCCCTTAGCCTATCAAAGACCTTGCTCTGCCAGCTTCAGACATGGATTCTTCCCACTCTCCTACTCACTGGCTTGCACAAGAACAGAGAAAACCCCAAAAGCATAAAAGCATGCTGATGGAGGCCCCTCCAATTTGATGTCACAGCATCCCCGCGGGCCCTCACCATGGCAAGCCACACTCACCAAAGGGGCTTTTCCAAACCTTTCGGTCTCTTCTCAAAATTCCCAGGGCTCCCCTTCCCCGTACCCTCTCAGACAAAAGCCTTTTCTCCATCTCACTGACAAAGTTCACCAAGGGCTTCCTCTTCTCCCCTCCTCTTCAATCACATCTCCCAGATGCCCCTGCCCCAACCTCCACCTTCCTGGGTCTCACACACTCAGGGGGCCTTTCTCCTCACCAAGGTGAACCCTCCACGTGCACAAGCGATCTTGTTCCATCCCATCTTCTCCAGCTGATCGCCCCCTCTACCATCCCCACTCTCTCATCTGTCTTTAGTCTCTCCCTGTCTGCCAGCTGCTTCCTCCTGCCTACAAACACACCCCTGGCTCCCCATCTCCAACAGTCCATACGCAACAGCAAGCCTTCATCCCTCTTCTCCCTTTTGGGACCAACCTCCTCCAGAGGGCTGCAGAGCAAGTGCCTCTCACAGGACTGTGTCCACTCACAGTCTGGCTTCTGACGTCATCGTGCCCCCCAGGGTGCCCTGTCCAAGTTCCCACTGCTCTTAGCTGCCAAATTCAATAGCCTCCCCTCAGTTCTCATCCTTCCTGACCATTCTGCAGCCTCTGACACCGCCCATCACCCTCTCCTCCTGTATTCTCTCTCTGTCTCTACCTGTTTCTACCCCTCTCTCTCTCTCTCTCCCTCTGTGTCTCTACCTGTCTTGCTCTCTTCCTGTCTTTCTCTCTTTCCCTCTGTGTCTCCTTCTCTCTCTCTCTCTCTCTCTCTCTCTCTCCCTCCCC
>CM053593.1:21776366-21805791 GCA_028646575.1 Pseudocheirus occidentalis
GTGTGTGTGTGTGTGTGTGTGTGTGTGTGTGTGTGTGTGTGTCCTCAAGCACTCTCTCTGATAAGAGGCTGGCTCTGGCAATGACTGGCTGAGTGGCTTTGGATAGGTCCCTTTGCCTCTCTCCTCCTTGGTTCCATGGACTTTACATTCTGGCCAAAATGGCCCTTTTGGCTGTTTCCTCATCTTGACATTCCATCTCCCATCTCCACACCTTTGCCCAGGCTGTCCCCCTTGCCCAGGATGCCCTCCCTCCTCATTACTCCTCCTTAGAAGGTTCAGCCTAGGAACTCCTCCCTTCATGAAGCCTCCCCTGATCCTCCAAGTCCCTAGTGCTCCCCACATCTTCACTGGATCTTGTACAACCCCTTTAGTATGCCCTGGTGCCCCAGATGGGCGGGTCCAGAGGGGCTGCAATGAACATCACAGAAACACCCACAGAGCCAGAGAGGTGTCTGGGAGTGCCAGCCCCCGGAAGACCAGAAGCTCTGCAGAGGCAGGGACTTTGTCATCAGCGCCATCACCACCAGCATCTACACGGTACTTGCTAAGTGGGGCTATCTCATCTGTTCCTCCCATTATTATGCCCATTTCACAAATGAAGAAGCTGAGTCTGGTGAGGATCCTTCACAGCAGAGCACTGGGAGCCCTCAGGCTCCATGGGGCTGCCATCACACGGGCTGAGGAACAGGAGCAACCCAACTCCCCCCCAAACACCGTCTCCATCCCTCCGTCACCCTCCTCCCCAGGCCCCCACAAACTTGTCAAGGCGTGTGGATCCTACTTGGGCTGCAGGTAGGTGAGTGCCTCAGAGAACTGGTTGGTGAGGAAGAGGTCAAGGGCAGTCATACATTCATCCAAGGCCACGTTCAGGTTGGACACGGAGGGTCTGTACCAAAGAGACATGGAATTTTAAAAGGGAAGAGAGCTCAGCAGCACGGATCCAGCCCCCGTTCGGAAAAAGAAACCTTCTCACCTCCCAGACCCCTGGTATGTGGGCACCAGTGGAAGGCCTCCAGGGAAGGGGGGCTCCCTAGGCCCTGCGGGGGGCCAGGGCCAGCTCAGGCATCTGTGCCCCTGATGGGCAGAGCCGCCTCCTGTCCTCATCATGGAGACCGCAGCCTCACTGAGTTCCGGCCAGCCCAAGCATCACCCTCCACAGAAGCCTTTCTGGGTACCCTCCTGACTCCTGGCACTGGTGAGCATTTATGCTATGCCCTATCTATCCATGTGCAAGCCACCCTGACCAGCATGGGCCCGGGGGAAGGGATTGAAGGCAGGGACCAGACACCCTCCCCGGCTTTGGAGGCCTCGGCCCAGAGCAGTCCTTTCATAAATGACTGACCAACAGGGAGGCCCTGGGCTTGGAGTCATCTTGCCCCTGGACCCTTCGTACCGTGGGCCTCGGTTTCCTCCTCTGTAAATGAGGGGACGGGGCTGGCAGGAGTCCACGGTCCCCCAGCTAGGTCTGTGCTCACTCTGCAGCCCCAGCGGGCAGTGGGAGGGGACCCAGCTCACCCCCAACCCAGGCCTGACCATGCACAGACACCGGGGGACCCTCAGGAGCTGCAGGGGAGACCCCCCCCCCAGCCAAGCGCTTGGCTGGGCCCCCGGCCCTCAGCATCTCGAGAGAGCCTCAGGGGAAAGACCCCAGCACGGAACCTCCCACATACAGATGACAGGACTTAGGCTGGAGAAGGGCCAACGTCCTCTGGGGGCTTTCCCCACTGACCCCAAGGAAAGGGAGGCCCCGCTGGGGGGCACCGGCTGCCGGCCGTTGACCGGGGTCAGAGACCCAGGCCTGCTTCTCCTGGATGGTCAGTGAGCTCCCCTCCAGCCCCGGGGGCCTCAAGCTACAGACTGTGCCCTTGGCCTGCCCCAAAGAGGCCCGGTGGTCAGGACACGGCAGGGGAGGGTGGTGCCCTCGAGGACGGTGCTGGAGGGGAAGGGCTGGGGAGGGGGTGTCGCTGCGCCCTGACTTGTCCGGAGCTAGCTCTGCTTCCCGACAGTCTGTGGGCGGTGAGACCCCTCCCCAGGGAGGGCCCCTGCCTCTGGGGGCCGCGGGCTCCTCTTCTTTTCAGGGCATTTCACCGTTTCCCTTAGGGATCCCTCCCGCTTTATCTTGTGCATTGAACGGGATTCTGGGAAAGGTGGGAATCCGGATCGGCCCTCTCACAGCACAGATGGGGAAACTGAGGCGGTGCCCCAACCTCGCCCAGGGCTCTGGTCCCCTTCCCCCCAGCCACCTGGAAGCACTTCCTCCAAAGCGCTGATGGCAGCCCACCCCGCCGGCCAGGCTTCCTAATTCTGGTTCATGCCCATCAACAAGCATTTAGTAACCGCCTGCTGTGTGCCAGGCGCCCCGCCCCCACCGTTCGACACGCCCTGGGGCCTGGGCTCCAGCGACCCTCTTTTCCAGCCCGCACCCCCGCCGGAGGCCCGGGCACTTCCGGCCTCTCTGAGCTGGGGGGGTTGGGACCCCCGAGGACTTCCCCCCACTTTACAGGGGAGGGCCTCGGCGCCCAGGAGGATCGGGTCTAGCCCGAGGGGCCCTAACT
Organism: Pseudocheirus occidentalis; assembly: GCA_028646575.1. Taxonomy (NCBI): domain Eukaryota; kingdom Metazoa; phylum Chordata; class Mammalia; order Diprotodontia; family Pseudocheiridae; genus Pseudocheirus; species Pseudocheirus occidentalis. Next base: position 21,778,922 of record CM053593.1, read on the forward strand.
CGGGGAGGTCCCAACCACGTCCGGGTTACCTGGGGCCGGAGCCCAGGCCCGTCTGCCGAGGTTTATTGAGGAGGGCCGCGAGTCTCTGCATCGGTCATGCCCTTCAGCCCCCCTTCTGCCCTGGGGCCGGCCCATGCCCGGGAAAGGGTTAGAAGCAGCCCGACCTCGGGCGGGAGGAGATGCCCTGCACAGGCGCCCCCTGCAGGCTGAGCCTGAGCCAGAGCAGGGCGGGGCAGAGCGCCCCCTGCCGGAGGGGCGGGGCGGGGCAGGGAGACGGTGCCCTGCGCAGGCGCCCCCTATAGGCCGAGCCTGAGCCAGCGCGGGGCGGGGCAGGGATGGGGGAGAGGGAGGATGGGGAAGAGGGTGCCTCTTTCTCCTCCCCCAACTCTCCTTCCTCCTCTTTCCCTCTCCTCCCCCTCCTCCTCTGGCTCTCCTGCCCTCTCCGAGCCCCCCCAGCCCCGGGCCCCCCTTCATCCTCCATCACCAGACCATCTCCCCCGTCTATCCCAGTCTTTGGCATTTCGTCTCCGCTATCAGAAAGGAAGCCGCCTGAGGGCCGGGAGCCTCTCTCTGGGTTCCCAGGGCTTAGGGCTCCCTGGCCTATAACAGGCTAATAGATGACAGTTGCCTGGCCGTCCTTGGCCCCTGCGTTTCCCAGAGGGGCCGGACCCCGTCCAGGCTTCCCCAGGGCACGGGGGGGGGGGCTCTTCCCCCCTCCCCAGCGCCGCCCGCTCCTGGCTCGCTTCTTGGTCGGTGCCGGGCAGGGGATGCTCCAGGGGGTGCTTCGTGTTTTCTTACCAGTAATCACTCATCCGCAATTTGGGGCGCTCTTTTCACGGGGCTCATAGCTTGCCGTGAAACAGCCCACGTGTTCGTTCGCTTTGATCCCGTCCCCCCTCTGCCCGGTCCCCATCTCCTGTACGTGGGGTTTTACTGGGGACACTGAGGCAGACACCACCCAGGCTTCCATCCGTTCAAGCCGCACTGATTTCCCCACCAGGCTCCTCTCTGTCCTCGCCCCTGGTCCCCCAGGCTGCCCCGATGTGGAGAAGCCGCCCCAGTCACCTCCTCATCCCCCGTCACCAAGGGGCATCCTCAGGAAAAGCTTCCCGAAGGCTTTTCCGATAGTGGCACAACTGACTTTCAGGGCAAGGTGGCAGCCACACATGTGAACAACCCAATGCTCAGAGGTTGGTCTGGGCAGACCAGGCAGAGGGGTCTGGAACTCACAGCCTCCTGCCCTGGCACCGGCCCCTGTGGTGAGGCTGAGAAATCGCCTAGTCCCACCTCTTCAAGAAACCGAGACCCGGAGAAAGAAAGCAGCGTGTCTTAGGCCACGTTATTAGCAAGAGCCGAACTGGAACTCAGTTCCCTCAGCAGCTCACTCTAGGCCCTTTCCTGTGCTTTGGCTCACAGTAGGTGCTTTATGGTTAACTTGACTTTGCACTGTCCCTAAATTTTCTTTTTAAATGTCTCTGTCAACAAGGTCCAGAGTCCATCCCATGCTTAAGAAGGATATGGAGATTAGAGTTAATGTGGGATTTGGGGGAAAGTGTTCTCATCAAGAGAGGAAGGGCCAACCAGCAGCCAAAGTGCCTACCCTTGGCATCTCCTGGCTCACAAGGCAGCCTTTACCAGCCCTTGGTAAATACTGCCCAGCATGAGTAAGAGCAGGGAGAGAACCAGCACATACATAGGGCTCAGCCCCAAAGACAATCACAGCGTGTCTTCTTATACCAGATATTTGCCAGAGAAATAGCCTTGTCAGGGAGGTTAGGTGGTGCAGGGAATAGAGAACCAGTGCTGGAGTCAGGAGGACCTGAGTTCAAATCCGGCCTCGGAGGATTAACACTTACTAGCTGTGTGACCTTGGGCAAGTCACTTAACCCCAATTGTCCTGCCTTCCTCCCTCCTAAAAGACAAAAAGAAAAAGAAATAACTAGGTCCTATGCCCTCCTACCATCCTCAGGTAATTGTGACTTGGAACCATTGCCTACGGAATGGACCAGCACTTAAAACGGTAGCACATTAAAACAAGTCAGAATGACCTGGAGGTCTTGTGCTGCTCTGAGAGACTCTGATTCTGTTTACCTCCATTTTATAGATGAGCAAACTGAGGCCCAGAGAGAAGAGTCACCTTTCAGCCAAGGCTAGATGCCGGGGCTCCTGACTCTCAGTCCTACACCTTTCCACCACACTGCCCAGCAAGGCACCTGGAGTCCTCAGATCAGATCAGGATTTGGTCCTGGGTTCCCTCTATGGATTATTTCTAATTTATCCAGTCTATATATTATTTGTGTATAACTGTTGAAATAATATTTATTTTTTTTAAACTTAGCATAGGGCCTGGAAAATAGTAGGCCCTTAAGACATGCTGGTTTCTCCCCTTCCCTTTGTATATAAAATGAAGGCCATTAATATTATTAACTAACCCAACGTCCTCAAGTTCCACACAGCAGCCTGAGGCCTGAGGACTTTGTCTCTCTGTGTGAATCCTGCCCCTGCTTTACCTCTCTCATCTCAGTTTCTCCTTGTTTAACAAGTGAGGGCTGGACTAGCTGGCCCATGAGGTCCCTGCCGGCCTTAATGACAGCAAACATTTCCAAAGCACTTCACCTTTACTATCTCAATCGACCCTCATAGCCTTGAGGGGTAGGCAACCTCAGCAGAGGTAAAGTGACTTACCCAGAGTCACACAGCTAGTGTGCTGGTAACTATTTAACTATCCAGATGTGCACACTGAACCTGCCTGCCTTAGTAAGGTTTTCTCTATCACTTTTCTTTTTTTTCTTTTTTTTTTTTTTTTTGCTTTTTTGGAGGGCAGTTGGGGTTAAGTGACTTGCCCAAGGTCACATGGCTAGTTTTTTGTATTAAGTGTCTGAGGCCGGATTTGAACTCAGGTACTCCTGACTCCAGGGCCGGTGCTCTATTCACTGCGCCACCTAGCCGCCCCCTCCATCACTTTTCAAAGTCTAGACAGTCAATATGACAGTCAACAAAGTCCTGATCTGTAGCATTTGCCAGTTCCTAAGATGTAAATACACTGAAAAATTTAACAATCGGCTCCAGCCCACCCCGAGCTCCATACAAAGCTGCCTGCCTCAGTTTCCCCATCTGTAAAAGAGCACCACGCTCTCAGGGTTGAGGTGAGGAGGCAGTGAGATCATAATCTTAAAGCACTCGGTGTAGTGACGGGCACTTAAATAATACCTGCCTCAGTTTCCATCTGAAGTCCCTTCCAACTTCTGATCTATGATTCAGTCTGTGTGACCCTAGCTCGTTCTCTTGACCTGAGCCTCAGTTTCCCCATCTGTTAAACAAGTGGATCGGACTCAGTGGCTTCCAGAGCAAGCTCCCCTACACTCACCCATATACCTCAGACACTCCCTAGCCCCCTTCCTGTCCTGCCCGAGGGCTTGGCTCTGGGAGAAACTAGCATCGTGGGTGCCGGCACCTTGGGAAAGCTGCCGGGTTCCCACTGAGGGAGGAGGGGAGGCATCCCCACTGTTTCCCTGGTCCAGGCTGGCCCCCGGGCCCAGCCTAAGCCTCTTTCCCCCCACTGATTAGTCATGCTCTGCCTCCCCCTCCCAGCTGCCGCTGATACATCCCAGACACTGGGCACTGGGAAGGACTTACCCTGCGGGCAGGGAGGCTCCATCCCTGGCTGTACTCATTGGGGGGCCGGGCAGGGTCCAGTCCAGCTCCAGGAATGGCATGGACTCCTGCCTCCCAGCAGCTGCCGAGAGGCTGAGAGGGCAGGGGCCCGGCCTCCGCTGATTGGCCACGGGGGAGGCCTCCACGTCGTCCTGCCAGCTGGGCTCAGGTGCGGGGCGGGCTGAAACCCGAGCCCTGTCTGTTTGTTTTGTTAGATCGTCCCTCCTGCCTGCTGTGCTGCCCGCTGCGGAAGGGTGATGGGACTGAGGGCTGTGCTGGGGGAGGGTGTCAGGCGGCGCAGAACCCCCATGCAAGCCTGGAAGGGGCCTCAGGGGTCAGCCGGGGTCTGATGGACAAGGGAAAATTGGGGGGGGGGCGGGGAAGGACCAGCTGAAGGTTTCACAGGGAGCAGGCATCCAAGCAGCTGCCTGGACTGAGGATGCTTTGCTGTGGCTTGGCCAGGATAAATCCCTTCCCCTCTCTGGCCTCAATTTTTCTACTGTGAAATAGGTCGATAACCCCGACTCAGTACCCCTCCCAGGAGGCATCCTAAGAGCCATGCCTTGCACAATCACGTACTGGATTTATGGTTTACCAAAACCATGCACATCTGTGTTCTCATGTGCCCCCTCAGCACGCCCACACCCCTGACGAAGGGGGCTTGAGCATCACTACCTCTTTTGGACAGATGAAGAAACTGAGACTCAGAGAGCTAAGCTATTTGCCTGTGATCACAGGGCTGGTAGCGGTCCGAGCTGGCACTCAGCCCAAGGCTCTTTCTGAATCCACTTTTGTCTGGGATCAAGGGCTCATGCAGAGGAGATGAAGCTGGACAGACATAAAACCTTGAACATCCACCTAAGAAGTTTGGACTTGATCCTGTGGGCAGTAGGGAGCCAAGCAAGGTTACTGAGCAGGGGAATGGCCATGCAAAAGTGCTGTTTCAGGAAGCTGGACCCCACAGTGCTGTTGTGGCACTGACCAAGACTGGTCTCCCTGACTCCAGCTCTCCTCTCCAATCCTTCACTTTGATTTCAGGACCTCATTGGGTTTGTGGTCTCATTCCCACAATCTAGATTTCCACCCATCAACCACCTCATTCAATAGAATTGCTGCCCATGGCTTCCTGTCCTCATGGTCTCGCTCCCCCACTGGAAGGAGAGCTCTCTGCAAGGAGGAAGTGTTTCTCATTGCATTTATACCCCCAGGGCCCCAGCAAAAAGTAGGTGCTCAATAAATGCTCGCTGATTGATCGATTGACTCCAAGTCCACAACAGAGGGTCCACTCAGCCCCCTGGGGGCGCTTGGACACTCCCTGGATGGCTGGCTGCTGCCCCTCATTCTCACCACCTTCCTGTCCTTTGCACTTCCCCAGCCATCCATATGACCTCCTGAATGATGTCATGTCTTGAACTCGGGTCCCCAAGGGTCACATGCTTCACACTGCTTTGGCTCACCATGTATTCCTTGGTTCACCCATTGGGTCACCCAAGTTCTTTGCAAAGCTGTTAAAACAATGTCCTTCACTGTTCAAGAACTTTTAGTGGCTCCCTATTGCCTATGAAGCCAATTTTAGTACTCCTTAGCATCCCAGCCTTCCAGGCCCTTTACTAGCTGGGGGCTGCCTTCCTGGCTTTCTCTCTCTGGACTCAGGCAAATTTCATTCCCAGCTATTTTCCAATCCCTTTTCCCATCCCGGGGTAGGTCATCCCTCTTGCCTGAGACACATTCTCTGCTTGTCTCTGCCTTCCTTTCCTTCAGTGCCCAGATCTGGTACCACCTCCTCCCTGAAGCCTTCCTGATGCCCACCCAGCCCCAGCCCCAGGTCTCTCTCTCTCTCTCTTTCTCTCTCTCTCTCTCTCTCCCTCTGTCTTTCCCAGAAGTCCTTGTCCAGCAGCATGGTTCCTGGCACATTATAGGCCTTGTCCAGCTCTTTCCTGTGCCCTTACTGCCCCCAATCTGTGAGATTCTTTGCTGCTTCTGAGTCCTGCACACACACAACACAATACACACACATACATACACTCACAACAGACATAGAAACACATGCACATCCATTCACTCACATATACACATATACACACACAACACAGTGCACACTCACACATACACGCTCACATACCCTCAGGTACCTGCACACTCACCCTCACACACATGTAGAGACTCAGGTGTCAGAAGAGGCTGAGATGCTGACTGAGGGCTCCCTGATGCCAATCACTGCTGTCTATGGCTCTGGGCACACACCCAGCCTTGACCAGAGCTACGGGACTGTCATTAAAGCCAGCAGAGCAGTGGCAGCCTCTGGTCTCCAAAGCCTTGGCTGGCACTGGGGTGCTCAGGCCCACATCCTGGCCAGCACAGTGCTCCCCTTTGCCCCCTGGCCCCAGGGACCCCTCAGACTCTCCACCTCACACAGAGCTGGCCCAGAGCAAAATCAGAGCAGCTAGGCAGGGGCAGTGTGGCAGACAGGACAGAGCTGGGCAGCCTAGCATGGAGCGAGTCCTGAAGACTGCTATTCAAGCCTCTTCTTAAAGCAGCCGAAGACTGAGCTAGCTAGCCTCCTTGGCTACCTACTAATCCCACTGAGCTTGGGGTCTATTGAAACTCCCAGATCTTTTTAAGACAGACTACCCTCTAGCCATATGTCTCCCTTCTGGTATTTGCAAAGTTTATTCCTTGAACCCAGGGAGGTGTTCTCTTCATGCCTTTCAGAGTTTGCTTTTTTGCATCCAGACCCCTACTCAAGGCTGTCAGGATCCTCTGGGAGCCCAGCCTTGGGGATTTGCAGCTATGAGGAGCCTGCCATCTCACCAGAGGCAAGGCCAGCCTCAGAGCCAAGAGAACAGGGCTAGTCTTGACTCGGACATATTGGCCACGTGACCTGGGGCAAACTGATGGACAGCTCTCTGAGATGCAGAGAAGGTGCTTGTCTGTACTGGAGGAGACTTTTCTTGCTGGGAGTTCCTGACTCCCTCCCTCCTGCTCGGCCTCAGTACACCTGATGATGTCTATGGTGTCACACCCTGCTGGATGCTGCTCAGGTGACAGGGCTGGGGCCTCTGAGTCACAGGTAGGAAGGGGGGGACACCCAAGGCAGGAAAGGGGTGCTTCCTGGGGACGCCCCACCAGGCCCAGCCCTGGCTGAACTCTCACTGTCCCACCCGCCTCCAGGCCACACCCCTGCAACAGATGGACATGCTTGTGCGTCATACTGCTCCCAATGTTTCCCAGCATCCTGGAGGCAACATGACCTTGGAAGGGTCATAGAAACCCAGCTGGAAGAGAGCATGAGTGCAGACAACGTCAGAGGGAGGAGGCAGGGAATGCCTTAGAGCCCCAGGGAAGGGGCCTTAGAAACAGAGAGGGAAGAGCTAGGATGAGAGGGAGGGAGGGAGGGAGACAAGGAAAGAGGGAGGGAGAGAAAGAGGGAGGAGGGAGGAGGGAGAGAGGGAGGAAGGGAGGGAGGGAGGAAGGGAGAAAGGGAAGAAGGGAGAAAGGGAGGGAGGGAAGAAAGGAGGAAGAGAACATATATTTATTAAGCACCTACTATGTGCCCTGTGAAAGTACCTCCCCTCATCATTGCATATAATATTGTGTATGTTCATAGTTGCTTGCTTCTCCCATTAGACTATGAGCTTCCTGAGGGCAGGAGTAGGAAGGGAGTAAGATTTGTGACAAATGCCCAAGGGAATTAAAGGGATATGTTTGGAAGAAAATCTTAGCGGCAGGGACTGGGCTGAAGGCATAGAGATAAGTGCTTGACCTGGGATTTTCTTAGCATAGGGAATTCCCAGGTGAGGGAAGTCCCTCTCTGGATGTAGGCTGCCGCCTTCTCTGAGATTTAGGGTCTCAGATGCCTACAACAACAAGAGGTCAAATAACTCTCCCAGGGTCCTGGAGCTGGCATATCAGAGTCAAGGCTTGCCTGTGTCTTCCCGGCTTTGTGGGCTGGTCTGTTATGCAACACTGAGATGGAATGCTCATCCTATTTTCAGGGAACCCAAAGCTGAGATCCAAAAGGATCCTGACAGGCTTGAATAATGGGTTAAACCCAAGAAAACGCATTTTAACAGGGGTTAGTGTAACATCTTAAATCTGGGTTCAAGGATGCGACATCCCAAGGACAAGATGAAGAAGATATGGCTAGACAGCAATTCATTTGAAAAAGATCAGAGGGTCTTAGTGGATGAGAAGCCCAACAGGAGCTTGCTATGTGTCCGGGAAGCCATGAGGGCTGGTATTAAGAGGAATCTATGTTGCAACAGTCATGATATTCATGGCAATGACTTGCCCAAGGTTTTAGAGGTTGGGAAATTCTCCCTGTGTAGAATTATCTCATCTTACAAAAGTGACCTGAGGCCCAGAGATATTAAGTGATTTACCCAACATGACCCAGCTAGGCCTCAAAACCCAGCCGCTTTGAATTTCTAAACTTTAAAAAATGATACAACTTGGGGCCAGAGTTGGGATTGAACACAGGTCTCACCTAACCTCTCATGTCCAGGATTCTTTGCATTGCACCTACACTGCGGGGGGCGGGGGGGGGGGGATGGATAGGGAGAGGTTGGAGGAGGGATTACAGTCACTGGATAAGAGAATCTTGCATTCATGTTTCTCACAAACAAAATTCATGTTTCTGATAAACAAATCTTACTGCCATCCCCACCCCATGGGCCAGGTGGGTAAGACCAGATTTATGCAAACCAAGTTTGCCCATCAGCCAGACAACAGGCCTTCTCCAGGACTGGACAGCACCCCACCACCCCTACCCAGGAGCCATCTCTTCTAGTTTCTGATCTGGCTGCCCTGGAGCTTCATTAAATAATTCAAGAGTTTGCAGAGCATTCCACAAAGGCCCTCCCCATCCCATCCCTTTAATATTTGATCTGTCCCCCCTCCCCTGTGCCCTGTAGGGAGAGGATCCTGCCCTTTTCCTCTGACTGTGACTCCACCCTCTTCACATCGCAGGGACCATGTTTCCAGTTGGATGGCTCACCAGAGCACTGTCTGATAGGGGGCTGATAGTGACCCTGACCTGAGCATCACACACACACACACACACACACACACACACACACACACACAGTGGGCTGAAGCCCTGGGATATTGTCTGTTACAATAGGAAGAGAAGCTGACTTCCCACATCCAAGGTTGGAGCCCAGATTCAACACTCTGTTTGCTTTGCCTTAGTTACAGCTCTGCTCTGGCCCATTAGCCAGGCCTAGATTTCTTCTATCCTTCCCCTTGAAGTCAGTGATCCCAGCTCTGGGCAAACTGCCCGACTTTGGGCAAAGGTCATGTATTAGAGGACCCACACCTGTCTTGTGTGGCTGGGGCTGGTTTCCCTTGAACTGGATCTGGGGAAGGCCAGGAAGAGTGTCCTCAGGAGTTGTTTGGGGCTTGCAGGGTAGAATCAGGTTTGGAATCTTGTTTTGGTTCCCTCTCTTCTGAGGCATAAAAGGCCCAGACAATGGCCGTGGGTTTGGGCAGAATTCCCCGTCTCCTGTCCCTTTGCCTTTTCCTATCCAAAGTTGCTAATTGCCTCTGGGTGAACTTAGGGGCTGAGGGGAGAAGTGTTTAATTTTCTCTTTTTTAAGGCCTTTCCCAACTCTGACAGTCTAGGCCAGTTCTGACATTACCTTCCCACCCCAATACACCTACTTAGCTGCCAAAGGGATTTTCCTAAAGTACAGGTTCCCTGCCCTTCCTCCATAAACTCCAATGGCTCCCTATTATTCTCAGGATCAAATATAAACTGCTCTGGCTTTAAAAGTCCTGTATGTCAGAACCTAGTCCCACTTTTCCAATCTTCTCATATGTTGCTCCCCCATAGGCACCATCCCAGCTACACTGGCCCTTGCTGTTCCTTACACCCAACACTTCATGTCCCATCTCCAGGCCTTTGCATTGTCTGACACTGCCTCCCCATGCCTTCCCTTAGAAATCACCTCTTATTTACACTCCATGAACTTTGTATACATACAGATTTTTCCCCCATTAGAAAGTGAGCTCCCCAGTGGCAAGAGATAGAAAGAGAAATTCCATTTAAAATAACTGTAAACAATATAAAATATGTCAGAGTCTACCTGCCAAGACAAACCCAGGCAAGTATATGAATACCATTACAAAACACTTTTCACACAAATAGTGACATCTAAATAACTGGACAAATGTCAGCTGTTCATGGGTAGGCCGAGCTAATATAATAAAAATCAATTCCACCTAAATTAATTTACTTATTCAATGCCATACCAATCAAACTACCAAAAATCATTTTATAGAGCTAGAAAAAAATAATAACAAAATTCATCTGGAAGAAAAAATGGTCAAGAATATCAAGGGAATTAATGAAAAGAAATACAAGGGAAGGTAGCCGAGCCATACCAGATCTAAAGCAGGAGTCACAGAAATGATCTGGCCAAGAAATAGAGTGGTCATCAGGGGAATAGATTAGGTACACAAAACGTAGCTGTAAAGTTGTATAGTCATTTATTGTTTGATAAGCCTAAAGACTCCAGTTTCTGGGATCAGAACTCACTATTTGACAAAAACTGCTGGGAAAACTGGAAAAAAATATGGCAGAAGTTAGACATAGACCAATATCTTATACCTTACACCAAGATACGGTCAAGATGGGTAGATGGTTTAGACATAAAGGATGATGCCATAAGCAAATTAGGAGAAGATAGAATAGTTTACCTGTCAGATCTATGGAGAAAGGAAGAATTTGTGACCAAACAAGAGATAGAGAACATTATGAAATGCAAAAAGGATCATTTTGATTACATAAAATTAAAAAGTTTTTGCACAAACAAAATCAATGCAACCAAGATGAGAAGGACAGCAAGAAGCTAGGAAACAATTTTTACAGCTAATATCTCTGATAAGGCCTTAATTCTAAAATATATAGATAACTGAGTCAAGTTTTTAAGAATACAAGTCATTCCTCAATTGATAAATGGTCAAAGGATATGAACAGGCAGTTCTCAGATGAAGAAACTGAAACTATAACAGTGGTTCTCAACCTTCCTAATGCTGTGACCCTTTAATACAATTCCTCATGTTGTGGTGACCCCAACCATAAAATTATTTTCGTTGCTACTTCATAAATGTAATTTTGCTACTGTTATGAATCATAATGTAAATATCTGATAGGCACGATGTATTTTCATTGTTACAAATTGAACATAACCCACAGGTTGAGAACTGTTGATCTATAATCACATGAAAAATGCTCTAAATCAGTATTTGATTAGAGAAATGCAAATTAAAACAACTATCAGATTGGCTAATATTATTTTTAAAAAAGGAAAATTATAAATGCTGGAGAAGATGTGGGAAAATTTGAACACTGATGCATTGTTGGTGGAGTTGTGAACTGATCCAACCATTCAGGAGAGCAACTTGGAACTTTATAACCAAAGGGCTATAAAATTGTGTATACTCTTTGATCCAGTAATCCCACTACTAGGTCTACATCCTAAAGAGATCATAGCAAAGGGAAAAGAATCCACGTGTACAAAAATATTTAGAGCAACTCTTTTTTGTGGTGGCAAAGAACTGGAAATTGAAGAGATGCCCGTCAGTTGAGGAATGGCTAAACAAGTTGTGGTATATAAATGTAAAGGAATGCTATTGTTCTATAAGAAATGATGAGCAGGCAGACTTCAGAAAAACCTGGAAAGACTTCTATGAACTGATGCCGAGTGAAGTGAGCAGAACCAGGAGAGAATTGTATACAATTACAGATACATTGTATCTTCGATGACTAAACTTTGGTAGACTCAGCTCTTCTCAGCAATGCAAAGATCTAAGTGCTGTCCACATCTGGACGAAGCACTGTGGAGTCTGAATGCTGATCCGACCAGACTATTTTCTCTTTCTTTTTGTTTTGTTTTTTCTTTCTCATGGTTTTTCCTTTTTGTTCTGATTCTTCTTTCACAATGTGAATAATATGCAAATATGATTGTACGTTTACAGCCTACATCAAATTGCTTGCCATCTTGGGGAGGGAAAAAAAAACGTGGAATTCAAAATCTTGTAAAAGTGAATGTTGAAAACTATCTTTACATGTAACTAGAAAAAATAAAATACTATTAACTATTAAGTGTGTGGGGGGGGGGGCGGGGGAAGTGAGCTCCTTAGGGGCAGGGACTATGCTTTTGCCTTGTGTTGTCCCAGTGCTTGACCCACAGCAATCACTGCCTTAAATGTTCGTTGACTGACTTATTAATTCACACATAGTAAGCAGTGAATCAATGCTTTTTGAGAGTATGTTTGAAGGCCCTTTCCTGCTCTGACTTCCCAAGGCTCTTGCAGAGCTTGATGGGAGCCCACAGTCGGACAGACCAGTGTGGGAAGGGATCAGCGGCAGGAGGAAGCAATCAGCTCATTACTTCTGGGCTGGACTATTCAAGGAACTCCTGTTTCCAGGCTTTTTTCTCCTCCAGGATCTCATCTCTTTGAACCTTTCCACAGATACCTCAGTATTCTTGGATATAAAATAAGTGCCCAGGAGACCAGGCAGCCTCTGACCCATCCTCCTCACAGCTGCCAAAGTGATTCGCAAGCACAGGTCAGACTGTGTCACTTCCCTGCTCAAGAAGATGCCATGACTCCCTACTACTTCTCAGATCGACCTCCACAGTAAGGCTGGAGTCGATCTTTCCAAGCTTCTTCCTGCACTCTATGGCCCTGGCTGGAGCTGCCAAATGTCATTTCTAACACACCACTCTTATCACAGGGGTCAGAGACTCAGACCCGGGAGGAACCTTTGAGGTCGTCTGGTCTTACTCCCCTATTTTACTGATGGGGGAACTGAGGCTGAGGATGGGAAAGGGATTTTTCCAAGGTCATTTAGGGAGTCAACGGCAAAAGTGGAATTCAGATCCAAGTCCTTTGATTCCAAATATTCACACTGCTACTTTTTACCTGTGTGACCTTGGGCAAGTCAATTCCTCCTCTCTGTAAAAGGGGGCTAATAACATTTCAACATATTGAACTGAATGTCCCATAGATAAATTAAACTCAGCACATCCAAAACTCATCATCTTTTCTCCAAACTCTCTCTGCTTACAAACTTTCCTGTTTTTTCTCCCAGGCTTTCCACTTTGCTGGAGGTCATCCTGGACCTCACTCTTTTTCATCTCCTCTGTCCAATTGGTCACCAAGGCCTGTCAACGCTACCTTTGCTTACTTCTCTCCCAAGTGGCCCCTTTCTCTCCCCTAACACTCCTGTGACCCTCCACAGGACCTCACACCTGGATCATTGCAATAGCCCTAGGGTTGTTGCCCCTGCCTCATGCCTTTCCCCACTCCAGACCATAGTACCCTTAGCTGTCCAAGTGACAGTCTTAATGCGATATTCCTGACTATGTCACACACACAAATGCCCCTTCGTCTCCAGGATAAAGGGGAGTGGCTAGGTGGTGCCAGAGTACATAGACCACCTTGTCTGGAGCCCCCAAGACTTGGCATCTTCCTGAGATCAAATCTGGATTCAGATACTAGCTGTGTGACCTTGGGCAAGTCACTTACCCCTGTCACTGGCTGTGCTCCTGCCTGGGATGCCATCCCTCCTCATCTCCACCTCTTGGCTTCCTTCAAAGCCCAACCAGAATCCCACCTCCCCCAGGAAAACTTTCCTGGTCCCTCTTCATCCCCAAGCTCAGTTTCCTCAGTTTTTGTGCATCATCTCCCCCATTAGGCTGGGGGATTCTTGAGGGCAGGGACTTATGTGTACCTGTCTTTGTACTTAGTACAATGCCCAGTACACAATAGGTGCTTAATAAATGTTTATTGACTGACTTTATTCTATTCCTCCTCCTGGAATTGTAATGAAGAAGGCGCTTTGTGACTCTTAAAGGGCCATAGAAATAGAGACTATAATTGAATGGGACTGTGAGTGAACTATAGTTAGTTAGGCAGGTGGCTCAGTGTATAGAGAGCTGGGGATGGAGTCAAGAGGACCTGAGTTCCAATCTGATCTCAGACACTTACTATCTGTGTGACCCTGGACAAGTCACTTTACCCCATGTGCCTCAGTTTCCTCATCTGTAAAAGGAGCTGGAGAAGGAAATGGCAAACTACTCTAGTATCTTTGCCAAGAAAATCCCAAGTGGGGTCACCAAGGAGGACATGACTGCACAACAAATGGATGGGACCAGAAAGTCACTGAGTCCAGCCGTAATAAGAAGCTTAAGGCCCCTCTGCTGTATGGTACTCTCTACTCAGACTCCTCTACAGATGGGGAGCTCATTACCTCACAAGACACAGACCTGGCCATTGCTGACCTCTCTGATTCTCCCACCCCCCACAGCCAGCAGCCTCCCTCAGGCTCCCATCAGTTCTCACCTTTCCATGTCTACCTTGATGCACTTGGTAACATTCAGCCTCCAGTCCACCCTCCTCACAGCTGCCAGAGCGATATTCCTAAAGCAGAGCTCTGACTGGGTCCTCCCCTGTTCAAGCAGCCCCAGTGACTCCCTAAGACTTCTCGGATCAGCCCTCCACACTCTGGCTGGGGCCGACCTCTCCAGGCTTCTTCACACACTCTGTGCTCAGAGCAGGATTCCTCACCGTCCCCAAACGCATCGCTGTATCTCCTACCTCGGTGACTTTCCACGGGCTTTCCCTGACTCCTGGAAAGCCATCCCTCCTCTAGGAATCCTTAGCTTCCTCCAGACTCAGCTTGGGGGTTTCCTCCTCCTCCTCCTCCCCCTCCTCCCCCTCCTCCTCCTCCTCCTTCTCCTCGTCCTTCCTCCTCCATGAAGCCTTCCTTGGTTTATTCACATGCTGGTGCTCTCTTCTACCTTGAAACACTGGCTTTTTCTTTATCTGTTGGTATTCCCAAGGAGGAGTTAACCTCCTGAGGGTAAATGAAGTCCTTCTGTCTTTATGCTCAAGCACTGTCTTCTACAGGAGTCTCCCCATGGGAGCCTTCCCCTCCAAAGTACTCCCTTTCTCCTCTGTATGTATCATGTGTGTGCCTAAGGATTTCCATGTTGCTCCTAGAGGGCCAGAAAGACTACTTCTCTTCCTCCCCCTCTTCTTTCTCCTCTTCCTCTTTTTCCTCCTTCTCTTCCCCTCTTCTTCCTCTTCCTCCTTTTCTTCCTCTCCCTCCTCCTCTTTTTCTTCCTCTTCTTCTTCCTCCATCTCTTCCCCTCTTCTTCCTCCTCCTGCTTTTCTTCCTCTCCCTCCTCCTCTTTCTCTTCCTCTTCTTCCTCCATTTCTTCCCCTCCTCTTCTTCCTCCTCTTCCTCCTCAGTGCTCATCACAGGCACTAAACACTCAATAAATACTTCTTAACTAAATGACCTGCACACAGTAGGAACTTAATCAATGTTTGTGAAAATGAATTGAATTAGAAAGGGCAGAGCCATCTAATAGGGAAGGGAAAGGGAGAGAGGAGAGGAGAAGGAAGGGACCTACTATGTGCCAGGCACCACACTACATGCTTTACAAATATTAGCTTATTTGAAAATGACAACAATTGTTATTAACCCCTTTTACAGCTGAGGAAACTGAGGAAAACAGAGATGAAGGAATTCACCCAGGCTCATAAAGTTAGTGTCTGAGGCAGAATTTGAATTCAAGTCTTCCTGACTCAGATGCTGAGCCAGCTGGCACACCTAGACCTGTCTGCCCTGCCTGCCTCCAACACTTCCAGGCTAAGTCTCTCCTTATCTCTGAGCCTCAGAGAGGCTCCTCCTTCTCCTCCTTTGGGAAATGGAGACCTGGATTTAGACCCAAGAGGAACATTGGGGGCAAGCAATTTAACACTTTTTTTCTTTTTGCTTTTTGGAGGGAGGAAGGTAGGGCAATTGGGGTTAAGTGACTTACTCAAGGTCACAAGGCTAGTTTTTGGATTAAGTGTCTGAGACCTCATTTAAACTCAGGTCCTCCTGACTCCAGGGCCGGTGCTCTATTCACTGCACCACCTAGCCTTCCTTAACACTTTCTTTTACAGAGAAGGAAACTGAGCCCCAGGGAAGTGATGTGGCTGGCTGGAGGAGAGTGTACTCGGCAGAGCTGGGCTAATGATACCTGTAATACCTGCCTCACAGGGTTATGGTGAGATTCAGATGAGATAAGGGATATAAATTACTTGGGGAATTTGAAAGCAATACAGATACACATCCATATATGCATACATACACATACCCGCACATATATATTTTATTGGACCATAGTAGGGAGCTCCCAGTAAGGAAACTCCCTCTCTACCAAAGCAGATTCACCCTGACTCTGCAACCCAGAGAGATGCTTAGAATACTGAGAAGTTAAATGACTGAGCCAGGGTCACACAGCCAGGAGGGGTGAGCCATAGGATTTGAACCCAGTTCTCACTGACTCCAAAGTAAACTGTCTATCCTCTGTCCCTTCTTGTCTTTCAGTTAGGATTATTCCATCATCTCTTATAACCCAAGTCCCTTCCTCTTTCCAGGCCTGTTTCCTCATTCGTAAAATGAAGGGATGGACCAAATGATCTTTGATGTCCCTTCAAACTCTAAAAAAGAGCCTATGAAATCCTACAAGGAGCCCATCTATCTCTCTGTGCACTATCCTTCCCACAGGGCTCCTCCTCCTTCCCTCTGGGGCTAATCCAAACAAGACCAGGCTCCCTTTCACGACAGCCCTTCAGATATCTGAACGCAGCTCTCATCCCCCCCAAGTCTTCTCTTCTCCAGGCTAAACACCCCTAGAGCCACCAAATGATCTTTGTACAACATGGCCTCTCGTCTCCTCCTCTAAACAGGCTCCAGCTCCCCAATATCCTTCCTCAGAGGTGGTGTCTGGGAGGTGCTCCAGGCATGTATCTGGGGCAGGAAGTGGCATGCAGGACAACCTCTCTGTGGGTGCCTGGGAACCCAGGTTTGTGACTAGGCTCCTCTGCAAAGCCTGAGCACATGGATGGAGGTGGTTGCATAAACCTAACTTCCTGGGTGGGGACCCACCCCTACCTCTCATTCATCTGGCCTTCCTTTAGGAGGATGACTAAGGTCGTAAGCAGGAGGATGGAGAACCCAATTGGGGGCTGCTGGTGTGTATGGGGGCAACTGGGGGGGGTTTGATTCTATAGATTTCCTAAAAGAACCCATTATCCTCCTCCTAAACCTACCCCTCCCAACTTCCCTGCCTCTGTAAGGACACCATTGTCTTCCCAGGACAGGACTCTAGACGACAAAGCCAAGAATCATCCTTCAGCCTTCATATCTGACCAGCTGCCAGGTCTCGTCCATTTCAGGTCCGCTACATTTCCTTCTCTCTGCTCAGATGCTCACCACCTTAGTAAAACCCTTATTCCCTGTCACCTGCGTTATTACAACAGCCTCCTTGCTAATTGGCTTCTGTGCTTCAGGCCTCTCTCCTCTCCAGTCCATCCACACATCCAAAAGACCCATCCTGAGGCAGAACTGTGGCCTTTCCCTGTTCAAAAGCTTCCTGGGAAGCCCCTCGCCTACAGGGTAAACATTTTGAAGATCCTTATTGTGGCATTCAAGATTCTCCACACTCTGGGTCCAACTTCCATCCCACTAGATAGAACACCAATAACTTTCCTCCTCCCATCTCATAGACCACAGTTGGGTTTATTGGAATTGACCATGGGACATTGTGCATTAAAATGATCTGTGCTGGCGCCTCCAGTCCAGGGCTGAGCACAGACAGGACTCTGCACACAGTAGGCTTACTAAATGTGTGAATGAATGAGTGAATGAATGAATGCATCTGCCTTTCCAGTGCCGTCTGTCTCACTTGCCCCTTGACACACAAGTTGGGCCAAGCTGGATTATTTATGATTCTTTGATCTCCCCAAGCCCTCCCTTAGGGGTAGTTGTGCATGCCCAGCTCAGGATGCCAGGCCTGACCTCAATGCTTCCTTCTCCAGGGCACTTTGTCCAGACTTCCTCTGCCCCAGCACCAATCCCCATATCCTCCTTGTCTGGCCAAGGCGCCTCTCCACCCCCACCCCCCACCCCCCCCGGCCCCCCTTCCCTTGAATGTAATCTTTTTATCTGGGCATTTCCAGATCCCCTTCACATCACAGGCATTTAATAAGTGTTTGCTAAATTGCGCACACCACCCCCTCCCCACCCAGACTTCTCTCTAGTCTCTAGAACTTGGAGGGGCTTGGTGGAGGGAGATAGCAAAACTGGCCAATCAGCAGCTTCCCGAAAATTCTTTTCAGATTTGGTGTCAGAAGGACCAGAGCTGGGTCATCCAGGTAGACCCGGCTTCTGTTTCTACTCTCCATTGACTTTGCGCCAAAGTCACTCGGCCTGGGGGCCCAAGGGCTCCCCAAGCTCTGGGGTCTATCGGCGGCTGGATGGAAATGATAACGCTGAGGTTCCCTTCCAGCTCCGAGCCCGGGATGCAGGATGCTGGCTCCTCGCTCCCACAGGAACCCTCCAGCTTCCCTCCCTCCACCTCGTTCCCCAGCCCCAGGTGTCTGTACCTGTAAGCGCTTTTTCGGCGGATCCCCTTCCAGGGCGTGAGGAGGTCCATGGGGCTCTTCCCGTGTCCAGCTCGGCTTCGGGCTCCCGGCTCCGAGTCCCGCAGCACCTGGACGGGATGGGGCGGGCCGGCCCGGGGCCCAGGTCCCTCCCCCTGGGCTGGCATCCCGGGACGCCTCAGCTCCGGGCTGGGTTGGGGACAGGGTAGGGCAGGGCAAAGTAGGACAGGCTTCGGTGGGGGCCAGGACAGCGATGGGGGGACAGCGGCTCCCGTTCGGCCCCAGGAGGGGCAGCAGCCACAGCCAAAGCGCTCTGCCCTGGGACACAGAGGCCGGGGTGTCGGAAGGCCTGAGTTCGAAACCCAACCTTCTTGCTGTGTGACTAAGGTAAGTGACGCCCTCTCTGAGTCTCCACCTCCCTCACAAGGCTTCTCTTGAAGAAAGCCCGTCCCTGCTCTGATTAGCTTCCGAAATCTCGAATCTGACCATACCCACCGTTCCCCGACTTTGAGCAAACTCCGGCGGCCCTCAGCTACCTCCAGGGTAAATAAAATCATCCGTTTGGCTTTTAAAGCCCTTCATCACCTGCCTCCTCACCGCCACCCCTTTTCAACATCTTTAAACCTTACACCCGCCCCTTCATACACTCTGCAGTCCGGGTAGACGGCTTCCCTCTCTGCTATTGCCCGCGTTATCTTGACCTCACGCTTCTGTCCCGGCTGTGCCCCACGCCCGGCATGCCCTCTCCATCTCGTAGTTTCTCTGACTTCCTTCAAGACTCAGGTCTAAGCCTTTTCCTTCCCCCCAGTGGCTGGTGCCTTCAAATCCTCAGAAGGTTACTGCCTGTGTGACCTTAGAAAGATCACTTAACCTTCAATTTCCTCAACAGTATAATGGGGACCATAGTAATGGTGTGTACCCCCCACCCCCAGGCTTGTTGTGAGAGTCAAATGAGATAATATTTGTTAAAAGTTCTTAGTACAGTGCCTGCCACATAGTAGGTGCTTATTGGGTTGGGAAGGGCCTGGCACATAGTAGGTGTTTATATAAATGTTTATTCTATTCTCTTCCCCTCGGTGTACAGTTCTAGGTGCCTTGGGTTGAGAAGGGCAGTGTCCAGAGATAGGCAACCATAATGGAGAAGGTCCAAGAGACCAAGTCACACCAGGGTCAGTTAAAAAAAACTAAGGGGCACTTAGTTAGAAAAGTCAAGGCGGCAGGGCATGAGAGCAACCTCAGCTTACCCCCTTCCCAACTCCCACCCAGCCCTGGAGGATTCAACAAGAGTCAGCACCAGAGGAAGCTCTTCTCCCCAACATTCTTACTCCCAGCTACATTCTTCCATTTCTTAGGTAATTCGGATCCTGGGCCTGGAGTCAGGAAGATCTGAGTTCAAAGTGTTGGCCTCCAACACTTATTAGGCATGTGACCCTGGGCAAGTCACTTACACTGTACTTGCCTCAGTTTCCTCACCTTTAAAATGAGGGTGATATTAGCTCCTCCCTTCCAGGGCTGTTTTGAGGATTAAAGAAGAATATTTGTAAAGAATTTAGCAAACTTTAAAGCACTCTAGAAAAACATGCTATTGTTACCATTATTATTATTCCTGTCCACTTAGGAGGAAACCCAGAGCCCACACTCCATTCCAACCACAGGACCCATGTCCCACTTCCCAACCATGAGCTGGGACTTTTCAGACCCCACCCTTTTCACACACACACACACACACACACACACACACACACACACACACACACCCTACTTGGATGAGCAAGGAGCCACCAGGAGCTGGAGAAGAGGAGGGAGAGTGTACCAGGCATGGGGGATAGCCAGAGCAAAAGCTCTGAGGTGGGAGATAGACTGTCATATTTAAAGAACAATAAAATATAAGAAGACGAGGAAGGTAGGAAAGGCTTTAAATACCAAACAGAGGGTTTTCTATCTGATCCTGGAGGTAAAGGGCAGCCCCTGGAGTTCATTTTTTGGGGGGAGGGTGACAGTCAGACCTGTACCTTCTAATTTGGTGAATGGACTGAAAGGAACAAGGTGGGATCTCCCCCCGTAATACCACCACCAAGTCTGTATCTCAAAGAGATTTCTAAAAGGGGGGGGGAAGGACCTACACGTACAAACATATTTATAGCTTATCTTTCTGTGGAAAATTGAGGGGCCCCCTATCAATTCAGGGACGGTTTAACAAGTTGTAGTATATGATTGTGATAGACTACTATAAGAAATAATGAGTGGGATGGTTTCAGAAAAACCTGGGGAGACTTATATGAACCGATGCAAAGTGAAGTGAGCAGAACCAGAAGACAGTTGTATACAGTAATAGCAATATTATAAAGATGATCAACTCTGAACAACCTGGCTATTCTGATCAATACAGTGACCCAAAACAATTCTAAAGGACTTATGATAAAAAATGCTACCTCCAGAGAAAGAACTGTTAAGACTCTGAATGCAGATTTAAGCATATTTTTCGCTTCATTTTTCTTGCTTTTGTTGTTGTTGCAACATGGCTAACACTGGAATTTGCATGATTTCACAAGTATAATTGAGATGACATTTCTTACCTTCACAATGAATGGGCAAGGGGTGGGAGAGAATTTGGAACTCAATTTTTAAAAGATGAACATTGTTTGGTTTTCTTTCTTTTCCCCCATTGTTCACTCCATTGGTTACAACCCTTCTATACAACCAGACTAATGTCCAGTGTGAAAGTATTTGCAGATCCTGTACTTGATTGCATGCCTCCATAGTGGGGGTGGGTGGGTGAGAAAACATGAAACTCAAGGGACTGTGAAATTGAATCTTGTAAACTAAAAGAAAAATAAACAAATCAATTTAAAAAAATAAAAATGAATGTTAAAAATAAGTAAATAAGACAATTTTAAAGGTTTCTTCCTCCTCTTCCTCTACTCCCTCCTCCTCCTTGGTCTCCTTTTCTTCCTCTTCCTTCTCCTCATCTCTCATAGAAACTCAGAATTCCAGAGCTACATGGGGTCTCTAAGGCCATTCAGTTCAACCTGGCATACAGAAGACACTTAATAAAAGCTTTCTGAATAAAGGAATGAACCAGGAATCATATCTTCCATATCCCCAACAAAGTACCCCAAAATCTTCCAAGGCAGGGAGCTCACTACCTCCTAAAGTAACTCATTCCATTTTGGGACAGTCTTAATTGCTGGGAAGTTTTTCTAAAGACTAAATATGCCGCTCTGCAAATTCCACCCATGATTCCTTATTTTTCCCTCTGGAGCAGAGCAGAACAAAGCTATCCATCCCCTTCTCCACATGAAAGACTCTCACACACTTGAAGACAGTTAACTGGCTCACTTCAGTCTCCTCCAGACCCCAAACATGCCCAGTTTCTTCAGAGGATTTGCCCCTGGTCTGGTCTTTATGCTGGGCCCTTCTGTGCTAGGCTGGGCTGGGCTGGTCCTTGGACCTTTGAAGCCAGAGGTGAGATTCCTTAGAGCCATTTTAAAAGCTCTCAAAGGGCTGTATAACCATTCTGTCCCAGGGGGCCTTGCCCCACCTTTGGGAGTCAGGCAATCTAGGGACTGTCTCTCCCATTTTACAAGTGTGGCCTTAGGTGGTGAAGACATTTAAAGTCTGGCAGCTAGGAATATGGGTGAGCCAGACCTTGAACTCTAGAGCTAATATTCATTCCACTATACCTAGTCAACTAGTCAATCAACAAAATTTACTTATTATATGTTGGGCTCTGTGCTGAGCTCTAGGTTCTAATGGGGGTAGATGACATGCATGTGTCAGGACAACTCCTCTTCCTGAGTTCAAATCTGACCTCAGACACTTCCTAGCTGTGTGACCCTGAGTAAGTCACTTAACCCTGTTTGCCTCAGTTTCCTCATCTGTCAAATGAGGTGGAAAAGGAAAAGGCAACCCCTCCAGTGTCTCTGCTAAGACAACCCCAAATGGGGTCACGAGGAGTTGGACATGACTGAACAATGACTAAAAAATAAGAAAAATGTACAAGAAAGATACAGAGTAGATGAGAGGTCATCTAAGAAGGGAAGGAAGACTCCTGGCTTTATACATGATCGTTTTATGGTCCGCTGCATAAAAACCAGTCATTTAAGGGTCTTGGGGGGGGGTCTTTAAATTTAGAACAAAAAAGGAAAAGTGGGTTTTTAAAAGAATGGATTTAAGGTCATAGATTGGACTATAAATAAAAATTTTTAAATGGGCTATAGGGTCATAGATCTCAGAACCATCCAGTCCAACCCCCTGAATTTCATTTACTAGCTGTGTGCACCTGGGCCAGTCACTTCACTGCTCCATGACTCAGTTTCCTACTCTGTAAAAATGGGGAGAATAGCTCCTACCTGACAGAACTGTGAAACTCAAATGAGAACATATTATGTACATGTGTATATATGTATGTATATGCACACACAATCTCTCTATAGATAGTTGTTCAGCCACGTTCGACTCTATGGGATCCCATGAACTTTGTCCATGGGGTTTTCTTGGCAAAGATACTGGAGTGATTTGCCATCTCCTTCTCTAGTGTGTTCCCATTTTACAGATGAACTGAGGTAAAGTGACTTGCCCAGGGTAACACAGCTAGCAAGTGTCCTGAAGCCAAATTTGAACTCAGGTCTTCCTGACTCTAGGGTCCAGTGCTCTGTCCACTGCACCACCACCTAGCTCACACACACTCAGAGCAGTCAGCAAACATTAAAGTATTATATATAAACACTTATTATTGTTGTTATTTCATGAATGGGGAAGTTGGGGCTTAGTTCAAGGAAGGCACAGCTTCACGGTCACACAGCTGGCCATGATCTCCCATCTCCAGGCCTGGTGATCCTTCCCTTTACCTAGAGAGTCACCAGGGGCACCTTCAGGGAACAGGCAGCACTTGGGTCGCACTTGGCCAAACGGAGATGGAGGGACTGGGATCGATTCCAGGGGAAGGAAGTCGTCGTCACTTCGTGGGATGGATCCCATGAGCTCTGGGGGACCACATTAAAAACCCTGATGGCTGGCCCAGAGGTGGGGTCAATATGTGAGAAAGAGCACTGCCAGGGAAACCGAGGGCCCCAGGCTGAACAGAGACAAGAAGCCACTTGTTTCCAGGGTCCCAGTCCACCAGAGACACATCAAAAGGCTGGGCCATAAAGACAAAGATGGAGGAAGAAGGCTGGATCTTAGGATTTCCAGGTAAATGGGATCCCCCTGCTATGAGGGGGCGGGCAGGCTTTGCCAGGCCTCAAGGCCTTACTCCTTCCCCATGAGGCCTCCCTCCACTGTGTTCTCTAGTTAACAAAGGTCTCTGCAGCTCAGTGTGGTGAGTCTGTCAGTTTGGAGCCCCGGCTTTACCACTCACTTATGCAGGGACCACTGGTGAGTTGCTTCCCCTACAAAGTTGGAGAGGAAGAGACAAAAGCAGGTTAGAGCTGAACAAAATCCAAGGGCCAGGCTGTCATGGCACCCTGGGTTTGGGGGGTATGCTCACAGAGGTCTAGGAAGGGCACTTTCTTCTTCATGTTCAAGAGCGTGAGGCCTTTCATGATCAGTTGAAGAGGAAGGAACCAAAGTAGCTGATGGTCCTGAGCATGGGAATGGAGAGGGCTGGCCTCTCTACCCTCAGGTGTCAAAAGGGATAGAGCCCTGGACCAGAGTCAGGAAAATCTGAGTTTAAATTTGACCCAAAAGACTGGTTGTGTGATCCTGGGCAAGCCACAAACTCCTCGAGCCTTGGTTTCCTGCAAAAAATAAAGACAGGACCAAACTTCCAGTGTTGTGGTGAGGATCAAAACCTTAAAGTGATATGGAAATGAGAGTTGTTATTATTATGATTATCCTAGGAGACCTCTGTGGGATGGGGTCTCATCTGCATGGCTGCATGACCCCCTCTCCCTCCATTCCCCAGCACAAGGGGAGGGGCATTACTAGGGCTGGAATTCAGTTCAGAGATGACCTGGTTAACCCTAGGGCTAAGACTGGAAGAAAGGGAAATGAAGGCGGAGCAGAGGTGATGGCCTGGAAGTAATGGCTGGGGAATGGAGGCATTGCAACGGGTTAGTAGGAATGAGGCTCAGGTAGAGATGCAATACTGAGAGCTTAGAGAGCCTTCTAGAGGAAATCATGGAAGCTGGACACTCATGATTGGGGGTGAGGGGTATGACACGGTCAGAACACTAGAAAAATCATCTTGGCAGCTGAGTGAAGGATGGATTGGAATGGGGAGGGACTCGAGCCATGAAACCAATTAGAAAGCTATCGGAATGGTTCAGGTATGGGGTAATGAGGACTCAAATGAGGGTGGCAGAAGTGTGAGGGCCGAGGAGGCATATTTACAAGAGATATGAAAGTAGAAACAAAAGGATTTAGCACTAGTTTGGATTTGGATGATGAGAGATAGTGAGAAGGAAGGTGATAGCCAGGTTTCAGCCCTGGGTAACTGGGAGGGTAGTGATGCCCCTGACAGAAATGAGAGCTAGGAAGAGGGGAAGGTTTTGGGGAAAAGATAATAGCTCTGTTTCTGTCTGAGATGTCCCCAAAGCAGCTAATAATGTAGGATGGTAGCTCGGGGGAGAGTTTAGGGCTGGATTTACTGATCTGAGAATCAATGGCATAAAGATAATAATTTAACATTTGGGACCTAGTGAGATCACCAAGTGAGAGAAGCAGGTCTAAGAGTCTTGTAGGACGTCAAAAGTTAGCAAGCAGGACACAGATAAACAGCCAAGGAGACCACAAGTTGTCGGATGGGTCCGACCAGGAGGCAGCAGGGTCAGAAAACCCAGAAAGAAGAAAGTTTCCAGGAGAGGAAGGTGATAAACAGTGTCCAAGGAGGCCGAGAGGTCTAAAAGGATGAGGATTTAGAAAGGGGGACTTGGTAATTCAGAGATTTCTACATGTGGAATTTGGATTCAATTTCAGGGGAATGACTGAGTAGGAAGCTGGACCGCAGCAGGTTTTAAAGTGATGAGGAGAGGAAGGGGGGCTTGCAATGTTGATTGCTTTCTCAAGGAGTTTAGTTAGGAAGAGAGGAAGAAATTGGTCAAGTGAGGTTTCTTTAAGGATGGAGGAGATATGGGCATGTAGTCAGCAGGGAAGGCGCCAACAGGTAGAGACTGGAGAAAGAGAAGGACAAAGAGAGGGAGAGGAGAGTGGGGGGGGGAGAAGTTACTGGAAAAGTTGGAAGAGGGTGGGATCATGGGGGCATGCTTTGGCAGGGAGAAGGGCCTTGTCTTAATCATAGATGAGAGCGAAGAAATGATGGGGGAAGATGACCGAGTGATGCAAAATGAGGAGGGTCAGCATGAGGCAAGGCCCTCAGCCAAGGGGTGAGGGATTAAAAGGTTTTGTAGAGCTGCTGTGGCAAGCAGGATCGATTCGGGGTGGTGTAAAAGATCCATCTGACTGGACCCATCCATTAGCATATCTTTGTGCCCCCCAGCTTTATTCATTTAGCAGCACATGAACAAAATCAAAAGTATTAGACATAAGAATAATTCAAGGGCAGGGTTTGGCAGCACGTGATGACCAATGGGACTGGGGGGGATGTAGAAGATAGTGTAGAGCTGTTGGTTCACTAAGGGGTCAAGATGGGGAAGGGAGGAGAGTGTAGCCCGCTCAGGGAAGATGGCCTTGGAAAAACTGAGGGGTGGAAGAATCAAAGGCCATTGCAGTGCACAGAGCACTGGGCCTGGAGTTAGGAAGACCTGAGTTCAAACACTTACTAGCTGTGTGACCCTGGGCAAGTCACTTCACCCTGTTTGCCTCAGGCTCCTCATCTGTAAAATGAGCTGGAAAAGGAAATGGCAAACCACTTCAGTGCCTCTGCCAAGAACAGACCCCCCCAAGTGGGGTCACAAAGAGTTGGATACAACTGAAAAAAAAAGACTCGAAGAATTAGAAGTCATGATGAGGATGAAGAATGAGGTTAGGAGTTGTAAGTCACAGGGAATTGGTTGGAAAAAAGATTGAAGAAGGTGGGGTTGCTGAGTGCTGATGACAGGGGGAGAGTCAAGCTCTCTTGGTCTGGGTCTGACGAGGGCTGCAGAGTCTGGGGGGAGGGGCAGGGGGTGGAAGAGAAGCCAGGACTCTAACAGGAGGCAGGAGCACGAGAGAAAGCCTGTGATGAACGAAGTGTTAACTGAACTGCCCTGGGGCCTTCCCACCCTGGGACATCCCTCTGCTATATGGGTCCCCTTCTTCCATTGGTGAGAGAAAGACCCCAGCCATCCATCCTTCATGTCCCTCCTGGCTTTGCTCCTGCCTCTCTGCACCTGGTTGGTCACTGTACCTCAGCTGCCTTTGCACCCTGGGACATTCTTCTACTCCTGAGCCCCCTTCTTCCCACTGGCAAGTTTCCCCCTGGAGCCTCCATCATGGGAAGGGACCCTGGCTGGCTGTGGGGAATGCAGAATACACTATTCCCCCACCTGGCTCGGTTTCAGATTTTCTGGACTTTACTGAATTCTCAGTAAGGACCTTTCCCTACCCCCAACTTTTCAACTTCTTTTTGTGTGTCTCTCCCCATTAGAATATGAGTCTTTCTTTTTCGGCAGCGCCAGTGCCTAGCCCAGAGTAAGTGTTTAATAAAGTGCCTGTAACTTTGCTTTAATGAGATTCAGGAGAGGAAACGGAATCTACTCCCAATTACAGAGCTGGAAGAACGTGGCAGGTCCATGGTGGACCCAGGCAGCTTGGCCACGTGACAACATTCTCTAGCACCAAGAGGTCCAAAGTCAATTGACTTTTGGAGCCCTGATCTATTTTTT
>CM053593.1:21806291-21824593 GCA_028646575.1 Pseudocheirus occidentalis
GCCTTTATATCTAGATCATGCATCCATTTAGACTTGATTTTGGTGTATGGCATTAGACAGTGGTCTATGCCCAGTTTCTGCCATACTATATTCCAGTTTTCCCAGCAGTTTTGGTCAGATAGTGAATTCTTAACCTAGAAACTGGGGTCTTTGGGCTTATCAAACAGCATATTACTATAATCGTTGACTACTGAGTCTTTTGTACCCAATCTATTCCATTGATCCACTACTCTGTTCCTTAGCCAGTACCAGGCAGTTTTCAGGTCCGCTGCTTTATAATAGAGATTAAAATCTGGTACGGCTAGGCCACCTTCAACTAACATTTCTTTTCATTAACTGCCTTGATATTCTGGACTTTCTGTTCTTCCAAATGAATTTTGTCACTATTTTTTCTAGTTCTATAAAGTAATTTTTTGGTAGATTGATTGCTATGGCACTAAATATGTAATTTAATTCAGGTAAAATTGTTATTTTTATTATATTAGCTCTACCCAGCCATGGGCAATTGATGTTTTTCCAATTAGTGAGGGCTGATTTTATTTGTGTGAAAAGTGTTTTGTAGTTGTGTTCATAAAGGTACTGGGTTTGTTTTGGCAGGTAGATTCCCAAATATTTTATAATGTCTATGGTAACTTTAAATGGAATTTCTCTATTTCTTGCTGTTGGACTCTGTTAGAAAGATGTAAGAATGCCAAGGACTTTATATGGATTTATATTAAATCTTGCAACTTTGCCAAATTTATTTATTGTTTCAAGTAGTTTTTTACTTGATTCTTTAGGATTCTCTAAGTATATCATCATATCATCTGCAAAGAGTAACAAGAGACCTTCTGTTGGCAATGGGTACAGCTGATGCTGAAAAAGCCTGGGAAAGTGCCCCTCCGAGGTGAGAGTTCAATTTTAACATAAATTCAAAGTCAATAAACAGGATAGAAAAATGAGCAAACAACAGAAAAAGAATGACATAAAAAGCTACTACAGTGACAGGAAAGACTAAGACACAAACAGCCACCACAAAAAGCCTCAAAGAAAAATGCTAATTAGACTGAAGGTCAACAAGAATTCCTGGAATAAGTTCAACAAAGAGATGAGAGTGGTAAAGGAAAAATAGTAAAAAGAAATGAAAGTGATGTAAGAAAATTATCAATAGAGAATTAACAGCTTGGTAAAAGAAGCACACAAAAAATACTGAAGAAAATAACACCTAAAAAACAAAACTGGTCTAATGGTAAAAGAGACATACAAATTCACTGAAGAAAAGAACTACTTGAAAAACAGAACTGGCTAAATGAAAAAAAAAAAGAGGTACAAAAATCTCACTAAAAATATAATTCCTTAAAACTTAGGACTGGACAAGTGGGAGCTAATGACTTCACAAGACATCAAGAAACAATAAAACAAAGTAAAAGAATGAAAAAAAAATAGAAGAAAATATTAACTATCCCACTGGAAAAACTGCTGACCTAGAAAATAGATCAGAGAGATAATTTAAGTATATTGGACTACCTGAATGCCATGATCAAAGAAAGGACATAAACATCATATTTTAAGAAATCAAGGCAAATTGCCTTGATATTTTAGATCTCGAGGGTAAAAGAGAAACTGAAAGAATCCATGGATCACCTCCTGAAAGAGATTGCAGAATGAAAACTTCCAAGAATATTATATCCAAATTCCAAAGCTTCTAGGCCAAAAAGATTTCAGTCAGAAAGAAACAATTCAAATATTGTGGAGCCATATTAAGGATCACACAAGATTTAACAGCTACCACATTAAAGGAGCAGAGGGCTTAGAATATGATATTCTGGAAGGCAAAGGTGCTAGGATTATAATCATGAATAATTTACCCACTAAAACAGTATAATCTTTCAAAGGGGAAAAAAATGAACATTTAATGAAATAGAGAATTTTCAAACATTCCTGATGAAAAAACCAGAGCTGAATAGAAAATATGATATTCAAGCATAAGATTCAGAAGCACAAAAAGGCAAACATTAAAAAGTAATCATAAGGGTAGGGTCTCAATAAAGTCAAATTGTTTATATTCCTATATGGGAAGACAATACACGTAACTTCTAAGAACTTTATCATTATTAGGACAGTTAAAAGTTTACTTTGACAGAGGGCATGGATGAGTTGATTATGTTGGAAAGATCTTCAAAAAAACGAAGAGGTGAGAAAGGGAGAAGGAAGAGATAGAATGGGGAAAACTTTCTTACATAAGAGGGATGCGAAGGAAGAACTTTTGTAGTGGAAGGGGAAATACAGGGAGGGTGGCAGGCAATGCTTGAACCTCACTCTCATCAGAATTGGTTCAAAGAGGTAAGAATATATATTCACACTCAACTTGTGTATAAAAATATAACACCCTATGGGAAAAAGGAAAGCAATAAAAAGGAATGAAAGAAGGGAGTGTACATGTTTGTGATAAAAGACAGGACAGATTAATTAAGAGAGGCAGTGGTTAGAAGCCAAACAGATGTTTGAGGAGGGACAGGACAAAAAGGGAGAGACAAGAAGAAACAGAAGAAAACGGGATGGGGGAAAACTATAGTTAATAATCATAACTTTGAATGCAAATGGAATAAGCTCACACACAAAATGGAAGCAGGTAGCAATAATGGATCAGAAACCAGAATCCAACAACATGTTATTTACAACAGACATGCTTTAAATTGAAAGATATGCGTGTGTGCACACACACGCGTGCGCGCACACACACACGCACACACACACACACATACACACGGTTAGATAAAGGCCTGGAACCGAATCTAATACGCTTCAGCTAAACTTTAAAAAAAAAAAAAGGGCAGGGGTAGCGATCATGATCTCAGACAAAGCAAAAGCAAAAACAAACTTAACTAAAAAAAGATAATCAGGGAAACTACATTTTGCCGAGAGGTACCACAGACAATGAAGTAATCTCAAAAGTTTTTACAGCAAGTTTCTTTGGTAAGAGCCTCATTTCTAAAATACAAACTGAATAAAAATCAAGTCAAATTTATAAAAACAAGACTCATTTTCTAATTGATAAATGGTCAAAAGACAGAAACAGGCAATTTTCAGAAGATATTAAAACTATAATCATATGAAAAAATACTCTAAATCATTATGCGCAGAGAAATGCAAATTTAAACAATTCTGAGGTACCACCTCATACTTAAGAATTGTATATTGAGAGGATGTTCATCATCTGGGGAGTGGCTAAACAAGTTGTGGCATAGAGTACTACTGGGCTACGGGAAATGAAGAGGAGGGTGGTTTCAGAAAACCATGGCAAGATCTATACGAACTGATACAAAGTAAAGTGACTAAAACCAAGAGACCCTTGGGCACAATAACAGCAATGTTGTAATGAGGATCAACTGTGAAATACTTGGTTACTCTGTTCAATACAATGATCCAAGACAATTCCAAAGGACTCATAATGAAAAAACGCCATTCACCTCCAGAGAGAGAAGTGATGAACTGAGTACAAACTGAAGTATAATTTTCTTACTTAAAAAAAAAGGCTAATCCCAGGAAATGTGTTTCACGTGATTTTACAAGTATAACTGATGTCATATTGCTTATCTTCTCAGTGGGTTAGGAGGGAGAGTTTAGAACTCAAAATTTTAAAAGAAAAAATGCTAAAAATAAATTATAAATACAAGTAGGTTTTGAAAAGTTTATAGTATGCAAATGCTAAATTACTGGGGTAGTGATGGTGGGGGGGTGGTAGTAGTAGTAGTAGTGATAGTGATAGTGGTAGTAGTAGTGGTGGTAGTAGTAGTAGTAGTGGTAGTAGCAGTAAACTACAGGCAGCATTTTCTTGATGTGCTAGTCTAGTAATCTGTCAAAAGAAAAAACTGAATTCTTTGAAGCCATGCTGGATCTTTATGATCAGTTTCCTTTCCTTGGTGTCCACAACACCCTGTTAATAATAACATATAATAACTGGGGGTGGCTATGTGGCACAGTGAATAGAGCACCAGCCCTGGAGTCAGGAGAATGCGAGTTCAAATCTAGCCTCAGACACAGAACACTTACTATTCTAGCCTCAGACACAGAACACTTACTAGCCATGTGACCTTGGTCAAGTCATTAACCCCAACTGCCCTGCCCTCCCCCCTCCTAAAAGCAAAATAACAACAACAATATGTTTTGAAATTTGACCAAGAATCACCATTAAGCTTGCTGCCCTACGGGCTAGAATGGAGGGAGGGGGAGATGTGGTTGTGAGGTGAGAGGTGGTTGTGAGGAAGACTGGGACAACTTGGGCCCTTTCCAGGCCTGTGGTACTTCTCCCACTGAGTACCTAGGATCTCTCCTGGCTTCTTCAAGTGACTGCCCCCACTGTTGTCCTCACTGCCTTTTCCCTACGTGTTTGTTGGCTATGATGCTATAACCTCTCCTCCTTTCTCAACTTGAAAGGGGCTCTATTTGGTTCTTCCACCACCTCCTCTCCGCTCACTTTCTTCTAAACCTCTGGCAATACGGTTTCCAAGCTCATCATTCAACTGCAACTGCTTTCTCTTAACTGCAAAATACAACTGATGGGCCTTTTCTCAATTCTTCCGTAGTACTTGACACCCCTGGGACTCCCTTCTCACTGACACTATCCTTTCTGGGTTTTTGTGACAGACATGCTTCTGCCTGATTCTCTTCTCATCTGTCTGCTAGTTCTCAGTCTTGCAGACAGAGCGTCCATATCATACCCAATAGCTGTTGGGAGATCCCTGAAGCACTGTACTGGGTCCTCTCTTCTCTATATTGTCTCCCTACCTCCCACTGGTTAAATTCTCTATGCAGAGGACTCCCAGATCCATATAAATCCAGTCCCTCGCCTCTCTCTTGAGCTACACACAGTCATGCCTCACCACCTGCCTCCTGGATATGTGATTAAGCTATCACATATGAATCTCAAACTCAACATGTTCAAAATGTAATCCATTATCTTTCCCCTAAACTCTCCCCTCTTCAAAGCTTCCCTATTACTGTTAAGAGCTCCTAGTCACCAACCTCCAAGTCAACATTGGATTCTTCACTCACACTCACTCAATATGTAAGTCCTCACATAGTCAATCTGTTGCCAAATCATTTTTGCTTCCACATCATCTGTTTTTATTCAGTCCTTTTGTTTCTACTCACAACTACTATCCTATTAGTGACCCTCAGGATTGCTTCTAAAATTCTGAACCTAACAAATATCAAATAAAATGTGCATTATCATAAACAAAGGACTGAAAAAAATGATTGTACGAGAAACTGTGAATCACTACATATAACTTGCTTGTTCTTTTAAGTATATAATATTATATATATATATATATATATATATATATATATATAATAAATTCAACATGTAACTTTCAAGGCTATCCTACTTGTGTTTTTTTTTCTGGACTTCATTCTGTTCTCATTTTAGCCCCAACCTGAGTAATTCTAACTCCTCCTTTGTCTTCTGTGCATTTAAAAAATGGTTCAGTGATCCTCTTTTCTGTTTTTTTTTTTGTGGAGGGGGGGAGGAAGGGGAGAAGGTAAGGTAATTGGGGTTAAATGACTTGCTCATGGTCACACAGCTAGTGTGTCAAGTGTCTGGGGCCAAATTTGAACTCATATCTCCCTGATTCTATTCACTGCACCAACTAGCTGCCCCCTCTTTTCTGTTTTTTTGGGGCAACCCTACTACTAACCAACCCCTCTCTTTTCTCCACCACTCCCTTTCCCTGGGAAAAAAAGGAAAAATAAAACATTTTTTAAACAAAGTCAAGCAAAACAAATTCCCATATTATCCATGTTTGAAAACGCATGTCTCATTTTGCCAACGTGCTCTATCATTTTCTTCAGGAGGCTGGAAGAGCATGCGCTTCATCACTAACCCTCTGGAATCATAGCTGTCAACTGCACTGATAAAAGTTCTAGAGCAGTGGTTCTCAACCCATGGGTTATGTTCAGTTTGTAATAATGAAAATACATCCTGAACACCAGATATTTACATTACGATTCATAACAGTAGCAAAATTACAGTTATGAAGTAGCATTGAAAATAATTTTATGGCTGGGGGGGTCACCACAACATGAGAACTGTATTCAAGGGTCATGGCATTAGGAAGGTTGAAAAGCACTGGTCTAGAGGCTTAAAAAAAGTTGTTTTTCTTTACAAAGTTGTTACTGCATAAATTCTCTCGTTTCTGCTCACTTCATTCTGCGTTAGTTCATAAGTCTTTTTAGTTTTTCTGAAGCCATCCCTTCTATCATTTCTTACAGAATAATATTCCATTGCACTCATATACTGTAATATGTTCAGTCATTTTCCAGTTGATGGGGGTACCCCTTTAGTTTCTAGTTCTTTACTATAACCAAAAACCCCCCAAACCCAACTCTGCTATAACTATTCCTGTATATGTGAGTATCTTTCTTTGATTGTTTGGGGCATACAGGCTTAGTAGCTGTATTGCTGCATCAAAGGATATGCAGAGTTTAGTGACTGTTTGTCCCCTGGACTATTAGAATAACCTTCTAATTGATTTCTCTGACTCAAGTTTCTTCCCACTCCATCTCATACTCCACACAATGCAGCCAAAGTGATTTTCCTAAAGTCCAAGTCAGACTATGTCAAACCCTCTCCCTTTACCTAAATGTTCACAAACACCCGCTCAATAAAAACTCCGCTAGGTTCTTATTACCTTTGGGATCAAATATGCTTCTATTTCTAACTCCACTGCTGGCACAGAACACTATTTCCTCATTTGATCATTGACTCAGAGCTGGAAGGAACCTTTGAGGTATTCTAATTCAAACCCTCTTCTGAAAGGGGAGGAAACTGTGGCCAGTAATTACAAAGGGCTTACCCATAGTTGCTCCCTCAGTTTACTGGGCATTCCAATTGATTTTCCAGGGTCCAGCCTAATAAACAAAATGGTGCTTGTAGGAGGGACTCAGGTTGGAGGTAAAGGGAGAGCAGAACAAGTCTTCTCAATATATAGGCTCTTCCTCCAGTGCCCCTCACCAATGCTGTACCTTCTGAAGAAAAGATGGCTGCTCCTAAGTCACATTTCATTCCTGGGTCCCAGTCTAACAAATTTCAGTGAGGCTGAAGAGTTTAAGTCTGTCTCTCTGCATTAGGAATGTGCAGCAAGTACTATTCTAAAAGATGCCAAAGTAAGTGTGTTATAACATATTTATTACTTTATCTGATTTTGCAATTTGTTTTCTACTTTGTGCAGACAAAATAGGAACATTCACACATTATTTATAAGGCAAAGGTTTCTAGTACAAATTTTTATAAATAAATCTTTATAAATATTTACTACAAGAAAATATGGCCATGATATTAAAGATCAGAGGAAGTCATGTTCAGAAAATGTTTTTTTATCCATCAACATATTCCCTTTCACCTGGAACCCCTTCCTCTTTACCATAGCCAAATCTAACTGAAAGATATTAGCGTTTCTGTCTCCAATGTCTAGAAGATTCATGATCAGTGGTGGAGCTGTTTATAAAGTCTTTGAAAATTATATGCCAGGCCTGGAAAAATCTGGCTCATATTCTGGCATTTTTATTTATTTCAAGGATAAAATTAGTATTCTAGGATACTAATGCAGATTAAAAAAAATTTTTTTCTAAAGAATCTCTAGCGATCAGGTAATCCAAAAAACTTGTTATAAGAAAATTAACAGCCAGAGAAGGAAAATGACTTCATTCATTCAATGCTCATTTATTATGTGCCAAGCCCTTGGTAAGGATCTTGGAATACAAAGACAATATAATAGTGCTTTGCTTCAAGTAGAGTATATTCCACTAGATAAAAAGAACATGCACACAAATAAAAAAATATGCAAAGTAATTTCAGGGGGTCCTTTGAGCTTTTGAAGATGAAGAGTTTTGGGAAACAGATCACAAATGAATGATTTAGCAGGGATGAGTACTTCAGTTCTCTAGACATCTGCTGAAGCTCTCTCTCTTAAGGTAAAGAAGTTATTTACTTGCTAACTTGCCACAATAATAACAATAACAATAATAATCTGTCAAAGAATAGAAGAACCAACAGAGAGAAATTCTATATTAGATCTAATATGAACAAGGAAGAGAGAGTTGCTAGAGTGGAAATAATGGGAAGTTTGGACATGACCACTCCCTCTTAGAGCTGGGATGGACGAGAGAAAAGTTATGTCTAACCTTACATGGATCCATGATGCTGGAAAAACGGATTTCAAAGGGTAAGACGACAGGGACAAAAATTATATGAGGAAAGTTAGTTTAGGAGGGATGGGAATAATTCTCAAAAATAAAATTCTAAAGACATAAAGAAAAACAATTCCATGAGGAAGAATAAAGGGAGGTGTCTGAAGAGAACTGATGTGGATGCAAAGGAAATTCAATTGATAAGAGTATCATATTTTTGTGGGAAACATGAAGAGATATGGACTAGAAAGTAATACAACCAGTCCTTGAGGAATGGTCAGACTCAAAAAGTAACTGCAGTTCAGTGTCAACTTAGTTGAAAAGTTTCTAGGGCAGCTAGGTGGCACAGAAGATAGTGCTGGGCTTGGTAGTCAGTAAAACCCATCTTTCTGAGTTCAAATCTGGCTTCACACTTACCAGCTGTGTGACTCTGGGCAAGTCATTTACCCTTCTTTGCCTCAGTTCCTTCATCTGTAACTGAAGCAGGAAATGGCCAATCACTCCAGTATCTCTTCCAAGAAAAGCCCAAATGGGGTCATGAAGAGTTGGACACAACCAAAAAACAACAAAAACAAGTACACTTAGCCCTGTGCTATTTCACACTTTTATCAATGACTCTGAAGAAGGCATAGTCAGCCTGTTCATCAAATCTACAGGTGACACAAAGCTGGGAGGAATATCAAAAGTAACGGATGACAAAATCAGGATCCAGAAAGATACTGGCTTGAAACCAGCAAGATTAAATTTAATAAATGTTTTGTGTAAAGTCTTAAATTTGGGTTCAAAAAACTCAATTTCAGAAATAGAAGAGAGGAAAGGCTTGTTTAGAGAACAGTTTGTCTGTCAAAGATCTGAGGAATTTGGTGGACTGTAATGTGTCAACAGTGTGAAGTACAGCCCTGAAAGCTAATTCAACCTTAGGCTGAAGTGAGAGGCAGTTTCCAGGAATAAGCAGGTGATAGTCTCTCTGTACTCAACAGACAATATAAGATATATTCTGTTAAGAGAAGTCATAACTTAATAAAGCCATTAATAAGCTGGAAATGATAAAGGATTACATCCTTGAGCAATGCACAGAAGTTGAAAAGAAACAAAATGAAGCTTGATGTCAGGAAGTAAAGAAAAAAATGAATTTTCCATAAGACTTCAAGAATATCTATAAAGAGATTAAGAAATAAACAAAAACTCTGTAGAAAAAATGGAAAAAATAGCTTTAAAGAGAACGTGGTAAACTTTACCCAAATAATGAAATCCTTAAAAATTAGATAAGAGAAATCAATGACTCCATATAACAAATAACAAGAAATACTATAATAAAACCAAAAAGAAAGAAAATTTAAGATATCTAATATAAAAAACTGACCTGGAAAACAGATGGAGAGATAATTTAGGAATTCTGAGACTCCCTGAAAAATCATGATTAAAAAAAAAAAAGTGGGAAAAAATTGGAAACTGCATTTCAAGAAATAAACAAAAACTGCCCAGATCTATTAAAATGTGAGGATATTGAATGATTCTAGAAAGAAACCCCAAATTGAAGACACCCAAGAATGTTATAGCCAAGTTGTTGTCCCTGTGACTAGAGGCTGAGGATTCAAATGGTCACAAAAGGCCTTCAGAGTTATAAACTGAAGAGGGGTTTCCCAAGAGATGATAAATTACTACTAGTTATCCATGTGGCACAGTGGGTAGTGATGAACTTGCAGTAAGGAAGACCTGAGTTTGAATCCTGCCTCAGGCCCTTCCTGGCTGTGTGACTGTGAGCAAGTCACTTAACCTTGATCACCCTCAGTTTCTTCATCTGTAAAATGAGGATAATAATAACAACCTGATGTGTTTGTTGTGCGGATCAAATCTGAATAAATGCAAACGTTCAAGTGTTACATAAATGCTAGCTAGCTACTACTCTTTTGGATCGACATTATGCTGACTGACTAAAGCTTTACGTGATTCCAAATTTCTTCCTGAAACAATGTCTATCTTATAAACATAGCAATAATACCCCCCCCCCAAATCAATTTTCTTGCAAGGAGTCATGGAGTATCAAAGCCTCCAAGGAATT
Organism: Pseudocheirus occidentalis; assembly: GCA_028646575.1. Taxonomy (NCBI): domain Eukaryota; kingdom Metazoa; phylum Chordata; class Mammalia; order Diprotodontia; family Pseudocheiridae; genus Pseudocheirus; species Pseudocheirus occidentalis. The sequence goes on from CM053593.1 coordinate 21,816,523, forward strand.
AAAGGTGAGGGTCATTCAAAGAGCAATGGAAAGACAGTTAGATGGGAGGCATAAATAACAATAAAAATTTATACAAAAGAAGTGTACAGAAAGCCCTTGGAGAGATCCAGTAGTGGACAGAAGGAAGGCTGGTCATGTAAAAAGTTGAAGGGATAATTGGCAGACAGCCTGCCTGCTTCCCTGGTAATCCATGAAGTGTCAGAAAGCCAGCTGGAAGGTCCATGGCACAATCCACAATACATCCTCTGGGGACTGAGGGGAGGCGGCAAAGAAGAGCTGCACAGACTGGCTGTGATGTGTATTGCTGGACAGAGTATTTGAATAGATGAAATCATTCATTCAAATAGGCTCTTATTAAGCATTCATTATATGCTTATATAGAAATAATACAGACCTTGTCCTTAGAGAGCTTATATTCTACCAAGTATTTCATCATCTAAACCTCACCAATTCAACAAATATTTAACACTAGAAAGACTGGAATTTAAAAATACCCTGAAAGATGAAGCAGCATTAATAGATAGTACAAGGAGGAAAAAAAAAAGACAGCATGATGAACATTTTTATTTCAAACAAAATATGAAACTACTTTTTTTGCATCAATTGACATGACTGCTCCTTCCAGTATTAATGTGATTCAAATTATAACTCATTGTTCATGTTACCTTTTAGAAAGAAAGGATAGGGTTGTTGTTACTGCATAACTACTCTGGTTCTGCTTATTTCATTCTGTTCAAACAACTTGATTCAGGTTTCTCTGAGCCCATTCCTTAAGTTATTTTTCCTGGCACTTTAACAGTCCTTTGTAATATTCATACACCATAATTTGTCTGGCCAAGGTGGGAATTTGTTTTGTTTAACTGCGTGTATTTGTTACAAGGGCCCCCCTCCTCCATGTGGGATGGTAAGAGTGAGAGAAAATAAAAACTTATCAAAATTAAAAAAATTTTTTTAGAAAGACTAAAATTTTAAAAAGTCATCCCAGATTCTCTGCCACTGCTCCAGCAGGACTAAAACCAGTCTCTCAGATGCCCTCTTCCCCAGTGCTGACTCTTCTACCTCCACACAGTTGTGGGGCTAAAGTTACCCACACCCAAGACGAAGACCAGGAAGGCCAGAAGGAAACACAAGCAGGCCCCATCCCAGCTGGATAAGAAAGTCCGCCTTTATTTTTACTATTCCTGTTCTCTGGTGACGCTGTTTCAAACTACCTAACCTCAGTTCTGGTTAGCCCAAAGGTGAATGCATTGCCCCATAGGACTATGGGTTCTCTTCATTCAAGTTCTCAGAAGTACATGACAGATGACTATTTGCTAGGATTTCTTAGAGGGGATACTGGTTCAAGTAGGGAATCATAGGATTAGAGCTGGAAGAGACTTCAGAGGCTATTACAATTCCCTAATCTTACAGATAAGGAAGCAGAAGCCCATGGAAGTTATATGACATATCCTGATTCAAGCAGTCAGCAAGCATCAGAGGTGGAATTAGATTCCAGGGCTTCTAATTCCAGGGACAGCACTCAGTTTCAACTATCTTGTTTCAAGGCTGAATCGTTGGCTCTTTGTCTGCCTTGATCACTGAGAAAACAAAACAAAACAAACCATCTCGACTGTGGTTTTGGGGGCCTTGGCTGGCCTCTCACTACCAAACAAAGACAATTCCCTGGTCTCTTGTCTGAACTTCTTCCACTTGAGACCACCAAAGGCCATACTCATCCTGAATCTTCCACCTCTTCTGGTGGAATATAACAGCGGACATAATACATTCGATTCTTAATTAGCCTGTAATTTTCCGGTCCTATCATCTGGCTTTTTTAGTCTCATCTTGACTAACAAGTTCATCCTACTTAGGGGTTTACTGACACCTCAAAAAGACATATACAAAGTCACAATGGTAACGGTATTTAGAAAAGAAATCATTTCTAATCCCTCAAATTTATCTACCTAGTAGTCCTCCTCCCAAAAGAAACCTAAATTGACAGTACATAGCATCTCAAAAAATGCTCCAAATCAAATGGCTTTATTAGAGATGATAGCAAGTCAAATTTTAAAGTGAAGTTCTAGAAAAAAGGGATCCTTTTAAAAAATGTCTTTATTGAGATCTTGTGTTAAGTCATCCCAATCTAACAAAGTGTTTAAGACAAAAAAAGAGATGAGAAAAATCAACATAACTGAAAATATATGCAATGTGCACCATTTGTGGCCTCGGGTGGGAGCATCTTCTCATGTCTCTGACATGTCCTCCTGACCACGCCAAGGTTTCAGCTCCCAGCCTGCTGCGATGAGCCCTTTGTGCTGAGCTGCCTTCAGCAAGAGATGTGTTTTCTGTATTTTTGTGAGTTTGGGAGCCTTAAAATTTGTTTAGAGTCGTATTTTCTGGGTATTTAAGGTGGCTATGTGGGAGCTGTGAAACTTTGCTGCTTCTATGCCGCCATCTTGGCTCCGCCCCCAGGTTATATTAAGACCAAAAAAAAAAGTTCAAAAGAAACTCTTCTAAACCTCTGTGTCCCTCTCTCATCAGAAATCTTTGTCCCAGGTTTTACAAAACAAAAAAAAATTGAGGCTGTTTGCTGTGAGATCCCTCTTCTCCCCTTTCTCATCTTCCATTGTTCAGATTCCTTCTATGGCTCTCTCCACCCCTCCCTCATGTGAAGAGCTGGCCTTTCCCTTGCCAAGACAAGCCCCACTACTTGCACAAGTGATCTCATGCCATCCTGTCTCCTTCAGCAGACTTGCCCCCTCTGTCAACTCCACTCTTTGTTAACTCAGTTTCAATCTCTCCCTATCTACTGGCTCCTTCCCTACTGTTTACAAATATGCCCATGTCTCCTCCATCCTAAAAAAACCCTTACTTGTTCCTTCCCCCTTAACTATTGTCCTCTGTCTTTTCTGTCCCCTGTAGCTAAACTCCTTGGAAAAAACCACCTGCAACATGTCTTTACTTCCTCTTCTCTTGTTTTCTTCTTCAAAAAAAATTTTTATAAATAGTATCTTTTCCAATTGCACATAAAGACAGTTTTCAACATTCATTTTTATAAGATTGAGTTTCAGATTTTTCCTCATTCCCAAGACAGCAAGCAGTCTGATATAGGTTTTATGTGTTCAGTCATGTAAACATTTCCACATTAGTCATATTGTGAAAGAAGAAACAGAACAAAAGGGAAAAGACACCAAAAAAAGTGAGAATAGTCTGCTTTGATCTGCATTGACTCCACAGTTCTTTCTCTCATTTTCCATCATGAGCCTTTTAGAATTACACCTTGGATCACTGTGTTGCTAAGAAGAGTTAAGTCAATCATAGCTGATCATCACAAAATGCTGCTGTTACTGTGTACAATGTTCTCCTGTTTCTGCTCATTTCACTCAGCATCAGTTCATGTGAGCCTTTCCAGGCTTTTCTGAAATCCAGCTCCTTATCATATCTTACAGTATAATAGTATTCCAACACATTCACAGACCACAACTTGCTCAGCCATTCCCCAATTGATGGGCATCCCCTCAATTTCCAGTTCTTTGCCACCGCAAAAAGAGCTGCTATAAATGACATGTAGGTCCTTCTCTCTAAAGACCATAAAAGATCTCTTTGGGATACAGACCTAGTAGTGGTGCTGCTGGATCAAAGGGTATGTACAGTTTGATTGCCCTTTGGGAATAGTTCCACAATTCCTCGCCAGAATGGTTAGATCAGTTCACAACTCCACAAACAATGCATTAGTTTCCAATTTTCTCACATCTTCTCCAATATTTATCATTTTCCTCTTCTATCATATTAGCCAATTGGATAAATGTGAAGGTATGCCTCAGAGTTGTTTTCATTTGCAATTCTCTAATAGCAATTTAGATCATTTTTATATGACTATAGATAGCTTTAATTTCTTCATCTGAAAACTGCCTATTCATATCCTCTGGTCATTTAACAACTGTCCCCCTTTCTTCTTTTTTTGGCCTTTTTTTTGGGAGGGCAATTGGGGTTAAGTGACTTGCCCAAAGTCACACAGCTAGTTTTAGGGTTAAGTGTCTGAGGCTGGATTTGAACTCAGGTCCTCCTGACTCCAGGTTCAGTGCTCTATTCACTGCGCCACCCAGCCACCCCTCCCCCTTTCTTCTTAACCCCTTACAGAGCTAGCTTCTGACCTTATCATTCCACCACAATGTCTCTGTCTAGTTTCCAATGATCTCTTAGTCGCTAAATCCAATGGCCTTTTCTCAATCCTCTTTCTCCCTGACCTCTCCTCAGCCTCTGACACTGTGAATCTTTTCCTTTCCTTAATACTCTCTTCTCTTTAGTTTGCAGGACATCTCCCCCCCCCCCACCCGCCCCCCGATTCTTCTCTTACCTCTGACTGTTCCTTCTCTATTGCCCTTGCTGGATCCTCCTCTAGATCACACCCTCTAACCATAGGTGTCCTTCAGAGTTCTGTCCTGGGCCCTCTTTTGTTCTCCCTCTACACCACTTCACTTGGTGACCTCATCCTCTCCCTTGGATTTAATGACCATCTTTGCTGACAACTCTCAAATTTATCAATCTTGCCCCAAACTTTCTGCTGACATCTAATCTTGCATTTCTAGTTACCTTTCAAATATCTTGAATTACACGACATCTTAAACTCCACGTTGAAAACATTATTCATTATCTTTCCTTCTAAACCCTCCCCACTTCCTACCTTCAGTATTACTGCAGAGAGCAGCACCATTCTCCCAGTCCATTAGTTCACAATCTAAGAGTCAGTCTGGATTCTTCCATGCTGTTGCCAAGGCCTGCTGATGTTACCTCTGCAGCATCTGATACAGGAGGTGGTATTGGGTTGAATCTTTTTTTTTGGCTTTTTTTTTGTAGGGGGGAAGGTAAGACAATTGGGGTTAAGTGACTTGTCCACGGTCACATGGCTAATTTTGTGTCAAGTGTCTGAGACCAGATTTGAACTTAGGTCCTTCTGACTCCAGGGCCAGTGCTCTATTCACTGTGCCACCTAGCCACCCCTTGGGCTGAATCTAGAAGAAAGATTATTTGAGGTTGAGTCATGTGTGGGGAACAGAGAGAACTCCAGTTAAGCTGGGCAAGAGTTTTTTTTTTAATTGTTGTTTGGTTATTTTAGTTGCATCCAACTCTTTGTGACCCCATTTGAAGTTTTCCTCACAAAGATACTGGAGTGGTTTGCCATTCCTTCTCTAGCTCATTTCACAGATGATAAAACTGAGGCAAATAGGGACAAAAGTGTAGGAAGAACAATAATATATAACGAGGCTGAAGTCAGGCTCTGAGGGGCTTTTAACATGCAAACAGAGGCACTTAGATTTGATCCTAGAGGCAATAGGGAGTTATTGGAATTTATAGAGTAAGGAAATAAAATAACATGGTCAGAACCACATTTTAGAAAAATCACCTTGCAGTGGAGAATGGAATGTAGTGAGGAGTTAATGAATGTCTGAACTAGGATGGTGACTGAGTGCCAACAAAGGGTCAGATATGAGAGATGCTATGTATGAAGAAACAGAAAAACTGGCAACTAAATGAGTACATGGAGTGAAGAGTTAAAGACAACGTTGAGATTACAAACTCGGGAACCTGGAATGAGTGCTTTCGACAGCAAAGTTTGAAAGAGAAATGGGTTTGGGGATAAAGACAACGAGTTCTGTTTTAGACATGGTCAATTTAAGATGTCTATGGGATACCCAACTGTAAATGTCTAATAGGCAGTTGGTGATACACAACCAAAGCTCCAATGGAAAGACATCAATAAGTCATCTGCATGGAGATAATTAAACCTACAAAAGTTTTTAAGGTCCTAAAGAGAAGAAGGCCTAGAACAGAGCCTTGTGGAACCCCTACAGTTAGGAGATAGATGGATGATGAGGCAGCAAAGAAATTCAAACCTACATCAATGTATCTTAGGTATCCATCTAGACTAAGAACATGAGACTCCATCAAACATTAAAGCCACTGATTCTCAACCTTCCTAATGCCATGACCCTTTAATACTCATATGTGGTGGACCTGCCTGGAGACAGATAGAGGAGCTGTATCTCAGTTCCTAAGACCATCAGAAATATGCGTTTTCCGATAATCTTAGGCAACCCTTGTGAAAGGGTCATTCGACCCCCAAAGGGGTTGCAACCCACAGGTTGAGAACCACTGCATTAAATGGTCACATATTTTAATGGCAGAATCAGGACTAAAACCAACGTAATCTGACTTCTTATCTCTTCCCCTTTATTTATAGAAATCTAAACATTATCATTTCCTACCAAGCACGAATAACTTAAGAAGTCAAAACATCCTATTTTAAACTGACTGCAATTGGTCACAAGAGAACAATACAGGGAATTTTAAATAATTTTCAGAGTTTAATTTTGAGTTACAAAATAGCCATAAATATGAAGAAAAAACTTCCCCTTAGAAAGTTATAAAAAATGACCTGAAATCGCTTAGTATTCATAAGTAATTACTACACAAACCGCTCAAGTTATAAAGTTTTGGAAAGTATTTGATGGCACTATGTATCATCTATTATAACCATAGGTACTCAGTGCCATCCTGGCTGAATCAATCTGGATGAAATTCACCGATCACACTTAATTACGGTTCACAACAAATAATTTAGAATATCATTTCACGTGGAATGCCAAGACAGAATGCACACCCAGACTTGCTGATCATAATGAATTTTGGATGAACAAGGGAGCATGCCCTATGGCATGCTGAATGTTGTAACATGCCAAGAGTAGTATGCACGTGCCAAGATCTGTCATCTTTACCTTGCCACTATAAATAACTTATTCTCAGATTTCTGTGAAACAGTTTCTCTTTTGGGAATTGTTCTACGAAAGGATGTGACCAGTATCAATTCAGATACTATAGTTTGGAAAATAAACCTGAAGAAGTTGCCTAAATAAAGTATATGGCAATCCATTTTCTACCTTCTCCATTTATTTTAAACAAATTACAATGTATCACTTTAATTCAATTCAACAAACATCTAGGGTTTACTTCACTAGGGATACACTTAAAAAAGACAGTCCTTGTCCTCAAATTGTTGACAATCTAGGAGGGCTTAATGGGAGAGAGAAAATGAGATACATACAAATGATTATAAGAGATCATAAGGACTTTAAAGATTTTTTTTGCTTTCTTTTTTTAATTAAATTTTTTTATGTTTTCTTATTTACATCATTCATTTCCATGAGATTTTTGAATTACAAATTTTCTCCCCGTCTTCCCCCTACACCAACCCCAAAACAGCAGTCTCACTGTAAAGCCCCTCTCGTGGTCTGCTCTCTAACTTTCTGGTAGGGCAGGGAGGGTCACCCTATCCCAGCCCTCGTATATCTTAATTCCTAGTTGTGGGTATTGCAGAACTTTAAATTCTAGATTCTTTCGGTTCCTCCCTTGTCACCCCGCCCCCACTGGAAGGACAAGCAATTCAATAAAGGCTGTGGATGTGTAATTACACAGGACATCTTCATAGTGGACATACTGCAACAGCGATCATATGTCCCTCCTTCCTATCCCTCCCACCCTTGTTCTGTTCTCTACCCTGTCCCTGTCCATTTGCTGAAGTGTGTGCTTCCAGGATTCCTCCCCCAGACCCTGCCCTCCCCTCTGTTATCCCACCTCTCATCCCCATCCCCCCTACTCTCCTGTTTGGCATGACACCCAGCTTAGAATTTATGTCATTCTTTCCTTAAGCCAAATTCTTTGAGAGTAAATGAGAGTAAAATTGTAACAGTTATCCTTTGCTTCTTCTACATGGGATGATTAACCCCATTTTGTCTCTCCCTGTCTCCTCTGATTCTAGTCCTCTTCCACCTCAGAATTTTGCCTTTGAAAGTATCATCCCTTCATATTCATTTGATTCTATACCCTCTATATACACATATACACACGTGGTCAGATATGTATTCATACACATATATAGCCCCTTGTATAGACATATGTGTTAAGTTATACACACACACACATTTGTATTCCCTTCCCCTATCCTCATACTAAGAAAAGTTTCATAAGTTACTATTATTGTTTTTCCATATTGGCATGTAAATAATTCAAATTTGATAAGTTCCTTATGATTTCT
>CM053593.1:21825093-21903621 GCA_028646575.1 Pseudocheirus occidentalis
AAGGACCCTGCATTTGGCAGCTCCCTCTGCAGAAATCCCCTTCCAACAGAGGCCAGGCCTGTAGCATGTATCATCTTTTCCAAGGAGCTAGTGAGATCCACAGCAGATGATTTGTTATATAACAGGGAAAGTCAGACAAGCAGCTTCCAGGAAAAACATTCCTTCACCTGCTAATAAGCTCTGAAGTCTTCAGAGATTAACCAAAGTCTAAATGAACACAATTAACTTCCTAACCTAAGGCCAAAAAGTACATTTTTTAAATAAGTTAAACATTTTTCACAGCCTTTCAAACACAGATCCTTAAGGACATATTAAGATTTTCTTTTTTTAAAAATGGATTAGTATCCCTTTGGAAGCTCAGTTTCAAAAACTGTTTAACTCTCCTTATTACACCTCTTTGTAGAATCATTCCTAGCTGCCTTCAAAGCTCTGTCCACATGTGTTCTTTCCTGATTTTTCCTGTTGTGAATAATAATCTCCCCTACTCCTTAAAATTACTTTATACTTTCTGTATATGATACATTTATGTGTCTGTCTTCATTTTTCCAGATAAACAGGATATTTTCCCCAGTAAAACGTGAGTTCTCTTTAGGGCAGTGGCTATCTCATTTTTGCATATTTTTCCTGCACCTAGAATGCAGTAAGTGCCCAAAAAATGCGTGTTAATTCAGTTGCTTAACATGAGGGGTTATTTTTGAGTGGGAGAAAAAAAAACTTTGTCTCAGAAAAAGTTTCAGGTGAAACAAATTTCTTATGACAATCTCTGGGCTTGGAAATAAGAAGAGATTCTTGTCAATAGAAGGGAATTTATTTGAAGGGAATTTCTCTATTGCCAAAGTTACCCCTTGCCTGCCAGCCTTGTGTTCTTCAGGAACAGGTAAATCCCTCTGGGAGCAATCACTGGCAGCAGCCCTGGGTCTAGGTTTCTCCTCAAAGAGCAGGACTTGGTGAGCTGTTTTCTAAATGGCTTATTTCCACAGCATTTTACAGTTTTCCTCAACAACAACCTTGAAGTGTAGTGGCTAATAGAAATATGGCCCCATTTTACTGAAGAGGACTCGAAAAGACAGCAGGGCAAGGACTCAAATTCACATATAATCCCAAATTCAGTCTTCTTTCCACTAAAGCATGTTGGCTCTTCTAGATGACTAAGTCTGGTAAAAGGCCAAGTCAAAAGAAGTGCCAGTGCTTCAGATCTCTGTTTTGAAAAAAAACAAAGCAGCCATACTCCTTCAACTCAGATTTAGCTGACACAGAGCCATAGAATGAAAGCTGGAAGACATCTCAGAGAGCTAATCCAACCTGCCCTCCCTTTACGGATGAGAAAACTAAGGCCCAGAGAGGGGAAGAGACTTGGCCAAGGTCATATGTATGAGAGCCAGGATTCAAAGCTAAGTCCCACCCTAACTCTTCAATTCAAGGCTCTTGCCGCTAATCTTTTTGCAAGAGTACATCTGAATAGCACCTGAAGAATTCACAAAGGTTTGCAAAAACTTTATAACAACCCAAAGTAGAACCCTGCAGGTATGATTATCCCACTTTTATAGACAAGACATAAACTGAGTCTCAAAAAAGTGTTGAGTGACTTATCCCAAGTCACAGAGCTTACAATTGTCAGAGACAAGATATGAACCCAGGGCCCATTCTTTCAATCCAATGCTCTTTTCCACTACACCATGCTGATTTTGACCAAGAATGTGGTAAGATTTTCAGGGCTTAAAATAAAAGTTTTAAAATGCTAACTCATGTTTCAGGCTGCCATTTTCTCCAGCATCCCAAAGAACACCACCACATCAGAATAAAGTTGATGGAAACTGAATTACATAGGACAAGAATATAGAAATAGTCTGTGTCAAACCTAAGGTTGATGGACTTCTCAGGAAGAGGCTGGGTCCCACTGTCTTTTCTCCTAACACTCTAGGGCAGTGGTTCACAACCTGTGGGTCGTGCCCCCTTTGGGGGTTGAACGACCCTTTCATAGGGGTCACCTAAGACCAGCAGAAAACACATATTTCTGATGGTCTTAGGAGCCGCGATACCACTCCTCTATCCATCTCCAAGCAAGTCTGCCCACATGCAGATACATCCACATACGAGTATTAAAGGGTCGTGGCATTAAGAAGGTTGAGAACCACTGCTGTCGGGGCTAAGTCACCTCCACTAAATCTCCATTACATCCTGACATCCTTCAAAGTGAAGTAAGGAAAGAATTTGTTTCTCGGGGCGGCTAGGTGGCGCAGTGAATGAAGCACCGGCCCTGGAGTCAGGAGTACCTGAGTTCAAATCCGGCCTCAGACACTTAACACAAAAAACTAGCCGTGTGACCTCGGGCAAGTTACTTAACCCCAACTGCCCTCCAAAAAGAAAAAAAAAAAAAAGGAAAAAAAAAAAGAATTTGTTTCTCAAATACAATTCCACCACCAATCCCACTCATGGGTCAGATTCTGTACCATTATTAGGCTACACTCGTCAAGTGTCTCTAGAAGCCTGAAAACACTACAAATTAGTCAGCTATTTTCTAGTGAAGATGTGGTTGGGACAAAAGACTGAGCTACTTAGAACAAATGCCAAAATTACATTTTATTAAGGTTCAGAAACAGGTACACATGCAAGTGTATATACAGGTGTACTCTATGGGAGACATCTGCTCCTGAAAAGTTGCAAAGCTAAATGTTTGTAAACCAAAACCATTCTAAATGCACTAAAATATAGGCTAGAGGAGATCTCAGATACTCTTTAGCTTTACCACCACAATTTATTGATGATGACACTGAAGTCCAGAAAAGTTACATAACCTAAGATTACCCAGTTTGGGACAGACCCAAAGCAAACACCCAGGTCCTATCTCCAAGTCAGTATTCTTTCCATTGTGCCAATTTTTCCCTCTATAAACACTTCATTGAATTACAGGATTTCATAGGTAGAATGAGCCACAGTGGCCATTTAGTTCAATACCCAAAACAGAATATTTTCTACAGCAAACTGGATAAATGGTCACCCAATCTTTGCCTGAAGTCCTTCCATGAGGAAGAACTCACTACCTTTCCAAAGAGCCCACCCCCTTTCCTGTCTTTCCTGCTTTCTAACAACTTGCTACCCCACTATTTTGCCTGATTTGTATCCCCAGAATTCAGCAAAGTACCTGGCACACAGTAGGTGCTTAAATGTTTCCTGACTGACCCACCCTATAGCTGGTGATCCAGTGACACTGGTCTTCCTGCTTTCTCACAAAGGCATTTCAACTGGCTGGCTATCCCTTGTGAATGTAATTCTCTCCTTCCTTGGGTCCCAGCTAAAACCCTACCTTTTGGGAGACTGTCGCTACTCTCTTAGTTCTCGTGCCTTCCCTCTTTTGCTGTCTTTGGGGCCCACTTGTTTGCATGTTGTCTCTCCCATTAGACTAGAGCTCCGCGAAAGCAGGCACTGAATGCCCTTTTCCGTTTTGTCTCCTTATCACTTGACACACAGTATAAGTGCTTAATAAATGCTTACTGACTAGATTTAGTCTATGAAAAAAGCACAGACACAGAAACAGAACAAACAGAACGATGCTTATGAGAAATGTCAAGTCACTTGATCCAACTGGAACAGAGTGTGTGAAGGAACAGTGTATGTATGATAAGCCTGGAAAAGTAGGCTTTCTGAGAATGGCTTTAGAGGTCTAACTAGAGTTTCTATTTTGTCATAGACACATAAAGAAGTCACTGAAATTTTCTGAAGAGGTGACTGACATGGTCATACCTGCATATGATCAGGAAAATAATTCTGACAGCTGTAGAGATAGATTAGCAAAAGAAGAGACTCGGAATCTCAGGGCAGAGAGACCAATGATAACTGAGGAGACTATAGCAATAATCAAAGAAAGAAGTGAGGAGGAGAGATGGGAGGAGAGTGATGGTCTTGGGAGGGGTCACTGTAGAGACCTGGCAACTAGAATATGGGAAGAGTAGGACATCCAGAGTGATTGCAAAGTTATTAAACTGGATGACTGGAAGGATGATGATACCCTCAACAGAAAAGGGTCTGGGGGAAGGTTAAGAAGGAAAGGTGATTCGTTCTGTTTTGGAAATAATGAATCTGAAGTGTTTATCTGGTGGGGAATGTTCAGTCTCAATGAAAAGAAAAGGAAAATTCTATATAAACGACCTCTTCTCCTTTATTCAATGATTAAGTAGCCTAGTATGCTAATGGTTTGTGGTAAGAGTTTTTAAATTTTATTTTTAATAACAGTATTGCTTTTTTCTCCTGTACACCAAATCAATAACACATTTACCAGATCCTCTGGAAGAGGCCCTAACATAGCAAAGGAAGAAAGGACTTGGTTATTTTTTTTTAATTACAAGAACTAGAAGCAGAAGGAAACTGAAAGCAAGGACAATATCCCAAACATAAAGAGTATTTAATAAACAAAATAAACCACAAGCAAATGAGTAAACAAAACATTACTGTTAAATGAACATTAAGAGCAAAATGATAATTTCATTGGATTTCCTGTAAATATAGTTTGATGTAGAGAAAAACAATAAAAAGGCTGTGATCTGACAAGATTTTAAGAAGATTGTCATGCCTCCAGGCAGCAAAATGCTTTTCTCCCTATTTTCATATCCTGTTACGTAATGACTGAGCAGGAAAACTTAAATTATGGTTATGGGTTGGGACTTGGAAGGGACCTTAGTCCAATCTCTTTATTTTACTGAGAAGAAAACAGACCCAGGAAGGCTGAATCACTTGTCCAATGTTATGTAGATAGTAAGTAGGCCGGCCTAAGGCCGGGAACTGTCTGCCTTCCCTACATTATGTCTGGGCCTCCTGGGCACCATAGTGACTAAAATCTTTGAGAGGGATCTTTCAAATGCAATTGTAGAATTGTCATATGGAAAATACAACCAAGGAAGCTGTTTGTGGTTTGTATCTGTAATGTGGGTCCTTCTTCAAATTAGAGATTGGGATAAGGACTAGTCCTGTGATTTCATCAAACCCTTCCTACCAACACAGCCAGGTATCTTCTCTGAAAATCAGTCTTAAACAGGTGACTAAGGACAGTGAGAGGTCAAGTGACTTATGTAGGGTCACACAACCAGTACATAACAGAATCAGAACTTGAACCTAAGTCCTCCTGGCTCCAAGGTCACATTTCTAGACCTTATATCACATTGCCACTATACACCGAATTGCTGCCTCAACACTGAAGTTTTTATTTACCTAGCTAGCTTCTGTCAGGTTGGTAAGTTTTAAGTGAAATGCTGAGTTCCTCTATTCTGAGAAATTCTGCAGCATCTCTGGGTGGGAGAAAAATGAACACCCTATTTTGATTTACACAAGACTGTTGGAAAGCTCTTGTTTTCAAGTCTCAGCTCCAACACTTACTAGCAAGATGACTGTGAGCAAGTCCTTTACCTTTCTGATCCTGTTTCCAATTTGTAAAATGGAGAGAACAATGTTAGTACCGTCTATACCACAGGGTTGTTATGAGAAAAACACCTGATAAACCCTAACCAGGTAAATAAATGAATTATTTAAAGAGAGGAAAATCAATCTAGTGTTGCCAATATAGTAGTTCCACTAAAGTAGCTTGTAGAGAAATTTCTAGCCCAGTTTTATAGAAAAGGAAGGTACAGAGAAAATAGCTTCAAAGTGAAGAATCAAAGGTGACCAAATCCAAGCATGAAATTCAATCCACTCCACTACTGGTGAGTATGCAGGCAGATCCAACAGAGTACAGCAAGAAAATCATAACTTTGACTTCTAATTTTTTTCATCTTAAAAAATAAGAAATGAAGGTTAACTAATCTTGATTAGTCAGAAGGGCCCTTGCACTGAGGCTGGCTGCATATCAGAGCCCCAGTCACATTCAGTAAGAGCAAAGGTATGCAATCCCCAAATTCTGGAAATTACTATACCAGGCCACACTGCCTGAACCTTATATTGAAAGTTCTGGAACTGGAAACCCAATTATCATTGGGTAATTTTCATAATAATCTTAAATTAGTATTCAGAAGATAGGCAATGAAAACTCAAAGCCACAAGAGTTCAGTTCTGTTACAAGCACACATTCAGAGTCCTGCCAAAACAATTACTCATTCTGTAATTAATCTAACCACTGTAAATATGACAAGTCCATATACAAGACACTAAGGTCCTGGCACTATGAACTTGAACTTTAGGGGAGAGGGAATTTAGAGGGGAGAAAAACAAACTTCACACAAATGAAAATGCTTTTTATTAATATTAACCTGCCTCCATTTTTCAGACTCTATTTCTTTCCCTATCCACAACTTCACAGGCTCCCGGTGCTTAAAGCTGGAAGGATACAGATCAGCTAGTCTAAGCCCTCATTTTGCAGATGAAATAGCCTCACAGAAGCGAAGGGAAGATCCAAAGCAACCAGGGCAGTTAAGTTGCAGGTTCGGGTCCACTGATTCTAAGACTTGCCGTGACACTGAAATGGAAGGAAACAAAGGGGATTCAGAGCAATACTGAGGCAGCTTAATGGAGGAGAAAAGAGAGAGCCAAAGAAGAGGAAAAGCAACATTCTGGCCTTCTGCCAGTCTCCTTAACATTAGTTAAGCACCTATCAAGTAACAAGCAATGTCAGCACATGCAGAAGACTCTCAAGAAAAGATGAAGCAGTAAAAAATTCCATGTCAAAGGACTCTGCAGTCATAGCTGAAACAATTTCACAAAGAAGAATTACAGTATGAAACACTGAAAGAACCTCAATAATGGGCTGAGGTCCTATTTGTGGTACAGGAAAGCTCAAATATGTCACTTTGAAAAACTGATTGTTCCCTCCCTTAAGAGGCAAGAGGCAATAGTCTACTCTTCCTATATCTTTCCATACAGTTTCTCTAGCCCCTCTCAACTACCTTTCCCATGGTTTAACTTGCCTGGAATAATACTATCTTCATCTCACCAAAAAAAACCCCCAAAAACCATTAAAATTGAAATTCAAAGCACGTAAGGGGGGGAGGAGTTATGGGGGACAAAGACCAATATCAATCCATTGGCTACATGCATATACATGGTTGGTGCTAAAAACCTATTATTAACCCTGGTAATGAGATTTCACATGAGGAGAACAATAAGCTGAGGTGGTAGTGGAGAGGGCAGGAGACTTTCTGTTAGGTCAAGGTAACCTTTTTCCTCATGTGCTTCCTAGGCTCTAGCTACTTTGAGCAGCTCTGACACTTCCCCCTCCCCCAGATCCTGAGACTTCTCAGTCAAAAGAGACACAAAACCTGAACAGGTGGTGTTTTGCCAAGCTGAAAAAGCATCTACTCAGAGTCTCTGTGAACTCAGCTGCTCCTTAGAGCAATTGAAGATCTTTATAAGTCAAGTTAAACCGGCCTTAAAGGTCAACAGGATGTTAAATGTTGTAACAGACTTCTGGAGGGGCCCCTAGTAAACTCTTCCAAAGATGGAGACTTCTGGCATCCACAGAAACTGGAATGGGTGTGACCTCAGGGCAGCTCTAGTCCTCCAGGGCCTGAAGAAGTATTTCTAAAACACGGCCAACTGTGACCATCTAGTTATTGCTTGAAGACTTCTAGTGAAAGGGGTGGCTCTCACCACCTCTTGGTAGTGGAAGTTCATCCATCATTTGGACAGCTCTCATTGGAAGAAAGCTCTCCTTTAGGTCAAACCTAAATTTGCCTCTTTGTGACTTTTACCTCCTGCTTCTAGTTCTGTCCTCTGAGGCTAAACAAAACATTTTTTGTTGCTGTTTAATCATGTCCAGCTCGCCCATTTGGTGTTTTCTTGCAAGGATACTGGAGTGGTTTGCCATTTTCTTCTCCAGCTCATTTTATAGGTGAGAAACGGAGGCAAACAGGGTTAAGTGACTTGCCCAGGGTCACATAGCTATGACTAACGCCAGATCTGAACTCAGGAAGATGAGACTTCTTAACTCCAGGGCCAACAATTTAATCATTAGCAAATATTACCTAAATGAGATAATATCTGTAAAGCATTTAGCACATTGCCTAGCATATAGTAAGCACTTAACAAATGCTTGTTCCCTTTTCCAGCACATAGTAGGCTTGTTGACTTAATAAATACTCCTCATTGACACGAACTGATTCTTGTCTGTGACAGACCTTCACACATCTGAAGACAGATATCCTTTCACCCTGTCTTTGTTTCTAGACTAAGTAGAGGGCCACAGACTTAGGGCTAGAAGGGTCGTTAGAAGTTATCTGCTTATTTGCACAGAGTTGTTTGCATACGATCCCCCATGAGGCAGTGAGTTCCTTGAGAGCAGAGACTGTGTTCTACAGCATTTAGGAACAGGGCCTGGGGGGTGTTTTAATGACTGAACGGATACCTCATTTTATTGATGAGAAAAACGAGCTACGACCAGGTGAAGTTCTTTGCCCAAGGATGCATAAGTTGTAAGAGGCAGAGAGCGAGGATATGAACCTGGTGTGTTCTCCCCCCTCCACCATGCTGCCCTTTACCATCCTGGCTGCCTTCCACTGTACCCTGTCCAGCTTTACAATGTTCTTCCAAAAATTTGGCACCCAGAACTAAACAAAAGAAGACAGATGCTGTCTTATCAAAATAGCCCCTAACAAAAACCGTTGACAGGAGCTTACAAATATTTTAATAAACATAAATGATACTGGAATGTCACACTGGTCCCAGTACATAGAAAGCCTAATACACTAGTGCAAGGTTACATAGTACCTAATGAAGTATCTCATTTGGATTATCCCTATTTTACAGATAGAAAAACTGAGGCTCAGAAACAAAGTGACTTACCCATGGTCACATAAGTAACAGTATCAAAATGTTAGGCAAGATTTGCTCCAGGCCTAGCATTCTTTCCACATGGAAGAGTTTCTCAATGTATTTAAGAGTATAAAGAACTCTGTTCTTAGATAAGCACATGCTGATGAAATTTAAGACTGACAAGACTAAAAATAATTCACATTTCTCTATAGCTTTAAAGTTTGCAAAGTCTTCTCATCCCAAGCCTATGTTATTATTAAATAGAAGTGTTATTGTGCCTCTGTTACATGAGGGCACTGAGGCTCAGAGTGTCTTGCTCTGGTCACCCAGCTATTAAGGGTCAGAGGTAGGGTTTGAACTGGGAACTACTGCCTCCCAAGTTCAAAGTTCTTTCCATGATATCATGCTGTCTGCCAGCCTGAAAGATAAAGATATGATTCACTTCAAGTTACCTATGGAAAGGACACTACCTCTTCTCTCCTTTCACGTCCTAGCCCATACCACTCACTACTGGTGTAACTCTCAATTCCTGCTTACCTACCCCCAAAAGTGAACCTAGAATTCTCTTATTTTCCCTTATATACTTCCTTCTGTTGTACTGTAGCCTCTTCAAAGGGAGAGGCTAGTGTGTTAAGGACAATACCTTGGCATCTGGTAGGCACTTAATAGATATTTCAATGGAACTGGTGATTACTATGAAACATAGGAAGCTATGACAATACTCGAGGCAATACTGAGGTAGAACAGAAATGACTGAGGAGGGGAGTTCCAGAAAGGTACCTAATTCTGCTGAAAGTCCATGAGGTCTGGAGAAGCAAAGCAGAGTGGAATGAACTGTCATTTGTTCTTATTCCTATTGATGAAACTGAACTGTCAACAAGCATTTGTTAAATGCTTATTACTGTGTGCCAGCACTATGCTCAACACACCCAAAGACTACTTTATAATACAAACTTTGTGGCATGGTGGGATTAAGCAGTGAAATGGAGAAATGATTTCCCTTTTCAGCAGAAGAGTTATCTGTCATTCATTAAGTTAATTCTTCTCTACCTGTAGCATATGTCTCCTTCTCATTCAGTCAGCTACAATGCCTAGTCCAGCCTGGACTCTTGCAAGATCCTCTAGGCTGGCCTTCTTGACTCCATACTCCACACAGTTACTGGTGTGAGATAATCTTTAAGCATAGGTCTGACCACATCACTCTCTGGCTCAAAAGCATCTAGAAGCTCCTATTATATTTGACAATACAAATGACTCCTGTTTGACACATAATCTGGCTCCCATCTTATCTCCAGCCTGATTATACATTACTTCTCTTCGCAATCTCTTCTCTTCTCTACTTGCTGTCTCTCACACAACATGCTTTTCATATCCCAGGCTTTGGACAGCCTGTTCCCCAAGCCTGGAAAGCACTCTCCCTGCTTAGAATCTCGATGCTGCCCTCCTCTTCTAGGAATTTCCTAATGCTCCCAACTACCACTCTCTCCTCCTCACACTTCTGAATGAGCGTGTGTGTGTGTGTGTGTGTGTGTGCAACACACACACACACATACAAACACTACCCCCTTAAATGTAGACATATTATTTCCCCAAGAGAACACAAGATCTATAAGAACAGGGCCAGTTTCTTTGTTCAGTGATTGACAGGATCTTAGGGAAGTAAAGGACCATCCCTCCCCTCAATCTGAGAGAAGACAGCTGAGGCTTGGTTACAGTGACTTCCCAAAGTCAAACCTTAAATAGCAAAGCACCAAAGGAGATGATATCTGAAGTATTTTGCAAATCTTTAACGTAAATGCTAGCAATTATTGTCAGACAAAGCTGTAATTTGAACCTAAATAACTACAAATTCAGGGGGTTTTCTAATCTAGGTTCATCTCATAAGCTCATTCAAATCCTTGAATTTGACTTTCAGATTTGATGAAGGGTATCAGATAGAGCCCCTTGCAGAATTTCTCCTTCTGATAGATCAAGCAAATATTACTTTTATGTCTAATAAGTGTAAGCTACTTTTTTATCCTGTCCCTGGGAAAAAAACAATCATACCCTAGGGGCCTAGGAACTCTTTTAAAGGAAGACAGTTTTTATTTTTTTTAAACATTCAACTTCACAACCTGACTGGTTTTAATTAATGTTTTAAGGAAAGACTAAATCTTGATAACAAACCAAAGGTCAACAATTTCTGCAAGCTCATTTATACCAAATAGTTTTTTTGGTCACCTTAAGAAATGAACTCTAAACAGCCTTTAATTAAAAGGTAAGTAATAGCTGGTATCTATATACAGCTTTGTAAGATTTTCAAAACATTTAAAACATATTCTCATTTGATTCTCATGACAACCCTGAGAAATAGGAACTTTTATTATGCCCATTTCATAGATGAGCAAAGTGAGGTTGAGAGAAGTCAGGCCACTTGCCTATGATCACAGTTATTGTGTCTGAGGCCAACAACTTGAAAAGCACCAGATAAGAAAAGTGATCTGTTTCATAATCCAGGTCAGCAGCGTCAAACACAGGGCATAACACTCCTGTCGGAACCAGACTAAAAGGTAATTGGGAAATAAAAAATAGAACAGACTATATTAATATGTGGTTTTTCTAAGTCGATATGCTGCTCACAGGGATCCTTACATCTGTTTAGAGCCTCCCATTTCTATGTGAGTCTGAGACCAGTGACCTAGGCCACCAAAGTCTCCTCTAGTACCTTATCCTTGTAGGAAGGTGACCCTGGGTTACAAACTGGCTTCAAGGAGTGAATGAATGCTATGCCTGCCACCTGTGGGCCAGCTTAACTAAGTGTGCTGAAGACGCAATGCTAGTAAGTTGGCTAAGTCATGCAAGGTTTTGGCCACATTAAGAAAGAAAAAGTTTCCTCAAGTACAGAAGGGGCCAATTCAATCTGAATCAAAGAGGGCTGAACAGAATCAATGATCTACTGAAGCAATCACCAAACACAGAAGAATGAGCTGACTGGGGGATTCAGAGGAACTATAAAAGGTCGTAGTTCATATGCTACATTTCTCTCTATATATGGAAAGTTTGGTTACTGAATATACTTGATCCGGACCTGACACAGATCGTTTGGTTCAACTGCTTCTTTTTCTTTTCTTAAAAAAAAAAAATTCTATGTTAAAAGGGATGGCTTGAGGGGAGAGGGAAATATTTAGGAATAAAAGTGATCACATATCACATTACCCCCCCTCCCCCCACAGTTAGTGGTATGCTGAAAAGAACAAAACTTTGAGACTTGAATTCCTTCTTGGCTACAGCACCTACAAGATCTGTGAATGGAGATGTTGCTTAAACCTGTAGCCTCACTCTTTTTGTCTGTAAATAGGGGTAAGATTTGCACAAATTATCTCACAGGACTTTTTGTGACAAAGTATTTATGGTCAATATTTCTTCGTAGCTTATTAAGGAAGGTGCTAATTATGTAATGCCCAAATTTTATGCAAATCTGACTGAAGAATGCTACTTTTCTTCAGAAACATGCAGGAAGGAGTCCATTAAGTTTGAAACAGTATGAATTACAAATGGAAAGATAAGCTGATGGACTTGATGATTCTCAGTCTGCTGAATATAGATCCTTTATGTAACCCAATTCTCTATGGGGAAGATGGGTTCTGGAAATCATTTTAAAGTGGTTTTCATAAAGTGATCCTGATAGTTAGGAAACTGTCTTCCACCAGTTTGCACAGAGACCTCTCTGACCTAATTCAACAGCTTGGTGGGAGTCTATCTGACCTATTTTCTGTGCAGTTAGTGGCAGATTTAGTATAAGTATCACTTCATTTATCTGGCACTGTATGAAATGCTCTAAATGAGTGGATTTTCCAGAGAGCCACAGTTTACTCCTTTAAACAACAATAAAATTTATTTTAAATTTTAATCACTTAATGGAAAATTTTCTAAAATGCCAAACAGAATCACAGAATTTGAGTGGACAACTCATCCAATCCACATATGAAGGAAAGCCCACTATACCATACCTGACAAGTGGTTGTCCAGTCTTTGCTTGAAGAGCCCACTACCTCTCGAGGCAGTTCATCCTCCTTTAGGCTAGTTCTCTCTGTTAGGAAGGGTTTCCTGACATCAAGCCTAAATTTTACCTCTCTGCAACTCCATTCCCCTGGCTCCTGGTCCTGCCCATTGGAGTCAAATAGGAGGAGGCTAATTCCCTCTCCCCATGAAAACTTTCAAATGCTTGAAAGCAGCTATCATGTCACCTCCTGATTCTTCTCTTCTGGTTAAAAATAAAAATCCCCAGTTCCTTTCACTGATCCTCATGTCAAGGCCTCAAGGCCCTTCACCATCCTGGTTACCCTCTTCAGCTTGTCAATATTCTTCTTAAACTGCTATTCCCAGAAGTGAACACAACTCTCTAAATGAGTCTGCAGATTTCCCTGCCTTCTCATATACCAAACATTCTATTTTCTTGATGACTAACACAGAGATGCCCTCAGGACCTCTTGACATATGTAGGACTATTTATCACAAGACTGGAAGAAAGCAAAAAGGCCTCTGAGCAAGCCAAAGTGAAGACCCAAAGTCCATGAAGAAGTGCTTTACTGATGGGGAGAGTTCAAGGCCTTCATTCAGCGTATGTATCCAAAAAGAATTCAATGCTCCATCTGACCTTTGCAGACTTCTCAGCCAGGTATGGCAGTACATGACTATAATCCCTGCCTGGTGGACTGCTTAAGCCAGGGACCTCACAGCTGTGGGGAGCTGAGCCAAATTAGCACCAATAAGGTGAGGAGCACGGAGTCCTCAGACTGCCTAAGAAGGGGCAAACCAGCCCAGATCAGAAAGGGAACTGGTCTAAGCTCCTATAGTCATCAGTAGCAGGGGGAGGAGCATAAGCAAGGGAGGGGAGTCTGTCTCAAAAAAAGAATTTCTCACTGGTTCACATGTACCTGGTGTTTACTGTCCCCAGAACTCGTCCCTTCCTTTCCCACTTTCGTGCCTTTACGCCCATCACTGACTAGGCCTAGAATGCCTACCCTCTTCCCAATCTTGGCCTGCTGAAATCCCACCTGTCCTTCCCAGACCAGCTCAAACAGCATCTTCATGCTTATGCTGCTTTCCTGATGTTCTCATCCAGAAGTACTGTTGCCCACCTTGGAAAGTTTGTAGAATTCCACACTTTTCTTATGTATTTCTCATATTCCACTACCTGCAGAAACCTGTTATCTGTATACAGGTCTAACAGACCTGTTATCTTGACTGTTAACTTGAAAGTAGGATCCTATCTTCTTTATCTGTCTCTCCCTAGTCAGTGCTTAATAAATGTTTGCACGAATTCATGATAGTTCAGGCTTCCAGATAAAGAGACCTTAGGATGGAAGATATCTTGATCCAGTGCCCATTATGTGCTAAGCACCAAAAGACAGACAACATGTGGATAATGGATTTCAAAATCCTTTCTTTTTAATTTTATGATTTTTGTAGACTGTTTCTCAAAATGTTAAATATAAAATATATTTTAAAATAAACTGCTATGACCTAAACTAGGACTTCTATAAAGCCTCACATGCTCCAGAGTATAATCAAAGAGGAACTTGTAGGCTCTAGGTCAGTAGTGCCAGAGACCACAAAACCTTTGGGGCCTGAACCACAGAGTGGCGATAGGTGTTGAGAAGAGGAAGTTTGCTGAATTTCTGCTACTATACCACCATTCTAGGAAACTATTAGAGCCTCAATTAAAATTACATTAGGTTAAATACAGTCTGTTTAAAAGGAGCTCTTCTGCAATTCAACATTGAGAAAAATCAGAAATTCAATTCAATTAAAACTGCATAGCAAGATAGAAGAGGCTACAAGAAATAACGAGGCAACATGATTTTCACTAAAGAAATTCCAAGGTATATAGTCAAAAATAAAAAGCAGATATTTACATGCTTTTAAATATTTAGGACTTGGCATCTCTAATAATCTCTATTAAAAATCCAAAATTGTCTCTGTGATTTCAAGGAAGTGTGTATATATGTATGTAGCTGGAAAAGAAATTAAGATGCTTGTCAGTTTAACTACCCAAACCTAGTCTGCTCTTAAAATTTTTAATTTTGTGTAGTCAGTAGAAGGAATTGGAGAAAATCTTTTCTAATGACTCTTATGTAGCAATCTGGCAATTTTTAAAGAAATAAATTTAAACTTTTAAAAATATATTTTAAAATTCACAACATAGTGTAATAGTTTGCACAAGAAAGATGATATGGAGACAATTTTAAATCGACACACTTTGTCTTTACATCACTTATATTTCCTATGATTTCCCTTCCAACAACTCCACAAATGCCTTACAATAAAGAATGGAAAAAGGAAGAAAATGAAAAGTTCTGCAAAACTAACCAATCTATTGAAAAAGTCTTATGTTACATGCAATGTTTCACACCCAGGTGGGAAAACACCTCCTCAAAAAAAAGAGGGATGTCTTCTCATAACTCTTCCTTTGTACCACATTTGGTCATTATCATTTTGTAGCATTCAATCTCATTTGTTTTATTGCTATTGTTTTTTCATTTACATTGGTGCAGCTGATTCTACTCAGTTCACTTAAGTCTTTCCATGCTTCTTTATATTCATCATATTCATTATTTCTTATGGCACAATATTATTTCATTATACGCATCCATCGTAATTCCCTTAGTTTGTCTGATATGTGCTGATATCTACTTTGCTATGCTCAGAAGTGACATTTCTGGAAGCAAAGGATAGAGATATTTTAGTTATTCTTCACTGAATTCTAAATTGCTTTCCAGGATGGCTGGATATTAATCTTTGGGATTCAGGAATGAGATATCAGAATTTTAGGGAATTCTGGAACTTGAGAGCTATTCTGTATTTTTCAGAATATTTCACATAAGTGTTCTTAACAATGATCACAATAATAAATAGTGAATTATTTTTCTATGATAGGGTTATATTAAAACTTTCTGCTAAAAATTATGATAAATGCATGGCTTGTTAGCCTTATAAATCAACACACTATAATAACGAAAAATTGTTCTTGCCAGAGTTAAATGATTTAACATCAGAAGTGGGTATCATTTAATCACTGGAGATAACATTCAAGAGGCAGAATTAACATGTGCCATATCACATGCTATATCCCCTTTTGAATGTGAGCTCCTTGAAAAGGAATTGTCTTATTTTTCTATTTGTATGCCCAAAACTCAACATAGAGATTTGATAATATAAGCATTTAGTAAATGCTTTATTTATTCATTCATTTAAAATACATAAGGCAAAGAAGAGGCTGATTTCCCATATTGTTCTTAAAATATTTCAAACATTATTCATATTCTTTACTCATTAATATAAGTATTCTACAAACTTTTTAATAAATTCAGCTTAGTATTATTTATTTTTAAAACTGCATAGCAAAAATTATAGTAAATATTCAAACAATGAAAAACACTTTTAAAATGTACTTTAAAATTTACAACATAGTACAAAAAGCCTGCATATGAAAGAGAACATGGAAGTAACAGCACCACACAGAATCACATGCTGAAATTGTTCATTTAAGATCTTATTCTGCTCCCAAAACCTGTTATTTCTTGGAATGCCATTCACAGGATTCATGTAAAGTATACAATGCATATAAACTCACAATGGCTCCACCAGCTACAAGTCCATGTTCCTTCCTATGGACTGACTAGGTGAAGACCACAGAGCCAGTTTGGCTGCTTGCAAAGAAAACTGACACCTAAATATAATGTATTTTTTAAAAGTCCTCGGCTTAGTTTATTTTTACAATGTTTAAGAAAAAAAATCTGGCTCCATTAAAAAGCTGGGGGCCTAGTTGTAAAATGCAGATGCAGGACAAACACCAGGAAGAAAAAGGAGCTAGCTGCAAATAAGAGTAACAGTGTCCCTCCACTTGGTAAAAGAGGGGCTGTGCCAAGGAGCAAACTGTGTAAAAACAACAGCCTGGAGTCTATATAGGCTGGGAGGAAGAGTGGTCTCTTTCTATCTCACAGAGACCACAGGCAACTCAGTATATGCTCGAAAAGTAACCAGGATATGCTAAGGACGTACCTGGAATTGGAGAGGCTGCAGAAGCAGCAAGAGGCAACACACTTCCTTCCTTGGACTACAGAAGTGGAAGAAGGTGTACGTGTCAGGCACTGCTTCTGGGTTGGCTGGTTTTGCTCATATTTATTCTATTCTTCAAGGAGGGGAGGGGTCCAGAGGTGGTAGTGGGGAATGTGCGGAGAGGGATGAAGAATTAAGATGGCTGAGACAAAAACAAAAGGCAGCAATAAAACAAAGCGCTGTGTGTGCATGCGTGTATGTCTGTGTGTGTGAGCGTGGAGGGAGAGAGAGAGATAGGCATCGCTATATCCTACGTATTCCTTTACAAGATAAGTATTCCTTTATAAGATAAGTGCTCTATGTGTTGAGTATTTCCTATTTGGCTTTGTTTTCTATCCCTTAATTTAACTGGAGGAATCAAATACTAGAAAGTTAGCAAAAGACAATGCTATATATGTGCTACTTTGTAAATAAAACAGGATATTTACCCTTTTAAAAAAGAAAAAGTAGCAGCTCATTTGTTCCATATCATCTTTACCCTCAAATTCTCTTCCAAACTTTACTATTATTGTCAGGCGCACCACCAGTCGCCTAAAGTCTGTGAGCTAGGTAGGCTTCATCTTTCTCTCTTCTGACATTGCTACCACCTTGGTCCAGGCATTGCCACCTGACCTATTCTGTAAACTGTTGCCTGGTCTCCCTAACTTCAATCTCTCCCTACTCCACTTGGCTGTCACATTGATCTTTCTTCAGCACCAGTTTGACCACGTCACTAGTGGTTCCCGATCACTTTGAGGATCCAAAATAAAATCCCCTGCTTAGCATTCAACCTGACTCCCTCTTATCTTACATTTTATTCCCATCACACTGGCTTCTTGCTATTTTTTACACAAGGCACGCCATCTGAAGGCTGTGCATTTTCACCGGCTCTCTGCAACTTTCTCCTCCCTCATCTCTGCCTCATATAAAGGTTCCCACTTCTGCAATACATCTTTTCTGATCCTCCTTAGTCTTAATGCTTTCCCTCTGGTGATTATCTCTGATTTATCCTGAATTTTTGTATGTTGTCTCCCTCCTTCTCTGTAAGGATGTCCTCTACCATGACCCAGCTCTTCACACTGAAGTTTATTCCAGGTCCTGGGACTCACTCTAGATTCTCCCCACCCTAATAATTGTATTTGTATTCAGTACTTGGCACACAGTAAGTGCTTAATAAATGCTCAGTGGCTGACATTCTCAGTGACTCATTTTAGAAGTAAGTCTACAGGGGGTTGGAGCCAAGATGGCAAAGAGAAGTCAGTAAGCTGCCTGAGCTCCCCCTAGTTTCTCTCAAAAACAATGTTAAATCAAGCCTCTAAGACCAATTTCCCTAATGAATATTGATGCAAAAAAAGTTAAATAAAATATCAGCAAAAAGATTACAGCAATTTATCACAAGGATAATCCATTACGACCAGGTGGGATTTACACCAGAAATGCAGGGAAGGTTCAATATTAGGAAAACTACTAGCATAATCAACTATATCAATAACAAAACCTGTAGAAATCATCTGATTATCTCAACAGACACAGGAAAAGCCTGTGACAAAATGCAGTAGCCATTCTTGTTAAAAACACTAGAAGAGTATAGAAAGAAATGGAACTTTCATTAAAATGATAAGTAGAATCTATAACCACAAGCAAGCATTCTCTATAATGGGGATAAGCTAGAAGCCTTCTCAGTAAGTCACCACTATTACTCACTACTGTACAAGAAACATTTGATTTAGCAGTAAGAGAAGATAAAGAAATGGAAGGACTCAGACACGGCAATGAAGAAACAAAACCATCACTCTTTGCAGATGATATGATGGTATACTTAGAGAATCCTAGAGAGTCAACTGAAAAACTACCTGAAATAATTAACCACCTAAGCAAAGTCACAGGATATAAAATAAACCCACATAAATCAGCAGCATCTCTCTATATTACCAACAGAGCTCAACAAGAAGAGAAAGAGAAATTCCATTTAAAATAACTATGAACAATAAAATATTTAGGAGTCTACTTGCCAAGAAAAACCCAGGAACTCTAGGAACACAATTACAAAATATTTTTCACACAAATAAAGTCAGATCTAAACAACTGGGAAAATATCAATTGTTCATGTGTAGGCTAAAGTAATATAACAAAAATTACATTACTATCTAAATTAATTTACTTAGTGCCATACCAATTAAACTACCAAAAATTATTTTATAGAACTAGAAAAAAAATTCATCTGGAAAACAAAAGGCCAAAAATAGCAAGAGAATTAATGGAAAAAAATGCAAAAGGAAGACCACTTAGCTGTGCCAGATCCAAAACTATATTATAAAGCAGCCACCACCAAAACTATTTAGTACTGCTAAGGAAAAGAGTGGTAAAACATGATTATTATGGGTATGTTTTGCATGACAACATATATATAACCTATGTCAGACTGCTTGCCTTCTTAATGGGGGGGTTGGGAGGAAGGAAGAGAATCTGGAACTCAAAGTTTTAAAAATGATTGCTAAAAATTATTTTTACGTGGTACTAGAGCAAAATAAAAATAAAATACTTTTTTTTTTAAAAGGAAAAGAATGGTGGATCAGAGGAACAGATTAGGTACACAAGACACAGTAGTAAATGGTTACAGTAATCTGTTTGATATACCCAAAGCTTCCAGATTCTGAGATAAAGACTCACTACTTGACAAAAACTGCTGAGGAAAACTGGAAAACAGTATGGCAAAAGCCAACATATCACAATGTATACCAAGATAAGGTCAAAATGCTTACATGATTTAGACATCAAAGGCAATACCATAAGCAAATTGGAAGAGCAAGGAATAGTTTACCTGTCAGATCTAAAGAGAAGGAAAGAATTTATGACTGAACAAGAGACAGAGAACATTATGAAACATAAAATGGATAATTTTGACTATATTTAAAAGTTTTTGCACAAACAAAATCAATGCAATCAAGATTAGAAGGAAAGAAAAAAGATGGAAAACAATTTTTACAGCACGCGTTTCTTATAAAGGCCTCATTTCTCAAATACACAGAGAACTAAGTCAAATTTATAAGAATACAAGTCATTCTCCAATTGATAAATGGTCAAAGGACATGAATAGGCAGTTTTCAGATGAAGAAATTAAAGTTATAGTATAGTCATATATAAAAATGTTCTAAATTACTGTTGATTACAGTAATCCGACTCTGAGGTACCACCTTACACCTATCAGACTGGCTAACGTAACAGAAAAGGAAAATGATAAATGCTGGAGAAGATGTGAAAAAACAGACACTAATGCATTAATGGTGAAGTTATGAATTAATCGAACAATTCTGGAGAGTAATTTGGAACTATGCCCAAAGGACAATCAAACTGTGCATACCCTTTGATCCAGCAATAACACTATTAGGTCTGTATCCCAAAGAGATCATAAAGATGGGGAAAGGATCTACATGGACAAAAATATTTATAGCAGCTCTTTTTGTTGTAGCAAAGAATTGGAAATTCTTTAGAATTGGTGCCCATCAATTGGTGAATGGTTGAACAAGCTGTGGTACATGAATGTCTCAGAATACTATTATGCTATAAGAAATGATGAGCAGCTGGATTTCAGAAAAACCTGGACTTACATGAACTGATGGTGAGTTTAGTGAGCAGAACCAGGAGAACATTGTACACAGTAACTGCAATATTGTGCTATGATCAGATACGACTGACTTAGCGCTTCTCGGCAATACAACGATTCAAGACAGTTCCAAAAGGCTCATGATGGAAAATGCTCTCCACATCCAGAGAAAGAACTATGGAGTCTGAATGCAGAGCAAAGCAGACTCTTTTCCCTTTTTTGGTGCCCTTTCCCTTTTGTTCTGTTTCTTCTTTCACAGTATGACTAATGTGGAAATATGTTTACATGACTGAACACAGAAAGCCTATATCAGACTGCTTGCTGTCTTGGGGATGAGGAATAATCTGAAACTCAGAATCTTATAAAAATGAATGTTGAAAACTATCTTTACATGTAGCTTATGGCAGCTACCCTAAATATGATATGATGACCAGACAAGAGAAGTTGTCTTGCATCCGATATGCCTCCTTCATTCTTTTCATGCCTTTTCCTCTTTCTTATTAAAATTTTTCTTTAGTATCAATGATGAGAACATTCCAAACGGCCCTGCCTGCATTTCCTTCTAAATTCCCCCCGGTTCCTTTCTGTGTGTCTTCAAAAATCTCTCAGCGACTTTGCAGTACTTTGTGCATCACTGCCGTCACTCGATTCCTCCATCCCTAAACACGCGTCCTTATAACAAGCTACTGAAGCTGAACAGAAAGACAGACACACCGACTGCACATGTGCATGAAGATGTGTATCTCAGGCTGCACCTGTGGGCAGCAAACTCCCTATGAACATCAGTTTTCTGAAGTCATGCTTGGTCACTGCACTGATCAGGGTTAAGCATTTCAAAGTTGTTTGCCCTTATGCTATCATAGTTACATATAAATCGTACTCCTGGTTCTGCTCCATTCTCTCACCTTCATGAGTCTCTCTGGATACGTCCCTTTTGTCTTTTCTTACAGCGTAATAATATCCCACTGGATTTATACACCACACCCCCCAACTGATGATACCCACTTGTTTCCAGTTTTTTGCTACGGCAAAAAGAGCTGCTATTAATACAACTGTTCAGATTCTTTTCCTGTATTTGCCAATTTGGGGTGAGGAGGAGGTAAAATCTCAGGTTTTTTTCATTTTTATTTCTTTTCCTATTTTTAAAAAACTCACCTTAATATACAGTTAGATCAATTACTTTGATATACACAGCACTTTTCTCACAACAACCATGTTACATAGGAACTACACATATTATATCCCTATCTTATCATCTGATTTAAACAAGTTCAGAAAGTTTAAGCCGCTTGCCTACGGGTCACAACCAAAGCGTCAGATCTAGAAAGAGGCCTCAGATTTCATCTAGTCTATTTCCCCCATTTTATATAAGAGGAGACTGATTTCAGTAGGCAATAGCTGTATGCATGAACCTGTTACTGCCCATATCACATAGTTCCTCAAACACTTGGCGAATACAGTTATGTTAATGTCATCCCTCTATTAGCCTAGCATCAACAAGAGCGGAATCTATTTCTTATCTAACATATATATTCCCCAGCAACCTAGGCCAGCACTCTTCACATAGGAGTTAACTTTGTTGACCAAATGAATGACTAGCACAGAGCTTTGAACAAAAAAATTACCCAACAAAGATAGCTGAAAAGTACAATACTCTTGCAAGTAGATTTGATACATTATCCACTGAGTCTCTATAATTGTCCAATTAATAACAATAGACATTAACATAACACTTTAAACTTTTAAAAAGTGCTTTACATCCATGATCACATCAGAGTCTTAAAAAAAAATCAACCTGGAAGATTAGGTAGGATAAGTATTATTATACCCATTTTACAGATGAGGAAACTAAGGCACCGAGAGAATAAATGACTTACCCATGGTCACACAGCTAGTAAAACAGGGTTTGAATTCAGGTCTTTCTGACATCAAGTCCATCACTACTCACAACACCACTCTAATTCTCTACAATTCCATAAACAATTCTGCTTTAGAGGTTTCCATGTTCACCACTGGCTCCTTTGGGGTTATGACCTCAAGTGCTTTATAAGTAGACTGATGAAAGAGCTCCCTACGGCTAGTGTTTTTCTAGAACTACTTCTAATATCTTTAGCAACATATCTTATCCATACCAAATGAGATTTTTGTCCACACAAATGTGATACCCAACAATTTTTTAAAGGTCTATTTTTGCTGACCCTTATGTCCCACAGGAAAATCTCCAATTACAAGTAGTCAGCTCTAGACACGCTATATAACCTTAGCCAATTAACATGACAGAAAATAAAAGTGACAAATGTTGGAGGAGATGTGGAAAAATTGGGAAACAAATGCACTTTTGGTGGAGTTAAGAACTGATCGAACAATTCTGGAGAGAAACTTAGAACTGGGCCCAAAGAGCTATGAAACTATGCATACCCTTTGACCCAACAATACCACTAGATCTGTATCCCAAGGAGATTTTTTAAAAGGTAGGGGGAACCTATTTGTACAAAGATATTTATGGCAGCTTTTTTGTGGTGGCAAAGAATTGAACAACGAGAGGATGCCCATCAATTACGGAATGGCTATACAAGTTCTAGAGTGTGGATTCTAATATAATACTATTGTGCTATAAGAAATGACAAGCTGGATGCTTTCAGAAAAAACTGCAAAGACTTACACAAACTGACACAAAGTGAAGAGAGCAGAACCAGACATTGTACACAGTAACAGCAACACTGTACAAGAATCAACTGTGAATGACTTGGTTATTTTCAGCAACACTTAACCAAGACAATTCCAAAGGACTCATGATGAAAAATACTATCTCCAGAGAAGGAATTGATAGAATCTGAATGCAGGTCTAAGTATTACTGTTTTTTCTTTACTTTTTTATGGGGTTGGGTGGGATTTTTTGGTATTTTCTTTCATGACATGACTAATATGCAAATGTTTTGTATGATTATACATTTATAACCTACATCAAATTGCCTCAACAAGGGGGAGGAAATGAAGGGAAGGAAGAAAATTTGAAACTCAAAAAAAAAAAATTAAA
This sequence comes from Pseudocheirus occidentalis, assembly GCA_028646575.1. NCBI lineage: Eukaryota > Metazoa > Chordata > Mammalia > Diprotodontia > Pseudocheiridae > Pseudocheirus > Pseudocheirus occidentalis. The sequence continues at coordinate 21,848,544 of CM053593.1, forward strand.
AGGAAAATAAAATATTAAAAAAATTAGCCAACCCAATATACTCCAGCAATAACATAGTAATGCTTGCTCCAATGAAGAGGTTGCAGTCCCTCAACATAGGACTACCCACAGCAATCAGGGATTGTCACATTGAGAAGCCAAGTGAGGAAGAGGCAGGGCACATGCACAGAGGTTATTCAAAGGACAGTGACTGTTCCTCCCAGAGAAGATTTGAGACCAAACTATCACCTTGCTGTTGCCTAAGCCTCCTGAGGAGGGTATGTTTCCCAACCTTGAGCTGACTCCAGGCCTTGAACCATTTTTCCTGGCTGACTCCATAAGACTTGTTCACCCATGAGCTCTGGCTTGACTTGGCAGGGCTCTCCATTTACTCTCATGAATGATGGCTCAGCCCAAGCCTTGTTTCCCAACAGAATTCTTTCCCAGAGACAATGTGGCACCCAAAGGAAGCATCACAAACATGGAACCTAAGAAGTCCAGGTTGACCCCTGTGGCCTTGTCAGCCAGGGTTGTGTGACCATGGGTGAGTTACACTTCATTCCAATGGGCCTCTGCTTTTGGGGGGAGTAGGAGGAACACTCCAGTGCTAGTGTGACCAGATGGTCCCATTTTTTTAAAATGGGAAAAGAAGTGATTCTGAAAACTATTAGCCAATGAACTTGAATTTGATTTTTTAGTTTATTATGGGTAAACATTTAGAAAGAAAAGAAAGAACTAATCAGGAAGACCCTAATCAGGAAAACTATTAGCCAATGAACTTGAATTTGATTTTTTAGTTTATTATGGGTAAACATTTAGAAAGAAAAGAAAGAACTAATCAGGAACAGGTCATGGGAGACTCATGTATTTCATTTATTTTTATTTTTTGCTTTTTTGGAGGGGGGAAGGCAGGACAAACGGGGTTAAGTGACTTCCCCGAGGTCACATGGCTAGAAAGTGTTAAGTGTCTGAGGCCAGATTTTAACTCAGGTCCTCCTGCCTCCAGGGTCAGTACTCTATTCACTGCACCACCTAGCTGCCCCTACTTCATTTATTTTTAACAGGGTCACTAAACTGACAGATGACTGGAGGGCTACAGTCTACCTTGAGCTCAGCAAGACAATCTGTTTCTTTGGCTATTATGAAGACAAAACAGTAGGTTAGAGAGTAGCAGAATTAAGTGAACTTGAAACTGGTTGAATGGCTGAACTCATACTCATTAATGGTGTGATGTCAAACTGGAAGGTTTCCAATAGTATGCCCTAAGAATCTAAACTTGGCCCAGCGCCATTTAACATTTTTATCAATGACTCAAATAAACTTGGACAGATGGAATGTCTACCAAATTCTCAAAGGATATAAAGCTAAGAGGGATAACTAACTCACTGGATGAGAGGGTCAGGAGCCAGAAAGATTACAACAGAACACTGGAACAAATCAAATTAGGTGAAACTAATAAAAATAATTGTAAAACGAGAATTAAGCCCTCCACCACATACATATTCAACAAATGGTCCTCTACCCAAGGATATTTTGGGGGTGGAGGGGGCCACTACTTCCCAAAGCAATCTATCTCAATTAGCTGGTCAATAAATATTAAGTGCCTACTATGTGCCAGGCACTACGCTAAGCACTGAAGATACAAAAAGGGGCAAAAAACAGTTCTTGCTCTCAAGAAGTTCACAACCTAATGAAGGAGATAAGTCAACAAATTATGTTTAAACAAGGTATGTACAGAATAAATAGGAAAAAATTAAAAGAGGGAAGGCACTAGAATTTAAGAGAAACTGGAAAATACTTCCTGTAAAAGACTGGGACTTTAGTTGAAACTTAAAAGAAGCAAGAAGGCAGAGGTGAGGAGAGAGTATTCTAAGTATGGGGGACAGCCTTTAATGCCTGGGGCAGAGAAATGGAGTGTCCTGTTCCTGGTACAGCCAGGAGGTCAGGCATTAGATCAAAGAGTACATGGCAGGGTATAAGGTGTAAGACTGGAAGGGTAGGATGGGACAAGGTTATGAAGAGCTTAAATGCCAAATAGAGGATTTTATATTTAATTCTGGAGATGACAGGGGGTCACTGGAGTAGTCTGAGTGGGGGATGACATGGTCAAACCTATGCTTTAGGAAGATCAGTTTGATGATTGAACTTCTATAAATAGACAGATTGGAGTGGCAAGAGACCTCAGGTAGGCAGACCCACCAGCAGGCTGTTCCCAACAGTATGTGGGTGAAGTGATGAGGGCCTACACTAGAGTGATGGCAGCATCCGAGGAGAGAAGGGGGCATATTGGAGAGATGTTACAAAGGTGAAATCAACAGGCCTGGGAAATAGATTGGATAAAGGAGGTAAGAGATAATGAGGAGTTGAGGGTGACTCCTAGGTTGTGAGCCTGATGGGTTGGAAGAATAATATTACCCTCGATATTACAGGAAAATCAGAAGGTGGGAAGGGTTTAGAAGGAAAGATAATGAGTTCCCATTTTGGACATCCTGGATATCCAGTCTGGGATGTCTGAAAGGCAGTAGGAGATATAAAGCTGGAGTCAACAGAGAAGTTAGGGCAGGATAGGTAGATTTGAGCATTGTTAACATAGGGATGGTAATTCCTAACTATTAGGAAGTTTTTCTATATCAAGCCTAAACTAAAGCCTTTTGCAAACTCCATCTATCGTCCCTAGTTCTGTCTTCTGGGGCCAAGGTGAACAATGAGAGCCTGTCAAATCCTAGAACACAGCTAAATATATGCCCTACTTGCCTATTACCATGACAAATTATTTAATTTCTAGGCGTCTTTAATTTCTTCATCCCATAAATGGGGATAATACCACGTAAAGAATCTATCTCAAAGGACCACGATTGATAATGCAGATAATGTTAACACTCTATATAAAGCCACATATTACTGTTTCCAAGGGATAACTTATAATCAAGCAATGTACTGCTCTGCTCCTTTTCCTACCTAACCCCTCACACACTTCCCACCTTCCTCTATATCCAAATCACTGTACTCTCTTCTAGTTGAAAACATTCCATTGAAACTGGGCTCTAAGGTCCTCCTGAATCTCTAGAGCAGTGGTTTTCAACCTGTGGGTTATGTTCAATTTGTAACAATGAAAATACATCTTGCATATCGGATATTTATATTATAATTCATAACAGTAACAAAATTACAGCTATGAAGTAGCAATGAAAATAATTTTATGGTTGGGGGTTCACCACAACATGAGGAACTGTATTAAAGGGTTGCGGCATTAGGAAGGTTGAGAACCACTACTCTAGAGTCTAGACAAATCCAAGGTCTTTTCCCTTAACTTCTCACTCTTTTCCTAAACTACTTCTCAAAATTCTATTTTGGCTTCCAATACACATACCTATCCTACATTTCTAACTGCCCCCTTCTGCTCTCATTATTAGCACTCTATTCTCACAGACATATCAATCTCTTTCTTTTATGCTAAGATACACATATTATGCTATGTGTACAGTGTAATTGAACACTTTTAACATTCATTTGGCCACTTTAGGTTTTGAAATATACAGACAGAATCTGTAAAAGCTGGTCTGGAATGAAAGAAATTTTAAAGGGAAAGGGAATTAGTACTTTGTTTAGCACCTAATGTATGTCATCCATACCAGGAAATGGAATCGCTTCCATCTGAACTATCTTAGGAAGATTCTGAAGATCACCTAGCAGAGTAAGGTACTAGACACTGAGGTCCTTACTGGAACTAAACTGCCAAGCATTTGAACTCTGCTTCAGAGAGTACAACTCCAATGGGGTGGCCGTATCATTTGAATATAAAATGTACACCTGCCAAAAAGACTGTTTTATGGAGAATTCACACAGGGCAAACGTTCACATGGTGGTCAGAACAAGTGATACAAGGACACTTTCAAGGTCTATCTCAAGAATTTTAGAACTGATTGTGTGACATGGGAGACACTGGCACAGGACTGCTCAGCATGGTGTGCCCACATCTGAGAAAGTGCTGTGCTCTATGAGCAAAGCAGAATTGAGACAGCTCAAAGGGAACTCAGGATGCACAAACTTATGGAGAATCCACCCTAAATAGCTCATATTGCTCTGATCAGTCACAGCTGAACAAATGGAAACTTGACTCTAACACAGTGATGTCATTTTGGTCCTCTCTGAGAACAAAGGACAACAACCACCTAACCCAAATATGCCAGACACTGTGATAAGTTCTGCATAAACATTATTTCATTTACTCTTCACAACGACCCTGAGAGGTAGGTGATGTTTTAATCCACATTTTAGAGTTGAGGAAATTGAGGCAAACAGAAGGTAAGTGATTTGCCTTAGGTTACATGCTGTCTGAAGTCAGATTTAAACTTAGTTCTTCCTGAATCCAGGTCCAGGGCTCTATCCATTGTGACATTTAGCTGTTCCCTCTGCAGTAAAATAAAGGAAATGAAGACTTTCTATGCAGAAAAAGAGCCTTTGACACATATTATTTCACAGTCAATATTATAGAGGGAAACACTGCCAGTATCAACATTTTCTCAGAAATCCTAGTCACACAGGCTGCAGAAACCCAAGGTTCCATAAAAAAACACTATTTAATTGTTCCACATACATATTTAAGCCTTGTCTCCTCCAAAATTTATGGATAAAGCCATGTCTTCTTTCATTTTCTGTATCTATCTCACACCTAACAAATACCTGCTGGCTGACAGAAACCCTCTAAGAGCCTGGAATCCAGAGCTATCGCTGTTGTACTGCACCTTCTGCCTTTGGTTAAATGGAAATCTGCTTCTTCTTTTGCAGAATTCATGATTCCATCCCACCAAACACACATTGTTAATCACTGTGGTCTTGTCTGAAGGCCTCATCCTGCTGAAAACGGCTCTGTTGTGTAAATACAACAGCAGCTTTCTGCAACAAAAACGTAGAGATATCTGAAGGGCCATTTGCTCTATCTCACACGGCTGCAATACCTTCCTTATATTATTATATACCCTCCTGAGGTCCCTAGCCACATGAAGGTGGCACATTAAGTACCAACAGAATTATCTCCTTGGCCCAAAGACTTGGTTCCTTAATTAAAAGTTTCACCTTGAAGCACATTCTCAGGTTATCATAAGATAAGGAGGCTTTCCATATGGCACATCATGAAACATTTATTAAAGCTGTTTCCCCAAGTAAGGCCCAATAATAATATTCCCATTTACACAGGAATTTAAGGTTTACAAAGTACTTTTGTTACTTTGGTAAGGTAAATGATATAAATATTAATAACCTCTTGGTGGGGGAGAAAGGAGGAAGTCCTCTACAATTCCATCATGAACTTGTGATTTTATTTATTATATTTATTATTCCCAATGTTTATTGTTCCTCAAATCATTTTCTTTTTTTTTTTGGGAGGGCAGTTGGGGTTAAGTGACTTGCCCAAGGTCACACGGCTAGTTTTTGTGTTAAGTGTCTGAGGCCGCATTTGAACTCAGGTCCTCCTGACTCCAGGGCCGGTACTCTATTCACTGCGCCACCTAGCCACCCTGCTCAAATCATTTTCAATGAGAAAAAAAGTTTAGTGTACCTCCAGGGTAGCTTAATATACTACTCATAATCTTTTAGATTCACTAAATGCTTACACTAAGTAAAGTAACTTTTCTAAAAAATAAAATCTAGTCAATTAAAATTTGTCATGTAATTATAAAATATAAAACCATATTCTACCTATAGTTATGAAAAACTTACTAACAATTATAAACTATTATAATTGAGACATCGTGCATGAATTAAAAGTAATCTATCAAGACTCTCTACTCTTACATCATATAGTTTCTTATGTTTTTGTTGAATTTTTAGTGAAATAAACTACCAATTGGAAGATGCATAATAATCATACATAAACTTAATTTCAATATTAGACTTTATTTGAACAAAGGTTTTCAATATTTGGCTCAGACCAGGCAAATGTAGTGCTAAAACTGGTTCTGCACGGTATTTATTTCTATGTTTTGCTTTAAAATAAGAATAAAGGAAAAATTCTTGCTCACAGAAATATGTGATGGAAAATAATAGACTTTTACAAGCTTTCTTGATGAGCTGTAAATTGATAAATTGACAAAAATGAATGCAAAATATTTTTCTCCTTATTAAAAACATTGTGTTTATTAAGTGATAAGTGTACTTAAAGTACAACTGTATATGCTGCTTGTTTCTAACAATGTTCATATATAAGCTAACCCTGCTAAGGAAAGACTCTCTTCAGCATGAATTTCTTCTCTTCTATCACTGGCACACTGGGTACACTTTCACAGAAACTCTACTCTAGTGTTCTCAACTGGTCCATTTGAAAATCCTCCACAGAGAATAGTGACATAAGTAGAGTATAAATCTAAATTGGTAAAGAGCCTTAATGTTGCAATGAGCTATAGAAGCTTGGTTTCTGCAAGGATAGTTGAGACCTAATGGTTTCAAGATGTTTTTATAAAGGGCATGCCCAACCACCATGATTTTCAAACAGTCTTACATTTGTGCTGCAAGAACAGAAACATTCTTAATATTCTTGGTCATATGAGGCACAACTACAGAGTAACAGAGTAGAATGAGGGAGCTACTCTGGTAAGCATACAAGATGAAGTATGTGCATACATGTGACAATCCACTGGAAATCCATCTGCACTTTAATGTCAAATCCTTGTGTTGGTTTGGAAACAATTTGATGACAGATTGAGAAACCACAAAAATATGTTGTACTTAGAAGTGATTAGAGTTCAATATAATCACTTTACAAAAACCCTAAAATCATTGTGCACATAATCATGACAGTTCTGACTCAATGCAGAAACCTATAATGCAGTGGTTCTCAACCTGTGGGTTATGTTCAATTCAAATACATCCTGCATATCAGATATTTACATTACAATTCATAACAGTAGCAAAATTACAGTTATGAAGTAGCAACGAAAATAATTTTATGTTGGGGGTATCACAACATGAGGAACTGTATTAAAGGGTCACGGCATTAGGAAGGTTGAGAACCACTGCAATGCTTCAAATACATGCTTGTTGCCATGGAACAAATAAATAAAGATATATAACATACTTAAGCAATTATTTACTGCTTTAAGTGCCATTAAATAATTTTTTAGTGAAAATCCTTTACCCCCATCATGAACCACTAAATGGGAATGCCTATTGAAGGTAAATCTCACAATGGCAACTCCCTTGGCAGATGCATATATGCAACTTTTAGTCTTAAAAAAAATTCTTTAAGATTATTTTTACTGGGGTAGCTAGATGGCACAGTGAGTAGAGCACCAGCCCTAAAGTCAGGAGGACCTGAGTTCAAATTTGACTTCAGACACTCAAACACCTACTAGCTGTGTGACTTAAGGTAAGTCACTTAACCCCAACCTCCCCCCTCAAAAAAATTTTTTTTTAATTATGAACTAATAATAACAGCTAACTTATCTACAACATTTTAAGGTTTGTAAAGTGATTTACATAAATTATCTCATTTTATTATCACAACAATAAGAGGTAACAGATGTTATTGCTCCTATTTTTCTGGTGAGGAAACTGTAGCAGTGGTTAACAAGGTCACAGGTTTAAGTAACTGAGATAGGATTCTAATTTAGTTCTTCCCAACTCCAGATCCATTACTCTATCCACAGGCCACCTGGTTGCCCCAAATTATCAGCTAACATGGACGTTTCCTTACATAAAGGAGTCTAGAAAATGGGGGTTGTATATGAATTGAAAAAATGCACTAAAAAAAAAAAATGTACCATTTTAAGGCCTGCCTGGGTCACAGAGGTTTGATGAATTGCCCATGGTCCCATAAGTAGCAAGTGTATTATGTGACTCAAAGCCTCTAGGGCTTCCTGACTCCAAAGCTGACCCCTTGACCTCAATCTCCTATACCATGGTGTTTCTCATCTAGAATTTATAACATAAATTGAACCTCAGAAGTTAAGCTCAAGTCCATGATACAATTTGAACCTGGTCTCTCCTAACTCCAATTCCAGAGTTCAATTCACTACATGTGCTGTTTCTCCAAGAACTCATCAAGTTCAATAAGGTTTATTCGGGCCTCAAGAACAGAGATTATATTTCTGATCAATCTCCTCTTATTCATCTCAGAGGCAGCCAGGGGGCACAATGAACAGAGTACTAACTTGAAGTCAGGCATTGGTGTGACCTTGGGCAAGTCACCTAACCTGTTTGCCTAAGGTTTCTCATTTATAAAATGAAGATAAAACTTAGCACCTAACTACCAGGATTATTTTAAGGATAAAATAATATTCATGAGATACTCTGCAAACCTTAAAGTGCGATATAAATACTAAAAGATTGCTTGCTGTTCCTTCTTCTATTAATCCCTTCCAGGTACTCTCTCTACTACAATCAAATCAGCGCACATACTACACTAGCAAGCCCAGTGCTGCTGTTGCTCCCCACCCCACCTCTCTATGAACGTACCATTTTCATCAGGCCTCCTTCCTCTCTGCCTACGTGATTCCTACATTTAAAGACATGCAGCACTCTCCCCTTAATTTCATTTCAAATCCTACATTTTCCTGCCTCTATAACTTTGCTAACAGTGATGACTCCTGTTCCATTTCCATCCTGCCTTCTCCAGATGACCATTTCATCAATCCCAATCCTCTCTTATCTTTTAATCTCTTTATCTACTGGCTGCTTCCCAAAACTACCTACAAACATGTTTATGTCTCCCTTATCCTCAAGAAACCCTCACTTGATCCTTCTAACATCACTAGTTCATCCTATATCTCTCCTCTTTTTCATAACTAAACTCCCTGAGTAGGCTGTTAACAATAGATGTCTATACTAAACTTTTCAACTCTTTACATTCTGGTTTCTGACCTTACCATCCAACTGAAACTGATCCCTCCAAAGGTACCAATGATCTCTTAACTGTCAAATATAAGGGCCTCTTATCAAGCTTCATCAGCATCCTAGGTTTCAATTATCATCTCTATTGCGCATGACTCTCAATTATCTACCTTAACATCTCTCCTAATCTCCAGATTCTCATTTCCAACTGCCTTTTAGACATCCTGAACTGAAATGCTATAGATATCTTAAAGTCAACATGCCCAAAATCAAACTATTTTTCCCCCTAAACTTTCCTACTACTATCAAAGGCACTATTGTCCTCCCAGTGACCCAGGCTGAGATTATAGGTGTCATCCTCAACTCATTCTCTCTCACCTCTCTTACCCAATTTGAAAATTATCTAATCTGTGGCCAGGTGCTGTCAATTTTACCTTCATAATATCTCTTGTATATCTCTCTTCAGACACTACTACCAGCCCGGTGGACCCCTATCACCTTGCCCCTGGACAACTATAATTGGCTACTTGTGGTCCCTCACCACAAGTTTCTCCTCACTCCAATCCATCCTCCGCTTGCTTGTCAAATTCATCTTCCTAAAGCATAGATCTGACTTTCCCCCTCCCTCCCCCGCTCCAATTCTATTCAATAAACTCTCGTAGCTCCTATCACCCCCAGGATCAAATATAAAATCTCTTTGGCATTCAAAGTTCTTTACAACCTTGCCCCTTCCTATCCTTCCAGTCTTCTTATATTTTTTCAAGTGACATCCTGGCTTCTTTGCTGTTCCTTGCACCAGGCACTTCATCTCCCAATTCTGTACATTTTCTTTTCCTTAGAAAATTTATTTTATTTTATTTTCAGTTCCTCTCTCCCTTTCTCATCCCCTACCCTACCCATTGTAATGGCAAATTACAATACCTATTTTATACAAACAGATGTACATACATATGTAGTATGAATGTATACAGTTGTAATGACAATGAAATTTGAAGATCCCTTTGTTCTGCTAAGCTGACAGGTAATTAGCACCTAGTTTCAAATTAAGCCTCTGTTAAAAGAAACAGAAAGCATGAACTCCTGTTGCTGATGTTGCAGGAAGGGGCTGAACAGGGAGCAGCAAAACTGTATATAACGAAAAACCCCAACTGAGAAAGTCAGAACTTCTTGGGATGAGCACCTGAAGGCTGGGCTGCTGCTGCTGGACTGGAACTTCTGTGGAGAATGTGATTTTGATTTTGAGAACAGGAGAAAGTGATTTTGATTTTGAGAATGAAGCTGCTGAAGACTTCTGAGGGCCAGCTGGAGCTGCTGAGGATTCCCGAAGGCTAGCTGGAGCTAAAGAAAACTAAGGAAGCATGACTTTGGTGCCCTATCTTGTACAAATGTTGTTGTAGCTTTGTTAATGTGCATCAATGTTCTTGTAGCTTTGTTAAGCCTTGTCTTCCCAGAAACAGAGACTGTGAAGGATCTGAGATGGACCAGACACTGTGAGCTTGAATGTGGAGCAGGAACTGCACAGAGAGATTGACAAGGAGCTAGGAGCTGTCTGCCTGTCTGCCTTTGAACTCAGGTGGCAGCTGATTAGATTTGGGTGGGAGCTGGAATCATGGAAGCTGAAAGCCTGTTCCAAGTTAAGATGAAAAGACCTCTCCGTGGGTACTGAGTAGTGATGAAATTGTGATTTACTTGTGACGGAGGGGTGGATGGCCTATGTACTTCCCACTACCCCTTAAGAAGGTACTGAGTAGTGACGGATGATTGAATAGTGACTGATTTGTAATTTAACTGCACCCCATGGGTAGAGGACTTTGACCTTTTGTACTTTATGATTGAATGACTGAGTTACTAAGTGACTGATTGACTAAATGATTGTACTTTGTTCAAAACTATGTGACTACTTTGGGGAAGACTATGTGACCATTTAGTGATAAGTTGTTGAGTTATTATGTCATGGTGAGTGCTGTATTTTGATTTTCTGTGGTAAGTTGTAATATTGGGAATGCTGTACCTTGATTTTCTGTTAATGTTTTACTCTGATTTGTTATTGAATAAATAGAGAGTTTGCTATACTATGTAATCAGAACCTTGAAAGCTGTTCACAGCAACTGTCTTCTGGAAAGCTGCTCATGCATGGCTTTACAATAGTGTTATGTGAAATATATTTCCACACAAGCTGTGTTTAAAAAGAAAAATATATAGAAAAGAAAGGAAGGAAAAAACAAGCTTCAATCTGTCCATCAGTTCTCTCTCTGGAGGTGGATAGCATTTTCTATCGTGAGTCCTTTCAAGTTGTAGAAAATCACAGTATTGATCAGTTACTCAGTCTTTCAAAGTGGATTATCTTTATAATATTGCTGCTGTGTATATTGTTCTTATTCACTTTGTATCATTTCAATATAAGCCTTGCCAGGTTTTTCTGAAACCATCCCTTTCATTTTTTCTTACAGCACAATTGTACTGCATCACATTCATATACCATAATTTGTTCACTCATCCCCCAACTAATGGGCATTCTTTGCCAACACAGAAAGAGTTGCTATAAATAATCTTGTACATGGATCCTTTTCTTTTTTTTCATCTCCTTGGGGAACAGACCACTAGCCTTTTGGGCATAGTTCCAAATTGTTCTCTGGAATGGCTGGACTTGTTCACAGCTCCACCAACAGTGTATTAGTGTGCATATTTTCCCACAAACCCTCCAGTATTCAACATTTTCCTTTTCTCTCATTTGAGACACTCAGAAAGTGTGAAATGGTACTTCAGAGTTCTTTTAATCTGAATTTCTTTCATTGTAAGTGAATTTAAAGTCTTTTAGCTTCTCTAAGTATACTATCATACCTATGTATAAAAATTGTTTCCTCATTTCTATGCTTGTTCTCTGAATTTCTTTTTCTTGTCTTACTGCTATAGTTAGCATTTTTAGTACAATATTAAATGATAACGGTGACAATGAACATCTTTGCTTCACTCTTGATCTTACTGGAAAAGCTTCTAGTGTATCCCTGTTACAGATAAAAGTTTGCCCATGGTCTTAGATACTCATTTCTGCGCATTTTAACTGACTGATCTGACCTATCCCTCCCCACTCCCCAACTAGAATTCTATCTTCATCTCTCCTTTCTAACTTCTATTAAGGACCATAAAAAAATCTCATCTTCTACAAGAAGCCTTTCTTAATATCCCTTAATTTTGGTGCCTTCCCTCTCCTAAATATCTCCAGTTTACTCTGCAGGTATGTTGTTTGTACCTACCTGCTTGATTGTTGTCTCTTCCGTTAAGACTGTGAACTCCTTGAGAACCAGGACTGTCTTTGTATCCCTAGCACTTAGCAGAATGCCTGCAACATAGTAGTTATTTAAAAAAATGTTTATCAACTGACTGACTGCTGTTGATATTCTCACTCCCCTGTCAAGCCCAAAAGACTACATCACATCAGACCAATCAGGTAGAAGGGGTTACTCCTCTACCCTCAACCTATCTCATACCATTCCCCTTAGACATATATAATTTGGGTTTTCAGTAAACATTTATTAAGCATTTACTTTTGCACATAAGAATTGTGCTAAAGGATACAAAGAAAGGCAGAAGACAGTCTCCACTGCCAAAGATTCACAGTCAGAACAGAAACCAGGCAAACAAGTAGGTCCAGAGAAGACATATACAGGATAAATTGGAGAGAACTAAGATCAAGAAGATTGGGAAAGGCTTCTTGCAGAAGTGGGATTTTAGCTAGATTTCTAGGAAGTCAGGAGGCTAACTCCAATGAAGATTTAGGAAAATCTTCCCAATCCTTAAAAATCTTTCTAAAGTGAAATGGGCTACGTTAGAAGATAAAGTTCTACACTACTTGAGATCTTGCTGGAGAAGCTGGATTACTAGTCAGTGATGTAGTACAGCTCAGTATGGGTTGGACTAGATGGCCCTTATCAAGTGTATAATAGCTAATACTTACACAGTGCTGTAAGTGCTCCAGTGCTAAATGTCTCATATACATTATCTTGTTTGGTTCTTACAATGAGCCTATAAGGTAAGTACTTTTAATCTTTCCATTTTATAGTTCAGAAAAAAGGGCCCAGAGAAGATAAGTGACTATGTGTGTCCTTCCTCCTCCACCCCAAACTCAGGGCTCTTTCCACAGCACACTTCCATAGGAATTTTCTGACCCAAGCATTCCAATCTACAGACCTCCACTCTCACCCAGAGCTTCCTCTAGGGCAGGGGCTGTCTTTGCTTTTGCATTTCTATCTGCAGGAGGGTGCTTGGCACAAAAGAACTTAAATTCTTTTCTTTTCTCTCTTCTACCTTTTCCTACACCCTTCCTCCTCAATGGTTTTCTTCACACTTAGATACAATAGTTAATATTATAGTTTAATTTGGCATTAAGCTCTCTATTCCCTTTTCTCCACCCAGAAGCCTATTGTTTTGCTCACCATTCATCCATTTCCAAATTCCAATCCTAGATTACTCCAGTGTACTTTCTTCACGTCCAACTACAAGCTGCCACACTCCAATAGCTCAAGAAGCAATCAATGCAAACTGACTAGGACCACATCCAATCTGCTACCTCCCCTCAACCGCACTATACCACCCATCCTTCTGTTTACTAATCCCCTGCTTATTTCACTCTTCAAATCTCAATGGCACAAAGGCTTTCTTTACTCCAGGCTGTAGATCCTGAGCTCTCTTCAGTCCCCTCAATATCACACTCCATATCTCCCCTCCTTGGTTCCAGTCTCAGAGTAAGAGGTAGCTCTTCTCTTGGTCACTTTTACCATAGAGTCAAACTGACCTTTTTGCTATTCCATACACATGACATTCCAACTTCAGTTTCTGGGCCTGTGTTCTTGCTGTTCCCTATGCCTGGAATGAAACACTTCTTCCCTCCCCCCCCCCCCATCACCTCTGCCTCTTGAAAAATCTCTAGTTTACTTCAAAGCTCAGGTCAAGGACCACCTTCTAGATTGAGGTTCTTAACCTTTTGGGGGTCATGGATCCCTTCTGCACAGAAGCAGGAGATAGAAGGTGGCGTATAGGGGGCCATCAAGACAGACAGTTTGATCGGAACCTAGAATACATGAGAGTGAGTAATGCTAATTAAGTCTAGAAAGACAGGTTCTGCCACTTCCATTGGCTCCTTCACTGTGTGGTTGAGTTTACCCCAAAATTCTGTCCAAGGCCCTATTTTCTTCTCTTGGTGATCATCAATTTCCTTATTGTCATGTAGATGACCTATATATCCAGGCCTCATTTCCCTCTTGAGCAACTACCAGTTGAATATTGCCACCAGAATGTGCCAAGAGCGTCATAAACTCAAGACGTTCAAAACAAAACTCATTATTTTCATTCCCTAAAATCATCTCTCTTCTTCATCTCCTACATTCAGGCAGCTGGGTAGTGCAGTGCATAGAGTAGTGGATTTGAAGTCAGGGAGACCTGAGTTCAAATTCTGCTTCAGACAATTATCTTTACCAATCTTAGTTTCCTCACCTATAAAATAGGGGAAATAAAAACACCTCCCAAAGTTGTTATGAGAATCAAGATAACACATGTAAGGTGTTTTATAAACCTTAAAGCATATATCAGTGCTTATTATTACTCTTGATGACACCCCCATCCTTCCAGTGCCCTAGTTCTGTCACTCTCTAGCTTCCCCTGACTCTTCCGTCATTTCTTGAATCTTGCTGGGTCTTCCCTCCCATAGCTGCCACCCTGGCTCAGGCCCTCCCCACACCACTGTTGTGTACTATCACAACAGCCTCCTAACTAGTTTCCCGGCATCTATTCTCTAGCATCTCCTTCATCCTCCACACAGCTGCCAGTGATATTTCTAAGGCCCAGGACTGACCTGGAGAGCTCCTGGCTCTCTACTGCCTCTAGGATGAAATACAAATTCATCTATCTGACATTTAAAGCTACTCACAATCTCTCTCTGAACTATCTTCCCAGGCTAATTATCCATCCTTCATTCCAGCCAAACTGGAATTTATTGTTTATTGCCTGTATGTGACATCCCTTCCCATCTCCAAGCCTTTTCATTTCACAGTCCCTTAGGCTGAAATGCTCTCCCCTTCTCACCCTCCCTTCCTGGAATCCTTAGCTCCCTTTAAGAGCCAGATCAGCTCTTCCTACAATAGACAATAATACAAAAGAGCTTTTCTGTTCCTCCAACTTCTCTTGTTCTCCCCTCTTCATCGTAACTACTTTGTATACATTTCATACTTATTTGGGTGCACATTATATTTCTACCAAGTAGAATGTAAATTCTTTAATGGAGGTTATCATCCTGGGTTGTCTTTGTACTCCTGAACCCTTGAACAATGCTGAACCATATAGCAAGAATTTAATAAACGCTGGTTAGACTGAAGTGTAATTCAGGCCCGTGAGCAGCAAACAACTCTCTGTTCTTGCCTTCTGGTACCCTACAGTCAGATCTAGAACAGTCCCCAGACATACCCCAGAGGGAGAAAGCATCTTTCATTACTCAAAAATCAAAGGGGTGACAGACAATGAAAGGAATGTTGTTTTAATATGACTGGAATAGACAATAACATCCCATTTATCCAGAAATCAGGCTTTCAACCACCCTACAAAACCAGCAACACATCCAGCAGCCACTATGCAAACAAATGTGTGTAAAACATGACATCATATTAGAAGCAGGATGATACACTGACAGTAGCACTGAAAGGAAGAAGCACAAGTAACAATCAGAGGGTTTTTCAAGCTCAGCAATCTGAGCTCTCTCTCTTCCACCTCATTCCTTTAGCAATAGGGGCAAAATAGTGCCTATGGGCATAATTGTACTGCTCAGAGCACAATAACAAAATTCATTATGGATATGCTGGGTCAAACAACATGACTGAGCTCCTATCATGCATAAGACACTCTGGTAGGTAAGCAGTGTATGGGGGGTGAGGGTGGGAGGAGGTAAGAGAAAAGCCAAAGACGCAATGGAGCAGATAAGAGAGAAACCAAACCAGGCAATACATAAGTATCAAATGAATAGAAGTCAGTAAGTGCTGTTAGAAAAAGATGAGAGAAGGTTTCATAGAGGAAGAGTGGGTATCTTGAAGAAGAGAGAGGCTTATGGCAAGTAGGAATGGAGGTGGCAGGCGTTCTGGACATAAGAAACATTAAGAAAAAGTTGAATGAAGTAGGTTCATTCTCCTGTTTAATTAGCACAGAAAGGTTTAATATACTTGAGAAAAGATCTGACAAAAAGTTAACATGAAAATGATGACTAAAGGAGTAAATTTCAGTTAGTTGGATTTTTCACTTATGGGGTATTCATCACTCCCTAAATATGCTGGCTAAAAGAAGCATCCTATTACTATTTAAGCTTTGAATAATTATAGCCTTAATAAAAATATGCAAGCTTACTGGATACACTAGAGATCTGAAAGGGAAAAAGATTACCTTCAAGACTTCTGCAGTGCAGAGATGTTAAAAAAAAATGTCCTTGAAGAAGGCTGAAGAAAGTCATAGTTTAAAACATTCAAAATGTGATATTTTGCTATTTACTTAAAAAAGAAAATTCCTAAAAACATGGAAGGATCATATGAACTTTCTTTTGGCAGAGTGAAAAGAACATTTTGTGCTGCAGAGTCCAAGGACCTGAGTTTAAATTCTGCCTGCTGCTAACTAAGTGACCCTGGACAAGTCACTTCACCTCCATGAGGCTGTCTCCTCATCTGTAGAATGAGAACATTAGGTTAGATAGCTTCTGAGATCTTTTCTACCTCTAGATATATGACCCTTATTTTTAAAAACAGGTAAAAAAATTTTTTTCTCCCTGAGGTGGGGGTTGGGAATATAGTTTCTAAATATAGTTTTTAAAAGAATCTTAAATTCTACTTCACCAATGAACCTAGTACCTAAATCTGGTGAACTCTGGACCATTCAATTTTCTGAACAGTGGATTTTTTTTTTCCATTTTGGAGGAAGGCAGGGCAATTAGGGTTAAGTGACTTGCCCAAGGTCACAGGGATAGTAAATGTTAAGTGTCTGAGATCAGAAGTGAACTCAAGTCCTCACTGTGCCACCTAGCCGCCCCCAGAACAGTGTTTTTAAACCAAATTTTTTTCTTCTTCCTCCCACCATTATAAACAATATAGTATTTAAAACAAACAAAAAAACCTCTCCCTCTGATGTCCCAGAAGAAATCTTAGAAATTTTTAGTAAATTTTAAATTATTGTAATGTTGCAAAACGCAAATGGGGAGATTGTAAATGTGCACATGCAAATGCTCCAAGAACCATTTATTTATTCCTTGATAAATATTCATTACCAAGCTCTCCTTTGGGTAACTGACTGCAACAAACCTTCCTGGAAATGCTTTCTTCCTTCAACTGATCTCATCACACTTTGGAGCTTTACCATGACTAAGATATGAAATGAAATGGAATCTCTGTTTAAATGTCCAGTCTCATCCTACTAGACTGTACAAGGTCCCAGAAGAGAGGAGATTCTTATTCAGTACAGTGTCTAAATAAATGCTTGTCAAATGAATGCATAATGTCTTAAGGGGAAAGAGAGAGGATGAGGCAGTTGTAGATTTAAATGTTCAGAAACTGTCCATGCAGACAGTCTTAGGAAAAAAGGACTAAAAGAAATAAAATACAATTATGGAACCTAAAGCATTCAAATCTTGGAAAATTCATGAGAATACAACTGAGATTTGATCTTTAGGTTGGTTGGCTTCCATAAAAGATTAATAATGTAAAAGAAAAACAGAATTACAAAATGGACATGGTTCTTATAAGATACACAACTACATTCATCTTCAAATAGCCTACATGGCGCAGGGGCAAGAGTGCCAGATGGATCTGGAAGTCAGAGGGTCTGGGTTCAAATACAGACTCCACTACTTAACTACTTATGTAAGTAGGGCAAGTCAATCCGCTCTAGGCCAAAGTTTTTATTCTATCAAATGAAAGGGTTGAACTACATAACCTCTCCTATCCTTTTCCAGCTCTAAATCTATGACCTTATAATATTTACTGATTTTAAAGATTGTCTGTCCTGCAAGCTTAAAAAAATGGCACAGGCTTATCTTAAGTTATATAAAACATCAAATAATAAATGTATCAAAATTATGTTTTGCCTCAATGAATTTAACAGAAGTAACAGGGTAAATTTTAGTAAGTTTATTCTACAGAGGACTTAGTGTACATGTACATTGTGTAACAGAAACAAAACTTAAAGGCCACATTCTAACTAATTGGTATGGTGTAATACCATGTTTGTGTCTGCATAATTAGTTACTCCCTAAAATAATTCCTACTTCATCTATCACTCCTTCCTTAAAGACACGGCAAACCTAATCCTGTAGTTTTGCACTAATTATCTATTTCTTTAAAAAAAAAAAAAAGACAAAGCTACTTCCCTTCTTTATTACATTAATAAAAGGGGAAAATATTATCATGAAGCTGGGTGTTTCAAATCACCTAGAATAAAGAATCTGAGCAAATTTCTTATCTCTTTAAAAAAACAGACAAACATGGCTGACAGCATCACAGGTATGTAACAATCATAAACAAAGCCACAAAATCTCCATGAGCCTCGGTTTTTTCAATGTAAAATGGGGATAACATCTGGATTCCTTGCATCACACGGTGTTGAAAGATAAGTATGATAAGTATGATTAATACATATATATTTTCTCTAAAAGAAACAGTCCTCTTTTTGAAACTATGATCTCAAAAGATCTTCCAGTTGACAACAAATTATCAATAGGTGGCTATCCACAGCTTGGAGGCAAGTTCTTAATGAACTCACTACCATTTAAGTGCCTTTAGATTCGAAAATTGTGTAGTAGTGGACAGAACAATGGTCTGGGTCAAAAAACGTTGGGTTCAAATTTTACTACAGACACTGAATGTATGTGACCCTGAACCTCTCTGTGCCCAGGTTTCCTCATCTCTAAAATGAGGAACTGGACTTGATGGTCTTGAACTGTCCCTGCTAACACCAAATCTATGATCCTATGACTGTACTGCCTTGGGCCTTCTATCCTCAGCACCTCAAACACTATACGGCCTTAATAAATGTCCGTTGGTTAATGATTTCCTGCTGTGAGGAAGGTCCAAGGCTAAAGAAGGTACTAGTATTTTTTTATGTAATAAATTTTATTTGTTTCTTGCTGGTACTAGTATTAATAACAAGCAAAATTTCAAGGGAGAGTTTCATGGTTCAATGAAATTCTCACTGGCTTTGGGATTCCTACTGAGTAGAAATCATGAGAAATTTCACCCAGGGTCTTCATTTTCCGTAACAAAGAAGTCAACGCTAAGCCCTCAGTCACTAACATATCAGAAAAATTCGGCACTTTGGAGGGGAAATGGGGGCATTTCAAAGAAAAGTGTACCTTAAAAACAAACCACGGAACCCACACCAGCCTTGCTTTGCTTCACTCATTGTAATCTGGAAGGAGGAACACATTTGGGCCTGCTGTTGAGAGAGACTTTCTAGAAGTCCTACCTTTTCTACGAAGGATGCCCAGGGAGCAGGAGCCTAAGTGTAACGCTAAGCACTTAAAGCTTCAGCACCTCCTACCTCCCTGGCAAACAAGAGCAAACCTTAGGTTTTTCCGGTGTGAGAAGGCCACGGATTTAAACCCAGTCATGAGAAAAGAACAGCCCTAGACAGTGATGTCACCACATGAATCAACAAAGGAGGCACCCCGGCCGGCCGAAAGAACTAACCCCCCTACGGTTCAAACGAAGGGATCCCCACCTACAATTCCCCCCACCCCCACATACACCGAGTCCTGTGACTGAGCAATGTTGACATTTTTTAAAGCAAGATTAGGCGAGCTCAGGAGGCCTGGGCAGCTGGACGGTGACACTCGAGCCTGCTTCGCTCTCGCCTTCCTCCAAGGGCTTTAATTCTGCACCTGTAACGCCCGCTCGCTAAGCCTGGGGAGGGGGCCTGCGTGGGGAGCTTCGGAAGGAGGAGTCCTTAGCTGGAGACCAAAGCGCCGACCCCGGGGCAGGCTTTTTCAAAGCGCTTCCGCACGACCAAGCGGGAGGGGGGGGGAAGGGAAGGGGGGCGTGGTGGGGGGCTCCGCGAAGTCATCTCGGGATAAGTGAGGAGTGGGGGAGAAGCGGACGCGGGGAGGGGCTCTGCCGAGATCTCGCTCCTCCTCCGGCCCGGCAGGAGGACGGTGGTGACAGCTGGGCCCGCGGAGACCCCGACCCCCCACTACAGCCACTCCCCCCTCCCCTACCTGATATGGCGGCGGCGGCTCCTGATCCGGCTCCGTGCCCTCCCCAAAGCTGGCCGGGTCCGACTGAGACTCGTGGAGCAGGGAGATGTCATCCGAGGTGGGGGACTTGAGGCAGTTCCCCATCTTCCGGGAGTGCGTGAGAGGGTGGGGGAGGGGGCGGACGGGGACCGAGGTGTGGGGCCCCTAGGGGAGCCGGCGGGGATGGGGAGCGCACTCGAGGGGGAGGGTCTGCGGCTCTCGCTGGAGGGGGGGGGTCTATCGGGGGAGGGGGGGTTCTGGGGCTCTGCTGCCTCCCTCCCGGGGGCCGCTCTCGCTGCTCGGGCCCGGCTCAGGCTGGCCGGCGGCGGCGGCTCATCCCCCTAGGCGGCCCCGGGCGGCGGCTCCGGGTTCCGGGCTCAGGGCTCGGGCTGGGCCCCGCGGCAGCGGCCTGGCAGGGAGGCCGGGCTCGGGATCGGGCGGCGCTGGGGGCGGGGGAGGGGCCGGAGCGACCGCGGCTGCCCCGGGGCCCCGCCCCCCGCGAGGGCGGCGGCTCAGGGCCGGGCCGGCCGAGGCCGGAGGGGGCCCCGGGCCGCCGACACGGACACCGCGGACACGGCGGGTACCAGCGCCGCCGGCCAAGCCCGCATCCTAGCCGACCCACGCGAGACCGGGCGAGGCGAGGCGCTACCACAGCCGAGCGACCGCCGCCCCCTCAGCGCCGGCCGCCACAACGAGGCCCGGCGCGACGCGGCGTGGAGCGGGACCGCCTGGCGTCGTTGCGTCACCACGCTGTGCGTGTTCAGGCCCCGCCCCCGATCTCCCCCTCCCCGCGGCCCCGGGACCTAGCAGTGCTGCTCCGCTTCCCTCCCTCCTTCCTCCCGGGCGTCTTCCCCCCCTCCCGTCACCCCACTTCTCTCTCCCCCCCATTTCTTCCTCCCCGCTTCCCTCTATCTTACCCCTTCCCTTTCCTCTCTTCAGAGTTAACTAATCTCATCTTAAAAAGAGAAAGGAAATCCAAATTGTATTTAAAATGAAAAAACATAATTCACAAATAAAATTATCAAAAATGATCTTGTTTAATTATATCTTACACTTATAAAATAAATGACTGAATACTTACAAAAATATAAGATGGCCAGATGAACAAGAGAGAAAGTGACCATTTAAATAATCTAGCATCAGAAAATGTAATTGAACAAAACATAAATGGATTGAAAAAGAGGGGGAAAAAAAGCCTCTTGGCTATGGCATGAATAAGAAAGACCCGGCATCTCTTGGCTCTGGGCATTTTCGGTGGCTTTCCCTCCTACTGGGAGCAGCTCCCTCCTCCAATCTGACAACTAGCCTTCCCCAAGCCCTCAGGCTCTCAGTGCCTCCCCGCTTTTCCTGTGTATCCTGGATAAAGCTTGCTTTGCCTAATTTTGTTTGCATGTTTTCTCTCCTGTTAGATTGTAAACTCTGGGAGGGCAAGCCTGACTCATAGTAGGGGCTTAATCGATATACTTGAATTCTTTCTTTCTGGAAGCTTGTAGTAACTTTTTTTAACCTGGAAGCCATGGATTTCGGCTATAATGTACCTGGGAATTTTCATTTTGAGGTTTCTTTCAGGAAGGAATAGAGGCTGTTTCTACTTTGCCCTCTGGTCCTAAGAGATCTGGGCAGTTTGACGATTTCTTGAAAAATTATCTCTATCCTCCCCCCCTTTTTTTTGGTTGTGGCATTCAGGTAGTTCAATAATTCTTAAATTTCTTTACTCAATCTGCTTTTCTGTTGTTTTTGCTATGAAATACCTTCATCTTCTATTCTTTCAGCCTTTTGACTCTGTTTTATTATTTTTCATTGTCTAGTGGAGGCATTGGTGTCTGTGTTTTGGTCCATTCTGATTTTAAAGAATTTTTTTTGCTTAGGCAATGTTTTGTATCTCTTCAAATTCTTTCTTCCATAGTACTCCCCCACCCCCATCTTTTCCCCTAGAACTCGCATTTTATCTAGGGAAAAAAATATCTTTATATTCTTTCTTCTTCTCCTCCTAGAAGTCTAGTTAAATTGATGCCAAAACTGTGTTTTTCTTGGTGGCTTTTCTTGTACATGTTTTGGAATAAATCTCTTCTGTGTTTGTGTCCTGATTGTCCTCATCACCATAACAGCTTTTTATAATGGTATTCTTTTTTGTTTGTTTGCCACTTCCTCTAGCCTGCCTCCTGACTTCAAACTTTATGTTAGTGTTGGGCTCTATACGCATCTGAAGGGAATGTCCAGGCTGGTCCTGCTGTTGTTTTCTCATGGTATTCGGTGTTGTGTTATTCAGAATCTCAGTACAGCTCAAGCTGGGGACCCATAAAGCTATCATTGCGCTCAGTGTGAGAGGGCATAGTGATCCAGGGCAAAATCTGATACCTGGCCCCCTGATCTGAGCTCTGCAAGTTCCTGCCATGGGTTTGGGTGTGACCAACATGTTTGTGAACTTGCCCTGTTTGGAGTGTCAGTAGAGTACAGTTGAACTCATGTAATAATCAGCCAGCTGGACAGCTCTGCTATTTCAGAGTGACAGAAATCCAGACTTCCTCTTGGCCTGGCGCTCCTTCCCTGGTCATGTTCTGCTACTATATCATCCTGCTGTAGTTGCATATATGTTGTTTGCCTTCCATTGAACTCCCATATTCTTTTTGGATGAACAGCTGTCTAGTTATGTATGGCAAGGGCAATGTCTGTTACTCATGTGTTCAGGAAACATAATGATAAGCCCTTTTTGCATAGCTAGAAAATCACGTATGTCCTAAACTTCTTTAAAAGACTGCAAGACCATCTTGGAGCCTTGACTGGTCCGGGGAACTACAGTTTGAATAAGCAATCTAACTTCCAGGTCTCCAAAGGCATAAAATCTCAACCCTTAAGTAATTAGGGTTCCTCAGTCTTGACTAACTTCCTGCTGTTTTACTTGTTTTACTTGTTTTATACAAGTAAAAAAAATTCTTCTGATTGTACCGCTTGGGGAACTGGGAGGGCAACAGGGGTGAACAGGAATGCCAAGGTGAACTACAACCAACTGAACCAACAGTGTATCATTGTTGAGTAGCCTTTCCATGATATTGTTGGGGGGTTTTTGAGGGCAATTGGGGTTAAGTGACTTTCCCAAGGTCACATGGCTAGTAAATGTCAAGTGTCTGAGGTCACATTTGAATTCAGGTCCTCCTGACTCCAGGTCGGTATGCTCTATTCACTGCATCACCTAGCTGCCCCTCCATGATATTGTTGAATAAACTTTTGTTAGAGGCTATGTGGTCCTCAAGTGTCTCATTTCGTTCCAGACCTGAACCTGGGTCACCAGACTGGCCTGAGTTAGGCCTGATCCTGAATGCCATGTTTTGTACTGGTGAAGTTGTTTTTTTTTTTTTTAACCTACGTGGAAAACTTTGTATTTATCACTTTTAATTTCATCTTTTTCGGTTCAACCTGATGTCCTCTTGAGCCTTTCAGGATATCTTAGTAACCTTGCTTTCTACAAAAACAGACCCCTATGTTTGGATACTCTAAGCAGCATTTTTACTCAACAGAGTCAATAAGCAAATAATCAATGCATGATAACCAGAGAACAAGGCATAAAGTCTCCTAAGTAGTCGCAAGTTCTGTTGCTCTTCTAGTACCTGGAAGACCCCCAGACATGGAATCTGAGGTTCTAAAAAGTACACAAAAGTGCACTCCTCCATTCAGTGGAGAAATGCAAACAACACATAATAGTTCAAAATTCAGTGTAGGCCCCGGTGTGCAACCATCGGGCCTGTGGTGTCCGCGAGACCACCGCTCCCACTTAGGTGGGCTCCAAGTGCCTCCTGGCTGCTTTCAGCCCCACAGTCCCAGGAGGCAGGTAGTTCAGTGGCCATTTTCCCTACTTCTGTCCCGATTCAGGCGTTGGAGAGAGACACCTAGGACGCCTGGGGCTGCTCTGGCCCCAATACTTCGCTCACCTTTGCGAGGGGCTCTGGGCCTACATACAGTCTCCGAAGACTTGACTGTACATGAATTATATATATCAGTTAGTATTTTGGTGCCTTGGATATGATGAGGCTCTGTTAACAGCTGTGTGAAGACAACCTCCATCTCACGAGCTATCCTAGTCATACCAGGGACAAGAAGGCAGCTGTGAGAAGAGTGATTTGCTTCCTACAGCAGAATTTAGTGAAGACCAACTTTCCCACTTCACATCACCTGCATACGTCCACCATCCAGCTCAACTCCACCTGGGCTCCTCTCACTCGAATGCGTAGGAAGGCTTATGCCCAGTTGTATCCAGTGATGTTGGTCAAGCAAGATGGATCTACCATTCGAATCAGATATAAGGAGCCTCAGTGGATCCTTACAATGCCAGTAGATATTGACACACTTTCTCCAGAGGAAAGAAGGATGAGACTATGAAAACAGAATCCCCAGTATATATGGAAGTGGGGAAAAAAGAGGCAGAATTTGAAGATTACTTCAATGTGGAACAATACACAAAATTTTGGAAGAAAAGTTGAATATGTTATGATGTTAAGTTTGTATAAAGGGTGAGTGCATTTGATGCACCTGAATATATTACTATTTTTAAAAATTAAAAACTACTGAAGTTGATAAAAAAAAATTCAGTGTGGGATATTCATGCATCCAGTAGAGCTAGTGAAGATGGTGGTAAAGAAGGCAGATGAAGAAATTCTGGAGTAATAGGGAATGAACTTAGAGTCTGGGTGGACTTCAGAAAAAACAGGATTTTTCTTGATCTGGGTTGTTCCGTTCTTTTCAGTGATCTAGAACCTCTTTTGGTTCCGACTCACTCATTGCTATCAGAGCAGCATATGGGGGCCCAGTAGTTTTTCCCAGCAAAAAAAAAAAAAAAAAAAAGCTGTCCACTGTGTGTTCTAATGCCCCTCTCCCTAGCCTTCAGCATGGTCCTACCCTGCCAGAGCCATATCACTCATTTCCTGTGACCAATAGACTGAAGCCCAGATGTTCTGAAGGGCATGGGGAGAGGGGGCTATAGACTAAGGAAAGCCACATTCCAGTTTGTTAATCCTGTCAAAAAAGGAAATAAGATTAGTCTGGTATGACCCATTTTTGATGAAGCTAGGTTGGCTCTTTGTGGTCTACTTGTCTACTCTCCTAGAATTTTCTCAGGAATTGAAGAGAATTGAAGGTATATAGTTTGCATAATCCCTTTGTAAAAACCAGGATAGTGTATGCCTTCTCCAGTTCTGCAGTTAACCTCTGGGGTTGTGTTGGTAAATGTTTAATAACACCACCCCCCAAGTACCCAAGAAATAATTTATTTCATTGGTATTATTAACCTTTTCTTCATCACCTTCTTAAGTCTAGAAATCAACCAAACAATAAATCAAACACTGATCTGTAGTGATGTCCGAGGTATAAATGCTCAGGTTGAAAATGGCTCTTGGGAGCTGGTTTGAACTGGTTCCAGCACAATCCTGTCACTGACAGCAGTAACTGTCCAGAGATTGTCCAGCACAATCCTGTCACTGGCTCAGCAGTGACTTCTGATGGTTCTTTCAGCACCAGAGGACACAGTTCAGTGAGGTCAGGGGACCTGCCTTCCTCAAAGACCCCTATCTGCTTTTACTGTATTAGTCATAGTATTTCTGCCCTGTCTAGTCCAAAGATTGTCTTTCTTTAAAGGGCAAAGCCAAATAAGCTTTGGACATCGCTGTCTCCTCTTGGTCTAGAGCTGTCACCGCTCTTTTCACCAAAATCACCAACTTCAGTTGTTCTTTTCTAGCCAGGCTCAGTTCAGAACAAATGCTTCCTCTCTCCATTGTAATGGAAGAAGACAACATCCAAAGAAAACCAAAAAAAGGGTTGGACAGAGGTGAAAGTACACACAAGAAGGCATGATTTTGGCCAAGTAACCTCATTTTATGAGAACCCGGTACGTTTTGCTCTATCAAATCAAAGACTCTTTTTTTTTCTTTTCCATCCAACAAACACTAAGCTGAGAAGGATCTTGGATCCTCTGTTTCAGATAATTATGTGATTACAAAGTTGTGGTCTGCTGATAAAGCTTGCCTTTTGTCAAGGATGCCTTAAATGCGTATGTAGATCATTCTCATAAAAATTTGTAGAGATGGGAAAGTAGGTGTTTAGGTGTTTAGGTCAGTAGATTATCACTATTCTCTTGGTCATATTTTTCTAGGTTGACAAATTAACAAGCATTTGTTAAAGCACCAGTTACTGGCCAGGCATTGTACTAAGTATTAAGGACCCAAAGAAATGCAAAGATGGTCCCAGGTAAATATATCTGAGTTGATCTGTAGGGGCGGGTAGGGGGTGCAGTGAATAGAGCACCAGCCCTGGAGTCAGGAGGACCTGAGTTCAAATATGACCTCAGACACGTGACACACTTACTAGCTGTGTGACCTTGGACAAGTCACTTAACCTCAACTGTCCTCTATTCCCCCTCCAAAAGGAAAAAAAAAAGTGCTCCAATGAGAGCTCATTGAATCCAATTTTCCAGAGGAGGAAATTGAGTCCCAGAGATGGGAGAAGTCTTATATAAGGTCACAAGGTAAAGTAATAGAATATCAAAAGCTCCTGGTAAAATTTCTCCTTGTCATGGGACATTTTTTATCCTATAAACACTGCTGAGGGCAGCAATCACTGAGAAGGCCAGTCACTGGGAGACTTGCCCTAGATAGCTCTTCAAGCTTGATGGCTTCATGGAAGAACCCAGGAGTAATAGGGACTTTCAGGATCTAACAACCTTGTCCTGAAAGGTACTAGCTGTCATGGCTTTCAATGAATAAATGAGGGAAATAAAAGCATTTATTAAATACCATTTATGTACAGGGCACAGGGAAGGCAAGGCCACACATAGAGAGGGGTGGTGGCTTTAGAATTCTGCCTCAAAAACTTTCTAGCTTTGCAGCACTGGCCAACTCACCTAACCTCTCCAGGCTCAATTTCCTCATCTATAATGGGGATATTAATAGCACCAATCCCCCAGGGGTTGTTATGAGGATCAAAGCTCTCTCTTTCTGTCTCTCTCTCCATACATATACACATAAATACTGTAGAAGCCTAGGTATGTATCATTTTGCAAACCTTAAGACACTGTAAATATTAGCCATTACCAGTGTAAGGTTAGATTCCGGAATCACACCTGCCTAGGGAATTTAGGGAACAAAAACAACCAAACTCTTTCCTCCATGACATTGTCTGTGAACTCCCATCTCAAGGAAAGTGAGTATGAACATGCCTGCCTCTGCCATGGGCTTCTGCAGGGAATGGATCAGGGCTTGGTTATTGTCATCTTGGCCTCTTCTCGGGTCTCTGCAGCACATGCTGCTCTTACACACACACTGGGTCCCTTTCCCTCAGGGACTAGGTCTGCCTGCTGCAGACTAGCCCCCTTCTGAACAGGACAAGGCCAAAAAGAGGTCTCAGAATCCAAATGGGTTGATTTTTTATAGCTCACAGAGGAAGGCTCCTCCAGTCAGAGTCCTGCCTCCTGAATCCCAACCACATCTTGAAGACATCCCTGCTCACTAGAATCTCACAACCCATAGTTTTGCGTCCTTTCAACGGAATGCCAAAGAGTATGTCCAGGCTGCTTTCCATGAGGAGGTAACTCTTAGATGTCTCCAGACAAGGACCCATGCCCTGTAATTTAATCAGGATGATTGAAAACTCATCCAATTGATCAAGGGTTCCTGAGATCACCCTTTCACCCTAATCACCTTCCCCTTCCCCTTCCCCTTCCCCTTCCCCTTATAGATCCATTATGGGCCAGAAACTCCCCAACTCTGGGTCCAAACCCACCATCAATCAAAGGAGGCTTATGGTCAGAATTGTGCCAAGGGTCCTACAAAGCAAATGGTTGCCAAGGATCTGTGCCAAGAAGGATAAACTGCCCAATGACTCACAGTGACAGAGAGAGGAATCAATATTACTACAATGGAATACAATTCAGGAAGTAAAATTGGTCTTCGTTTCTTCATCTATAAAAGGAGGGAAGTGGACTAGATAGGCTCTGGGGTCCCTTCCAGGCCCTTTGGGGACCTGACAATCTAATCTATAAGCCTATTGTCTCCTCTTTCCAGCCATCATGGTGACAGTTCTCTAGCCTTTCCTCCCCACTGAACCCTCGTTTGGATGTCCTGGTTTTTAGCCACAGGGCCGTAGAACTGTGGATCTAGAAGGCACCTCTGAGATAACTTGAGCACATCTTTTTACCGTTTCTCCACGTAAAAATGGAGATAATGATACCCTCCATGCTCCAGAGGGCTGTTGTGAGGAACACCCTTTGTAAACCTGAAAGCATTAGAGAGATGAGGGCGATTTTACACATGAGTAAAATAAGGCCAAGAGACAAGAAGTGACTTGCCCAAGGTCATATACCCAATTAATGACCAACCAGACACTATAGCCCTGATCTCCTGACTCATAGTTCAGATTTTTTTTTCTTTTTCCCTCCTTATATTTGCAGTATAGATGGAGAAGAGTTTCCCACATGTCATCACTCACCCTGTACCTTGTATTGTTCTAAACATGGCCCTGTGTGTACTTTTAGATAAAAAGCTGGTTTTCTAACCCTTGATTGAATACAAAATTATGAAGGAAGGTCCACATGGTTTTTTTCTACGTTGACATATATTTGGGGGTGGGGGAATCATTTGGATATAGTGCTAGATTAGGAATCAGAGAAAACTGAATTCAAATTTAGTCTAAGTCACTTACTAGCTGTGTGACCCTGGGCAAATTTCTTACTGTCTGCAAGTCTCAGTTTCCTTGTCTGTAAAATGGGACAATCATAGCACCTTCCCCAAGGGTTGTTATGAGGCAGTTGCAAAGAAACAGATTTACAAGAATGGCATAGATATAAAAGGCATAGAAGGGCTGTGATGTAAATTATTGGAGGCAATACCCATCTTGAGGAGATTATTGACTTGGTAGAATATTGTAGTAGAAATGACCTGCCCAGGCCCCCTCCCCACAGAACCTCCAGAAGGCAGCACCATGTTTTGAGGCAAATGTAGGCTAGAGTCCACTTGAACAATTACTTTCAAGGCTCCACTGATCTGCAAAAACAGCAAGCTAGCTCAGAATCTAGCAGTCCATTGGCAAACCTGCCTAGTATTAGATAAGTTCCAGGTAAGTCCCTGAGAAGGAATCATCTTGGGGAAGGGGAGACCGCCTCTGTCTCTATCCCCTCTTGACCAGAGGATGACCTTGTGAATTTGGAAAGGTAGGAAGAGCAGGACTCCCTTGGCACCCTACTGACACCATACTGGTGTCCCTGGACCAGTAGTGGTAGATGGTAATGTCTGCATCAGGACCTGAACACAAACCAGACATTAAATAAAGGCAGCTTCTGAACTCCATGGGTAGTCCAACAAACCTTGCCTGAGGAGAACGCCATGAGGGCTCCCTAGAAGGAGAAAAGGACTTCTGTCCAATGAGGATCTGTGAGTTACCCCTTTGCCCCATGTGTTCTAGGCCTGAGCACAGTTTCTCTTGGATTCTGCATGTCCATTTTGGAGATATGTTTTCAACTGATTTTTCTTACTATTCCACCTTAGCAAATACCTTTAACTGAAAGCTAATTAAGCCTTATATTTGATACTGATATCCACTGATAAGGGAGGAAGCACTCCAGTGGGGGCTCATGCTCTGTAGTAAGCCAGAACCCTGAGGTGAAAAGCTGCCTTCCGCCAGTGCAAATGGGGACTAGAGGACAGTCCCTAGAACTCTCACTCCATACAGAAGACACACGTAAGAAAAGGCTTAGGAGAAACTCAAAAGGGAAATGACTTTTACTGGCATATCAGCAATGGCATCCTGGAGAGTACATGCTTGGGCTGAGTATTAAAGGATGGGTAGGATAAATGAATGAGGAGGAATGCCAGGTATAAACAACAGTATTGAGCAAAGGCCACAGGGCTGAAAGAGCACAGATGAGACATTGGAGATCTTGAATAATTCAATATAGCAGGAGTTCAACAGGTGCAGAGAAAAGTAGTACGAGATAAGACTGGAAAGACAAGATGGTTCCATATTGTCAAGGGCTCCTGATGAAGGAGTCTTGCCTTTATTTGCTAGATAATAGGGTGCTACCGAGAGGGACTGAGCAGAGTTTAAGACCAATTCTGAGCCTAAGGAAGATGTATCAGGCCGTGGTGGGAAGAATGGATTGGAAGAGTAAAGAAGGAAGAGAATGGGATGCTGTATGGAATAGGAAGAGATGGAATCTGTTAGGAGGGAATTATAATGCATTATATTTTGCAGGTAGTAATAAGAGCCTGACCTAGGGTTGGGGGGGTGGGTAATAGAAGAAAGGTGAACACACCAAAGGGGTAGAAGTGGAGGGAGCTTTTGAGAGGCAAAGGAAAGAGGGAAAGATAACCCCAGAAGATCAGCAGAGTTGGGAAAGGTAAACAACTGAGCTAGGGTTGTGTTTAAGGATCATCGTTTCAGCTCTAAGGGGTGTGTGTGTGTGTGTGTGTGTGTGTGTGTGTGTGTGTGTGTGTACCTCCAGCTAGAAATATCCCGTGGGAAATATGGGTTTGAAACACAGGAGAAAAGTCAGGGATGGAGATAGAGATTAAAAAACCATCAGCATCAAGATCTTTGAAATCATGAGAATGAACAGGATTGGCCAAAGGATGAGACCACAGAGTGGGAAGAGGAGAGGGCTAGGACAGAATCCTGGAGAATTAATCAATCAATCAATCAACAAACATTTATTAAGTGCTTACTAATGTGCCAGGCACTGTGCTAAACACTGTAATTAGAGACTGGAAAGGGAGCCAGAAGGAGTGATCAGGCAGAGAGGAGGAGAAATTCCAGGCTTAGGCATGTCCCAAGCTCTGAACCCAGGAGGCATTTCATAAAATGTAAGTTGTATTATAGTATATTGTAACTGGAAGATGTCATCCCAGGGCTAAGAGAGTATGTAGTAGGAGGAGGGGGTTAGCTGTGTTAATTACTGTAACTGACACTATACATATATGTGTACATATGTATATGTATACATGTACATATACTCTACTTGATCCTTGTGACTTTCCATGGATATGATGGGTCCATGATGTAGTGGACTTGGGGCCTCTATGAACTGCATAGAGTTAGTTCTAGCCCCAGAGAAACTGTTTACCCCAGAAATTCAGAGCTTCTCTGCTCATAGGTGAAATAATTAGTAAGCATTCACTTTGATTTGGACCAGTCCTATAGACCAAGTCTCTTCAGGTCTGATCTGAGCAGGGAGATATTATTACAAGGGACTCAACCTAAAAATAACACTCTACCCACTTCCCTGCGGTTGTGTGGATGAATTGGCCAGCATTGACTAATCCAGAAAGTAGCAGTTTCTGGTGCCCCATCTGTACATTACCCCTTGCCCCACCTAGGGGAGGCTCCACTGGGTGAATTCCATCTGCCCCAAGGGCCTGGCCCTGCAACAGGTCAACAATAGCAGTCGAAGGCCTTGCCTCACACCTGGTCATTATAGAATTGGTGGCTCAATTTAGACCCAACCCCAACCAGCCTATCCAAGTGTGCATAGCATGGGACAGGGTGAGTGGGCAGAATGCAAGAGCCATCAGGAAGGTCCATCTGACAGGATTTGGCAGTTGATTCAAAGAGAAGAGTGATGTAGAGAGACAGGGGAAAAGTTGACTCTGAAGTTTCAAGTCTGGGAAAGAGGCCATGTTTTTTTCCAATAGGGTCTTAACTAATCTCAATGTGAGAAGCATAACAACAGCAGAGAAATTTGCAAGTGTGGAGGCCTATAAAATGCTTATTAAAAATAAGTGATAATAAAGAAATTTGTATGAATGTAGATCAGAAGGGGAATCGGATGCCTAGGTAATTCTGTTATGAAATTCAAATAGCAGGGAAACGTGATGAATATTAAAGGAGAAATGGATCTAATTCAGTGAAAATAAACCTTGCTTATTGAAACCTCTGATTTAAGTTGGCCAGCTCAGGACAAACAGTAAGAGAAGCTGGCCCTCAGAGTTGGGAGTTCTGGGTTCAAGTGTGGCTTCTGCCGTTTTCCAGCTTCATGCCCTTAAGTGATCCCTCCACCTCTCTAAGCCTCAGCAGCCTCCTCTGCAGAATGAGGATGATAATACCGGTAACAGCAGGATCTTTTTTTTATGGATCTTGGGATCACTGTGGGAAAAGAATCTTTCTCCTGGTGGCCAGCCTCTGGATCCTTGGAAAGCACCACTGTTTGTCCAGCCCTGCCCAAATCCCTACGACAAAGCTTTTGGTGAGTCTAGCAGCTCCTAATGTCTACTGTAGTGTTGAAGAGTAAATTGTTTTCTGAATTTCTTAATGACAAAATTCTAATGTGTGTGTGTGTAACATTTGTGTGTGTGTAGTATATGTAGCATATATATAGGTTATTCATAGGTTTATGGGTAACATAGGTTCGCTCTGGCTCGACTAGGAGAGCCAGGTCCATCACATTCCATTACCCCCTCCCCTTCTCTGATACCCAGAGGGAGTCTCTCTTCCCCTGCTTTAACCTCTGCCTACTGTGGGCCTGCCTTTTTGGCTAGTGCTAGCACCCAGCTCCACTTAACCACTAAACACTGGATTAGTTTTTACTTGGGGATATTTACTTCCAAGATAAAGCAAGAACAAATCTAAAGACAATCTTTTTAACTCTCCAGGGCTTAATCCCTCCTCCATCGGGGTCTCTGGGGAGAGGGAAGGGATTAAACCTACCTATACATAGCATTAGTGCCACCAAGTTCAAGCATAGTCCCGAGCCTGGGCTTGCATCCTGGACCCTTGCTCCTCGGGGTTTCAGTACTGGGCTGGATCCTTGTAGCTTGAGTTCCTGGATGGGGGACTCTACTCCTTGAATCTAGAACTGAAAAGAACAAATGAATTAAAACTAAAACCCCAAGCCATTTCTTGGGGCCACCTGGCCTAAGTGGGACATTGTGTTATCTACCATGAGGGAAGGAATTCTTCCTGAAGGAATCCAAATACTGGGAAAAGGCAGGCCTAAGTGACTTTAACAATATAGTTACATCTCTGTCATCAGTGTAGGCCAACACAATGTCTCTGTGTACATCACTTTTCTTGTCTCTTAGAAGCATGTGTCCTCCAGTATCTCTCACACGGGTGACTCCATTGTAGATTATCTGGGCGTGCACCAAACTCTATTTACATATGTCTATAATCAAATTAAGTCAACACTGATGCGCCTACTGTGTGTCAGACATGGTGCTAAGTGCTGGAGATACAAAGAAAGGCAGAAGGAGTCCCTGCCCTCAAGGAGCTCATAGTCTAATGGGGGAAACAACATGCAGACAACTATGTACCAATAAGATGTAGAGGACAAACAGGAGGGGAGGCCCTTTTATTAAGGAGAACTATTATTAGGAAAGGCTTTTTAGAAAGTGGGGTTTCCGCTGGGACTTGAAGGAAGCTAGGGGAGTCAGGAGCCAGAGAGGAGGTAGGAGAGGATATGCTATCTTTCTGTTCTCTATCAGACTGTCTTTCTATGTCTTTTTGTCTCTTCCTATGTCTCTGCTTCTCAATTTTTCCATCTCTTCCTATTTTTCTTCCTATTTCTATCCTGTCTTTCTATCTATACATCCATCTCTCTACCTTTCTATCAATCTAACTGCTTATCTATCTGTATATCTAGCATCTGTTTTCTATATATCTATATATCCATCTCACCATCTTTTTTCATCAATCTACTTCTCTATATATCTATCATCTTTCTCTTCCTCTGTCTGTCTTTTTGTCTATCCATCTCTCCATATGTCTACCTACCTGTCTATCTATCCATTGGTCCTACTTCTGTCCTATGAGTCAATATCTATCTATCTATCTATCTATCTATCTATCTATCTATCTATCTGTCTGTCTGTCTGTCTGTCTGTCTGTCTGTCTGCCTGTCTGTCTGTCTGCCTGCCTGCCTGCCTGCCTGTCTGCCTGCCTGCCTGCCTGCCTGTCTATCTGCCCATCTGCCTGTCTGTCTCTATCTATGCCAATCCAGTGCCTCTGCCTGACAGACTACTTGCTGTCTTGACCCCACAGGTCCAACAGAGGGGGCTCATGTTACAACAACGACAAACCCAACCTCTTGGCAGGACCTTGCATTTGGTACAGAGGCCAAACAAAGACTTAATTTGTTGGGTGCAGTTTAATTTTCAGCCTATTCAGTAAGTGAGGTGCACTCTTACAGAACTTAAACAACAAAAAGTGTCTGCTCTTACTGGTTTTCTTTTTTCCCTTGCATTCTATGAGCCTGGCAGGGCTACTGATGGGTCAGAGCTCCAACCACTGGCCCGTGCTAGATTTCCCCATGTCTCTGGAGGAGGAGGAGAACAGTGGCTGTGATGATGTCAATAGCAACAATTCTGGGAAAGGCTCAAAGAGGACACCAGGGGTGTCTTCAAATATCTGCAGGAATGTCATGACAAAGAAGAAAAAGGACTTCTGGGTTGACTCATAGGACAGAAGTAGGACCAATGGACAGAAATTAGGGGAACCAGGCAAAGACCCCACCTAAATGGAGAAAGACCAGCACTTGTTTTCCAGATGGAACGAAGAATAAAAGTCCATGATTTGGGCCTCAATGGGGGGTGGGGGGAAGGGGGTGTGGGTGAAGAGGAATAAAAGTCACCTCTTCCTTTCAGTCTTTTCCACCCAGCTTAGTCCCGTGTGATTTACATGTACAATAGAGATGGGAAGTGAAGTACCCACCAGCAGCCCTCTTCAGTTTACTAAATAGAATCAATAATAATAAACAAATGAACCAATTTATTAAGTGTTTTCTATGTGTCAGTCACTGTCCAGAGTGCTAGGGGTACAAAGACAGAAGGAAAATCAACCCTGCCCTCCCTAACTCACATTCTATCAGGGAAGACAACATGGACATACAATGACATAAATACCAAATAAATACAAGATTTGGTAGAGGGGGAAAGGGCACCAACAGCTGGAGAGGGATCAGGGAACACTTCTTAGAGAGGGTGGAGTTTGAGCAATGTTTTGAAGGAAATTATGATTTCTACGAGGCAGAGGTGAGGAAAGGATGTATTCTAAGGATGGGAGACAAAAGGCACAGAGACATACATGAGATGGGGTATCATGTGTGAAGAATATTAAGAAGACCAGTATGGCTAGATAACAGAGAGATGGCCAGAAAGGTAGATTGGGTTCGGTTGGATCTGTTGAAAAGTCAAACAGAGCAGTTTATATCTGATTTTGGAGGTAATAGGGAGTCACTGCTGTTTACTGAGTAGGGGAGTGACATGGCCAGACCTGAGCTTTGTACAAATCACTTTGTCAGTCATGTGGAAGACATGAGGCAAGGACTCTCATGAGGAGGCTGCTGTTATAGTTCAAGTGAGAGGTGGTCAGATCACTGACCACATGACTGAAGAGAAGGCGACACATGTGAAAGATATTAAGGTAGAATTAATAAAAACTTAGCACTGTTTGATTATGGGGGCTAAATGATTGTGATCAGTCAAGAAGGACATCAAGGTTATAAGCCTGGGTGACTGGAGCTGTAATATTAAAAATAGCGTAAGTGACTCTGTTTTGTTTTTTAACCACCATTTAGTAACTCTAAATTTCAATCCCTTATAAGTCCCCTGATTTTAAGTCACAAGTTCACTCCCTCACCCCATTATCACTTCATTACAAGAATACCCCTCTACCCTTCACCTGACAATCTGCCTATATCCTCCACCAATAAGAAACCTGGTATCATAATCTCTTCATTCTGTTTTTTGCTATTTTTCACTCTCTCCAAATTGTATGTTAACTGGGTAGAAACCAATGGTCAATGTCCTTGGCTATCAAGAGCCTTGGTCCCAGTTTGTCATGCAACTGGCATGCATTGCTTAGTAAATGTTGTCTGGATGTAACCACTCAGTGTCTTCATTCCACTGTAACAGAGTCCTAGGCAATGATTTTCTGGAACAAGAAGTATCATAGGACTAAAAGGAATGCTCTGAAAATAACTCATGCTTGGATGAGAGTTAAACAGAGGCTATCAGAGAAGAGAGCAAAGGAAAAATATGAATATGAAAGAGAGACATAAAATACCTTGGAGCTTGCCTGAGCTAGCTGGTTAGGTCTAGCTGACCCAAGTCTAATTCTGGCTTTGAGACATTCCTAAAATCCCGGCAGCTGCCCTCCAGCCAGAGTAATATATCTTGGTCAAGAACAGCAGAAGGTAGTAGAGAACAGTAAGGGCCTGCAAAATAGACATAACAGATCATGGGTTTTTAGAGTTGAAAGGGACCTTGATGGTCTGGTCTAGCTCAGGGCTTAAACTTTTCCCACTCTCTATCCCTTTTCACCCGAGAAATGTTTACATGATTCTGGGTATATAGGTATATAAAATATGTATGCAAATTAAACATTTACTGATAAGAAATCATAAAGAAATTTATTTTAAAACAGTTCTTTGGTGTATATATATATATATAAACATACATATATATGTATACACACATATTTATACACACATATATATATAATGTTACCATTTATTAGAGACAAAAGCAAATTTGCACACTAATGAGATGGATATGGTTATTTATTTTTACATAAAGAGTTATATCTTAGTGGAATATTTGATACTGTAGGATATAGAGCATCTTCAATGTTTTTTCAGAGTTGATAGATATTTTGATTTTATAATCATCAATGCTGAGAATGCCGTTTCACATAAATACATAGTACAAAATGACAGAAATATGTTTAGGGCCATTTCAGAAATTGTGGGAAATTCTGTCCTATTCCCAAGTCAAAATTTATTCAACAGTTTTGTACATCCAGCAAAAATACTGCAATTCCTAACATATGATAGTCTCAAATTTGAGCCAAGGTTTTTTTTTTCTGGAAGTGTTTACTGGTTTTGCATTTCGTGATGGGCATGCACAGTCCAAAGTGCACATGCTGTGTGTTCAGAACCAAGCCTGCAGTGAAGTTGAGTAATGCGACATGGACAAATGCTGCCAGAAACACCTTGGATTCATCATGCATTTGATTTTGAATTAATTTTTGGTTGTTGCACAATCAGAAACCTTTCACTGTTGCCAAATTTTTTGTGACCTCCATTTTCATATCCAATCTATTTCCTCATTATAACTTATCTGACAAGCGATCATCTAAGCTCAGCTCAAAGACATGCAATAAAGCAGAACTCAACAGCTCCTGAGACACCCCAATCAATCAATCCACATTTATTAAGCACCTGTTGTATGTGACTGGGCTAAACACTGGGAATACAAAAGGAGGCAAAAGACAGTCAAATTTAAAATTTTTTTCCCCAAATCAAGCCTAAATTTATCTATTTATTTGCCACTCCTCCTCCCCTTTTATCCTCTGGATCCAGACAGAAAAAAGTCCAAACAGAATTTCCAACATTTTCTGAAAGGGCCCTAAAACATACTTCTGGCATTTTGTACTATGTATTTATGTGAAGTGGCATTTTCAGCATTGGCGATTATAAAATCAAAATATCAATCAATTATGAAAAAACATTGAAGATGCTCTTCATCCAACAGTATCAAATATTCCACCAAGATTTAATTGTTTAAGAAAAATAAACAAGCATATCCATCTCATTTGTGTGCAAATTTGCTTTTGTCTTTAATAAATGGTAAAATTTTATGTATACCAAAGAATTGCTTTAAAATACGTTTCTTTATGATAGCCCTTGAATATGGTGCCATGCCTTCTTTGAATATTCTGTTCAGGCTAAACATGCCCATTTCCTTCAACTTATTTGTTGAACTCAGGCCTTTCACCAATTCAAGGCCCTGGCTACCACCTGGCTACCACCCTCTGGATAATCTCCATAATTAATGAATCTCCTAAACTGAAATACTCAGAATAGACACCGTCTGAACAGAACAGAGAATGGGAAGACTTTCACCTTCTTATTCTTGGAAGCTCTGTTTCTCTTAAAGAAGTTTACTCTTGCATCTATTTTGGGGGCTGAGTGTACACCACAATGTTGATTCATACTGAGGGTATAGCCTAGTAAAATTTCTAGATCTCTTTCAGACCAATTGCATTCTGACCATGCCTTCCTATCCTGTACTTGTGAAATTAATATTTGAACCCAAATGTACCACTTTACATTTTTTTCCTTCTGAATTTAATCTTCCTAGTTTCAGTAATTCTTGGTTTTAGCCTTCTGAGATTTTTTTGGATCCTGACCCTCCCATATTCCTTCCAGCTTCGTGTCATCGACAGATCTGATAAGCATATCATCCATGCCTTTATCCTAGTCATTGGTGATAGTTTTATTTTTTAAAGATTATTTATTTATTTCTAGCTTTAAATATTCACTTTCATAATATTTTGAGTTCTAAATTTTCTCCCTCTCTCCCCCAAATGACATGCAAACTCACATAGGCTATACATGTACAATCATATTAAACATAATTCCACATTAGTCATGTTGTGAAAAAAGAATCAGAACAAAAGGGAAAAACCATGAGAAAGAAAGATAAAAGAGAGAAAATAGTCTCCTTCAATCTGCATTTAGACTCCATAGTTCCTTCTCTGGATGTGAATAGTATCCACCATGAGTCTTTTGGAATTATCTTAGGTTGTTGCATTGCTGAGAAGAGCTAAATCTATCAAAGTTGGTCATCATACAATGTTACTGTTACTATGTACAATGTTCTCCTGGTTCTGCTCACTTCACTCAGCAACAGCTCATGTAAGTCTTTCCAGGTTTTTCTGAAGTCTACCTGCTCATCATTTCTTATGGAACAATAGTATTCCATTCCATTCATATATCACAACCTGTTCAGCCATTCCCCAATTGATGTGCATCCCCTCAATTTCCAATTCTTTTCCACCACAAAAAAGAGCTGCTATAAATATTTTTGCACACATAGGTCCTTTTTCCTTCTTTTATGATCTCTTTGGGATACAGACCTAGTAGTAGTATTGCTGGATCAAAGGGTATGCACAGTTTTATAGCCCTTTGGGTATAGTTCCAAATTGCTCTCTTCTGGCTGGATCAGTTCACAACTTCAATTAGTGATCATTTTAAAGATTATAGGGCCAAACAGATTCCTGGTACTTTTCAAGAGGGACTTTCTAACAAGTTGACGTTGAACCATTAATAATTACTCTTAGAGTCCAGCCAATCAACAAGTTAGATAATTGTATTTAATTAGAATGTTATTTAGTCTATTTTTCTTCATCTTTTCCACAAGAATAGCGTGAAATTCTTTATCGATGCTTCACTAAAAATCCAGGTACACTCGATCTGCAACATTTCTTGATCTACTAGTTTAGTAATCCTTCCACAAAAGCAAACAAGGCTAGTGTGGTACGACCTAGTCTTGATGAAGCCAGACTGATACTTTGTAGTGACATCTTCCTTTGAAACATATTAATTAATCATTTCTTTGATGATTCATGTGTAGAATTTTTCAAGAAATTGAATTCTAGATCATTGACTTACAGTTTACAGATTTATTCCCCTCTTGGTTCTGTTTTTTTGTTTGTTTGTTTTTTTTAAATCAGGACTACCTAGCAAAGAGCACTATGGTGAAGGGAGTGGAATATCAGAGGACACCAACTCACTGGAAAAGACCATCCAAAATAAGTCAACATAAACTATGACACTTGGTGACCTTATGCATCAGTGTGAAGAAGGTAAAAATGGAAAGAAAATATGGGAAATCAATGCTTGGGAAGAAGGAGTAAGAGTGCCCAAAGACTTCTTGGTTTTACATAGAAGACTTATGTATCTATATTATCATCAACAAGCATTTAGTAATAATAATTATTAATATCAACATATTATATACTATATTAACAAATATTAATATTAACATTGATATTAATATTATTTTTATAAAGAAATTAGATGTTGGACATGGTGGGCACCAAATAACATTAAAAAATAAAATAGATTAAATTTTGACAGACAGGAAAAGGTGTTATTGACATGGGAGTTATCCCCTTGTCAGTCGACTATGGATAATTGAGACCACTGAATTACTGAACCAAGAGCAGAACCAGCAAAAAGAAGGAAAGAACAATAATGAGAATAATTGAAGTAACTTTACCCCAATCTAATTATTCCAGTAACTGAAAATAAAAAACAAGAAATAGATAGCAGAATGACACCGACATCAACATCGATTACGTTTTGTTTATCCAGTAGTTTCACTGAAGTACCTTAATCATCACAACAAGGAGACTAAAAAGCACCTTAGTCAGCAAACATTTGATTAAGTGGGAAAAGGGAATGGAGCAGCTGCTAAAGGCAACACTGGCTTAGAATCTAAACTCATCTGTAAAAATTTTACAAATAAGAGGGAGGGACAATTATGAACTAATAATTATTAGTGTCTCATGAAACAGAAAAGCAGCAGAGAGGAAAACCAGTCTAACAATGGGTTGGCAAGATATCCATTCAAGCAAAGATATCCCAAGTGCATTCAAGGATGAACATGGAAGAAAGAGTGCAAACACAAGAAAAATGGAAAGGATTCACACACACACACACACACACACACACAAATCATTTTAGCAAACTGTTCTCTCCATCAAGGACAATGGAAACACCTGGATGTGTTTATAGAGGAGGCAGAGAATGACACCAACAAGACCAAAGATGGGGAAAACAGCTGTGTTGGACCAAGTGCCATTAGGGTCAGAATCTGTACTGGAAGTGGGACAATTGTGAGTGTATTAACGGGCCAATACACAAGGTATCTGAAGAAGAGGAAGATGCCAAAGGCATGAAAAAAAATCTTGAACCTTATTAATGCTGAAAAAAAGTTACTGAGAAAACATCAAAACACTCCAAACCACTGACTTAGGTGCTTCTTTTCGCTTTTATGATTTTAATTATAAAATTCAAATTTTAATTATAAAATTAAAATCCATATGAAAGTTATCTACAGGCAACTCGAGGGCATACTTGGTAAGGGTATTGGTAAATAGTAACCTTACCTCCCATTCATATAACATTTTAAGGTTTGCAAAGCACTTCACATGTATTATAACATTTACTCTTCATAACAGACCTGTGAGATCCATACCATTATGATCCCCATGTTACAGATGAGGAAACTGGAATTGATAGGGCTTAAGTGATGCACCCACACAATTTAGTGTTGGAAAGAGGGTTCAGACTCAGATTTTCTAGATGCCAGGGCCTTTATCCATTAGGCCAGCTAGCTAAACCTAGGGAGGTTTTTATAAACCCATTTCAACAATGGCCCTTCACATTGTTTTATGATTAATTGAAAGAGGCAGCTAGGTGGAGCAGCAGGACTGGAATCAGGAAGACTCATTTTCATCAGTTCAGATCTGGCCTCAGAAACTTCCTTGTTATATGACCCTAGACAAGTCACTTGACCCTGTTTGCCTCAGTTTCTTCATATGTAAAGTGAGTTGGAGAAGGAAAGGGCAAACCACTCTAAGATCTTTGCCAAGAAAACCCCAAATAAAGTCTGAACAAGAAAGAGGCAGAGAACGTAGGATTTCATTGTGCTTATTGTTTAATGATTAGAAAAACAAAATTCGAGTAAGTAGAACAAAATGCCCCTTAAAGACTCTTTTATAATAAGCTGTTTTTTATCCTTACATTAAAATTCTGCAAGATTCCTTGGAAGACATAATAACAGGAATAACCTTGTTCAATGACCCTCTGATGATAAAAATGAACTGAGGCATCAAATGGGGAGCTTGCCAAAGGTAGTACCTGCTGAGATGGAGGGGTGACAGGTGGATGGCTGGAGGGCTCCACAGGACTCTCTGAATGTCAGGAGAAAAATCAAGGAAAGCCTCTGGCATGCTGAGCAGTATGGGGCAAATATGGAGGGGGGGGACAGAAGAGGAGAAGGAGGGGGAGAAAATTTGGAACTCAAAAGCTTGTGGAACTGAATGTTGCAAAGTAAAAATAAATAAATTTTTTTTTAAAGGACAATCAGAAGACCGGGATGGTAAATAGCCTGAGGTACTCCAGGTGGGACAGTGAAAGA
This sequence comes from Pseudocheirus occidentalis, assembly GCA_028646575.1. NCBI lineage: Eukaryota > Metazoa > Chordata > Mammalia > Diprotodontia > Pseudocheiridae > Pseudocheirus > Pseudocheirus occidentalis. The sequence continues at coordinate 21,890,556 of CM053593.1, forward strand.
AGTATTAAGTGGTTTGGGGTGGGTGGAGAGCCACTGTGAAAGGATTGTTGAGTATCTAAGTGGGCTCAGAGACAGCCAGTAATCTGGGCTGCTGAAATGTGTGGGAAAATTCAGGGTCCAGTCCCATCACCCCATCAGAACTTCCAGAGGAAGAAACTCCCTCTATAATGCAGTGGGCACCTTCAATACAACTTTTAGTTTTTAGTTCCCTGGGATCCTGAGAGGTTAAGTGATTTGTCTGGGACATGTTTCATAATTAGGTAAGACAGAAGCCACCAGATGGTTTCCTAATGGTGGCCAACCAAGGTGAAGCGCACCTTGGGCTGCCCTGCTCCTCCACATTAGCCTCCCTTGAAGGAGCATTGTGATGTCTTGTGGACTCTGCTCACCTCCCAACCCAAACTTCTGTTTCTCCCCAGACTGCCTTGCTCATCACAGTTCATTGTGAATGCAGAGACTAGAGGCAGAAGGTCAACTTCAGGGAAGAGCTGATATTCATGATTCCATCATCTCTGAGAACACTACCAGCTCTGAAAGCCCATGTTTTGGTTATTTCTATATAAGGGTCTAATTAATGTAATTATAGAAGGCCCAGAGAGCTGAATTGAATCTGTCAGAGAAATAAATTAAGGGTGAACAAGCCATTGGCTTTGGAAAAATCCAAATACCTGGGTCACTAGATGAAAGCTGATGACTTGAAGGAAATACCTTATATTGATCGAAAGAGAATCAGTCACACCCTACAGCACCACGAACAAAACAGTAGGTTAGGACAGAAGAACAAATTCCAGCTGCCCATCATTTTAATGGTGGAGCAACTCCAGGCAAGCCCTTGAAAGAGCATCAGTTGAAGTAGTTTGCTTTCCCTCCCACACCAGGAGACTGTTGGGAGGTTGGAAGATCCATTAGAGCATCAGAGCCATTAGAGCTCTGATTGGCACCTAAGTAATGTCCTTATAACAGCACTAGCTGCCAGTCATAGGGCATTGGGAGCTGAAAAACCCCCAGCTGAGAGCAAAACAGATATCAAGGAAAGGAATCTTCAGTACTCAGCTATGGCACCATCCCTCAGAGGCCAAAGAGAACTATAAGTTCTCTAAGAAGAATTTCCTGGGGACACTGAAAAGGGAGATAAGGACTTCCAGTAACTACCACATGTGTTCTCTGAGCTTAAGTCATACAGGAACCTTGTGTGTGGAAGGAATGAGCAGAGTTTCCTCTTTTAGGAGGATATTTATATAGCAATTGTCCTTGTTATACCTGCTTAGTAAACACGTTTCTTAAAAGGTAATTAATTCTGGCCAATAATCAGTGGGGAGCATACTTGATGGGGTCTTATGAGCAACTGCACTAGAATCCCTTATACAGCTCATATACTCCCTAGGGAGTAGTGATCTGCTGCCCCCTGGGGTCTTGGACCAACAAATCATGTGGGAAATACAGAAGTACTCCAGGAAGGGGTGCTGCATCTATATTGCCTCAGGCAGCATTGTAGGAGTAATTCTGGACTTGGATTCAGATAGACAAATAGATAAAGCATTTATTAAGCCCTTGCTCTGCATGTCAAGTTCTGTGCTGAATGCTGGAAGGAGCTCAGAAGTGAGGTACAGACATGGATCCAAGCAAGATGCAACTGTCAGAGACTAATGAGCTTCCAGAGTTGAGTTCAAGTTTCTGGTGGGAAAGAAGTGGGGATGAAGGTACAAGGGGACTTAGCATGGGCTGGAGATGATCAGAAAGCAGGACACCTTGCATCAAATCCTGGTTCACTTATCCTGCATGAGACATTTAATCTTTCAAAACCTCTGTTTCCTCATCTGTAAAATGGGCATAATTATATACTCATTCTCTACTTTGTAGGGTGGTTGTGAGGAAAGAACTTGATAAACCTTGATACATATGAAAATAGAAGCTGTTTTATTATTAAAATGCTGGTAGATTCTAAGATTGGCCTCCTACCTCTGTATGTTTCTATCTTCAAACTAAAAATTGGTTTTTTTTTTTTACTGGCTCCAGCCATCTTTCACTCTCTGGTTATCTTCTCACCCTTGTTATCTGGACCAGAAGCCATGCCCTGGGGAACCCTTTCACTACCACCCTTCATATCCTACCCCAGGACCCAACTGTCCTAACTGATCATTACCTCCTCTCACACATTTACATTCCAGCACAAATCTGTAGCCAGGCTTCATTCTGGCCATCTTCCTCTTTGTCCTCTTGCTTGTACCTTCTCCTCTAGTTTCCCTTCCAGCTCTAGAGCAATAATCAAACCAATACTACCACTTCTGCTCAAAAGGCTACCAGTCTGCTCCCTTAGGAACCCACTCAGCTTTCTAACTTGCCAAACCCAAGCACCCTTCTCTGCCCACCACTCAACTTTGTTGTTGCTCATTACTAGAATGCAAGTTCCTTGAGGGCAGAAATGGTCTTTCTTTTTTTTAATTCTAGTCCCAGAACATAGCACAGTACTTGGCACATATTATGTTCTTAATGAATGCTCTTTTTTTTTTTGCTTTTTGCTTTTTGCTTTTTTGGAGGGCAGTTGGGGTTAAGTGACTTGCCCAAGGTCACACGGCTAGTTTTTTGTTTTAATGTGTTAAGTGTCTGAGGCTGGATTTGAACTCAGGTACTCAGTGCTCTATTCACTGCGCCACCTAGCCGCCCCAAATGCTCTTTTTAAAATTCATTCATTCACTCATTTGTTTGTTCATTTTTCCCAGTCAGAGAGAGGAAGAATTAACCAGGGGTGGGGGAAATCTTTGCAAACCTTGCGAAAAGAGCACCACACTGACAAAGAAAGAAAAGAAGGGCACTTGAAAAGAAGCATTCTGTTTGAAAAACCAGCCAATCCCTGGGTTCTTTTAATCAAAGAAACTGCGTATTTTCCTGTGGGGGAGAAAACAAAGAGCCAAGATGAAGGGCCCTTTGATTTTCCAGGAGAGGACTCCAGACTCGAGCATCTTCCCGACTGTCCTTCCATGTGGTTTTATAACCTTTGGGTTTATCAAGGTGGAGGGATGTTTCTTTGAATAACTGAAACTTTATTGGGCACTCTTTCTAAGTGGCATATTAATATCATCTGGCTGGATAAAGAACTGTTCTGAAGGCATTCACTGACACTGCTTAGCACGATGCTTGGCATAGACTAGGCATTTGATAAATGTTTATTGAATTGTCTGGTACATTAATTATGGGGGAGAATTTTTGTTGTTCAGTCATCAATTTCATTGTAGAGGGGAATTTTTCAGTTTTAAAGTTTCTTTAAAGCCTTTCAAGGATAGACAGCTAAAAAGAACTTTGTTATCTTAACTAAACGACTGTGCTGGGCAATGCGAATCTGGATTCAAGAAAATAGTCCCTGCCCTCAAGGAACTTTTACTCTTTCTATTTATTTTCTATAGAAGTTGTATTGATGCCTTTTCCTACGGCACCTTAAGGTTTGTAAAATATTGTATGTACATTTGACTTGAACATCACCCTGAAAGGTAGGTATTATTGCAGAAGTCAAATTGTAGAGCAGTGCATAGACCACCCAGCCTGGAGTCAGGGAGGCTCATCTTCATGAGTTCAAATCTGCCCTCAGATGTGTACTAGCTGTGTGACTCTGGGCAAGTCACTTCACCCCGTTTGCCTCAGTTCCTCATCTGTAAAATGAGCTACAAAAGGAAATAGTAAACCACTCTCTCTTTGCCAAGAAAACCCCAAATGGGGTCACAGAGCCATGATTGAACAACAACACTTTACAAACCTTAAAGTGCCACACAAATGTAAGCTGTTAGTGCTATGAAGGAAATCAGTACACACAAAAAAGAGGCCCATAAAAGGCTACCATGTGTAATTTCTCCTTCCAATACATGATTAAGCAAGTCTTATTTTTTTTTATGCACAGTAGAAGGTGACTTTTATTTTGCCCGTAGGCCTTCTTCTGAACTAAGGGCAGAGGGCCTAACCCTGCCCTTTTCCTCTAGGGCTGGAGCTAAGAAGGGTTTTTATATTTTTAAATACAATAAAACTTAAGCCATCTTTAGCTTGGTGGGTCATACAAAAACAGGTTGGAAGCCTGTTTGCAGACCCCAGTTTTGGAAAATATTCTTTATTTGAAAAAGAAACATCCCTTCAACTGTATACCATGATTCATCTTTCTCTGGTCACTTAGCAATGGGGGAATGGATCCTGATCTTAAGTAGTTGTGACAGTTCCTTATCTTGGATATCAAACTTTCATCAAAAGTATTTGTTGCAAGATCTTTTTTCTTAACTGACAGCCTGACTTCTAATCTTCCTTTCTTCCTTTCCAGAAAGCTATATCTTGTAACAAAGAATAAAAATGGGGAAGGAGGGCAGGGGAAGGAACCCTAGCTCATCAGAATGAATAACTACATTGACCAAAGTCTGCATTGCATGCAGGATTCCACATCCATAGTTCCCTACCTCTGCAATGAGGGGGAGGGCTATGTGTTCTCATAACAGAATGTTCTCTTACTAGATTCAATCCGCCATTTCTGCTGCTGAGATATTTTCTGGAACCTGATTCTGTCACCCCACATAACTGCTATACTTAGTTTCATATCCATCTCAAATTTGAAAAGCATGCTCTCTATGCCTTTTACCAAGTCATTGATCAACATTGTAGAGTTAGGATCAAAGCCAGCTCTCTGGGGCATCCCACTAGAGGCCTTCCTCTAGGATAACACATCTATCATTCAACATTCTTAGGATCTAGTCAAGTAACCAGTTCCAAGCCCATCTGGTTCACATCCCTCCATGTTGCCTGACTCCAACCATGCTCCATTTCACTCTCTGGTCATCTTCTTACCCTCACTGTTTAGGCCAGAAACCATGCCTGGGAGGAAATTAACCCTTTTGCTGCCATCCCTTAACTCCTACCCCAGCGGCCAAATGTCCTAATTGGCTATTGGTCATGGGGAGAGACTTAGTTAAATGCCTTCCCAAATCAAATCCCAATGATACTGTATAATAATAACTACACTAAAGTAGCATTCCAGAGCACTTTAAGGTTTACAAAGCATTTTACAAATATTATCTTATCCTCACAAGCCTGGGAGTATTTTTATTATTAGGAAAATGAGGCAGGTCGTAGGTTCATGTAGCAAGGAAGTGCCTGAGTAGGATTTGAACTTGGATCTTCCTGACTTCAGATCTATTATTCCACCACAGTCTCTGAGATCTTAGGATTTAGTAATTGGATCTGACCCTCTCTGACTTTTAGCAACCACTTAGTCAATATGAGTAAGAAAGAAGATTGCTTTATTGCTTTCTGCCCATGTCCTATGAAGTTTTTTCTATGGCAGAACATTTTTGATTGGAGAACATACTTAGAGGGTGTGATAAGACCAAAACCCAGTTCTCTAAAGGGGGGGAAACTCACCCTTACTCTGTGTCTTGGCTTATCCTTGCCTCTCAAGGCTGGAGGACACTGTTTCCATTTCTGCTTGCTGAAATCTTGCTTGTCTTTTAAGGTTCAGTTTAGAGGCCCCCATCTCCAGGAAGCTGATTGTCCCAGTATGCTCAGAACCCAACCAACATTTGGTCAGCCTTTCTCCTTGGCTATTCTGTACTGACTGTGCTTAGGTCTGATTTCACCTAGGAGACAGTCATCATCTGGGGAGAAGTGGGGGGAAAGTCATGGCTTATCTCCCCCAATGACTAGGCCAGGTTCTACATTCATTAGGTGCTTAAGAAATGCCTTTCTACATTTACTAGCCATGTGACCTTGGGCAAGTCACTTAACCCCAATTGTCCTGCCTTCTCCCCTCCAAAAAAAAAAAAAGAAAAAGAGATGCCTTTCAAATAAATGAATGAATGGAAATCAAGTATCTGTGTGATAAGCACACTCACCAAACCGGAAGAGGCATTAAGGCTCTTAGATCTAGACTGTGAAAGGAATTCAGTTTAAGCCCCTCATTTTCTAAATGAGGAAAACAAGGCCCAGAGAGGAAAAATAATTCCACAGGCTCAAAGCTGAAAGAGGCCTACATGACTCTAGCCCCTTCAGTTTACAGGTGGGGAAACTGACGGCACTGTGTCTAGCTCCTGTCTGGTGCAGGTTGCAGCCCAATCCCCTTTCAGAGGTTGGCTCACTTTCCCCACAACCTCTGGGCCTGTCTCAAACTCCCAAAGTAGGCCCTTCCTTCCTCATCCAGGAACCAGCATCATTCATTTTCAACTCAACTGCGACTAATACATCTTGATAGGATTCATATGAACATTTTTTTGTTGGATTATGTTTCAGAATTTCCTGTTTGTTTAATTTTAACAAGTTAAAATGCCACTTTGGTTTTATTTTATTATTTTTTTGGTGAGGAGGTTTTTTTTTTCTCATGGAAGAATAACACCGCTAAGAAAGAAGAGGCCTTTGGTGCGACCCAATAAAGAAACATCTCTGCCAAGGATAAGACAAAGAGCCTGTTGTATTGGAGCCCAGAAGAGTCAAAAAAGAGAAGAGAAAACTTCATAGTTACAGCCTCTCTGAATTGGGAAACCCTGTGAAGTGAAATAGAATTCTAAAAATTCCAAAGCTACAAAAATAATCAGCCCCTGCTTTAGGAAAGCATTTTCAGCCACATTGGAGAAAGGCAACAGATGTTCAGGGCACTGGTGCCTACCTGAGGTGCCAGCAGCCAGCTGCCAAAGGCACGTCCCCCGAAGCTCAAGCTCATTTTGGAGCCTTTGGAGGGAGGGAGGGGCAAGCCAAGCACCAAGAGCCATTTTTCCTGATCAGCTTAAGCTGAGGTGGCGCCATCTTGAAGGAATGTGCTTTTCAGATTTTTTTTAGTGACTTTTTAAAACAACACACTGTTCTTCAAGCCCGTTTCAGTTTTCAGAGAGTTTTTTTTAAACACTATAATACCACGTCTGAGCTCAGCTGTTCTAGACTATGCTGTTTTCTCAGCTGGGAGGGTTTGTTTCTTTCCATGACCTTAAAGGTCAGGAGTGACCATTCATAGACTGCCATAGCTGGGCCAGGAATCATGATGTCAGAGGACTTGGCTCTGGAAAAGACCTTCAGGGCCATCTGGTCTGACCCCCTCCTCTAATAACGGAGAAAACAGAGGCATTGTGGGGTCAGGCAGGCAACAAGCTTTTATCAAGTGCCCATGTGCCAAGGACTGTCTATGGCAAAAAAACAGTCCCTGCTTCCTAGGAGCTCATGCTACAGTGGGGGAGACAACATGTAAATCACTAGGGCCAAGTAAGCTACAGACAGGAAAAACTCAGGTTAAGCAAGGGAGATAAGACTCTTGAATTGAGGCAACACTTGTAGAAAGAAGAATGTGGAACTTTAACTGAGACCACTTAGACACGGTGATCAACTTAGAATCAAGAGGGCCTGGGTTCAAATTCCTGTCTCTCAGGCAAGTCACTTAAGTCTTCTGTGCTTAAGTTTTATAAGATCATAGATTTAGAACTGGGAAGACCTCAGAGATCATTGAATTCATCTATCCCCCTCATTTTATAGATGAGGAAACTGAATCTGGAAGAGATTAAGTGATTTGCTTTGGGGTAAAGCTCATTTGGGAAAGGGACTGCCCCAAGGTCATATAGTCAATAGGAAAACTGGGACCGAAATCCAGGCCCAAATCTGGTGCCTTTTCCATGGTCCCACTGGATGGTTCTCCGTTTCAGTGAGCTCTGGAAGGACCTGGGGGCTTTGCTGGGACACTACTGGATCACTGCCTTCTGACCAAACTGATTTTCACTCTGATTTTTCCCCAAGTACAACAACAGCAACAATAATGACTAATCTTTATTTGATGCCTCGAGGTTAGCAAAACTCCCCACATGCATGATTTCATTCCCCCTCCTTCTGTGCCCATGGGGACTCTGGGAGAGTTGGCAGCCACGGAGGCCAGCCTATAGAAGTCATAACAAGCAGCCCAAGAGCCCTATTGATGGCCAACACCCAGAGGAGCCTTCCCTTGCAATTGATCATTCACTGAATCAATAAGTCTTTTTTTAGTTGCTATTCTGTGGCAGACAAGTAGTAGTAGTAGTAGTAGTAGTAGTAGTAGTAGTAGTAGTAGTAGTAGTAGTAGTAGTAGTAATAAGAATAAAGGGTTTTAAAACTTGCAAAGCTCCATTCTTAGACACAGCCAAGAGGAATAGTCTAATCTCTACATGCTGGTGTTGGAGAGTTCCATTTGGTCACTGGTCAAATCCATGTACGACTGCATTAGTAATTACATTAGAGTAGGGATGGGAAATGGTATACCTTCTGGGACAAATCAGATACTTTGCTTAGACCACATAGTGGATTCAGAGCTGGAACAGACCTTCAAGGCTGTCGAGTCCAACCTCGTTTCACAGATGAAGAAACTGAGGAACAGAAAGAGACAGACTGATTACCTAGTATCACACAGATAATTTCTGAGGGAGGATTTGAACTCAAGTGTGTTGCACTCTCATCTTAGTCCATTAAGAAGCAATACTATTGCTAAGAAATTGCAACAGAATTTTGAATTTTAGAGATGATATAATAAAAAGTCATAGGAAGGACATAAGCATTTATTGAACAGACACTGTACTGAGCACTGTACAAATCTCATGTCATTTTATCCTCTCAACAACTCTAGGAGGCAGGTGCTATGATTATGCCCATGTTACAGTTGAGGAAACTGAGGCTGGGAGAGGTTTCAGTGACTTGCCCAGCGTCACGCTGCTGGCAGGTATCTAAGGCAGGACTGAGAGATGTAGATGATATTATCAGACAGTCCTTGATATGGAGGATTGATAACTGTGCTCAGGAGGTAAGTGATTTGTGAAGCAAACAGGTCCCACATATCCTCTTATGAAGAAGATCCAAAGTTCAGAGTAGCTGACCTAAGAGATGTGTAGTAGAAGGGTCAAGGCATCAGCGAAATTGTTGGTTTACCAGGTGAGTAAGGAGGCAAGAAGATGCCTATTTTTGGCTGCCCACACTACTGTTGTGTTTCATGATGTTTTTTTTGGGCTTGGTTAAATCCAACCAAGGTTTGCATAAAGATACTTTTAAGGGAACATGAATAAGCAGCCTCTGGAATGGTCAGCCTCTTCACTAATGATAACTTGACATATTGGCTGGAGGGCCAGCCTTAGAATGAGCAAGACCTGAGTTCAAATCTTGCCTCTAATATAGACTAGCTGTGAGGTCCTGTGTAACCCTCTACCCTCTCAGGGCCCTGGGTAACTCACTAAGACCAAAAGGTAAAGACTAGAAGTCAGCCTATATTGGTAGAGGGAGTTTCTTATACTGATGAAGTCACATGAACAAGTTAGAGCTTTCCTCTCCCTACCACACCCCCAAAAACCCAACCTAATCTTCCTTTTCTGCTGCCTCATGGAAATGACCTGTATCTGTGAAGGCTCTCCCAGCAAGGCACACAAATTCAGATGGGGCCTCCAAATCTGGACAACTTCCCAGGCCAGGCCAGGAGTGGGGGATGGATACAGACTTAGTGGTCATTCTTAGAGGACCAGCCCAGGTATTTTGAAATGGCTTATCATGAGAAGCTTGGACCCTAATGGGCAGCCTTTCACTCTCAGCCTGTTTCCTCATCTATAAAATGAGAATTATAATAGCATCTACCTCCCAGGGTTGTTGTGAAGATGAAATGACAAAGGTAAGCCATAAAAGACTGTAGAGTTAAGCACGTGTGCATTTATAGTCATATTTCTATGAGCCCTTTACCTCTACATAGGCGTTACAGTTTGCTGAACTATTCTTTCATTGCATCTCTCACCTCTGGGAGGGAGGCACAGAAAGCCATCAAACACCTGGGGACTGACTCGTGGGAGCACTTCTCCAATCAGCTCAAGAGCCTCTGAAGTCCCTGAAAGTTATAGACCAGTGGTTCTCAACCTTCCTAATGCCGCGACTCTTTAATACAGTTCCTCATGTTGTGTGACCCCCAACCACAATATTATTTTCATTGCTACTTCATAACTGTAATTTTGCTACTGTTATGAATCATAATGTAAATATCTGATGTGCAGGATGGATTTAAATTGAACCTAACCCACAGGTTGAGAACCGCTGTTATAGAAAAAACAATTCATCACCCAGAAATCAAAGCAGGCTTTCTGACTTTTTCTGAGCCAGTCCTTAGGCAAGAGACATCCCTGGGGCTGCCCACAAAGCCATTTCCCTGTTCCCTCCAGGATCCAATATAAAATTCTTCTTGCCTTCCAAGTCTCCCTAAACCTTCCTCCCCATCACATACTCTAGGCTACATTGACCCTGGTCTCTGGTTGTTCCTCCCATATGATCCTCCATTGCTCAGCTCCTCACATTTTCACTGGCTCTCCCCCCATCCCTGGAATTCTCTCCTTCCTTATTCCCACTTTCCCTAGCTTCCTTATTCACTACCCTCTTCCATTATCCCCAGTTTATCCTGTATCTGTCTCGTTGGAACATAGTCATTTGCATGCTTTCTCCCCCATTAAACTGTGAGCTCCTTGAGAGAAGGGGCTAGTTTTGGCTCTTTTTTTATCCCTCATATTTAGCATGGTGCCTGGCCCATCATAAGTGCATAATAAGGGGTGGCTAGGTGGCGTAGTGAGTAGAACACTGGCCCTGGAGTCAGGAGGACCTGAGTTCAAATGCAGCCTTAGACACTTGACACACTTAATAGCTGTGTGACTTTGGGCAAGTCACTTAATCCCAATTGCCCTTCAAAAAGCAAAAAAAAAAAAATTAAAAAAAATTTTTTTAAGTGCATAATAAATACTTGTTGGCTTGATTTGACTTTCTACCTTGTGACTTTTCACCTCTATAAATGCAGCATATATTATCCACCATAATGAAGCCTTGGAGAATAACTTTAAGATTTTAAAAATAGTTTTGTATTTTTTCCCAATTACATATAAAGATAATTTTAAAGATTCATTTTTTCAAAAATTTTGAGTTCCAAATTTTCTCCCTTTTCTCTCATCTCCCCCCACCTAAGATGGTAAACAATTTGGTATAGGTTGTATATGTGCAATCATACAAAACATATTTTCCTGTTAGTTATGTTGGAAGACACAGACCTAAAAGAAAAAAAAATGAAAAAAATAAAGTGAAAAATAGTCTGCTTCAATTTGCATTCAGACTCCATAGTCTTTCTCTGTATGTGGATAGTATCTTCCATCATGAGTCCTTTGGAATTGTCTTGGATCATTGTAGTGCTGAGAATAGTAAGTCATTTGCAACTGATCTTTGTACAATATGACTGTTACTGTATCCAATGTTCTCCTGGTTCTGTTCATTTCACTTTGCATTGGTTCATATCAGTCTTTTCAGGTTTTTCTGAAATCATCCTGCTCATCATTTCTTATTGCACAATAGTACTCCACTACAATTATATACCACAACGTGTTCAGTCACTCCCCAATTAATGGGCATCCCCTCAGTTTCCAATTCTTTGGCATCATAAAAACGGCTGCTATAAATATTTCTGTACAAATACGTCCTTTACCTTTTCTTTTGGGTCTCTTTGGGATACAGACCTAGTAGTGGCATTGCCAGATCAAAGGTTTGCACAGTTTTACAGCACTTTGGGCATAGTTGGAGGACAATTTTAGTGGGAGTGGCTTGCCATTAATATGCCAACTTTTCAAACAGGGAAACTGAGGCTCTGAAGTGACCTACTTAGGGCCAAACAGCTAGTTGTTGGAAATCAGGACTAACACCCAGGCTTTTCCAACACTAGGATAATGTTTGGTAGGCTACCAGCTGATAAAAAACCTTTTTTTGGAGGGGGGAGGGCAGGGAAATTGGGGTTAAATGACTTGCCCATGGTTACGCAGCTAGTAAGTGTAAAATATCTGAGGATGGATTTGAACTCAGGTCCTCCTGACTCCAGGGCCAGTGCTCTATTCACCTCCCCACCTAGTTACCCTCCAGCTGACAACTTTAAAACACTAACACAGAGACATAGGTCCTGGGACTATAGATTTAAAGGGTCAGCATCCTGAGAGTCTATTCACCACATACAAATAGGCAAACACACACACACATTTTGTACATTTATATCTATGTGTTTATGGATGTATATGGATGTATACATACATAATATATACACACATTCCTAAAAGATAAGTTTCTATCAGCCTTTTCCCCATTCTTTATAAACAACAACAAAGTTTTACTATTATGCTGATTTTTAAAATAGGAAATTAATTGCTGTGTTTGGCTTGTGCTTTGTCAGGGGACCATAATTAATTGCAGGTGCAAAATTGCATGTACAAATAACAGAGTTTAGTTGTGGCCAGCTGGGTCTGTAATTATCCACTCCCCTTGCAAAGTCAGTGCCAAGGAGTTAATTGTATTCCCCAAGTGGACAATTGCAGCTGTAATTCCCTAAGTACATACTTTGATTTCCTTGAAACAACCCAAGCACAAAAAGGCAAACAGATCTTTAGAAATCACACCAAAAATAAGGCACAGCTCCAGCGACCTCCAAATCCTGCACTAGCTCCCTATTTCCTAGCAGGCTAAAGCCAGACTCCAGAGCCTGGCATTTATACTCTCTGCAATCTGACACCAGTCTTACTCACTAGCATTCCCTCATACTAGCTGACTCTGTAGATTCAACACTCATCAGATTGGCTCCTCTCTTTCCCCTCAAAATGCACTGTACTCTCCCACTTCTGTGCCCAAATTTGCTTCACAGTTCCCTATGACTGGCATTTTCATGTCCATAGTGGTTCCTCTATCCCTTAAGAAAGAGGTATGGCCAGTATGTTACTCCCCCTTCCAACCCTACTCCTAATCTTCAGCTTTCATCAAAAGATGTCATCTGAGGCAAGGACTTTGTGTGACTCAGTCTCCCAGGGGCTTACCATGGGCAGATGCCACCCAGGGCTTCCATCCTCCAGTGCCCTTACCCCTTCTCCCTCCTACTCCTAACTTTGGTCCTGCTTGTTCCAATTTAATTCATTATTCTCCCGAGTTCTATGCACTGCTGACTTCTGCTAACTCTTTGGGCTTTGACTCTGGCTACAGAGCAGGAGAGAGAGCCAGAGTGGCGGGGCTGAGATGAATGAAGATGAGAAGCATGGTGGAGTAACAGGGAAGGAGTTTTTTG
>CM053593.1:21904121-21948676 GCA_028646575.1 Pseudocheirus occidentalis
TGTGTCTGCCACTATGGACTGAAAAAATTTTCCCTCAGAGGAGAACTGAACTGGGGGGGGGGGGTCACTACCCAAGCCAACCTTTGACATTCCAGTGAATCCCAATTTTCCACAAAGAAGGCTGAATTTCAAGATCAAACTGTCTCATCTATCATCACTCAAAAACCAATTTGGAGACATAAGCAAACCTTTCCTAACTTAGAGAACTTGTACGTCATTCAAAGAGCAGTCAGCTAAGAGGTCTTTACTTTTTATTTTCTCTGTCTGTCTCTGTCTATCTCTGTCTATCTGTCTCTGTCTCTGTCTGTCTGTCTCTGTCTCCGACTCTGACTCTATCTCTCTGTCTTTCTCTGTCTCTGTCTCTCTCTGTCTCTCTGTCTCTGTCTCTGTCTCTGTCTCTCTCTCTCTCTCTCTTTCTCTCTCTAGGGCTCTAAACTTTTAAAAAGTTTGACTGACCCTTTTTTCACACCACAATAATTTCCTGATATACTCCACCCCACTAACCCACCACCCTTTACGAGAAAGAAAAACAACAAAGCAAAACCAACCAAACAGCAACAGAGTCCCTTCTGTCTCCACCTGGTTTTGATCCTCTTGCCCTCAGAGAAGGGAGTTATATTTTCATTATTTGTCCTCCAGAACTGATATTGGTCACTGCAATTAATCTGAGTTCAGCTTGGCTTTTAATGTTGTTTTCATTCACAGCAATGGAATTAATTAATGTACATTATATAATTGTATATATGCATAATGATACGATGCACATTGCTGTACATTAATTAATGTAATCTTGTACATTCTTCTGCATCTCCTACTTCCTTGCTTCACCATGTTTTTCTTCTTAAAGCAAAATAATGGTCACTTACATCCATGGACAGTAGCACAATTTATTCCCATTCTCTCTCCAATTGAGGGGCACCCTCTTACTTTCCGGATTTTTTTTTTTTTTTGCTACCATAGTAAGTGTAGGTCCTTGAACCTCATCTAAATGGGTAAAATCTGCTACAGATTTTAGGCTCTGCTGGCCTAGCTTTTTTTTGTTTTTGTTTTTGTTTTTGAACTGCAAAGACTTTTATTGGGATGAATAGAGATCACAGAAAACATCCTGGATCCTATCAATTTTTTGGTAAGTCAGGCTGCTGCAGCCTCCTTGGCAGCTTTCCGCTCTGCAAGCATCCAGTGCTTCTGCTTTGCAAGACATTTCCAAGCAGTTGAATTTGCTCCAAGTTCACGATATCGATCCTGATAGGCTTTTGCAACCTCATAGAATAGTTTGAGCTCTTTCATACGGTTCTGTTGATAACTTCTCTCTGCTGACAGGCCTTCAGTCTTTCCTGGACAATATTAACAATTTCTTGGTCGACTTTGTAGTCTCTTTTCCACTGCATTTCTGCTTCAACTAAGCATAGAACATCCCCTTGCCAGCACTCAGTTACGTCTGGTACTCGACGGTATTGGCGATGATAGTAAAAGGTTTTATTTTTTGCATGTTGTTTCTCAATAAATTCTCGGAGGCGGGTGACGGGCAGATCTGCGACGAAGTTGAAGGCGTCCGCCAGGATGGGGACCGGGTTGGGCAGCTACGTGATCGGGTCGGGCGCCGCTGTGCGGCGCGGCGGCTCCAGGTACGCATCCTTGTCCCAGTCTTTGGGCATCGCGACTGCGGGCTCGGTCACGAGGCGGGGCGGGGTCCTCTAGGCCTCAGCTCCAGCCTGCTCGCTAATTCGCCAGCTCGCAGGACTCCCAGACAGGTCGGGCCTCCCCTCCCATAGCTCTCCCTCCGCCGGATCCGCACGCGGCTGCTGGCCTAGCTTTTGAGAATCCCAATTTAACTGGATAATAAGATGATAAGACAGAGTCAGGCTCATGGAGAGATTTAAATAGATTGTGGATATCACGTTTGTTGAATTCAACTTGTTAAATATAAAACAACAAGATATGTTTCTGCTCTGTTATTAGGAAAATATTACACAAATGTGAGACAAACAGAGAATAAGACAATTAACAATCAACTGTAAGGTCTTATGATGTAAGTACAAAGCCAGAATAGCTTTATTAAAGAGAACCCCCATAGAACCCCAGAATTTGAAGAGGCCTCAGAATACAGTGAAAAGAATTCTGGCTTTGGCATGAGCAGCCTGGGTTGAAATCCTTTTTTTTTTTTCTTTTTGGAGGGCAATTGGGGTTAAATGACTTGTCCAAGGTCACCTGGCTGGTTTTTGTGTTAAGTGTCTGAGGTCGGATTTGAACTCAGGTCCTCCTGACTCCAGGGCCGGTGCTCTATTCACTGTGCCACCTAGCCACCCCTCTGGGTTGAAATCCTAATGCAGTCATTTACTACCTGTGTGACCTCTGACTCTCCAGGTCTGAGTTTTCATCTCCATGAAATGGAAGAGATTTGATCAGATTAGATCAGGGGTTTGTCAAAAAAAGGAAAAGGACTCACACATACAAAAATATTTATAGCAGCTTTTTTGGGGTGGCAAAGAACTGGAAATTGAGGGGATGCCCATCGAATGGGGAAGGACTGAACAAGTTGTGGTATATGAATGTGGCAGAATACTATTATGCTATAAGAAATGATGATTTCAGAAAACCTGGAAAGATTTACATGAACTGATACTGAGTGAAGTGAGCAGAACCAGGAGAACATTGTACACAGAAATGGCAACACTGTAACAATGATCAGCCATGAATGACTTATATGAACTGATGCTGAGTGAAGTGAGTAGAACCAGGAGAACATTGTACACAGTGACAGCAACAACACTCTATGAAGAGCTCTGATAGACTTAGCTCTTCTCAGCAATACAATGATCCAAGACAATTCCAAAAGACTAATGGAAAAGCTATCCACATCCAGAGAAAAAACTATGGAGTCTGGGTGCAGATTGAAGAGCACTATTTTCTCTTTTTTTCCTTTCTCGCGGTTTTCCCCTTTTGTTCTGATTCATCTTTCACAACATGACTAATGTGGAAATATGTGTAATATGATTGTGCATGTATAGCCTGTATCAGATTACATGCCAACTTGGGGAAAAGGGAGGGGAGGGAGGGAGAAAAAATTGGAACTCAAAATTTTATAAAAATAAATGTTGAAAACTATCTTTATATGTAATCATAAAAAATAAAATACTATTAAGAAAAAAAGATCAGGGGTTTGTAATCTGGGGATAAATTTCAACAGGTCTCAAAACTTGGATTGAAAAGTACTACATCTTTATTTCAATATACTTTGTGTCCCTTATAGTTTTCTGTATTTTATTTTATGCATCTAAAAATATGATTCCAAATGTCACCCACGGGCTTCTCTAGACTCCCAGAAAAGAAGGTAAAGAATGCCAGGATTAGATGATTCTTAAATTTCCTGACAATGCCAGGAGTCCTGTGATCTAATCTCACTCCTTACCTAAAGGACAAAGAGCCCACTGTCTAGATCTTGGGCATTAAATGATATTTTACTGGTTGAAAAAGTAGGGATTTTTCTAAAAGGAAGACAGCCTAACATTTTTAAAAAATGCTTCTGTATGAAGATTTTAAAAATTCAACTGAAAAAATATTAATGTGTAAACCCAACATCACAGCATCCTATCCTGGAAGGAAGCCTAAAATTGCCTCTGAGGAAGTGGTCTGTGCCTGTCCAAATGGAAAATCATGGCAGCCCTCTTGCCTTACTACCCCATCCTTGAATAGTTGGGATATTTTTTTTGGGCTGGGGTTGTTAGAGTTGACATCCTTTTTGAGACTTCAGGTTTCCTGTTGGACAGAGTTGGTTTGGTACATGAATTCTATCTTCCTAGTGCAGTCTCTGTCATTGAAACTGTTTGACAGCACACTGAAGTTTGTTTTAGGGTGCTTCTGAGGTCAGGCAGTACATTTCTAATAGTATGGAACAAATAAGGAAACATGTGGTAAGTATTAATCAACAAATATTTAAGTATATATTAAGTCCATACTATGTGATGGGCACTGTACTAGGTACTCAAAATCCAAGGATAAAAATGAAAGAGTCCCTGATTTCAAGAAATCTACGCTCTATCGAGGGAGACTGCACATACACATAGTTGGTCAACAGCATTTACTGCCTACTATGTGCCAATACTGCACTAAGCACTGGGAATACAAAGAAAAATGGAAAGGAAAAAGAAAACTACTCCCAAGAAGCTATAGAATACATTCCAAAGAAATCTGGGCTAGTTTAGGAAAGGTAGGACCTAGCAATCTGAGAGATGAAGGAAGGCTCCATGAAGAAGCTGATGCTGGAGTGGAGTGTTTAAGGAAGAGGGGGATTCTGGGAGGCACTGCTAAGGAGGGAATGTGTCCGGATACAAGGAAGGGATAGGCAGTATAAGGGAAGGAACATGAAGGTCAGTCTAGTCTTGTAGACAGAGGATGGGAAGGGGAGTAATACACAATGTGGCTGGAAAAGTAAGAAGGAACCCGGTTGGAAAGGGCTTTGAAAGTCAGGCAGGGGGATTTCTTTTTGATCTGAGAGGGCCAAAGTGAGCTACAGGAATTTATTGAATAGGGAAGTAAAGTGGTAAAACCTGTGGCTAAGGAAAATCATGCCTTTTAGGGCACGACTGTAGACTAGAGACTTTAAAGAGAGTGACGAAATAGACCCCCTTCAAATTTAAAACTCTGACTGGGGAGACAACGTGGGCACACGTGATGAATTAATTAGCAGGAGATGGCAAAAGAAAGAACACTGGGTAGGGGGTCAGGAGATTCCGGCTTGAGAGCTGGTCCTGTGTCCATTGCAAGCATGAGTAAGTGACATTCTTATTTACAAAATGAGGGAATGGACCTGCATGAATTCTGTGGTTCTAGCTAGCTCACAAATTCTGATTCTAAATACAAGAACACATAGGAATACAATTTGATTGGGTGAACCGATAGGTCACACCACTTCACTTAGGCTACACCTGGGTACCTTGACTTAGGTGAGAACTCTTCTTTACTGAATCAGTCATTCACAAACTTTAGAGAAGTCTTTGATCAACTGGAGGGACTTTGCATAGAAAGTGTAACATGTCCAGATTGACTGAAAGAAAACTCAGTCTCACCCTGGGCACTCTTTAGAAATTATCAAGCCGGTCTTGATTTTGAGCAAACAAAGAGGAGCTGGCATTCCAGTTAAATCTCCCAAGAAGGATTTAATTAGGGAAGGGAGAGGGCAAGAGAAGCTGAACCCTGGGCCTTGGCCTTGGCCTTGGCCTCTTCCCAACCCTCCCATGTTTACTGATTTCCAGACCCTGTACTAAGCACTGGAGATACCAAGAGAGGCCCAAGACAGTTCCTGCACTTGTGGAGCTCACATGGGGAGACCACAGGCAAACAAATATATACAAAGCAAGCTGTCTACAGATGACTAGGAGGGTAGTAACCGAGGGGAGGCACTGGAATTAAATTAAAGCGTGTTGGGGAAGGCTTCCTGTAGAAGGTGGGATTTTAACTGGGCCTTGAAGGAAGCCAGAGAAATCAGTGAATCAAGCAATAAACATTTATTAATCACCGTGCTGGGCACAGTGCTAATTAAGTTCCCGGAATACAACCAGAGGTAGGTCCCTGCCCTCGAGGAGCTTACAGTCTCGTGGGAGGGGACAACATAGAAACATAGACGCGAAGCAAGCTTTATACCGAGATCATTGCGGAAGGAGAGTGTTCCTGGCGTGGGGAATAGGCAGAGAGAAGGCCCCAAGATAGAGGGTCCTGTTCACGGGTCAGGCAGAGGCCACTGTTACGGGGCCTAAGAGGAATTGTCGGGAGTTAGGAGGCAGGGGTGAACAGAGACAGAATTCCAAGTCTGATGGACACTGAAAGCGCCTGGTGTCGGGAGGCTTGTTGGAGGAAAAGTCAGGAAGAGGGTGCCCCAGGCTGAAAAGTACATGGAGGGGGTGAGTGGTAAGGTGTAAGATTACTAGAACGGACTCTGAAGGTCCTTGAACGCCAAAGAAGCTGATAGGGAGCCTCTGCAGGTGATTGAGCAGGAGAGTGACACGCTCAGCTGGGTGAGTGGAGCGCAGCCGGCGAGGTGTGAGGTCCAGGTGTATGGTCTAGTTGGTCCCCCCCCTCCCCCTCCCCGGCCCGCCTCTCCCAGGGGCTCGTGCAACCGTTAGGGCGCCTCCTTCCCTCTCTCGGCCTCCCCCCGCCCATCAGTGCTCCCGTCCAGTCCCTGGCCTAGGTCTGGTCGGGCCCTGGAAGTTTCAGGGGAGCTGGGGGGATGCCAGAGCCCCCCCTGTGCCTTCTCCTCCTGGTCCTAAGTCTGGCGGCGGCGGCGCGGACTACGAAAACTCGTCCAGAGGAACCTGAGCCTGAGCCAGCGGTCGCGGCAGGTGGGGCCCCGGGGCTCCCCCCGGGTCAGACCGTCCCTCCCTGCTTGGGCCAGGGGCCCTTAAGGTCGCTAAGTCCCTGCCTACCGTAAACCCCGGGGGAGCTGTGAGAGAGGACCCAGGGCTCTGGACACAGAGGGTCAAGACTTAGTATCCCGGCCATCCCGGTGACCTTGGGCAAGTAGTCACGTTGGGTTCCTGGGCCTCAGTTTCCTTTTCTGTCAGATGAGGGGATCCCTCACAGGTCCTCAGTTTCTCATTCTGTATGGGTACTGTGGCTGAAGAGGGAGTAGAACCCAAGGCTTGTACCTCCTGATCCAGGCTCTTCCTATCCCAGTAGCCGAGGGTACCAGTCATATGGCAACAGATGTACAAGTTGATGAAGGCAGGTCTGGGAGAGAACCCTGCCAGCCTATGGGTCTAGAAGAGACTCTAAATGACTGGCTCTTAATTATCAAGCTCTGTGCCTTGGTTTCCTTGTTTGGGGGAGGGGCATGAGACAGTGAAGTGAGCCTGGTGTAAGTGACAAAGCTGGGAAATATAGGTATCTGTGCCTTGGGAGGGAGGACAAAACAGGAGGTGGATGATCCTGGAGGAGGGAAGCATTCTACTGGGGTGGAGAATCAGAGACCTTGTCCTGGGAGTCAGAAGTCCAGTGAGAGCTCTGTCACAGAGCCAAGGTTAGAACCAGGGTCCTCAGACTGCATACCCTTCTCCTCTTTCTGCTCCACCAGGCATTTGAAGCTGGCCCTGCTCTTCCAACCGAAGGGTACTCAAGCAGGGTCCCAGACCAGGACTCCATATCAACTCAAGTTAGCATCTTTCCTATTTCTTGATCCAGTGATTAGCATCCCAGTAGCATTTAGTCAGTTAATGTCAATTAGCTTTCACAAATATTCATTTATTATCAATCAGCAAGCCTTAATTAAGCACCTACTATGTGCCAGGCACTATTCTGAGACATGGCAAAAGCCGGTCCCTGCTCTCAAGGAGCACTGAGGCTGAATCTGGAAGGAAACCAGGGAGGGGCTGGTTCTTTTGGTTTGGAAAGTTCTGGCAATGGTGGTGAATGGAGTCATAGGGGAATAGATTGACACACACCTTTCCAGTAACAGTAAGCTGATTATGGTGTCAGAGATGGAAATCTGGGAAGTGGGCAAGATGGCTGCCAAGCAGATGGGCCAGAGCGTGGGTGTGGACACGGTGAACCTTGGCTGTAGCAGCCGGTCTGATACAGTGGGCCACAAGTAAGGCACTCCCCCATCAGGGCCTTGGCCAGGAGATGGGATGTGTGATGCAGAGTAACGTGAAGAGTGTTTGAAGCAGCCAGCCCCGGCTTCCTTGAAGGCTAAGCTTATGTGCCGTCTCCTACATTGTTGTTTAGTTGTATGTGACTTTTTGTGACCCCTTTGGGGGGTTTTTTTGGCAAAGATATTGGAGTGCTTGGCCATTTTCTTCTCCAGCTCATTTCATGGATGAGGAAACTGAGGCAAACAGGGTGAAGTGACTTGTCCAGGATCATACAGATAGTGACTGACTCGGGATTTGAACCCAGGCAGATGAATCTTCCTGACTTCATGTGTAGAACTCTAACCAATGCACCACCTAGCTACCCCTGACTTTCCTTATCACCTCTGCTCCTTAAATTATCATGTATAAATTTACCTGTATACGTGTCATATCCTGCCCAGTTAGGTATAAAGTCCATGAAGACAGGGGCTGTTTTTTGTTTTGTATTTGTATGAAGACCCCCAATACTTGAGTAAGAGTTTCCACTCTAGTACACCCAACAAGTGGCTGGTTATCTAGACTCTGCCCCAAGAGCTGCCAGGAGGGGAAGGCCACCCCCAGCTCCCAGAGCGGCTCCTTCTACTGTGGCGCAGCTTTCACTGCTGGATGTCCAGCCTCAGTCTGCCTGTTGTTCTTTCTGCCCTGAGCAGACAGCCTGGCTCTGGGCCTTCTTTGATCCTTTTCATGTCCTCGAGTTGATACCAAAACGATTTGTTTTTTAGAATCTTAGCTTTCTTTGAAAGCCCAAGGTCCCACCAGGGTTTTATATCCCTGACGCTGTTTGCACAGGACTATAATGTGCGCTATGTCCCCCTTATTCTTATTTACCTTTGTTCCTGTCGTGTCTACACACTTTACAAAATTCTATTAAAATAAAAATGGAATTTAATTGAGTTCATTTCATCCCTTGGTCATTAGAAATCCCTGTTTAGAGATGAAATCCGGATCTCTTCTGGCAGAGGAGAAGTCTTACCAAGGCCAACTCTTAGGACCAGAACCTATCCCTGGGGTTCACTGATTCCAAAGTTGCAGTTAGAATTGTGGATGTGACCTAGGAACCAGGAGATCATTGAATGAGAGCTCGAAGGGGCCTCTGGGGCCACCCAGTCCAAGTCCCTTCCTCCACCCCATTCTGCAGAGGGCAGCTGGGTCCAAGGTCACTGAGATCCTAAGTGATAGAGCCAGGATCTGAACCCCAATCCTCTGGCTGTATATTTAACCTTCAAACTGCCTTTCCTCAACTTCAGTTGGTTTTTTTTTAAACTGTACTCATGCTGAATAGCCAGCTCATAGATTAAGGTGAAAAGGAAGGCACCTTAGCAGTCAGCAATTCCAATTCCCTCATTTTACGAATGCTTTTTATGGACAAGGAAATGGAGTTTGAGAAAGTGAGTATAGTGGGAAATGAAGAGCTCTGGGACTCCCTAATGAATTGTCCTTCGAAGCCTCTGGATACTGGGGCTTCTAAAATCCCAGATAACATATAGGAGTAACTGTGGCTACAGCGTACTTCCCATCAAGGTGCTACCCAACGGCTATATTGGGACTTTGGGGAGGGAGGAGGTGTCCGAAGTTGCATTTTGTTTTGTTAAGGAGTCATCTGTTTGAATCTAGTTGTTGCATGATAATGAAAGAATTATCTCCATAAAAATAAAGATATTTAACCAATTTTTTTGAAAGGCCGAATTTGAACTCAGGTCTTTCTAACCTCAAGTCTAGCACTTAGTCCACTGAACCACCTTGCTGCCCTCCCAAAGTGCACCCGTAAGAAGAGCCTGGCCTTTTCATTGACGGCCAGTTCAATTTGAGTCCACAGTCTGATTTTTGGCAGACCAAAAGCTAATTGAGATCTTAGGCCACTTGAAGAGAGCCTCAGTATCTAGAGGAAGTGGTGCCTCTGAACTCTGCCCTGCTCAGACCACATCTGAAGCACAAAATCCAGGTCTGGGTGCCAAGGTTTACAAAGAACATTGCAAAGACAGAGCACATCTGGGGAAAGCAGTCAGGAGGGTGGGGGCTTTGCAAAATCAAAACACAATAGAAATGTCAGCTGGTATTATTCCTGTGACCTTGGAGGTCCCTTCCAGCTCTGAGAGTCTGAGTGTTTTATTCTGTGAATGATCCATTGTTGGGAAGGGGGCTCTCTAGGCCAGTTGGTAGGGCAGGATTGAGTATAGTATGTGGCCAGGCAGTGGAGAGCCAGGCCCAGCAGGAATGGAGGGGCTTGTTGGGGTGGTGGAGAATAGACGATGCCATTTCACTCTGCTCCACGTTGTAAGTTCCTTTAACTTCTGCTCACAGTAGCTAGCATGTATGTATCATGTACATGTATGTATCATGTACATGTATGTAGCACTTTATATGTGTTCTCTTTTGTGCTCCTTCCAACAATCCTGGAAGGTTGGTGCTATCATCACCCCCATTTACAGGTGAAGAAACTGAGACTGGAAACTGTTAAGTGACTTCCCCAAGGTCACATGACTATAGATGGATGGCTTCTTTCATATAGCAGGTACTTACTAAAAGTTTGTTGAATTAAAGCGTCTGAGGTAGGATGTGACCTTAGGTCTTCCTGACTCTATGCATTAGACCTGCTCAACTATCTTGTTTACCAGTTCTTGTGACCTGCCACAAATGCATGTTAACCTAAACATCCTAATGTACTGCATAGATCATTCACATTTTGGGCTGGATTCCAAAAACCCTTCTGCCCCTTAGCCCCCCTGGGCCTCAAGTTTCCTCATCTGCAAAAAGAGAGGCTTGAACCAGATGCCTTCTAGACTATGATCCACTGGACACTTTACATTCTGCAAAGCCAGTATTAACACCCCCATTTTAAAGCTGGACAGCTGAGGCTCGGAGCAAAGCACTGGCAAAATGTTAGCTCTTATTAGCTTTTACAGGAGTCACTCAAATACAGGGCCTTTGACTCCAAATCATTTGCTTTTTTTCTACTCTACCATGTGGCTTTTCACATTAAAATAAAGTGATTTTATTATTGGTCTTGCAGGTCAGATTAAAGATCGAACCATTTCAGTGATAACCAAGACATCTCCTCCTGGATGGCTGTCGATTGAGTCCCCTGAACAGGCAGGCCTTCAGAAAGATCATCTAAGTTACAGACACCTTTGGGAGAAAGAAGACTTCCTGGTTCTTAGAAATGGAAGGGAATTTGACCTCGAATCTGAAACGAGGACAAGTACCTACAAGAACAAAAAACTCCGATTTCGAAATATAGTCTTAAAATTGCCTCTTTTTCAAGGAAAACAAGCAAATAATGGAATCAGAAAAGCAACTGTGCCCCAAAGTCAGTTGGGAAGGAAAAACATCAGCCCAGCTTTAACAAAAACAAGGGTGTCAGCATTGGTGAGAAAAACAAGATGTATGGAGAAACAGAACAACATGAAGGCTGAGCTGCAAAAGGAATTGGACAATGGTCCAAGTAGGAAAACAAGGCTGTCAGTAAAATGCCCCCTCCAGTTTGCCATGGTGGACCTCAACAGACTAGCAAGAAAATGGTGGTGGCTAAAAGGGGTATTTTTAAAAGCACGCCTAAACACTTTGGCATCCACTGTAAGAAACAATCAGGGGATCAGAGGAAACCTGGAGGACTATCCCAAGCCCCAAAAGAAGGATGCCCTCAGCAGCAGACCTTTAAAACTGAGAAGAGTGGAGAGACAGGGTATCAGAATATGGAAACCGCATGATCTGAGGATAGCTCATAAGGAGCCTTGGAAATCATCGAATTCAGAAAGAACCCCCAGTGTGGAAGGTGAAGGGGAGCCAGAGAAAGCCCTGCATGAAAGACAAGGGTCTTTAAACAGTCTGGCACATGGTACCAGCACTTGGAAGGTACAATCAAGATTGAAAATACTTTTTGGACGTCCTGCCAAAATGGGAAAGGGCCTTCCAGCCTCACTAGTCTCCATGAAAACAAAATCAGTGGTCATCCAACCAGCCCAAGCATTTGGGAACAGAGTAATTTTGTCTGTCACAAAATGTGCACAAATTACTGATGGCTGCTCTAGAGACACTCGCAGAAGACAGAATGGTACAGAGTCAAGAGATATTGTTCAATTAAGAAATGAAGGTCAAGAAGCTAAAGGGTCCATTTCAGACATTATTCAAGAAAAACTAAAATTCTTATTTAAATTGACATCAAAAGACAGAGCACATAGGGTGAACATTTGGTCTGTCTATGTAACGGTGCCTTTAAAACTTCGAGAAAGAAAGGCAAAAATATTTCAAAGGGAAATTGACAGACTGGTGGACCAAGATGGAAATCAGGCAGACTCAAGAGCTTCCAACAGAAAATCAGAGGTGGCCCCAGGAGCCCCTGAACTGGAAGATGAGGAGAAGATACCTCAGTGGTTAAGGTTGGAGGAATGTGGGGGGGGAAATTCATGGAACAAGGTACAAGCTCCGTTCACTGTCTTGCTCCATAGACAGCTTTATGCTTTTATTATCAGACCACACTTTAATAATTCAGTTATGTCGCAAGAGAAATTGACTGCATTTATTGAGACATTCATGGCACAACTGCCCACAAAAATCCAACCAGAGCTTGCCAAGCTAACTGGAGTCTTGAAAGCTCTTAAAGTTACCATCTCACCTAAGGCTTCTTCTTTTCCACTGGAATCACAACAGGCCAACTCTGTTAGAAATCTGGGGAAAATGAGGAGGCTTACATTGAATTTGTGGAAAACAAAACATGTATTTCCCGCTGTTCTCCCAAGTGATTTAAAGTTGAGAAGCAAAAAAGCTGTCGAACCCAATAACCATGATGTGAGTGTGACCATTCAGTACCGGAAACTCCTTCATGACAGTGAGAGTTTATCATCTGACTTGTTGTATTTCCCTGGGTTTGCTCCTTCAAGTGAGCTCAGTAAGAGACAGAAACGCGATGCTCATGGGGACACCCAGATGATCCAAGTCCCTCTAGGTGAGCCCCTAAGACTGTATAGCATTTGTCTGTTTGAACGCCCAATATAAGCTGGTATCTTGGGAAAGTCAGGAAGGGTCTGAGCAGGAGCTGTCCGATGTTCTGGCTGTGTCTGAGTTTAGCCAATGTTGATTAACACTCTATCCAACCAACGGTTTTCCCCACAGTAGTTGCCCCTGTGTACAAAGACTGTGCCAAGTGAAGGCAGACATTAAGCAGAGGTAAGCTATATCTTGTTTTCATGGTAGTTACATTCAAGTAGGGGACTAAGACAAAAACCAAAAACTCAGTAACACGGTGAGTACATTGGAAGACTGGGGGGAAAAGCATGATACAAGGTCTCAGGGTGAAAGTTTAGGGGGAAGGGAGGAAAATAATGGAGAATGTGGCATTTGAGTTTGGCATTAAAGGATTGATGGAAACTCGACAGTCAGGCAAGGGGAGGACATTCTGGAAGCTAAACTTGGTTGCTAAGGAGCAGAGTAGAGGAGAAGGGGGCCGAGTCTAGAGCTCTTCAGGATTGACTTAAGAGTTCTGGAGTGGAGTGGGCCACCTGGGAGATGTGGGCAGGATCCCCCTCCTCACCTGCAGCTTCCAGCAAAGGCCTGGAGAGCCCAGGTAGGAAATGCTGCCCAGAATATTCCTGCCCAAGTGTGGATTGGACTCAGTGGTCCCCAATGCCCTTTGCCAAGTCTATGCCCTACTGAAGGAGTGGACCAGTGGGAGAAGCAGAGGGGGATCTGTGAGGCCTTTCCCAACATCCCTAGCTGCTGGAGCCTCCCCCTCATGCTTGCTTTCCATCCATCCATCCTACATCCTACATTGTATGAATATATCTGAACATTGCCTCCCCTGATAGCATGTAAGAGGATCCTATGCCCAGTGCTACCAAAGTACTTAGCATAGAGCAGGCACATAGTACTTCCTGAATAAATATTTGTTGACTGACTGTCACTGCATGAAACCATATCTGATGGTGCCAGAGGAAAATGCTTCCAGCAGCCATTAGCCAGCTCTTTTCTTCCTGTGGAGATGTGGGGTAGGCACTGCCAGAGACCCTGCATGACATCTGCACCATTCTAATTTGGGTGGTTCTGAAAGCTCTGCTCAGGAAGCTTTGGTCTGCCTCAGTTTCCTCAACTATAAAATGGGGAATAATAACACCTACTTCCTTCCCAGGGTTGTTGTGAGGAGCAAATGAGTCATATTTGTAAAAGTGCCTGGCATGTAGTAGGTACTTAATAAATGCTTGCCCCCTTCCTCCCTTGGGAAGCACTTGGGTAGGGGGTTCAGGGCTGGAGGAAGTATCACCTTCTTAGCAGGTTGGCCTCCCCATTCTCAGTCATTGTTTTATCAAATCCTAGCTGGCTTGGGGCGGGAGGCGGGGAGAAGGCAGGCAGGACAATGTTATTTTGGACTCTAGTCTAGGATTTCCCAAAAAGGGAATTAAAAAGGCCCAAGAATCAGGTGTGGGTTGGTCCTTTATGCCCACACAGAAATCCATCACAGGGAGTCAGTATGCGCTAACAGAGCGACTAAAAAAGAATTCAGCAACTTATTATTACTTGTACAGTTGATTGGGAGGTCAATGTTGGAGCCTTGCTGGCACATCAGAAATGCTAATTAGCCCTGTTATTACATTTCACAGTTGTTGGCATTGTCTGATCAAAGAGCCAGGCTTACTGTTGGCCTCTCTCTGTCTCTCACTGTCCCTCTCTGTGTCTCTCTCTGTGTCTCTGTCTCTCTCTGTGTCTCTGTCTATCTTCTCTATCTCTGTCTCTCTTTTTCTGTCTCTCTCCTTCCAATGCACCCCTTGCTGGCAGTCACAGGAAACCACAGGCAGTGTCCAGCTGAGGGTCTGAAGATCATTCAGGTCATTTGCCTGGACACATCTATTTCAGAGTTGCTACTGGTTGACCTCCTCACCAGAGAAGGAAATTCATAACCGAGAGGCAAAAGCAACCCAGAGCCCTGGTACACTTCCACTCTAGGTGGGTCCCAGGGCTATTGTGTCAGGATAAAGAGCATCCTCTCCATCCCTTGCTGGAAATTTCATCTTGTCACTGAGAAGTCTTTATCCAAGAGAAAAAGAGCCACCAACCGTCTCTTCTTTTAACAGGTATGACACTCCTGTGTCATCAGTTCTTCCAAATCAGTGACCAATTAGGGGATTTTCAGTGATAAATCATACAGAGCAGGAAGTTTGTCCTTTGAGCTCTCAAATGCTCTGTTGGA
Source organism: Pseudocheirus occidentalis (assembly GCA_028646575.1). Classification (NCBI taxonomy): domain Eukaryota; kingdom Metazoa; phylum Chordata; class Mammalia; order Diprotodontia; family Pseudocheiridae; genus Pseudocheirus; species Pseudocheirus occidentalis. The sequence continues at coordinate 21,918,921 of CM053593.1, forward strand.
AACAGGCAGAGAATGACTGGACATGCCCTGTGTGTATGTATTGGTGGTGGAATGGGAGGAGGGTGAAAGGGACTTACAACTGTAATAAATAATTTTGTGAATATGCAGAGAAGCTATAATTTTGTTCACATGGGAGATTCCTTGTGTGGAGACTTCCTTCATCCAATAGATCCCAACCTCTCTGTGAGGTTTATGAAACAGTCTTGATCTTAGGTAGCTTTCTGTGGCACAGAGGGTTTGAGTGACACATCCAAGGTTACCAAACCAGTGTGTGACTGAAGCAGGCTTCAAATTGTATGATCTGATCTTTAAGGATTCTTCCAGCTCTAAGAGTGAGCAGAAGAAATGAGTCCTTAAGACCAGATTGTGTCTCCTGACAATCTTTAACCTTAAATCCATCAAAATGAGTGGGTCTTGTATCAGAGAACAGTAAAACTTCCCAATCCTGGCTTAGAATGGTTAAAACTTGATGGTTGTGGTGGTAATAATAGCTGATATTTATGTAGCACTTTAAGTTTTGAAGAACTTTTCAAGTATTATTTTATTCTCATTAATTCCACTGAATTTCAAATAATTCTTAATTCACACTTTTATAAATTCAATAATATTTAGGAAGTCTTTTACTTTGTCTAATTTAAGTTAGTTCCTTTAGATTCCCCCAACAGGGGAAAAAACTTGTTTAAGATAGATGCAACATCGTGTACCGAAAAGAGGACTGGAATTCAGGGAGATGTGTCCACATAATGGACACTTGCTTCTGTGTGAGCACAGGCAAGTTATCTAACCTCTCCAAATTTCATTCCCCCATTTGTAAACTAAAAATATGTCTGTCGTAATTACTTATTGTGAAAGCATGCAAACTTTTAAATAGGATCTCAGTGTCAGCTCTTATTAGCTTCTCTTAAATGGCCTTGACTGATTGTCATTCATCATAATCAACAAGGACAATTTTTAGTAGCCCAAGAACCAATGGAGTATATAGCCCTGAGTGTAGAAGAGTCTCATAGGGTCACTAAAAATAACAATAGAAGCTGTATTGTACTGTACTGTCTGTTTGCTCAGAAGAGCAGAGGAATGTGATATCTAAGCTCTTTTTTTTAATCATGGCTTTCAGGTAGTCCAATAATTTCTTAATTATCTCTCCAGAATCTATTTTCTGGGTCAGTTGTTTTTCCAATGAGATAGCTCACATTGTCTCCTTTTTTTCATTTTGTTTTGGTTTTGTTTTATAATTTCTTGATTTCTCATAGAGTCATTAGCTTTCATTTGCTCGATTCTAATTTTTAAGGAATTATTTTCTGAGGTGAACTTTTGGACTTCCTTTTCCATTTGACCAATTGTGCTTTTTAAGGCATTCTCCTTATTGGCTTTTTAGACTTCTTTTGCCATTTGGGTTAGTCTATTTTTTAAGGTATTATTTTCTTCAGCATTTTTTGGGTCTCCTTTAGCAAGCTGTGAACTTGTTTTTTGTAATTTTCTTGCATCATTCTCATTTCTCTTCCCATTTTTTTCCTCTACTTCTCTTATTTGATTTTCACAATCCTTTTTGAGCTCTTCCATGGCCTGAGACCAATTCATATTTTTCTTGGAGGCTTTGGATGTAGGAGCTTTGGCTTTGTTGTCTTCTTCTGGTTGTATGCTTTGATCTTCCTTGTCACCAAAGTAAAATTCTGTAATCTGTTTGCCCATTTTCCCAGCCAATTACTTAACTTTTAAAACTCTTTATTAAGTTAGGACTTTGCTTCCAGTGTGGAGGGTGTACTGTCCCAAGTTTCAGAGGTTATGTGCAGCTGTTTTCAGAGATACTTCTAGAGACCTGTAAATTTTCAGTTCTTCTAAGGTTGTGTAATCAAAGAAGAGGGAGGTATTTACTCCTCTCCTGGTCTAGGCTCTGGTCTGTGAGCAACCGCAAGCACTCTTTTCTTCCTTGGAGCTGTGAGGAGGATTTGCTATCCACCACTCCCACAAGCTACACCACACCAATGCTCCTCCTCTCCCCAGGACCGCCACCCAGGACTGTGATTCAGATCCAAGCACAAGTAAAGCAAGAGAATCTTGCCTCAGTGGCAGCAAAGAGGTCCCTAGAATCCCCCTCTGATCAGCCATTCCATCCTCTACAGGGCAGGGAAATGTGGGAGGGAAAAAAAAACTCTAAGGCAGATCTGGAGCAGGGAGGAAATTCAGTGGTCTGGCTCATAAATCTTCTAGGCCCCACCCTACCCTGATGGTAGCTTGACCTTTCTCCTAAGTCTTCACTGAGCAGCACAGGAAATAGAAGAGGGGAAATCCCAAATTCACCTTTTTTCTTTTGTTTGTTTTTAAAATGAATCTTATTTATAGCAATGTCTTTTCTTTTTCATCACCTTTGTTTCAGAACACATACCTCCCCTGCCCTCTACAGGGAGATATCACTTGGAACAAAGTCTAAAAAAAAGATAAGAAATAACAAGTATTTACTGTAAGCATGTATTATGTACCAGGCACCATGCTAGGTACTGAGATACAGAGAGAAAAAAAATTAAATGGTCCTTGCCCTCAAGGAGTTTACATTCTAACTCAGAAGACAATATGTACGTATATACATATATTTAGGATATCTATAAAATGAATACGAGAGAGTTTTCTGGAGGGAGAGCATCAGGAGCTGGGGAGGGAGGGGGATCAGGAAGGAAGCAGTGCAACAAAACTAACCAACGTTTCCTATCTGGAGGACTATGCAATAAACCATACCTGTATTCCCCACTTCAATAATTTTAAATGCTAATGGGAAGTAGGGTGTGAATGCCAACTGAGGGCATTAGGCACTGGCAGGGTACAGTGGAAAGAGCTCTAGATTTTGGAGGCAGAAGACCTGGGGTCAAAACCTCTCTATCTGTTTGACTTTGGTCAAGTAATTTTCTTTTTGTGGGTCTTTGTTTGCCTCCTTTGTAAAATGAGAAAGATTGAGGAGGGGGAGGTGTTGAGAGGGGGAGGAAAGCTAGAGGTAAAGTTGAGAAAGAAAGAGAAAGAAGGAAGAAAAGAAAAAAGAAAAGGAAGGAAGAAAAGAAGGGAAGGAAGGAAAGAAGGAAGGAAGGAAGGAAGGAAGGAAAGAAGGAAAGAAAGAAAGAAAGAAAGAAAGAAAGAAAGAAAGAAAGAAAGAAAGAAAGAAAGAAAGAAAGAAAGAAAGAAAGAAAGAAAGAAGGAAGGAAGGAAGGAAGGAAGGAAGGAAGGAGCTGTATAATGGGAGACTTGCTCTGTCTTCAAATGTATAGAACCACGTGGGGAGGCTAAGTGAGCCTGCTTTTGTAAATGTGAGATGGTGTGTCATGGAGGGCCCTGCTCTCTGTTTTAGAGCATGTGCCTTTATTTCATATCTGATTCCTGACTGCTTACCACATGGTGAAGAAAAGGACTTTTGAGTGGCTACTAAGCCCTTCAAAAGGCCCTGATCAGCTGAGGGAACCATCCCTCTCTCTTACCTGGCTGTGTTTGCGTGAGAAGGCAAAGGCTTCTGTAAGCGTCCTGGTTGGGAGGACCCACCACAATGGCCTACTCTTTCCATGTGAATTGACATGGGGCTCATGGACACATGGCCCTGATGTCCCTTCTGTCCTTGTTGCATCCATTCTTTCCTACCTTAGGTGGAGTATGAGGGAGGGAATGGACTAGATTGAAACTTTTTGCGTTTGAAAGGTTGGGAGAGCCAGTGGTGTCAGAGTAGGAGTCTATGGCAGGGATTTTGGACACCCAGAAGAGCAGTGGTTCTCAACCTTCCTAATGCTGCTACCCTTTAATACTCATATTTGGGCGTATCTGCATGTGGGCGGACCCGCCTGGAGACAGAAGAGCCTTGTCTCAGTTCCTAAGACCATTGGAAATGTGTTTTCTGATGGTCTTAGGTGACCCCTGTGACCCCTGTGAAAGGGTCATTTGACCCCCAAAGGGGTTGTGACCCACAGCTTGAGAACCGCTGCAGGAAAGAAAAGGAAAAAAAGAGGATCATTAAAGTTTCTTGTTTTGTTTTGTTTTTTAATGTACACTGGAGAACAGAAGGAAGGCCAGAAGGAATCACAGACAAGCTGGACAGATTTAAAAGTTACATGTTAACTTTATTATATAAAAGAAAAGGTCTGAGGCGGCTAGGTGGCACAGTGAATAGAAAACTGAACACAGAACTCAGGGTGAGGTCTGATGAGGGTAGAGGACAGTAGAATTCTCATATCTCAATTCCTGGAAGTTCTGCCGCTCTTGGGGGACAGGGAGGGAGGGAGAAGAGAGAATAAGCATTTACTACTGTATACCAGGCATTGTGCTAAAGGGCTTTACAAACATCTCATTTAATTCTCACAACAATCTGCAGGTAGATGCTATTCTTATCCCTGCTTTTTCTTTCAATGCATCCTGAGATCCATTAGCTTTTTTGGCTGCCACATCACCATGACTCATATGAGGCTTGTGGTCCATTAAAGCCTTCAGCTCTTTTTCACATTTCACAATCTGGCTGCACTCCATACTCATTAATGTCACCTTACTTACTCTTTGCAAACTCTGTGTCCTCACCACACTGACCTAACTTACTACTCCTTGTATGTGACCTGACATAGCCTGTCTTCACATCTTTTTTCTAGGCTGTCATTGCCACCTGGGTTTCAATCCCTCCTCATCTGCCTAGAAAATCCCTGGCTTTCTTCAAAACTCAGGTCAATGGCCCCTTCTAAAGAGAGACACATCCTGATCCCTACTAATGCTACTGCCTTCTCCCAAATGAAATTACTTTGCATTGCCCTTTTATTGAGAGAGGGGAGTAGTGGATAGAAAGTTGACCTTGGAAACAGGAGATCAAGGACTTGATCCCAAGTCCCACCTGGAACCTGTACTACCTCTGTGATTCTGGACAATTTACTTGGTCTATCATTTCCCCAAGAAAGTCTCTATGACTATAAATAGCAGAGCAGTTTTCTACACTAGAGGGCAGAGACCAGGTTTTTTTGGTTTGGTTTTATTTATTTATTTTTTTACTTCCATAGTTCTTTTTTTTTAAATTTTAATAAATTTTGTTTCTTGTTTACATCATTCATTTTCATGAGATTTTTGAATTACAGATTTTCTCCCCATCTTTCCCCTACCCCAACCCTAAAACAGCACTTCCATAGTTCTTTTTTCCTGAATTTTAATATTTTTTTCTCAGTCACATGTAAAAATAATTTTAACCTTCATTTTTTTTTACAACTTCGAGTTCCAAATTCTCTCCTACTCTTCTCCTTTCTCCCATCATTGAGAAGGCAAGCAATTTGATAGAGGTTATACATGTGCAGTCATGCAAAACATATTTACATATTAGTCATGTTATGAAAGAAAAAACAAGAAAAATAAAGTTTAAAAAAACCCACAACAGTATACTTTGATCTTCATTCAGATTCCACCCTTTCCTTCTCTGGAGGTAGATAGCATTTTTCATCATAGGTTCTTCAGAATTGTCTTGGATCTTTATATTGCTGGGAATAGCTAAGTCATTTATGTATGACCATTGTAGAATATTGCTGTGACTGTGTGTAGTGTTGTCCTGGTTCTGCTTACTTCAGTTTGCATCAGTTCATGTAAATCTTTCCAGGCTTTTCCGAAAGCATCCTGCTCCTCATTTCTTACAGCGCAATAGTATTCCATCATAATCATGTACCACAGTTTGTTCAGCCATTTCCCAATTGGTGCACATCCCCTCAATTTCCAATTCTTTGTCACTCCAAAATAAAGCTACTATAAATATTTTTGTACATATAGGTCCTTTTCCTTTAAAAAACAAACAAACAAAACAACATCTTTGGATATAGACCTAATACTGGTATTGCTGTATCAAAGGTTATACACAGTTTGATTGCCCTTTGGCTGTAATTACAAATTGCTCTCTGTAATGGTTCAAGCAGAGCAGTTTACAACTTCAGCATCAGTGCATTAGTGCAAGGACTATTTCCTCAAGTAATCAACAAATGAATTTCCCTTTTCTAACCAACTGCCTGGGCACTCCCATATTAATCAGTCAATACACCTTTATTAAGTGCTTACTATGTAGAAGGCATCATGCTAAGCACTAGAGATACAAAGAAAGATACAATTCAGTCCCAGATCTCAAGAAGTTCAGAATCTAAAGGGGGAGATAACATTCAAATAGCAATGGACAAGCAAGCTGTATAAAGGCTACACAGAAAGAATCAAGGGAGGGAAAGTATTAGAATTAAGAGGGATCAGGAGAGGAAGGTGGGATTTTTTAGCCAGGGAAGCCTGACATGAGGAGGGAGAGCATTCCAGGCATGGAGAAAACCAGGGAAAATACAGGGAATTTGAAGATCGCATGTCTTTGTTCTAAGAAAAGCAAGAGGGAAGGAGAGCCATGTTTATGAGCATCTGGGAATCCTGGTAGAAATAATCCTCTTTCAAAGAGCAACCTGAAATGTGGCAGGCACTCCAAACCAAGCCGTTTATTTTTTTTTCTCTGTTTGAACGAAGTCTTCAACTTCCTGAGAAGGAAATTTGTGCTGAGTTACACAGGAAATGGAGGCACCTTGGTCCCCATCGTCAGCTGCAGCTGCCAGTGTTTGGAGCAGAAACTTTATTTCGGTTGTGCCTGATCATTCACAAATAAGAGAACTGGTGATTTCTACTCATCCCTCCCTGCCTTAAAGGACTGTCTTTCTCCCAGGACTAGGAGGCAGGGCTTGGAGCAGAAAAGAACTCACTCTGTCTTTTATTTTGTTCTATCCAGAGAATGTTTAAACCAATTTATTCTTTTCAAAATCTGAGGGAAAAAAAAGAATGTAAAAAAATTGAGTTTGTCTTTTAATCATTGAAGGCTCTATTTGGAAGGTATTGCTGTCTTTTTATGCTGATGAACAAGGACAAGAACCAGAGGAGATGGTGTGAGAAGGACCAAAGTCCTTCTCGTGAAATGCCCCAGGCAGGCAGCTTATCTTCAGTGTTATGCCTATGCCCACAGAGTGGAGGAGAGACTTCTCCAGTAAGGAGCAGCATACATGATTTGCCTCGGCGGGAAATAAATAGGTGAGCTGAAGTTCATTTCATAGAGCTATATGGAGGATGATGGACGTTTTAATGCTGCCCATCTGACAGCTTCATCTCTGTCGCATTTGCTGGATCCTCCTCCAGATCACCCTCTTTAACTGTAGGTGTTCCTCAGGGCTCTGACCTCTGACCTATTTTATCTGATGATCTACTCCCATGGATTTAATTGATATCTCTGTGCTAATGATTCTCATATCTATTTAGCCTGCTCCGATATCCCAGCTCACCTCCAGTCTCACATCTCCAACTGCCTTTCAAACATCTCAAACTGAAGGTCCGGTAGACATCGTAAACTCCTTACATCTTTCCTTTTCAAATCCTCTGTCTAGGCTCAGAGATCTAAGTCTTCTGTTACCATTAACTATCTTAGTTTAGGGTTTAGACAGTGTGACACACTCACAAGATTCCCTCTGGCTTCAGTGGGAATTGATTTGGTCTAGAATAAAAGGTAGGCTAAGAAGAGCAAGGTCAGTGCTCTCCATCCACCTAGCCTACATTCTTGCTTTTATGCATCTGTCACCAGCAGAGCCCCAGAGCCCCTTCTGCTTTAGCTTAGGCCTCTCCTTACACCTCATCAAAATTAACTGTTTTATTTTTTTGTGATTGCCTATATCCTTTGTTTGGTTGAGAATTCTTCCCCTAGATATAATGGTAAAGATGTTTGTTGTTGTTCAGTCATTTCAGACTCTTTGTGACGCCATTTAGGGTTTTCTTGGCAAAGATATTGGAGTGGTTTGCCCTTTACTTCTCCAGCTCATTTTACAGATGAGGAAACTGATGCAGATAGGGTTAAGTGACTTGCCCAAGGTCATGCAGCTAGTAAGTGTCTGAGGCTAGATTTGAACTCAGGAAGGAGTCTTCCTGACTCCAGATCTGGTTCTCCGTGCACTATGGTGCCACCTAGCGACACAAAATTGTAAAGATACCTCCATCCATTTTCCTCCCACCCAGTGAGCTTTGAGTTGCCAAATGCAATCATCTCTTCTCAGCTTTTGTCCTCCTTCATCTCTCTGTAGCATTTGACATTGTTTAGTTTTCCAGAATAGTCTTGCATTTATTTTACCTGGTAGCTGGGTACACTCTGCCTAGCTTCTCTTAGTTGAGGCAGTCAGTGCCTGTGAATAAAGAAGCACTATCAGCCTGCCTTCAACAAGGAGAAGCCCTAGCCAGTATTTTCTGGTGGCCTGAAGCCAAGATGGTGGCCAGTTCTGGAGGGACGAGCATGCTGGTGGAAATGATGAGACCAGCAAGACCATTGGAGCAGCTTGCCACGGAGGAAGCCATGCCCCGTGAGTCCAGCAGAGATGCTGGGACCAGTGAGAGTAGCATGAAGACATGAGGAGCCCCACTTAGGAGTCTGTTGGATCAGAATTGTCTGCACCCTAAGCCAGATAGATAGAACTGATGAAGAGACCGTGGTGGAGAGACATGTGGAGTAACAAGCCCTCTGCACTCAGTCTCCCCATTGACGGTATATATTTGAGGCAATGTTCCATTGCAAATCTGATTAGTATACCACTTCATTAAATGCCCTTGCTTTGAGTTAATTATATCTCATGATTGCAAAGAAAAAAAATAAAACACTTAAGAAAATCTTGTTCTTACCACCTAAAATGCATCTTTTTATAAAATGCACCCCTGTCCTGCACTGCAGGGCATTTGGAACTATGTTTGGATCAATTCACAACTCCACCAACAATGCATGATTGACAGATGCATAAAAACAAAAGGAATTTGGGCTAGGTGAGTGGAAAAACTGACCTCTGCTCTGTATTGCTAGGGCATTCTGAATAAGCCCCCACAATGTAGTAAGCATTCCTGCTCACACAGCTGGTCCAAAGGACTCTCAGGGTAGATGTCCACCCAATTGGACAGTTCATGAGCTCAGCTGACAAAAGTCAGGCTAAGATTAGGTGCTTCCTATGTCTAGGCCAAGAGAGCACAGCTTGTCTAGTGTAGGGTTAAGATAATCTGACACACCCCCTGAATCACACACCTGATTCTCTCAGGTTTGGTTGCAAATTCATTTGGGCCAGAATAAAAAATGGGCTAAGAAGGCAAAGCCAATTTTCTCCACTCACCTAGCCCAAACTCTTGTCTTTATTTTGCATCTGTCTGCAGCAAAGTGCTATGTTTTGCCCAGTAAAAACCTCAGGCTATCAGCAGGAATACTGTTGATTGTGGGGGTGGGGCAGGGGGTGAAGAAAAGGGGAGAGAGGGGGAGTCTAAGGGTCAAATATTTCTGATAAGGGACTGATACTGCACTAAGACTTTTGGGCCACTTGAGAGCCATTGTCCATTGGACAAGTGGTTAAAGCATATGAATAAACTGCTTTCAAAAAAGAATTGCAAATGATTAACAAACACATAGAAGATTGCTCCAAATCACAAGAGATAAAATAAATGCAAATTAAAATGATCCTGAGGTTTCATCTGCCACTCAGCAAATTAGAGAAGATGACAGAAAATGGAAGTAGCTGAATGGAATAGGGGCTGTGGAAGGCCATACAGACCATATATGCCATGGACAGAGCTGGGAATTATTACAACCCCTTTGGACTCCAAACCTACTACTACCATGTGCTGGCTCTCTCTAGGTGAATGAGGGCCACTGGAGTTAGAACTCTTTTTTTCCCAGTGTATTAACTATCCTGCCCAGGGCTGAGTCATGTAAATGACAGCTTCGCCAACAATGTATTTGTGTGCCTCTCTTCCTAAAGCCATTCCAATCTTGGCTAGTTCATCTTTTTGTAACAATTGCTGGGCATGAGACAAAACCTCAGGTTGCTTTAATTCGCATCTATCTCTTATAATCTAAAACCCCAAACAACAACAATAATGGCTAACATTTTTCTAGTAGTTTTATGGTTTGCAAAGCACTTTACCACTATTACCTTACAACAACCCTGGGAGGTAGGTGCTATTATTAGTCATTCAATAAATATTTATTAAGCACCTACTATGTACTGGGTACTGTACTAAGTGCTGGAGATAAGGGCAAAAGACAGTCTCTGCTCTCAAGGAGTTACCAGTCTAAGGGGGGCAACAACATGCAAACAACTATGTACAAATGATATATGGTGAAAAAATTGGGGATAATCACCAAGGGAAGGCCCTAAAATTAAGGGTAATTGGGAAAGGCTTCCTGTAGGAGATGGGATTTTATTTGGGACTTGAGGGAATCAAAGGAATCCAGAGGGCATCCAAGAAGAGGGAGACCATTCCAGGCATGGGAGAGAGCCAGTAAAAATGCCCAAAGTCAGGCAGTGGTGTGTGTTGGGCAAGGAATGGCAAGTTACTGTGTTGTGTTACTGGATTGTGGATAGGTATAAGGTGTAAGAAGACGTGGAAAGTGCAAAGGGCCTGGTTACATGAACAGAAGTTAATAGCATTTGGTCCTGGAGGCCTTAGGGAGTCAATGGAGTTTATAGAGTGGGGCAGAGTGACAGATCTGTGTTTTAGGATAATCACTTTGGCAGCTGAATGGAGACAGACTGAAGTTTTATAGATGAAGAAACTGAGGCAAACAGAAGTTAAGTGACTTGACCAGGGTGATACAGCTAGTAGATACTTGAGGCTGTTTGAACTCAAGCCTTCCTATTCCTAGCTGCCTGGATCACTACCTTTAATCAGGCAACAACAATTAAAATAGAACCCCCTTAATCTCTTCATTTTCTTTCCAGGACTTTATAATCCCTAGAAATACTTGCTATGTTCCATTTGTTTGAAATGACAGTGTATATCCAAGAAGATTTGCCATTAACAAATGATATTGGGGGTAGGATGTATTACTCAGGATCAAAAGATATCTACTAATGCCTATCATATATCTACTAGATATCTACCCCTGGATTTTATTTGTACTTGTTGAGCATCCCAGGGGACACAGGAAGCGCTGCAGAATCTGTCGCTATAGGCTTATAGGAAGACTGGCTGTCAGTCTTCATAAATATATATATATATATATATATTTATTATAAAAATTTTTTAATATATTATTTTTAAATAAAATAATTATTAAATAAAATATATAAATTATAACTTTATAATTAACCATCAAGGGAGTATAAGTCAACATTTGCCTACCAGGGGGCACTACACTGGAGCCATAGCCCCACAGATTCATCAGAATCTCTCCAACTCACCCACAAGGACTTTCCTCGTTACTACCCCACACCCCCACCCCCAAATAGATTCCAACTGATAAGGATGAAATCCCCCCTGAGGTCTAGGGCTTACTGAACAGCCTGCAACAATGTAGTTCTAGGATCTAAAACAGTGAGCCTGTAACTGTTTGGTAGATGTTCATAGTTTATTATTATGCATTGTCTCATTGTTGCTAAGTAGTGACTATTACCAATTTGAAGTAGTGCAAAAATGCTGTATGCAGAATTGTAGCCTGTGTATCTGCTTCTGTGAGAATTTCTTTTTCAATAAGAGACAGGCTGTTTCAGCAGGTGGGGGCTCAGAGCTAAGTTCTGATGAAAAAAGATCTACATAAGGCCCTAATCAACAAGGACCAGCACCCATAGAGAGAAGAAAAGCTGAGAGGTAGAAGGTGGACACATCTACACCAGTGGGGCATGTGCATACTTTTGGAGTAAGTAGATACCCCAGGAAGCAGCCAACTGTGCCACCTACTGGTTAAAGCCACAAGAACAGGAAGCTCACCATCAGCTCCTGAGGAAGTCCTACGACTTACATTTTTGGTACAGTTTGGCTTGGGCTAAGTAGCCACCTTCCAGATTTTCCCAAGTAAACTCAATGGGCTGGGTGATTGAGCCCTGGAAACCCCAAGTCAACTTCAGGACAAGCCAGCAGGCCTCCTGTTCATGTGGTTTGGATTCATCTACTCAAACTAGCACTTTCCAGCTGGTCCCAATCTAGTGGCTCTTACAGAATGACCTCTCTTTACTTGGAGTGGCCACAGAAGCTTCACCAAAGGTTTTGCCCTCTCCATTGTCCTTATATGGCTGTTGGACTTTGGTAGAAATTGTTAATGGCTAAAGTGAACCAAATGTCTGAGTTGTGCTGGACCAGGCAGCAGTAGCAGCAGTAGCAGCAGCAAGCTTTGAGCAGATTTGGGGAGCAGAGGCTCCTGGTTGGGTTTGTGGTTGGGTTGGGTTGGTTTTAATGTGTGATCTTTGCCAGGGAGATCAGTCAAGAAAAGGAAGCCTAGGCAGTTGCAGGCTGGCAGGCTTGCATGCCATAAGGAGGAGACCAAACCAGGAGGACCAAGGAAGACAGTGGTGGGCCCTGCATGCAGGGGGTGGGGCAGCCACAAGGGCCTCTGCTGACTCAGTGGTTTGCCTCCTTTTACAAACACACGACCTAGGGCCATGCTTCTCTACCAAACTCTGGAGGAGCTGTTGGCACACACACAATGGACCAGGCTGCAAAAATCTGCCTTTCTCCATTTTTTGAAATTCAGCTCCTGGCACTTCTCCATGATTTCTCAAACATTACTGACAGTGGTTACATAATCCTATCTGCTAGCCATTCCAGCTCCCTAGGATCATATCATAGAATCCTGGATGGGGAGATAAGGCACCTGGCAGTGCCTGTTACCTCTTTCCTCTACTCAGAGAACTGTATCATGGCCTCTTCCTCACTCAAAAGTCACCAGGGAAGAGGGTTAACAAGTTAGCAAACATTTTTTAAGGACTTGGTATGCACCAGGCAACATGCTAAGGGCTGAGGAGAAAAGAGAAAATTTTTGTCTGGCCAGGCCTTTTATATGTACTTAGTTCCAATTCAATATCCAAAAGGCTTTCTGTCACCCCACAGTAAGCCAACATGAAATAGTCTTTGAATATCTGTTTGGGTTCTGAATTAGGGTTCAGGGATCCTCTGTTGCTCATCATCAAGCATTTCTGAGAGGGCCCCAAAGCCTCTAAGTGTGAATCTAGAGTGAATACTGTACATGGCCCAAGGATTGTCTCACCACCCCACCCACTCCATCCCCCCCACACCATAATCAACCCAAAGAATCTGGTCTAACTCTCCATAAATGGAAGTCCAAGTGAATGAAAAATGCCTATTGTCTAGACCTGCATAGTCAATTGTAAGGACAGCCCCTGTGAGCTGACATCGTCCATGGAAAATTTTCTGGGCCCAGAACTGACCTGTTCAGTTATTTTTCAGTTTTATCTGACTTTGTGACCCCATTCAGGGTTCTCTTGGCAAAGATACTGGAGTGGTTTGCTGTTCGTTTTCTTCCCCAGTTCATTTTCTAGATGAAGAAACCGATGCAAACAGGGTTAGAGTACTTGCCTAGCAAGCTGACATTGTCCATGGAAAGTTAGCTGGGCCCAGAACCAGACAGCAACAAGAAAATCAGTTGGATTATATCTGGGAAATGCACTATTGCAGGGACGAGATTCCAAGCTTTTCCCTGAAACTAAAACCTGTCGACTTCACATCAGTGTTCATTTAGGGATGTCATATGCCTATGACTCATGGAATTCCACCAACTTCAAAAAATCAAGCCTGCAAAGTATCTAGAGGAGCTGTTCTCAACCTATGGGTTATGTTCAATTTAAATATATCCTGCATATCAGATATTTACATTATGATTCATAACAGTAGCAAAATTACAGTTATGAAGTAGCAACAAAAATGATTTTATGGTTGGGGGGGGGTCACCATAACATGAGGAACTGTATTAAAGGGTCACAGCATTAGGAAGATTGAGAACCACTGATCTAGGGTAGAGCCTCAAAGACAAATATGCCAGGCAATGGAGGTGGCCCAGGAATGTAACAGGAGCAAGGGATAAGAGATGGACAGCTACTGTCTACAAGCTGTGAAAGACCCATGGAATTCTAGGTAGGCACCTGTGTAGGGTTTTCAGGGCTGCATGAACAGGAGTTGCACAGGATGAGAAGGTATGGGTGGACTGTGATCTGCACAGTTAGAGGAAGTCTCAATATTGACGAGATCATAGATCCATTGAAGGGCTGATATATGCACCGCAGAAGTCTAGTGTGGTATATCTCTTCACCTCCCAGCACCTCCACTTCAGATTAGATGAGTTAATCACATAGGATTCTGATGCTATATTATCTCAATGAGACCCTGGTCATTGAGGTGCTTTCACAGTTTAACCACCAGGTGGCATTGATAGCTATTTACTTGGGGAGTCCACACTCACCCTGGTGGTTTCTGTATACCCAGATGAGTAAAAGTGCTGTATAATCTCTGTGGTTCTCTATAGTGACCAAAAGCTGTGTATGATTTGTCCCTTACCTTTGCCTCTTCTATATAAGGTGTCAGGGACTAATTTTCTTTATTTCTTCCTTTTTAATGTTTCTCTATTTTTGTTTTTTGAATTCTTGGTATTTTATTTTCCCCCAATTACATGTTAAAACAATTTTTAACATTCATTTTTAAAACTTTGAGTTCCAAATTCTCTACCTTCTTCCCTCCTCATCCCTCTCATTGGGAAGGCAAGTAATTTGATATAGGTTATACATATGGAAAGGGACTAATTTTCAAGGAGAATGATCTACCTATTTCAAATTAGCTCTGAGCCCCCACACACTAGCTAACCCCACCTTCTTTTGAAGTGGCTGTATTTCAGTAAGTACTAGGCACATGACTTTAGTGTCATGACACTGTTTCTATGCACAAGGAGACAGGAGTATCTAGAACCAATAATAGAAACATCACTTCTGAATGGTGAATCAGTCCAGCAATCGAATATTTATTAAAGCCCTACTATCAACCAGGCACTGTGCTATGTGCTAAAAATACAAATCCAATGAATTAAACAATCCCTATCCTCAGAGAGCTTATAGTCTCACAGAAGAGAAAAGTGTTTATATAAGCATGAAAAGAATAAATACGAAGTAATTAATTATAAAATAAAAGTGAGGCGGGGGAAAGAAACTAGAAGCTAGGGGCCTCAAGAAAGGAGAAAGAGGGACTTGAGCCATGTCTTGAAGGAAGTATGAGGTGGAGCTGAAGAGGCAGGGCATGCCAGGCACAGCCAGGGCAAAGGCATGGAACTGGGAGACACTGCGTGCCATGTAAGGAAGAGAAAGGGCTGTTTTGGCTTTGATCTCCGAGTCCAGTAGGGTGAGTAATATCTAATGAGGCAGAAAAGGAAAATCAGGGCCAGGTTGTGAAGGGCTTTAAAAAACGCAATAACGAGAGAACACAATACATAATATGACATCTCCTGAGCAGCTGTTCTCCCTGGGAAGTCCCCCTGTGACTCCCCCACGTCTTACCCCCTGCAAACATAGAATGGCTCCAGACCTCAAAGTTATAGTTGGCATACAATCTAAGGGGTGCAACAACCCAGACCCCACAGGATTAAACACACAACACACACCTTCTTCTTGTTAGTGGCCATCTGTTCTCTGATGAAGAAACTCCTTGGCTGCCAGTCAGCTTCACTTAGTGGACCCAGCACCCCCTGACCTCTCACACTCACATGGCCCGCCCCTAGTCTTGGGCATGTTCACCTCCTCTGATGCTCAGTCACTTAGTCAGGAAAGGAAGCACAAAGTAGAAAAGGTAGTGTGTGAAGTCACAGTAAGCACTTAATAAATGTCTTGTAATTCATTCAACATAAAAATCTAATCTTTGTACATAAACTTGCTCTATGGTATACTTGGCCTAGCCAGGGGTGGGGAAACTGTAGTCTTGAGACCACATATAGCCCTCTAGGTCCTTTGGCTAAATCCAACCATCACAGGACAAATCCTATTAACAAAAGGATGTGGACTCAAGGCCGCGGGTTACTCACCCCTAGACTGAAGTTTCTTTTATTTTGAACTCAAACACCAAATAAAATGGGCATTGCCAAATACACGGTAGAAGAGAGGTTTGTACGTGAGATAGCAGATGTCTATTAAATACAGCTTTTCTTTTTTAGTATAAAATAAATTCAACTTAAAGCATCAAAATCTATTACCTCCAACTCATCCTGTCTGTATTGTGTTTTTTTGTCATTGTCTGCATGTTATCTCCTCCATTAGACCACCAGCTTCTCAAGGGCAGGTGGTGGTCTTTTGCCTTTTTTTTTTTTTTGGAGGGCAATTGGGGTTAAGTGACTTGCCCGAGGTCACACAGCTAGTAAATGTCTGAGGCTGAATTTGAGCTCAGGTCCTCCTGACTCCAGGGCCAGTGCTGTATTCACTGCACCACCTAGCCACCCCTTTTGCCTTTCTTTCTATCCCCAGCCTTAGCATAGTAGGTACTCCTGGCACATAACAGGTACTTAATTAATGCTTGGGCAGCTAGGTGGTTCAGTGGATAAAGCAGTGCCCCACGGAAGTCAGGAAGACCCAAGTTCAAATCTGGCCTCAGACACTAGCTGTGTGACTCGGAGCAAGTCCCTTAACCCTGTTTGCCTCAGTTTTCTCATCTGTAAAATGAGCTGGAGAAGGAAATGGCAAACCATTCCAGTGTCTTCCCCAAGAAAACCTCAAATGGAGTCCTGAAGAGTCAGACTTAACTGAACAATAACAATAAATGCTTCTTTGACTGACCGCCACTTCCAGAATTTCTTACAGCACAACAGTAATCCGTTCTATTTGCATGCTATGATTTGTTGAGCCATCTTCCAGTTAATGGGCATTCCCTTAGTTTCTTTTTCTTTGCCATTACAAAAAAAAAAGAGCAGCAATAAATACTGTTATACAGATGGGTGGGACTTCAAGGCTTGCCCTCATTTAGTCATTCTAATTCACCGGAGTATGTGCCAATACATGTGTAAAAATAATATTTTCTGGGTTTATTTTTTTGTCTATCTAGATTTTCTGAACCGCCTTTCATCCCTTCTTGGCATTGGGGTCGGTGTTGTTGCAGTGGCCTTCGTTTTTCTGTGCATAGTGTTTGGAGTCCTATTTTACAAACGGAGGTATGGTGGAAGCTTCTGTTTGCATGTTTTATCACTCCAAATTCAGTGCATGGGTTTCAAATGGCGTTAAATGACTATGTGTGAATGTATTTCATGATTGGGGCTTTGAGAAAAGCTAAAGTATAAAGGTAGACCTAAATATTTAGAGAAATAATTAATTGCTCAATGTTTAATTAATAATTGTTTAATTGGTCATGGATAGACTGAGTCAATATAATACAAGTGACAATATTACCTAAGTTAATTTATTTATTCAGTGCTATAACAATCAAACTAGTAAAAGATTGCTTCTTAGAGCTGGAAAAAATAATAACAAAATTCATTTGGAGGAACAAAAAGTCAAGAATATCAGGAGAATCAATATTTTAAAAGTACCTGATCTCAAACTATTCTACAAAGCCATAATCATCAAAATAATCTGGTACTTGGTAAGAAATAGAGGGGTTGATCAGTGGAATAGATTAGTTATGCACAATACGCACAATATTATGGAAACAAACGAACACAGTAACCTAGTGCTTGATAAACCCAAAGATCTCAGCTACTGATACAAGAACTAGCTAGTAGACAGAAACTGGTGGGAATACTGGAAAAGAATCTGGCAGAAATTTGATATAGACCAACATCTCACACCACATACCAAGATAAGCTCCAAATGAATACATTTCAGCTGTAGCCTCACTTGAGCCCTTAGGTACAGTATTAGAAAAATGTATTTGTTTTTTTTTAAATCAGCTAATTTAATAACTTATTACATATATAATGATATTCTCTCTAAAACATCTTTCAGGGAATTATTTCAGGTATCTAACGTTAAAGTAATTGATGGAAAATGCCGGCAGAAATTATCCAGTCCCGCAATGGATTCGCGCTTCTGTGGTGTTTCTTTGTCTCGATGTTTTCATTCTAGTGGATTACGGGTAGGGTCCGAATGTTTCATTTCATCAAGAAGCTATGGAAATTGCTTTGTTATAGCATTCATATAAAACAATTGCCCCCCTTATTTGCTGCCTTATTATTGTGATACATGATCATATAGGACCTATTATTCTCACATTTTGAGCTCAGTATTATATTGCCCCCAAAGTCAGGGTCATCCAAAGCCCTGAGGATCAGTTTTCCTTTTCTAGATGACCTTGTGTCTCAGGAACCCTAGCACTTCAGTCACCCCCAGAACTTCGCTTAGACTTTCTGAGTGACATTATTACATAAGCTCTGGTTTAGATTTCTGCTGTATTTAGATCCCTGGCCCCTTAGGAGCCTGATTCTTTCTCCTTCAACCACCTCTCCTGGTCATAAAGTGGGAGTCTTGTAGAGAGTCATGCATTATACGGAGGGAGCCAATAGCAGTGGACAAAGGCAGGACTGAGGCTCAGAGTCTGGACCCCCCCCCAGGAGTCACTGAGGCATTCAGGCTGTAGGAAAGGTCCATGATTCCCAAGAAATTCCAAGCCCTCTCTGTTCTCAGCTCTGGGCTGCTCCTTTCTCAGAGCTAACAAACTAGGAAATGCCCAGAAAAGAGCAGCCAAGGTGGTCAGAGGCTTAGAAACTGTGTCATACAAAAAAAAAAAAAAAGAAGGAAACTGAGATGTTTAACCTGGAACAGAGAAAACCTAGGGTTAGCTTTCCCACATTTAAAGGTTTTTCCCTCCAAGGAGGGAGGAGATTTATTCTCCACAGACCAGGTCTGGGGAGGTAGTGAGCTCTCCATCTGGGGAAGACTTTAAGCAGAGAGTAGGTGGTTGATTGGCAGGGATGCAGTCCAGGGCTTCCTGGTCAGGCATGGGTTGGATTAGAAGTCACCAAGTTCCCCTCCAGTTGTGGGATTCTGAGACTCTTTGAAGGAAGTTACACAAGTTTTAATGAGGTTGATTCCAGCTCAGTCTGAGAAAGAAGTTTCTGCCAGGAGTCTCTAGAGAAGGTCTGGGCTCTATCAGGGGCCTCTAGGAGCAGAGCAGAGAATACTTTGTCTGCAAGGCCTTTGGATTGGGCCAGTAACGTCCAGTACTTAGAGCTCTTCAGCATTCACAACACAGAGTGTGATGAAATAATTTCTCTTTTTGTTTGGGTTTTGTTTTGGTTATTTTGGAAACAATTGGGGTTAAGTGACTTGCCCCGGGTCCCATGATTAGTAAGTGTCTGAGGCTAGATTTGAACTCATGTCTTCCTGACTTGAGGGTCAGTGTTCTATCCACTGTGCCACCTAGAGGTCACTGATGAAATAATTTCATGTCACCTAAGAGAACTGTTTTAATTGCTTTGTTTCATTTTTAAAGTGCTCCTTCTTCCATTAGTCAAATAGAAGAAAACAAAGGCCACATCTTTCTGCTACTCCCTCCTCCATACATATAATACCAAGCACATACTGTGGTGCTATAATGACATCACTCAAAGGCATCTGGGAAAAGTGGGCCACAGGACATTACTCCCTCAGCTCTCTTTAGAGAGGCCACACTGGTCCAGAGCACTGGATTTTGAGTCAGAAAGACTTGAGTTTGAATCCACCCCCAAACATATAACTAGCTGTGTGACCCTGGGCAAGCCCTTCCATCTCTTTGGACCCCAGTTTCCACATCTGTAAAATAAAGGTTTGAGCCAGCCACGGCCTTTAAGTTCCCTTCTAGTGAGAAGGTTCTGACCTTGGGACATCCTTTCTTGCGTTACTGTCTGACCTGTGTCCTAGGATCTTACTGCAGCCTCACCACTGAGCTCTGGGCAGTGAAATTAGGGGACTATGCAGATATGGGCCAATGTCCGTGACCTGGGGGGGGCAAAAAGGGGGAAAATGAGAAACCTCTTCCAAGACTGCTCCCTAGACCCCTGAGTTGTGTGATTGGTCACAAGGAGCTGCAGATGCATGATTTATTTATTTATTTATTTGTTATTTATTTTTTGCTGTTTAGAGGAGGAAGGCAGGGCATTTGGCGTTAAGTGACTTGCCCAAGGTCATATGGCTAGTAAGTGTTAAATGTCTGAGGTCAGATTTGAACTCAGGTTCTCCTGACTCCAGGGCCAAAGCTCTATCCAGGATGCATGATTTAAGGGTTGGAAAAGACCTAAGGGTGCAAGTCTGTCTTCCTATTTTAAAAGTCTTTTGTGACAACTGACATCATCATCCTTTCCCATGCTGGCCTGATGTAGTTACATGGCGCAGCCTCTCCTTATCTCTGCCTCCTGGCTTCCCCAGCATCCTTCAGCCCTCAATTAAAGTCCCACTTTCTACAGAATCCCTCTTCATGCTGGCTCTTTCCCTCTGTTGGCCAGCCTCAGTTTATCCCACTTGGTTGTTTGTATAATGTTTTCCACGTTAGCATTTGAGAGCAGGGACTGGGTTTTTCAGCACTTAATGCAATGCCGGCACATAGTAGGTCCTTAATAAATGCTTGTTGACTGAATGAATTACATCCTGTTATCAACCAAGAAGTTTCCTCAGGAAACAAAAATCCTTAGTTGTCCGGAGGGCAGTATAATCGTGGCAGTCTCACTCTAAGACATCGTAACTAAATAAAATTAAATCATTGTGTATAGAAATTTAAAAGGTTTTTTTTGTTTGGAAAGTAACAATATTTGTTTCATAGCAGGTCTCAAGACATGAAGAATTACAACTTCAAAGAGGTACTTTGAAAAAAAGCTCCTAAGTACTTGAAACATATTCTAACTTGTATTATAATGTGTCCACATCTTATGACTTAGATAAGATTGTAAATGCCTTGAAGGCAAGGGGTGTGTCTTGTCCCAGGCTTCCTCAGTGCCTCATACAGTGTACTGCTTACAGTAGAGGCATAATAAATGTTTATTATTGGAATGAGAGAGCATAATAGAACACTTTAGGGAATAGAGACAGAAGAGGGTGAAGGCCAGTGCCAGCCACCTGGCACCAGCAATACTTCTCAGACGCTCACACAACACCAGGGCATTGGGAAACAGCCAAACCTAGTGGGAGTTGATTGCATTAGGTCCTATTGGAAGGAGCCATTTACTGGGCAGGGGGATGGTGTACCAAAAACCAAACCAGCCTAGAATAATGTCTGATGTATAGTGAGTGTTTGATAAATGCTTATTACTGATTGATGTGGTGGTGAGACAGAGCAGGGTGAGAGCCTGGCTGAGGGCAAGAGGAGGAGTATCATGGTGGTACCCATGGGCTTAGCCCGGTTCTGTGTCTCCTCTTAGTGTCCCAACTTTGGTGAAAGGGGAGGGTCTCCACCAACACCTCCATCTGTCCAGGAACATGGTACACATCCATGTCTGTTAGGAACCATAATGAATCAAGTGAGTGATAATGAAGGCCATAGGCAACACCAGTCTGGAGCTTTTTCTCCAAATTGTGCCAGTTGAACTCCTTCTCTGAAGCCTGGCCCCTGTCAAAGGTGATCAGCAGAGGAGCATCACTGAGCATAATGAGGTCAACTAAGCCAGCCTCAGGCTCCACTCACTCACCTCAGCCAAGTTTTTATGAAATTTAATGATAAATTGGCAGTATATATTGAACTCTCTGTTCTAAACTGTTATTTTTTTCATTAAGCAACCTTTTAGTTATTAATTAGACAATCCAGAGCTGCTTAATAAGTGCGTATTGACTCAATAATCAGGAAAAAAAAGTACTGGGTATTATGGGATTATTGTGTGTTTGGGGTAGGGTGAGGAAGGGTTTCCATCCCAGGCATCAATAGCTTGATTATACTGTTTTGTTGCTGAGACAAGGTGGTATAACAGTATAGTTTAATTGTGCTTACAATGGCCCTTCTCCAATGAACATGAAAGCCTAGAGGATCCCCCACTTTCCTAGGTGGAATAGGAGTGCTTAAAGCAGGATGGATAGTGAGGTGAGACCCTACTGGGATTTTAGTGATGAACTGTCCCATAGATTCCATCCTGGGAAGATTCCCCAATTCCCTTGCTGGTGTAATTAATTAGAGCTTGGTTCTTGAGTATGGGGTGTTGATGTTCAGTCTTCAATGTCATTTTTATAGCTCTTCAAAAGCATAAGCAAAGAAAATTGAGTTTTGTATTGACATCTATAACTTCCAATGTCTCAGACACCAGTTCCAGTGTGGAGAGCATGAACCCGGACCAGAGGTCCTTCTTATCATCATCAGGCTCCTTTTGTAGCCAAAGCTTGGAAGCTTCTCAGGACTGGTTTTCTGATGAAGAGGGCTCCCTTTGCACCTCCTCTATAGAGGGTGGCCTTGTGGACAGAGATCAGGTATGCCCAGAAACTACGGATGCTGCCAAAAACTTCCAAGAATTCCAGTGTGATGTGACAGTTGGTGAAGATCAAAACTATCTTGGCTTGGAAAAGACAAATCAACAGAAAATGCAAATGCCTAAATCAGTCTCTAGTCCCCTCAAGGCCTCTTCTGGCATTCCATGTTCTCCAGAATCAAGGGACGACCACTCCAGAGCTTCTACTAGTATCCCGCATCCACCACAGCCAAGGGCTAATGCCTCAGAAGAGTCTTCTGGCATCCCACACCCACCACAGTCAAGGGATGACCTCTCTAGAGCTTCTAGTAGTATCCCATGTCTGCCACAACCAGGCAGTAATGCCTCAAAAGCTGCTTCTGACATCTCTTGTCTACCGTAATCAAACAAAACATCAATAAATGTTCCCATTTCTGAGCCTAAATAGGTCCAGACCAAGTAAGAGCTCATTTTAGTCTGTGGCTCAAAATGGACCTTCTGAAAATAATTAGACAGAGTCTCCTTACCCTGGCCTATAAGTCTAAGACAAGATCATACAAGGTATAGGGCAAGCATCCTAACACAGATTTAGCTTATTTGTGAATAAACTATATTTAACTCTCAGCACCATCTTGTAGTTTTATATTTTTCTGTTTTATTTTTGTAAGAGGAATCTCTATATCTACTTCTCTGAATTCTATATTTAACATTGACTCCTGTCACTAAGACAGATTTACAAAATATAGCCCACCATTCATATTTCCTCTGCACTTGAAAGAAAGTTATGAAATGGCTCACGTTCCAATGACGGCCTAGCAGTTGAGCTCCCAGGTCAGCCCCCAAAAAAGTCACTCTCCTCTTTGTGGCTCCTCATACCACAAACAGACACTGACATAAGGATAGTCTCAGCCACGTGTTTAAGAGAAATAATATTAAATTCAGCAAATGTATTCTTTCAAAGAGTTTTTTAAAACACACAATTATGGGTAAGTAAGGCAGAGGCGGGCCTGCCAGTTCCTCATAACTGATTTGTCTCTCTCAGTGCTCCTGCTTCTGGGAACCACACACCTTCCAACCTGTCTGTTTAGAAGTCTCTTCTCCTGGTCTTAAAGAAGGGAACTGAAGACATGGCCATCACAAGCTGCTATCAAAGGACAATACCAGCTCTCTTTTCTCCTCTCCTCCTTCTCTCTATGACATACTTGATAACCACTGTCCTTCTAATCAAGAGCTAGTCTTGTCTTAGTTTCCTCTCTTCCCAAGCTGGGAGGAACTACAAATCCCAGGGGTCTTTGTGACCAGCTAAGTCCTTGACAGAGGTGGTTATATGAGTACCCAGAGTCTCTGAAGAGCCCAGTTAGTCCAGAGCATAGGGCTGAGGAGGGATGAATTTGTCAGCCCCTGAAACTCAAGGCAACCATCAATTCGATTCAATTAACATTTATTTATTAAGCACCAGCTACTTGCAAGACACTATGCTAAGGGCTAGGGATACACAAAGAGGCAAAAGACAGTCCTTGCCCCCAAGGAATTTGCAACCTAAATGGGAGGAGGAAACAACATGTAAAAATATATATACAAAGCAAGCTATATAGGATAAATAGGAAATAAGAAGGAATTAAGAGAGGTTGGGGAAGCCTTCCTATAGGACAGTGGTTCTCAATCTTCCTAATGCCACGACCCTTTAATACTTGTATGTGGGCATATCTGCATGTGGGCGGACCTGCTTGGAGAGGGATAGAGGAGCAGCAGTGTCTCAGTTCCTATGACCATCGGAAATATGTTTTCCAATGGTCTTAGGTGACCCCTGTGACCCCTGTGAAAGGGTCATTCAACCCCCAAAGGGGTTGCAACCCACAGGTTGAGAACTGCTGCTATAGGAGATGGAATTTTAGTTGGGATGTAAAGGAAGCCAGAGTGGAGGAAGGAGAACAGAGAGCAGAGAGGGGTTACATCTCAGGGAATAGGGCTGGGGAAGGGGGTGGTTACCATGTAATTCAGGTTCAGAAGCTTGATAGGCATATCAGCTCATTCCATATATTTTGCTACAGGAGAACTATCTCCATAAAGTAATTCCCACCCAGTTTTTGCTGCCCTGCACGTTTAGAGGGAGGTATTATGGTCCCTTGCTGTCATACTAGGTATAAAAGTGAAATCACCCAAAGAATCCTGGGCCTCAGCAGGTTACCCTGTACAATATTACTCAGTTCTCCCAGAAGATGATTGTCTTTCTCCAGATTCCGCACCCCCACACACACATACATTTGATTTCTTTTTTTTAAATTAAGCTTATTGTTAAAAGTTCCTGAGATTATGGGAGCAGTTTGAAAAAACACAGTGCTTGGGACCTGGAGGCTGATGCTTGGAGTTATCCTTCAAATTTGTCAGGATTCATTCTATGGGTGTGGGGGTAACTGCCTTCAGTGGGGCAAGTTGCCGCCTCTTTGCTTTGATACAGACTGGCTTAGTGAGTTACTGGAGCAAAAATAAAGGCAGTGCCCAACACCCCACCTGATGCTGACCTTCACGGTGAGCTTTAGCGATGCTGGAAACACCAACCACTAATGTAGGGTTTGTGCTCAATATCTTTCCTTAAAAGTGTGGCCAGACCTGTTAAATGTGATGCCCCCGTTGGCTGTGCTTGAGAACCCCCAACTGGAGCCAGGCAACAGGGATGCAGTGGAGAAAGACGGACCTTATTGGAATAATAACTCACATGTCTAGAGTGGCTCTGTAAAGAGAGAGGGAAACCTAAGGATTGAAATCCCCATGGACAAAGGCGAAAAGGGAGGTCTGGGGACATTCACAATGACAACTTACCCAAGGGCCTCCTAATGTGGGGTTCAGTGTTTTTTTCATTATGTCATGCTGAAATTATTTTGTGTATTCCTCTTTTAGTTAACTAGCTATGTGACCCCAGGTGAATCATTTCCCAGTGCCTTGGTTTTCCCATCTATATGATGGGGATAATGTTTGATGTTGCCCATGTCATGAATAAGAGATCAGGCAAGCATATGAAGCCTCTGCCCATACTACCCCATAACCTCCCTGGTGCATCACTGTGAGTATATCTATCCTTTGGTGACTCACCATTATTGACCAAATTAAGAATTAATAGTTTAGAATATTTAAATTATAATATTAGTATTTTAATTAATTCAACAGCTTATTAATTAAATCAATAGTTTAAATATTAATAGTTAATTAATAATTAAGTATTAATAGCTGATCTTGGCATTCAAGTCTGCCCCCCCCCATCCACTCAAAGTTTGACTCAAAGCTACCTTTCTAGCTTTATTACCAAATCTCAGAGTTGAAAGGGACCTCAGAGATCTGTCTAGGCCAGCACATACAAAACTGAGAATTACCTCTCTAGTGTTTCCAACAAGGCTTTCATTTAAAAACCTTTAATCAAGTGAAACCCATTGCTTGGTGAGATGGCCTAATGCACTTTGGGCCAATTCTAATAAATCTGCCTCTCTATAGCAGGTCGGGACTGGCCCCTGTTCTCCTATTTCTGCCACCTAAGGCCACAATGAAACTCTCACTTGATCATTGCGATAGCCTCCTAATTCATCTCTTTAACCCAAGTTCTTCCTCATGTGGCCCCTGGTCACATGTTTCACCTATATGTATGCTTCTCCAGGGGTGTTCCTTGGGCATATCTACTCTTCTCACTAACAGTATCTAAAGGGTGACCCAGCTTTATGTGGGAGGAGAATTGTTCTATTACTACTTTTAAAAAATTCTTACTATTTCATTAAATGCCTTTGCTTTGAATTGATCACGTCCTTTGACTAAAGAGTTAAAGTAAATACTTTGACCAGGGCTTGTGCACTATGCTTTTGACAGGATGAGGATCTACAGAGTACTTTGAAGGTAAGGGTAGTTTGGGGGGGATCCCTCATGCAAAAGGAAGGAGTGTTCCAGGTTCTGGTACTAAAACTGGCAGAAGGAATTTAGAAAGCCTGACTAGGGATTATGAGGCCCTGGGCCAGAAACTAAATACCCTCAGGGCACAGGTGGTGTTTTCATCTCTACTGCCAAAAAAGGAAAAGATTTAAGAAGAGAGGAGGGGGTGAGGTAGGGATTTGCAAAGTGAAATGCTGATTAAGAATTTGGTTTTGTATTTCTAGACTAAAGCTTAAAATATAAGAATTATAGGCTCTTGGCCAGGCAGGATGGAGGAAACATACAGTAGTGAGGACTTGTAAAAATATATCTCCCTGAAGTTTTGTAAATCTGATCTAGCAATCTTTAAAAAGGGATGATAAAGGCAAACATTACCTTCACATATCTGACAAGTCAAATGCCAAGGAGAGTAGATTAGATTAGATAAAGCATTTATTAAGCATTTATGATGTACCAAACCACAAGAAGACCGGTGGCAGAGACACCCAGTAATTTGTAAGAAATAAAATTAAAAAGAGGAGCCATAAAGAAAATACCAAGGTTTTCAAGTCTTTTTATGAATGCACACGTTAAGATTTACAAGCAAGTGAACCAGAGTTCTTGATACAAGGGGGAATACTGAACCTCCCAGATATTAATTAGTTTTGATGAAGTCAGAATCAGGACAACTTTGGCTCTGGATGGAGATAATGTTCAAAAGAAACAGATAAAAATTAGTGTATGTGTGGGAGTGGATAGGAAGCAACACAGTACTTTTGTAAAGAATTCAAGAAGGTAGATAGAAAAGGGAAGAATGGTTGTGAGCTTTCGTGTGAAGATCAACGGAAGGAGAAACCACAGTGATATTGCCATGGATGCATGCTTTTTAAAAACTCAGCTATTTCATTAAATGCCTTTTTCTTGTGTCCATGGATTGCCCATACAGAAGGAAGAAGTGGATGAGTTCAGGGACAGATAAAAAGCATGACATAGGAGCATTATATCAAATCAAGTTCTAGGCACTGGAGGATGCAAAGATAGAAACTGAAGACCTCCAGCTCTCAAAGAGTTTACTTGTGTGTGGGGGGAGAAGCATGGGAAGAAGGGGAAGGACAACGTGTTCATGTGAGTAAATACAAAATAGATATGATGACTATCCTAAAACAAATACCAGATAATTTTTTTTTAGGGGAAGAGGAGATAAGGGATATCACAAGTGGTGTGGAATGGGAGGGAGATCAAGAAAATCTTTGAATGGATGTAGCCTTTGAACTGATTTTTGAAGAAAGCAGGTGACTCTAAGAGGTAGAAGAAGGAAACCAATCATTCCAGGAATGGAAAGCAGCAGAGTTGTGAGATTCTAGTGAAATAATGGAAAGAAAACACTTTGCTACCCTTAAAGCACCATATGTCAGTTGTTATAAAAAAAAATACTAATAACAAATGTTATTACTATCCAGTCCTCTACTGCAAAGATGATTTCATTCTCTGAGCTTTCCACAACACGTCTGCTCAATTCTAGCAATGTTTTTTCTTTTGGATATTTTATTTTTCCAATTACACTTAGAACCAATTTTTAATCTTTTTAATTAAAAAAATTTTTTTTTAATTTTGAGCTCCAAATTCTCTCCCTCCCTCTTCTCTCCCCTCCCATTGAGAAGGCAAGCAATTTGATGTAGGTTATACATGTGCAGTCATGAAAAACATATTAGTCAGTTGTCTACAAAGAAATCTTGCAAATAAAAAAAGTTTTTAAAAGTGTGGTTGGATATATATCCAAACTCTATCAATTCTTTCTCTGGAGGTGGATGGCATTTTTCATCATAAATCTTTTGGGATTGTCTTGGGCATTCATAGCTGATCATCATATAATATGGCTGTTACTATATACACTGTTCTGGTTCTACTTACTTCGCTTCATCAGTTCATGTAAGTCTTTCTAGGCTTTTCTGAAAGCATTCTACTTGTCATTTCTTATAGTACAATAGTATTCCATTAAAATCCTTGAGGGCAAAAACTTTGGGTTTTGGGGGGGGGGTTGGGTGTATCCCCATCCCTTTTCACAATGCCTGAAAGCACTTAATAAATGGTTTGCTGGTTGGTTGGTGGGTTTGGCAGCTTCCCTAGTGATAGAGAAGTGAGATCAAGTATGGAAGATTGGGGTTTAGGCAAAAATTTTCAGCACCACCTAAGACCCTAGTTAGATGTAGACAGGTTTTGGAGCAGTACCATGGACTGCTAGTCATCTGAATCACCAGGCTGGGGAATCCAGACATGCCACATTTCCAGTCCTAGGCACCACACTCCATGCAGAACATTGATACACTAGGGCACGGACAGAAAAGGGCAACCAAGGTGACCTAGGGGCTTAATATAACACCATTTGAGTATCAGTTAAAGGAACTGAGCATATTTAGCCTGGAGAGGAGAAAACCTGGGGGGGGGTGAAGTGTATATTTATGTGGGGGGGGAATTTTGGGTAACTGTGACAAAAGTGATGGTGGCACCACCTCCAGCCTGCAGCCACTAGGGTCCAGGTCTTTGGGGAGGATAAGATAAAGGGCCTTTCAGAAGCATTTCTCAGCAGCTATCCCAAAGAATAGCAGTATACTCCCAGACCCCCTTCCTGCCAAAATGAGCAGGGGAAACACATAAGTGCATAAGCACAACACAAGTCTTCTATTGCAGTCAGGACTCATACATTATATCAGTCAATCAATAAGCAAATATTAAGGGTTCATTATTGGTCAGGCATTGTGCCAGGCTCTGGGGGATACAAAGGCAAGAATGAAATATTACATGCCCTCAAGGAACTGACATTCTATCTGGAGTAGCAACAAATATAAAAAGCAAATGGATACAAAATATATAGAAAGTAACCATGAGGCAATTTGCAGGGAAAGCACATACCTGATTTGGAAGTACCTCCTCTAGGGAGTGATGCTTGAGCTAAGCTCAGGACTTCTCAGAGGGACAGGTAAGAAGGTGCGGGGTATTTGCACAGGTGCGGCAGTGAGGGATGGAGTCTGACTTGACTACAGAGTGTGTGGAGAGGAGTAATGTATGAAATAGGAAAATGTATAAATAGGAAAATAGGCTCAAACCAAGTTGTGAAGGATCTTAAATGCATAAAATTCTCTTCCATAATATTGCCCATCTTTCTTTATGTGACTTCTTGCATATACTATATGTTTATATTGTAGGTGAGCTAGATTTCTAAATCTCTTTTAAATCTAAAGCAATATATTTCAAGAAGAAATTTGACATCTGTGTGAACAAAGTATTTACCCTATGACATTAAAGATGATTTTATTAAATTCAAAGCAAGGATGTGGTAGGAAAGACCCTGGATTCACAACTTAGTTCCTCACCTGTACAATATTCAACTTAACCTGTCCCACAGTTTTCATGAAGATCAAATGAGGTTGTCAATTTAAATATGTGGAAGGTCATAATATGCTTTCTAAACATCAACAATTATTGTTCTGTGGTATGATTTTGACAGATGCCTGAAAATATCTTCCAGTTAGCTTGCTGGAATGCCAAAAATAATTACAACTGTGTGGACACGAAATTAGTGAAAAGCTTCTCAGTCTGGAATGTACCCCCCCACCCTGAGTGCTGTACCCTCCCCCTTTCTCCTGTCAATTACTTTTATCTTCCTTTGTCCATTTCTTCCCGCCCTGGTGAGGGCCCTCCCATCTCCCTCCCCTTTTAGTCTCAGTAGCAAAGAGATTGGTAAAGCGAATTTTTCACC
>CM053593.1:21949176-21969518 GCA_028646575.1 Pseudocheirus occidentalis
TTCCACTATATATTTTGAAACATTTTTATTCAAAGTTTTGAGCTCCAAATTCTATCCCTCTCTTCCTCCCTCCCCTTCTCCTTCCCCAAGATAGTAAGCTATCAGATATAGGTTACACATGTGAAATTATGAAAAACATTTCCGTATTAGTCATTTTGTACAAAAAGATTCAAATAAAAGAAAAAAAGCAAGAAATTGAAAAATAGCATGCTTCAGTCTGTGTTCAAATAATACCAGTTCTTTCTCTGGAGGCAGATAGAATGATTCATCATTAGTCCTTTGGGATTGTTTGGACTATGACATTGCTGAAAAGTTGGTCACCTCACAATGTGGTTGTTACTGTGTATAATGTTCTCCTGTTTCTGTTCACTTCACTATGCATCAGTTCATGTAAGTATTTCCAGTTTTTTTCTGAAATCATCCTGTTTGTAATTTTTTATATCACAATAATATTCCAATTCAATCATATACCACAGTTTGTTTAGTCATTTCCCAATTGATGGGCATCCTTTTGATTTCCAATTCTTAGCCACCATGAAAAGAGCTGCTATAAATATTTTTGTTCAAATAAGTCCCTTTCCCTTTTTTTGGAATTCTATTATATTGGCCCTCATACCAATGAGATTATGATTCCAACAAAGTATGGTATTCCAGTGTTATTTACTTCATATTATTATAATAAACGAATGAATGAATGAATGTGCTTAATAGGTGGCAAACACTATGTGAAGAACTACTGAAAAAATGATGAAAGGAAAAAAATAGCCCCTGCCCTCAAGAAGCTTCCATTCTAATAAGGGAAACCTACCCAAATAGGAAAGTAATGGTGAAGGCAGGGTATTGTGGTTTAGAAAGTAATAAAGATGATGAGTGGAGCCATAGGAGGAAGATGACGAACCTTTTCAATTACAAAAGGCATTAATGAATTGTTGTTCTAGAATTAGAAGGGGACAATAGAGAAGAGGACCTAAAGATACACACAGCAGAAAAGAGCAGGGAGTAAAGTGAAAAATGCCTGGAGCCTGCTTAGCCTGTGTGAGGGACTCCCTATCAGGGCAGCAGTCATCATCATCATTGTCACTGTTATTATGAGGAAATAATAAAACATGTAATACATAACAACAGGAGAAGATCAGATTCTCTAACACTAAGTTTACAGAATGTTGTTGTTAAAAGAAAAAAACAAAGTACAGAAAGGAGAAGTTATAGAAGCATAAGCAGGGACCCTAGAAGAGAGGACAGGGAGGAGTCCATGCCACTGATCTTCACCAGTCAAAGGAGGGTCAAGATGGGAACAAGAGAATAGAGTGACATGATGGAAACAGTATAATGGAAAAAATAAATAAGAGAGAAGGAAGCAAAATAATGGAAAAAATAAATAAGAGAGAAGGAAGCAAAGATTAAAAAGTCATGGCCCAAACTTGACACATATCACTGACTTATTCGACCTACAAAATAGTTTGTAGGATTTATTTAATTGGGGGAGGGGGTGTGTTGAGATAGATACAAAAGACGATCAGGAGAAATATTGTCAGTCATCCTGCCTCAGTCACTATTATCCTTCTGCCCTGAGATGGGAGAATCTTTTTTCCCCAGAACAAGAAGAGTTCTTCCATGGACCATTTCATTTAAATCTTTATACTCCTCAAAGTTTCCATTAACAGCCTTCATAATGACAGGAAAGGCAAAGCAAGACAAGGTGCTTTTTTTTCACAGTGCTAAGTACTTGTGAAACAAACTGAAGCAAAAGAAAGATAGTCACTACTACGATTACTGCTGCTGTTGCTGCTGCTCCTACTACTGCTACTAATAATAGTAGTTAACATTTCTACAATGTCTTAAAATTTACAAAGTATTTTACAAATGACAAATGATTTAATCTTCACAATATCCCTTTGAGGTAGGCTCGATTATTATCCCCATTTTACAGATAAGAAAACAGAAACGGAGGTTAAATAACTTGCCCAGGGTCACACAGCTAGTAAACGTCTAAGGAAGGATTTGAATTCAGGTCTTCCTGATTCTAGTCTAGTGCTCTAGCTATTGCATTCGAGAAGGTTACATTTTAATGGGGGAACATGGAACAAAAGAATAGGCTGAAAGGGGGATGTTTGCCATGGCTTCAAAGTCCAGATGATCAGAAGCAGGACAAGGAAAGGAACGAAGATTGACAGACCTTTCTTTGGTCTTTGATAGTCCATTCCCCCAAATTGTGACCCTCCCCCAAAAGGAACAATGGGAAAGGGGGACCAACATGGTAGGATCATAGGGTATGACGGTTGTTATTCCATTGTGATGAGGCCTCAGATGCTGAGGGGAGATCCAGAGTGAGACAACTAAGTAAGACAGCTAAGGAATGGGGGTTACGCCTAGAAACAGAGCTAGGAGGGGAAAGCAAAGATGTTTTAATACTTGCCTAAGGTTATACTCAATGGCAAAGCCAGAACGCTAGAATCTAGGTCATAAGCCCTTTTTTTAATGTTACATTCCAATTCAGGATTGTACAATGTACCATACATACAACAAAACATATATCATAGCCCTAGCCAAGCTGAGAGACTCATTACTAGGATGACAGCTACCCAAGGCCGTCAGAGAAGCCAATATAATAGATGTGACTTATATGAAGAAAACCACAGATCTGAGTCACAGAGGTCAAGATTTTTCAGATCATGATGTGTGCGCTAAATAGTCTACTTAGCATCACCAGACCACAGAATTAGAGACCCAGCAGCAAACTCAGGGTCAGCTAGTCAAACATAATCAGTTTATGAGGATGGTTTAGAAGCAGAAACTGGATCAGGGAGGGAAGTGCAGTTCCCAGGGTCACAGAGAATATTCCTTCTTATCTGCTGAATGATGAGCTTATTAGATTGGATAGCCTTGGATGCCCCTTCTCTAGCTCTAGAGATATGATCAGGAGAGATAACATTTGAACCCAGGTCCTCTGACTACACCGCATCACTTTTTCTAGACTGAATTTTTTTTTTTTTGCTACTATTAGTATTACAGGCCTAGCCTAGTAGCAGACTGTGGGTCAAGGAGCCTGCTTAGCTCAGTACAGAGACTAATCACCATGAGGCTAGCAGCTGAGTAATGAAAGTCTTAGTCACAGTGCCCCATAAAGTTAATATAAATACACCCACCAAAGAAAGGCTTCTAGCATATTGGCTAGGTCCTTTACAGAAACTTTATACACAACATGGAAAAGAATAGCCAAAAATTAAGATGTAGAAAGGTTGTAAATGTGCAGTGGGGAAGGGAGTTCTTGACCAAATGAAACCTCAAACCTAATAATGTCTTGCCCTCTACATCTGAGTCTGCAGTTGGACAGGGCAAGATTCATCACATCCTTGGATCTTTACAATCACCCTGAAAGGCAGGCATGGGAGATGGGGAGCTTCTTGGTCTGATGATGAAGAAGCTAAGACAGAGATGGGAAGTATCTCAGCAAAGGTTTTGAAGCCAGGCTCTCTCTATTCTACAACCAAGCTGTCGCCTGCCTTGATGTTACATTCACAGCATTTTAGGGCTGAAAAGGACCTTAGAAAGAACCTATCCCAACTTCTATCTCCTCTCTACACTCTGCCTGGGAGGAAGTCTTCACAGGCCTAGGGCAGACATCTTCTTAATTCAGACAGTCAGTTACCCTCAACCTGGTTTAGCCCACCTGCTTAACCTGTCTTACTGGGGTGTGGCCACTGCGCATGCAACAGCTTCTTGGAACCACAAGTGAGAGCTGGGTGACCTATTAAGACACCAAAGGTAGATGAGCAGCCTTAAAAAGAGCGCAGCTAACCCTTACACCAGAAGTGCTAGTCCTCCTTTAACACTCCATATACCTCATACAACCACCACCACCACCATCATCATCATCATCAAGCAAGGTGGCTACGCTCCAGGATAAGAGTTCTAAATATCAGTGGATATTTAGATCCCAGAGAGTGGGGGCACAGATTTCAGAGGGTTCTAAGTCCAGAGTATGGGACATAAAAGATTGGTACAAAGAATGCTGATCCAAGGAGGACAATACAAGGAATGGCAAGAGACAGATGGTGTGTTAGGTGGGACAGATGACTGGATGGAAAGTGAACACAAAGTATGTTTTAGGGCATGAAGTCGAGGAGAAAAACGTAGGAGATTAAGTGGCCTAAACTGCATTTGTTGTGACACCATTCAAGGCCTCTGGGTCCCCGACTTATCTGAAGTTATATGAAGGAAGTCAACTAGAAACATGGAGAACATACAAGCTGGCTCTTCTAAGACATCTATTTTCCACAGAATGTCAAAAATGAAACTAAATGCATGCTGATCAAGCCTTTTGGCTTTTAGCAACTAAGCAAATAAAAAGGATTACAGGATTTACAGGTAGAAAGCAATCATAGAAATAATCTAATCCAATACTGGTATCTGAGAGAAATTGCAGCCTTCCAAAGGGAAAGGACCCTGATTAGGGACCCACAAGTATTAAGCCACAGAGAAGCCAAAGCCTCTGCATCTTGTCCCTTGGTCACTTCTTATAAGTCATGACTCGTTTGAAGAGCCTGGTATGACATGATACTGCTTCCTATGTACAGGAAGCCATGAGAAGCAAACTGGGAAGATGGCTGTGTAGTGGACCATTTAAAAAGTCTCTGGAACAGAAGATAGATCATCCCTACCCTAAAAACTTAGTACCAACACAAGCCACTAGGTGTCACTCTCCGATAGTTTATACACAATTTGTGATCAGTTATATCGTCATGGTGAGAAATTATGCAGATACATTTCCCTTACTCAGCATCTCTTTAAATTTAGCCATGTCCAGAAACTGTTATTTAAGAAGGGGTCGTCATAAGAAAACAGAAAACTTACTCTGAACTTCTCACTACGGCATCTTTTTTTTTCTCATTTCAACATTTCTCCTCAAGTCCAGGAGAAAATGTAATAGCTAAGCTATGTTACGGTGATCAGAGCCCAAGGCTTGGAGTAAGAAGATGTGGCCCAAATCTCCACTCTTCTAATATGACCTATGTGACCCTGGACAAGCCACACCCTCTCCTGGACTGCTCCTTCTTCTGTTAAATGAGATTTAGATGCATTATCTCAAAGGAACCTATCAGTCTGAATACCTATGATTTATAATGAGAAAGGAGGACGAAATTCCTAAGAAGACGTTGCCTTCATACTCTGAAAAACAATCCCAATATGATACTCCTCAGAAGCAACTCATTCCACTTAGACACCAGGGAGCCAAGAGAGGGACTTTACATGGCTCTTTTGGCTGATTTGATTCACAAAGAGAAAACGCATTCAAGTATCAGTATAATGAAACCAGGTACACAGGACCACTTCCTCCTTTCTTTAGCTCTCTAGCTTTTAGTACAATGGCTGGCACATAGTAAGCAATTACATAAATGCTTGCTGACTTGGGGAGGAGAGGGGGGATACGCAGGAGGGCAGCTCTGTTCCAGTCCAACAATCAGATCAGAGACAAGACACCAACTGCAACATGTTTCTTACTGATTTCATTGTATTTGTTCTCAAATAAAATGAATACTTACTGCCTTTGATCACATAAAGTTTTATGAGTTTTATGAGTAGCACCTGCTACTCACCAGGGACTGTGGAAAGAACTGGGGCTACAAAAAAGAAAGACACTCTACCCTCAAGGAGCTTACACTGGCAGAGCAAAGGTTGGAAACAAGAGAAGAACATGCCTAGCACTAAGAGATGGGGTTTCTTATTCATGGAAAAGTCAGGAGGCCAGTGTCACTGGATCTAATAGTGCCTGGGCTAGGAGTAAGGTGTAAGAAGATTCAAAAGGTAGGAGGGGGTTAGGTTATGAAGAGCTTTGAATGTCAAAGAGAACATTTTGAAACTGATCCTAGAGGCAATAAGAAGCCACTGGAGGGGTGGCTAGGTGGCGCAGTGAATAGAGCACCGGCCCTGGAGTCAAGAGGACCTGAGTTCAAATCCGGCTTCACACACTTAACACAAAAAAAAACTAGCCGTGTGACCTTGGGCAAGTCACTTAACCCCCAACTGCCCTCCAAAAAGCAAAAATAAAATAAAATAAAATAGAAGCCACTGGAGTTTATTGAATGGGGGGGGGAGGGGACAGAGAATGACATGATCATACCTGCATTTTAGGAGTCATTTTAGTGGCTACG
The DNA here is from genome assembly GCA_028646575.1 of Pseudocheirus occidentalis. Lineage (NCBI taxonomy): Eukaryota > Metazoa > Chordata > Mammalia > Diprotodontia > Pseudocheiridae > Pseudocheirus > Pseudocheirus occidentalis. The sequence goes on from CM053593.1 coordinate 21,955,329, forward strand.
TGGAAGATGGATTGGAGTGGGGACAGACTTGAGACAGGCAGACCCACAAGTAGCAGGTATAAGGTGTGAGGTGATAGGGACCTGCAGTAGAGTCGGGAAAGTGTCAGAGGAGAGAAAGCACGTATTCTAGAGATGCTGCAGAGGTAAAATCAAGACACCTTGGCAAGGGCATTGGATGTGGGGGTGAGGGAGAGTAAGGAGTCCAAGATGATTCCTAGGTTGAGAGTCTGGAGGACTGGGAGGATGATGGTGCCCTCTAGAAGATGGGGTAGGAGGAGGTTAGGGGGAAAGATAAGGAAATGAATTCAATTTTGAACATGTTTAAGATATCTTCTAGACATTTAGTTTTATAGATCTGAAAAAGCAACTGGATATTATTTTGGATGTGAGCAGAGAGACTGGAGGAGAATAGGTAGATTTGAGAATCATCAGCATAGGAACAGTAATCAAATCCATGGGAGCTGATAAGATCACAAAGACCAGAGAGGAACTGGTTAGTAAGCAAGATCTGAAGCAAGATCCAGCAAAGGAAACAGAGGAGCAAAGAGATAGGAGAAGAACCAGGAGGGAGAAGGCGTATTCTGCAAACCTAGAGAGAAAAGAGTATCATGGAGGACAGGGTAATGAACAGCGGCAAAGGCTGCAAGAGAGGTCAAGAAGAATGTGAATTGAGAAAAGGCTACTGGACTTAGTAACTGAAAAATCACTGGTAAGTTCAGAGAGAGTAGTTTTGATGGAATTAGGTCGGAAGCCAGATTTTAAGGAGTTAAGAAGACAGTGAGAAGAGAGAAAATGGGGATACTTGCTGTCCATGGTCTTTTTAAAGATCCAATTAATTTTGTTCTATGTTTCTCTGATAAATTACAAATCCATAGATATTTCCAAAGTAAGATTAAAGTACATGCTACAAACATATGGTCAGCCTCAGACCCCCAAGAATCTTTGCCATCTGTCTCAGTAGGACCCTGAAAAACTGGCAAACATGCAGAAGAGAGCAAACAGAATTCATTTACATTCAGTAAATGAAAAGTTATTAAACACCTACTCTGGGGCCAGGCATTGTACTAGGCACTAGGGATAGAAAGACAAAAACATTCCCTGCTCTCAAGAAAACTACATTCTTTTAATTTTAGAAGGGAGAGGGTAAAAGGAGAGAGAAAGAAAGAAATAGGAAAAATAGGAAGGAAATACAAAGTTAGTAATCATAACAAAAAAATTTTACAGGAAGTCTCTCTGATAAAGGACTCATTTCTCAAAAATATAAAGAACTCGGTCAAATTTATAAGTATACAAGTCATTCCCCAGTTGCTAAATGGTCAAAGGATATGAACAGGCAGTTTTCAGATGAAAAAAATCAAAGCTATCTATAGTCATGAAAAATTGCTCTAAATCACTATTGATTAGAGAAATGCAAATTAAAACAACTCTAAGGCACCACCTCATACCTCTCAGATTGGCTAATATGAAAAGGTCAATGACAAATGCTAAAGTGAATGTGGGAAAATTGGGACATCAATACACTATAGGCAGAGTTGTGAACTGAACCCATCATTCAGGAGAGCAATATGGAACTATGCTCAAAAGACTATAAACCTGTGCATTCCCTTTGTCCCAGCAATATCACTACTATATCTGTACATTTGTAATCCAGAAAGAAAAAGAAAAAACCAAAAAGGAGCAAAGGAGCTATCCATACAAAATTTTTATAGAAGTTCTTTATGTAGTAGCAAAAAATTGGAAAATGAGTGGATGCCCATTAGCTGGGGAATGGCTGAATAAGTCATGGTAAATGACTGTGATGGAATACTATTATGCTATGAGAAATAATGAGCAGGATACTTCCAGAAAAACCTGGAAAGACTTACATGAACTGATATAAAGTAAAACGAGCAGAATCTGGAGAACACTGTATATAGGTCACAGCAATATCATATGATGATCAACTGTGAATGACTGAGCTAGTCTCAGCAATACGATGATGCAAGACAACTGAAAGACTTATGATAAAAAATGTCATTTGCATCCAGAAAAACAACTAATGGAGTTTAAAGCATTTTTTAAAACTTTTCCTTGGTTTGGTTTCTTTTTTTTTTTTTGCATGCCTGCACATGTATAACCTACATCAAATTGCTTGCCTTCTCACCGAGAAGGAAAGGGGAAGGAAAAAAAAATTGGAACTCAAAAATTTTTTAAAAGAATACTTTGAAATTTTACATGTAACTGGAAAAAAATATTTTAAATTCTTTTTTTTTTAAGTTTGAGGTAGGGGAAGGGGAGGGGGTGAAAAGAAACATACTAAAAATGTTGTGGAGATAAAATTGACCATGCTTGGTAAATAACTCAGTGGTTAATGAAGAAAAGGAAACTGCCTAAGACAGCGGTTCTCAACCTGTGGGCCGCAACCCCTTTGGGGGTTGAACGACCCTTTCACAGGAATTGTCTAAGACACCGCTCCTCTATCCATCTCCAGGCAGGTCTGCCCACGTGCAGATACACCCACATACGAGTATTAAAGTATCATGGCATTAGGAAGGTTGAGAAACACTGGCCTAGGATGACTCCATGATTTCTGTGTACATATAAATTCAAGGAGGTCAATTATACTATCTTTTTTTCCCCCAAGTAACAATTTAAAAAAAAAAATTAATCCTTTCCTAACACTACTGTATGCTGATCTCCATTTAGCCAAAAACAAATCAAAAACCAAAAACAAAACCAACAACAAAAACAAATCCATTAAATAGATATTAATATCAAAATAGGGGCTGGTAGGTGGTACAGTAAATAGAGCACTGGCCTTGGAGTCAGGAGGAGCTGAGATCAAATGTGGCCTCAGAAACTTAACACTTAACTAGCTGTGTGACCTTGGGCAAGTCACTTTAACCCCAACTGCCTAGCCTTCCCCCCTTGAAAAAGCCAAAAAAAAAATTTTTTTAATTAAAAAAATAAAAAACTATCAAAAAAATTCCTATATTTGTTATGTATGAAAATATATGTCTCTTTATCACTCGTCTGTCCGGAGGTCAGTGGCATGTCTCATCTTTACTGCTTTGGATACCTGGTTTATCATGGTACTGACCAGAGTTCTAAAGGATTTCAAAGTCATTCTTCTCTATAAAATTATCATTGTATATTAACATGTTCTTATTCTGCTCACTTCAACTGGCATTAGTTGATAAAGTTATTCACAATTTCCTCTGAAATTATCCATGTCATCATTTCTTATAGAATCATAGTATATTAGGTTCATATACCATAATCATAGCCTAATTCCACATTAAAAAATTTTAATTCTATAAAAATAAAATCGTCCATTTTCTCTTATGTGATGCCATCATGCTTCCAGTAACCAATCTTTTCCCTATCTATAAATCTCAAAGATATTTTTTCTTGTTACTCTATTTTTAATGAGTTACTTTGTTTTTGTTTTATGTTGGGGTTTTGTGGGGTTGGTTTTTTTTTGGTTTTTCAAAGCTTTTTGGAGAGGGGAAGGTAGGGCAAGTGGAGTTAAGTGACTTGCCCAAGGTCACATGGCTAGTTCTGTGTTAAGTGTCCAAGGCTGGATTTGAACTCAGGTCTTCCTGACTCCAGGGTCCATGTTCTATTCACTGCACCACTTAGCCACCCCTTTAATGAGTTATTTTTTAAAATCTAAGTCATGTGTCCATTTGGAAGTTAAACCTGTACTTAAATGGTACAAGGTGGGAGACTAAACTGAATTTCTAGCAGACTGCTATCCAGTTTTCCCAGAAGCTTTTCTCAATCAGTGAGTCTTTTCCCCAGTAAAGAGAGTCTTTAGTCTTTATCAAATACTATGATGTGTGTGCTTCTGTATGTTGTGTGCCTGATCTATTCTACAGATTCATTTCTTTTTTTTTTAAACCAGTGCCAAACCGGCTTAATGAATACTGCTTTGTAGTACTGCTTGAGATCTGGTACTAATAGATTTGCTTCCTTCCCACTTTCTTCATTACCATAAAGATTTCTGATCTTCTGTCCTTCCATATGAACATAATTATTATTTTTCTAGCTAAATGAAATATTCTTTTTTTAAGTCTCAGTGGCATAGTACTGAATAAGTAAATTAATTTGAGTGGCATTGTCATTTTTTGCAGCTAGGTGAAACAGTAGATAGAGTGCTGAGCCTGGGGTCAAGAAGATCTGCATTAAATCTGGCCTCAGACACACACTAGCTTTGTGACCCTGGGCAAATCACTTAACCTTATTTGCCTCATATGTAAAATGAGCTGGAGAAGGGAATTGCAAACATTCCAGTTCTCTGCCAAGGAAACCTCAAAATGGGGTCATGAAGAGTTGGATATGACTGAAATGAACAACACTGTCATTTTTATTATACTGACTCCATATCCAAATAAGCAATTAATATTTTTCTAACTGATTAGGTCAGTCAACTTCTGCAATGAGGATATTAGTATTAGATTCATATAATCTTTGAATGAATTTCAGAAGATATATGTGTAAGTATTTCGTAGCTTCTGTACTTATTTTGAATGGAATTTCACTTTCCAGTTCTTCTTGCTGGGTTTTGTTAATTATATATAGGAATTCTGATGATTTATATCAATGCGTCATATATCTTTCAATTTTGCTGAAGGTGTTTCAATTTTTAATTCTCTAAATAAGCCATCATATCACCTAAAAAAGATATTTTGGTTTTTCTTTGCCTATCTTTATTCCCTCAGTTTCTTTCATGTCTTATTGCTATTTCTAACATTTCTAACATTATATTAAATAGTAGTGATAATAAAAGTATCCTTGCTTTATCTCTGATCTTATTGTAAAGGCCTCTTAACTTTTCTCCATTATTTAATACTTGCTCTTGATTTAGATAAATACTACTTATAACATCAAGGAGACATCCGTTTATTCCTATGATTCCTACAGTTTTGAAGAGAAATGTACTGGATTTTTTTCAAAAGCTTTTTCAGCATTTATTGCTATAAGCCTATGTTTTTGTTAAATATATTGTTAACATGGTAAACTATATCTATAGTCATTCTTATGTTAAAGCAACACCATATTCTTATCATTATAAAGCCAATGCAGCCATAGTGTATGGTCTTTCTGATATGTTATTTTAGTCTACCTGGTAATATTTTAATTTTTAGATCAACATCCATTAGGAATATTGATCTGTACATTTTCTTTCCCCTACTTTGTTGTTCCATGGTTTAGGTATCAAGACTCTCTCTCTCTCTCTCTCTCTCTCTCTCTCTCTCTCTCTCTCTCTCTCTCTCTCTCTCTCTCTCTCTCTCTCCACCCTCTCTCCTTTTCTCTCTCCGTGTGTGTGTGTGTGTGTGTGCGTGTGATATATACTAAAGAAAGGAGTGGAAAGTTTCCTTTTCTTATTATTATAATGAGTTTAAGCAATACTAGAACTAATTATTCCTTGAATTCTTGCTAGAATTCATTTGTATAAATTCACTCTAGAATTTATCTGGTTTTATGTTGAAGTTCATTTATGCCATATTTAATTTCCTTTTCTGATAGTACATTATTTAAATAGTCTATTTCTTCTGCTGTTGCTCATATGAGTAGTTTATGTTTGTATAAGCATTCAACTGGGGCTGCTAGGTGGTGCAGTGCATAGAGTGCAGACCTGAGTTCAATTACAATCTCAGATGCTTCCTAGCTGTATGACCTTGGGCAAGTCATTTAACCCTGTTTGCCTCGGTTTGCTCATCTGTAAAATGAGCTGGAGAAGCAAATGGCAAAAACTCCAATATCTCTGCCAAGAAAACCCCAAATGAGGTCATGAAGAGTTGCTGTTACAAGCATTCAACTATTTTCTCTATTATCAGTTCTATTAGCATATATTTGAGCAAAACCATTTCTTATAATTTCCTTTATTACCTCTTCAAAGTTCTTTTTTCATTTTTCATATCAACAATTTGGTCTTCCCCTCCTTTTCTGTCAGCTTAGCTATTCATCTAATTTATCTATTAGTTGTTGTTGTTGTTTTTTAAATAAACCCCTCCATTTTATCAATGCAATGGTCTTCTTTGCTTTTAATTCTATAAATGATTTCTTAATTCTAAAAATTTCTACAATGTTATATAGTTGACAATATGACTTGCTGTTCAAGTGTTTTTTTAATTTGCATGCCCAATTCATTGTTTTGCTGTTGTTTCTCTTGATTTTGTTTTATTGTTTCTTGATGTCTCAAATTCATTAGCTTCCATTTGCCCAATTCTAATTTTTAAGGAATTATTTTCTTCAGTGACCTTTTATAACTCCTTTTCAATATGGCAATTCTACTTTTTAAGGTATTCTTTTCATTAGTTGATTCTTGTACTTCTTTTTCTATCAGGCCAATTCTGCTTTCCAAGGCATTCTTCTCTTCATTAAATTTTTGAGCCTCTTTTTGATTTAGTGTATTCTGGATTTGTTTTGTTGTTTTAATTTTTCATTCATTTATTTATTTTAAATTAAATTTTATGTTTATTTTTAGTTTACAACATCCATTTCCACAAGATTTTGAGTTACAAATTTTCTCCCTGTCTTTCTCCTACCCACCACCCCAAAACAGTGATCCCACTGAATACCCCTTCCCCCAATCTACTCTTTTCTATATTCTCCTCCATTCCAATTTTCAGGTAGGGCAAGATGGATCTCCATACCCCAGTGCTTGTATATCTATATAGATATTCATGTAGATACAGAAACTTCCCAGTTGCATGTAAAAGTTGAAAATAGTAATTTTTTTTTAAAAAAAACATATGATTTTAAAACTTTTGAATTCCAGATTCTTTCACTTCTTTCCTCATCACCCTTACTGGGAAGAAAAGCAATTCAATATAGGTTGTACATTTGTAGTTATGCAAAACATTTCTATAGTGGTTATACTGTAAAAGACTGACTATATTTCCCTCTGTCCTATCCCGCCCCCTGCTTGTTCTATTTTCTGCTTTGATCCTGTCCCTTTTCAAAAATGTGTGCTTCTAACTATCCTCTCCCCATTTGCCCTCCCTTTTATCACACACTGTCTTATCTTCTTCCCCCCTACTTTCCTGTAGGTTAAGATATCCAATTTAGAGTGTATGTTATTCCCTCCTTAAGCCAAACTCCATGAGAATAAGGTGGACCCACTCTCTTTTGCCTTCCTGTTCTTCCCCTCCATTGTAACAGGTTTCCCTTGTCTCTTCCATATGAGATAATTAATCCCATTCTGTCTCTCCCTGTTTCCTCTCATTATATTCCTCTACCTCTCAATTTCACCTTTTAAAATATCATCCCTTCCTATTCAATTGATCCTGTGCCCTCTAAGTATATCTGTACACATATATACATACACATATGTATTCATACAACATATACCCTCTTATATAGACATATGTATACCTAAATACATTTATATTCTTTTCAACTATCCTCATACTGAGAAAAGTTTCATAAGTTACAACTATCATTTTTCCATGTAGGCATGTAAATAGTTCAACTTTGATAAGTTCCTTATGATTTTTTTTCCTTTTTACCTTCTCATGCTTCTCTTGCTTCTTGTATTTCAATATCAAATTTTCTATTCAACTCCGGTTTTTTCATCAAGAATGCTTGAAAGTCCTCTACCTCATTGAATAACCATATTTTCCCCTGAAACATTATATTCAATTTTGCTGGGTAGGTGATTCTTGGTTTTAATCCCAGCTCCTTTGACCTCCAAAATATCATATTCCAAGCCCTACAATACTTTGATGTAGAAGCTGCTAGATCTTGTGTTATCCCAATTGTGTTTCCATGATATTCAAACTGTTTCTTCTTGGTTGCTTATAATATTTTCTCCTTGATCTGGGAACTCCAGAACCTGGCTATAATATTCCTAGGAGTTTTAGGGATCTTTTTCAAGAGGGGATCAGTGAATTCTTTCAATTTCTATTTTGCACTCTGGTTCTAAAATATCAGGAAGGAAATAAAAATAAAAATAAACTTTTCCTTGAAAATTTATTGAAGGATGCTTTCTAGGTTCTTTTTCTGATCATGGCTTTCAGGTAGTCCAATAATTTTTAAATGATATCTCCTTGATATTTCCCAATGCGGTTTTTCCAGTGGGATATTTCACACTGCCTTCTATTTTTTCATAAGCTTGGATCTGTTTAATAGTATCTTGATTTCTCAATCTGCTCCAATCTAATTCTGAAGGAATTATTCTCGTCAGTGAGCTTTTGAAATTCTTTTTCCATCTGGCAAATTTGGTTTTTTAAGGCATTCTTCTCTTTGGCTTTTTGGGCCTCTTTTGCCATTTGAATTGATCTGGTTTTTTTAAGGTGTTATTTTCTTCATTCAGGTTGTTGACTCTCTTTTCATGATTTTCTTGCATCATTCTCATTTCTCTTCCCAATTTTTCCTTCACTTCTCTTACATGATTTTCAAAGTCCTTCCTGAGCTCCTCCATGGCCTGCAAGCAGGTCATATTTTTCTTGGAAGTTTTTGGTGCAGGAGTTCTGACTTCATTGTCTTCCTCCTATTCCATGCTTTGATTCTTTTTGTCTCCAAAAAAGTAATCTAATATTTGATTGCTGTGCTTGCTTTGCTTCCTTTCCTTGTTCATGTTGCCACTCAATCACCTGACTTTTTAGCTCTTTGCTACAGTAGAACTCTGCTTCCAGAGCGAAGAGTTTTGTCCCAAATCACTGGGGTTTTCACAGCTTCCATAGCTATTAGTTGGGTGCCCTCTCTGCTGCCCCCACAAGCTCTGGTTCACTGGTCAGACACCTCAGGACCACCACCCAAGACCGCAATACAAATCCAGGCAGGTTAAAGCAAGAGCAATTAACCTCTGAATGGTCACTTGGTCCCCCTATGATCTGCAGGCCAGGAGCTCTGAAGCAGCCATGTGGAGGCAGCTGCATGGCTCTGGGCCACAGCATCTTCGCCACTTCTCGCTCATGGCAGAGGCCGGACCACAATCCAAGTCCCCCTCAATTCCAACAGAGTTCCACTGACCTTTTACTTTGCCTTTGGCATTTATGGGTTGATAATTCTGGAAACCACCACTGCTGCTGGTGATCTACTCTCTAGAAGTTCGCTCTAACTGCTGCTGGTGGGGGCCACCCTGAGGCTAAAACCATGGACTCATGCAGGGCTCAGCTCAGCTCCCAGCACACTGTGATGGACCCTTCCTGTCTGCCTGCCAGGCTGCCTTCAGCAGGAGATTTGTTTCTCTCGTAGATCTAAAATTTGTTTAGAGTGATATTTTATAAGTATTTGGGGGTGGTTATGGGGGAAGCTCACAGAGTTTTCCTGCTTCTATGCCACCATTTCTTCAAGCCCTTCTGTGTATTCTGTTTAAGGTGTTATGCTTTCTTTACCAAGATACTGACTTTTTTTCCATGATTTTCTTCTATCACTCTCATTTCTCTTCCCAATTCTTCCTCTACTTCCCTCACTTGTTTTAAAAAATCCTTTCTGAGCTCTTCCCTGGCCTGGGATCAATTTATATTTTTCTTTGAAGCTTTGGATATAGGTATTTTGACTTTGCTGTCTTGTGAGTTTATGTTTTGATCTTCCCTGTCAGGATCTTTTCCTGTTGTTTGCTAATTTTCCAGCATATTTCTTAACTTTTAACTCTATGCTAAAGTTGGGTCCTACTTCCAGGGTGGAGGAAGCATCATCCTAAGTTTCAGTTGTTTTGTGCAGCTGTTTTCAGAGATAATTCTGGAGTTCTGTAAGTTTTTGATTCTTCTAAAGTGATGTGATCCAGGGAGAGGTGTTTTTACTGAGGTCCTGCACTGTGCACTGGTCTGTAAGTGATCATAAACACTCTTTTCCACACTGAAATTGTGATCAGGCTCCCTGTTACCCCTTGGCTGCAAGCTCTGGTATATTATTATTTCTTCTTGCCCTGGAACTGAGACCCAAGACTGTGACCTAGATCCAAGTATGGGCAATGCAACAAAGTGACACCCCCAGTAGCAGCAAAGGAACCCCTATAATCTCCTTCTAACCAGTTGTCCCCACCCCCTTAGCAAAAGTGGGCTGAGAGGTCTAGAAACTGCAACTAATTCAACTGCCCCCAACTACTGGCTTGCTGGGGACCAGTCTGCAGTGGACTGTGTTCTACTCTTATCTTGATGCAACAGACCTTTCCTGCCAACCTTCTAAATTGTCTTGGGCTGGAAAATTGTTTCATTCTGTCCTTTTGTGGGTCCTGCCACTCTAGAATTTGTTTTGAGGCACTATTTAAAGGTATTTGGAAGGGTTTGGGAGAGAGGTGAGGTGAGGACCTGCCTCTTCTCTGCTATTGGCCTCTACGAATTACTTCTCTTTTACTGAAGAAAGCATTTAGAGACAAATTTTTTCCACAGAACTGATTTAGCAATATCCCCTAAGTTTCTGGTATACTGTCTCATTTTGTCATTTTCTTTGATGAAACTTTGCATTGTTTCTATAATTTGTTCTTTTGACCCACCAGTTCTTTAGAATTGTTATTTAGTCTTCTATTACTTTTACATTCTTTCTTTACAGGCTTCTAGTGAACATAGTTTGCACTATATAATGATCGGTAAAAGATATATTTAGTATTTCTACTCTTCCATGTTTTAGTGATGCCTTTATGCCTCAATACATGATAAATTTTGGAAAAGGTACAGCTAAAGGTAAATTCCTGATGTCATGTTTTTAAAGGGATCTGGAATCTTCTTCATACTAGGGCACTGTCATTTTCCAATATCAAATAGGCTGTCTTCAAATACTAGGAAAGCTGACATGTAGAAGGATCAAGAAAAAGGGGGTCTTTTTTTTCTGAACCTCTTTGGCAATCTATGGACAATTACAAAATGCATTCTCAAAATTTTATTTAAAAATAATTCAAAGAAATGTTAAATTTCAGTTAGGTGTTAGTTATATGCATGTTTGTCTACCCTCTTAGAATGTGAGTTCCCTGAGAGAAGGAACTGGTTTTTGCCTTTCCTCTGAGCTTATTATTAGCACAGTTCCAACATATACCAGGTGCTTGCTGACTTGCTGAACTGAGCTCATTTAAGACCAAGAGTATTATGCTGGTCAAAGGAAAATGGCCTTCTTACCGATTCACATTTGGAAATATCAACGTCTTTAGCATTAATAAAGAATGGCTTCTATAAATTGATCAAGTGATTAATAAGCAGGTTTTTATTTTCACTTAATTCCTTTGCAAGGCGGATATATTTTAAAATAGAAAAAATATCAAATATTATTTTGCAAATTGATTTTACATAGCTATTTTTTCATAAATAGTCACTTTGCCATTCTTAATCAGAATGTGAATATGAGGACTTTTCAAATTTCTTACACAATATACTAATTTTCTAAAAGTTATCCACCCAAAATATAAGTTTCAGGAGGAAACTTTTGTTCTAAAATGTATTTTCTTCATCTAGTATTATCCCTAAAAAAAGAAAAAAAAAAAGTAACTTTTAGCTCAACTAACCTTCCAAGTACTCTGGCACAAGAAAACCAGCATATTTTACACTAGTATAGAATTAACCTTGTTCTGCCTCCTATCAAAATAAAATTTTTCCAAAGAGCCTCCCTTTTAAGGAATTTTTCAGAGTCAATTACTATTTTAAGTATGTTCAAATCTGTATGTAGCTCCTCTCTTACATTTCCTGATATAAGTCACTACTTATGAAGCATGCAGCATGTTGCTAATGCACAAGGAACTACATTTAAACTAGGACTTTGCAAACCTATGTTTGCCGCTGGCCTCAGATGAGCTCCATCACTGCTGAGATCAATACATTTTCCCCCATTATTCTGTTTGCGCTTTTAAAAATTCATCAATTACGCTTTTTTCCTGAGGTACCCTTGTTATGAATAGTCTGCAAAGGAGTCAATCTTTCCTAACATAAGTTTCAACATGTCATACACACAGAATTAAATAAGCATCTTTGATTATACCTATTGCTTCATCCACTTGCTATGAAAAATACAAAGATTCTAGTTATTCAACTATAAGTTCTTCAGATATATAGGCAGTTCTCTCTCCTACTGTATTGTCTGCAGGTAGATCTCTCTGAAGCTGCTTTGTAGATAATATTCCATGCATCCTTTCAAATATATCATTAACTACATATACAGCACCAAATATTTCTCAAATGAGGCTTTTACACTTATTAAATCTGAAAGCAAATTTATATGGCTGCAAAAGTGTGGGTTTTAAAGAAAAACTCGTTCTTGAAAATCTGAGAAAATCAGATGCTTTTTAAATTATTTTGTCTTGTCAAAGTACTCTGCATGTACACTTTTAAAACCCTGCTCAGCTCACTGGGTTTCATGCTACTGGAGCTAAAAAGCATTTGTACAAAGCAAATATAGCAGTTCTTCCTTTTCATTGAAATAATACCTGAAAATGCTAATGACATAGTGGATTATACCTCTGCATGTGGTCTTTTTACCTTGTATTTATATATTTCTGGACTTACGCTGCCTCTGTTGCCTTTGCTTTTATTAGATTTCACTATTTCCTTCAAATTGGTAATGTATTTATTATAAAGGATATCATTTCACTTTTAAAACAGACATTTTTAGGACAATTAAATTTGAATTTAACTGAATTTTAATTTTAAAACTTTTAAACAAGAATTTTTCTCATTTTTTCATTTTTGAGGCCAAGCCAGTTAATTATATTGTATATTCATTTGTATATGGTTATATCCATTTAGCATAATAAATGACAGCAAGAAATAAACATTATGTTACTTTTTAAACTTCCATGCAAAGATTGTTTAACTTCCAATTTACCCCCTTCAGCTTGAAAGCATAAAGAGAGCTACCAATACACAGCTCCCTCGGGTCATGAGCAGAAGGAAGCCTGAGGATTCTAACAATGTGTACATCATGCCTGCATTCAGACCCGATACACAACAACTGAAACTTGATCTCACTGGTGCATATTAAGTACTAGTTGAACTGGATTCATGCTCAGTCAGAGGGAATTCACTGGGCTTGTCTTCCTTTTGCTTACATTGATGTACACTTGGTTTTCATTCAAAAACGGCAGAGGTGGAGCAGCTGTCTTTGAATATATCAGTAATTCTGGCAATTGCTTAGCAACCTGTTTGGAAAATTCTTAAGTGGAGGCATAAACTTCTCTGGGGCAAGGGATTTTATATGAATTATAGGAAGACTTATTATATATACATATTATATATTATGTATATTATATTATAATACGTTAATTAAGGGAAGAGTTCAGTGTGATATTAATGGACCACTGAGCCCATTGAATCTGTGCTCTGGCACTAAGCATTTATGATAGTGTGACCCCTGGGCAGAAGGTCAAGAGTCCAAGGCAAGGCCCCAAGTCAGAACAGAACCAAATAAACTAAAGAAATTTTTTCCTATGGCTACAGAAATCATGGATCATGGAAACAAGTTTCTTGGGTTCCAGTACTTTTGCTTTTCCCTAAAATAATCCAGAGTTAACCAAGTTCATAGGAAAAGAAGAAAATCAATTCTCTCCAAAAAATGTCATGCTGACAGTTCCACAATAATCAAAGTCTAGGGAGCTGAGCATGGCAGCAAGAACTTAGCTAGCCTTAAATCCACATTTTACACCATATACCACCACAGAATCCAAATGGAGGTGAGATCAAAACATTAAAAATCATGTCATAAAAAATGTAAAGGCCAATCAAAAGGTGGAACTTCCAGATCTATGCCTTTAGGGAAAATATTTTACCAAAGCAAGGGAGAGAGGTAATCATAAAAGATGAAAAAATTTTTAATTTCAATTATGTAAAATTTGTAAAATGTTGCCTGAACAAAATCAATAAATACTTAAGTGACTAACTGTAAAAAAAATTTTGCGTGAAATATCTCTAATAAAAGTCCAATATCCAAGATATATCTAGAACTGACATAAATATATATGACTGCACATTGCTTAAGAGATAGGTCGTCAAAAGATACAATTTTTTTTTATTTTAATTTATTTTATTGGTTACATCATTCATTTCCACAAGGTTTTGAGTTACAGATTTTCTCCCCTTTTTGCCCCTACCCCCCAGCCCAGAACACTGATGCCACTATAAGGCCCCTCCCACAATCTGTTCCCTTTTATGCCCTCCTCCAACACCCCTCTAGCCTTCTAGCAGGGCAGGGAGGGGCTCCCTGCCTCCATCCCTGAATGTATTATTTCCCAGTTGCATTTGATTGTATAGCTTTCAATACCAAATTCTTGCAATACCTCCC
>CM053593.1:21970018-21991070 GCA_028646575.1 Pseudocheirus occidentalis
GCAAGAGCCCTTGGCCCTGATGGATCGCGTCAGCCCCCCTACTATCTGCAGGCCGAGGGCTCTGAAGCAGCCCAGTGGGGGCTGCTGCGGCTCTCAGACGTTCCTGCTGGTACAGCCGCCACCTGCTGCCTCTTTACCCTGGGAGCAGTTTGGCCTGACCACTCTTCTCCCCAATTAGCAAAATCCACTGACCTTTCTCTTAGCCTTTTTTTCTTCTGGCCTGATAGATGTGGTAATTGTGCCTCCAGTCCGATGCCCCAGGGCTTGACCTGGCTGGAGTTTCGACTGCGGGTCCCAGACTGCTGAGAAGAGCCCCGCCTGCTGCGCTGCCTGTAGCAACAGATGTGCTTTCTGTCTTTTGGAGAGTTTTAGAGCTTGAAAATCTGTTTAGCGTCCCATTTTATGAGTTTTTTAAGCGTGTTTGTGTGGGAGCTGTGGTGCTTTGCTGCTTCTATGCCACCATCTTGGCTCCGCCCCGATACAAACAATTTTTGAAAGAAATTCCAGTGACCAACAGCCACACTAAAAGTGCCCCAAGGCCCGAAAAGAAATGCGAAGTGAAGCAACTCCGAGGTTCCACCTCACAGGGGTCAAACTGACAAATACGACAGAAGATGAAAATGATAAAGGGTAGTGTGAGGACACACTAACTCTCAATGAGAAGCGTTGTCAATTGGCCTAAACGTATTAGAAAACAACTTCAAATTGCAGAACTGAAGTCATGCAAACTGTGAATGACCTTTGGGATTCCAAAAGGTCAATGAAAAAAGGCTCCATGCAAGCTGAAGTCAATCAGTCAGCAACAAGCATTTGCTACCTGCTTACTATGTGCCAGGCACTAAACTGAGCACTGGGAACACAAAGAACAGCAAAAACACATACCTGGCCTCAAGGAGCTCACAGGCTAATAGGGGAAGCACCATGTGCACAACTGTGTACAAACAAGACACAAGGCAGAAGTGGCAGGGGAGGGGAGGCAGGGACTGAAAAAGGCCTCTTGCAAAAAGGGGACACTAAGCTGAGTCTGGAAGACAGGAAAACGAGGACGCAGAGGCAAGTGGAGAGTATCCCAAGCCAAGGCGACAGCCAACAAAAATGCAAAGATCTGGGAACTGGAATGTCACATGCAAGGCACAAATAAGCAAGGATAGCTGGATCCTTGAGTTCACAGAGTCTAACAGGGCAAAAACAAAGGTGAATCACTTTACCAGGTAAATGAAGGATGGATGGGAGCAAGGAGAAATCTGAGGTAGGAGAGTAAACAGAAAACAATTAAGATCATCAAGGTGAGAGGGGTTATGCCGGTCTGGGGGCTGT
Source organism: Pseudocheirus occidentalis (assembly GCA_028646575.1). Lineage (NCBI taxonomy): Eukaryota > Metazoa > Chordata > Mammalia > Diprotodontia > Pseudocheiridae > Pseudocheirus > Pseudocheirus occidentalis. The sequence continues at coordinate 21,971,336 of CM053593.1, forward strand.
GTGAGTTAATGGACAATGCTGGGTCACTGACTAGACATATGGGCTGAATACCCAAGGAAGACAAGGAAAGGAAGAAAGTCCCCATTTTTAGCAGCACTTTTTACATTTTTAGCAGCACTTTCTATAACAGCAAAGAATTAGAAAGCAAACTAGATGCCCTATGACTAGGGGAGAGATTGTGGTACATAAATGGAACAGAATATTGCTATGCCATAAGAAATGACAAATACAATGAATAAAGAGAATCATAGAAAGGTCTATAAGAACTGGTGCAAAGTGAAGCAAGCAGAACCAAGAAAACAATATACATGATGACTACAACAGTGTAAATGGAAAGAAGATTGCAAAACATCAGAACTTAGCAAAGTTACAAAGAATAGACTTGGCCCCAAAGAAGAAACCTCCATCCCACTCCCTTACAGAGTTTGGGAAGTCTAAAAGTGTGGTATAATAAATAATTTTTTCAATGTATTGATTAGGTTTTTTTCCCCTTTAAAAATATTGTTTTATATATGATTGTTCTCTGGGAGAAGATAATGTTAAAGATACTAGAAGAATTTATGGTGACATAAAAAAAGATATTAATGAAAAGTTATTTTTAAAAAAGAATCCTGGTAACTTTGGAGAGGGCTGTTTTGGTTGGGAAATTAGGTCAGAAAGCAGAGGGTTTAAAAGAGAGGGAGAAATTAAGTTGAGGCACCTAGTATAGACATTCTTCTCAGGATTTTTATCCTAGAAAGGGATGACTGATAATTAACAGATATGGTAGAAGCAGAGATGGGTTTTTAAAGGATGGGGGCAACACGGGTGGGTTTCTAAGATAGAGGGTATGACCAGCTCTCCATGTAAGCTACGGTGGAGTATAGGAGTACAGGTTATAAGAACTGAATAGACTTAGAAACTAGAAGTTAGGGTATGTGTGGAAATCTCAATATGTAGCTAAAGACCCCCAAGGGAAGGAGTTAGATTGAGAGCTAAACATTAACCTCACAGAGGAAGGAAGAATGTCTTCTGGGGACAATGAGATAATGGCCACGAGGTTCTAGGTTGAGTGATAAATTTGGATAGCATGAAGCTCAAAGGAAAAATGTTGCTAAGTCAGTTCAGAAGTGACAACAGTTAGCAAAGATTAGTTTGATGATTCTGCTAAATGCTAGTAACAGCAAATAGAACACATACTTCAAGGGGCATCTTGGGACGAAAAAGATCTCATCTGTTCTAACTGTTCTCATATTAACAACAGTAGTGGCCCCATAAAAAGCTTTATTATGCAGTTATGTAAAGGATCGCTGAAGTGTGTTGTCTGAATATTCTACCACATACTTTTAAGTCCCTTGAAAGAAAATGAAAACAAAAAATCATGAAAAATTGTTCAGCACCCTTGTACCAATGCAGACATCAGGTTATCTGGGACGCTGGTCCTGTGTAGTAATGCAAAGTCAAAGTAAAATGATGTAGAAAGCGACTCGCTCCCTGAAAGGAGCATCCAAAATGACCAATGACTTAAGAACGGCTCTCCTCCAACCCCTACTATCACTCGTTAAACCCTGACTGCAGAAAAGGCCTTACCAACGGTGCAGCTATCTTCTAGGACCACATCTACGCTGCGGTCTCTGTATTCCACTCTGAAGTCCAACATCCTTGGCTGCCTCTCCACGATCTGTCTAGGTGGCACTACTGGTCGAAATGCTGAAGAAGAAGGTGCCGAAGCAGAGGCTGCGGAATGACCGGCTGGTCCATATGCTGGTCCTTGTCCAGTCTCCCCACCATATTCACTGGAAGGAGAACATAAAGAAATGGCAGTGTTAGTCAGTCCATAGAGTTTAACATAAATGTCCCAGGTACTTTCCTCACTCAAAGCACTTTCCGTAAATACTCTCACTTCTTGAAGATTGATTCATTCGCTATGAATGGGAAAACAGATAGAACAATGAAGTAGACCCTGCATTCAAAGAACTTAAGAGTTTTTTTTTTTGGGGGGGGGGGGAAGAGGGACCAAAGAGACACAAACAAATCAATATTAAATCAATAGAAAGTATCCAAATAACTCTTGGTGGAGAGGGAAGTGAGGCAGGATCAGGAGAGGCTTTGAGGGAACCGAGGGATTCTAAAAGTAGAAGCAAAGAGGAACTACAAAGGCATGGAGAGGAAAGATGGAAAGCTGTATATGGGAAACAGCAAGCATGTGCATTTGGAATGCAGAGTGGACAAAGCAGATTCATGTGCTGTAGAAAGGGGAGCAAGTGTTTTAAATGACAACTGGGAGGTTATATTTGAGAACTGACGTAGGAGCGAGTCACTGGTGTCAAGTGAGTAAGGGAATTACATGGTCGCATCTGCACTTAAACAGAATCACTTAACAATGTAGAGGATGAAATGGATCGAGGAAAGGCTAGAAGAGAAGAGGCCACTACAATAACTCAGGCAAGGGATGCTGAAGGCCTCAACTACAGTGGTGGTTTTGTGAAAAAGTGACAGATGGACAAGGCAAAGTCAAGATATGGCAATCGACTGTATGTGTAGAAAGAGGCAAAGTGAGGAGCTGAGAATAATGTCATGGGTGATAAACCTGGAAGGCTAGAAAAATGATGGTGTCTTTGATAGTAATAGTGAAAATCTGGAAATGAGAAGGAGTTAGGATGGGGGAAGAAGATCATGGATTCTTGTTTGAACATGTTGAATTTGAAATGTAATGTTTCCTATTCAATCCTATGTCCAATGGGCAGTTGGTGTCATGGGATAGAAACTCACAGGAGAGATGGGGGCAGGACACATAGATCTGGGAATCATCTAGAACAGCGGTTCTCAACCTGTGGGTTAACGTTCAATTTGTAACAATGAAAATACATCCTGCCTATCAGATATTTATATTATGATTCATAACAGTGGAAAAATTACAGTTGTGAAGTAGCAACGAAAATAATTTTATGGTTGGGGGTCACCACAACATGAGGAAATGTATTAAAGGGTCGCAGCATTAGAAGGTTGAGAACCACTGATCTAAAAAATTATCATTAAGCCAACAAGATCACTAAGTAAGAAAGTACAGAGAAAGAACAGAATTCATGATACAGCCTTGAGGAATATTCACATTTTGGGTGCAAATATTTGGTAAACTGAAAAGGTTAATATTCTAGAGGCAGGGAGACCTATTAAGTGGCAACTGAATTAATCCAGGCAAGAAGTGATGAGGGCCTACGGTGGGCCCAAAAATATACAATCTGCAGTAAAAGCAATTGAGGCAGAGCTCCAAGCCAATAACCATTTATTTGAGACCTGACCCCCTTTAATGAACAGGACTTCATATCTTCCTCATGAGGGGCCTTGGTTTTATAGAGTTTGGAAGATGATACAGATGATGTAAAATACAAGGTTTCATTGGCTGACAGACCTATACCTTGACACCCCCAACACAACCCCCCGGGGCTGCTAGAAAGCATCTACATAAGCCAAAAAACGGGTAGGACTGATGGTCATGGGATGGGCAAGGCAAGGGTCACCCACTGGCCAAGTACTCATGGGAGTTTTCTCCTACTGGACAATAGGGAGCGATGATAAAAGACAGAGGGACAAAAAGAAGCTGGGGGACTTTCTATGTCATTAGGATATCTGAGCCACACTGGGTTTGATCACTTACTCAGCAAGAAAAAAAGGGTGGAGGTCCTCTAGTTAGCTTCCTACAGTTAAGCAAGAGAACTCCTAACACCTAGGTCAAAGCTCTGGGGCCTAATATAAGACCAGAACTTTAAACTACAGGTCACCAACTGACTATGAAAGCAACTGACTAAACATATTTATTTATTAATAGACAAGTATAATAGAAATACTACCCCTATGGAATCATACTAAACTGAATAATACTGTTTGGAATTAAACAGGGGTTAAATTAATCATTTGACACATTATATATATTAGGGTAGTGATTATGCCAATAAACAGACAGCGACAGATCCAACAGATGTTAATGTAGAATCCATAAGATTTAGCAAATGATTGAATATGGAAGAGGGAAGAACTGAGGATAATACAGAGATTGTGAACCTGGATAACTAAAAGAATGATGATGACTCTCAATGTAAATAAAGAAGCATGATGGAGAAATTGGTTGGTAACGAATTCTATTTTGAACATGGGGAGTTTGCAATAATTTTGTAAGATCAAGGTGAACATATACATATACATAAGTGTGAACGTGTGTACACCTACACATACATACATGTATGTATATGTATAGGAAGCAGCTGATGATATATGACTAGAGCTCCAAAAGACTATCTACATATGCAGATCTGATAACTCTCCTCACAGATACTGTCACTGAATCTATGGAAGTTGATAGGATTATAGAGTGGCTATAGAGAAGAAAAGAAAGCCCTATAGAAAGCCCTGAAGTAAACCCACATAAAAAAGTAGGAAATCAATGCTGACAATCTATCAAAGGAAACTTAGGAGGAACAGCGAGAGATGGGAGGATAAACAGGAAAGGGAGGTGTCATGAAAGCCCAGAAAGTTAAGACTATCCAGAAGGAGAGGGTAGTCAAGAAAGCTAAAAGCTTCCTCAAGATCAAGAAGAATGCGTTCAGACTAAAAAATGGCGCTGGATTTAATAGTTTCTATATCCCAGGCTAAGATCCCTTCCAACTCTAACACTATATATATGTGATAAAAGTCTGGGGACCCAGGGTCAGATTTATAGACTCTCAGAGCCGGAAGGGCCTCAGAAACCAGAGTCCCTTTGATGCCCCAGAAGTTTCCAATGCACCCAACCAGGAATCACTGAGTCTTTGCTTATAAACTCCCCTATTCAATCTCCTCCTGGGCTTCCTACCACCATTCGAGTCCAATACAAATTTTTCTGTTTATCACTTAAATCTTTCACAATCCAGCCCTTTCTACCTTTCCAGTGATATTTCTCCTTATTCCCTGCAACAAACTCTACCATTCAGTTCAATGTGCCACCTTGCCATTCTTGCCACAAGATGCTCCACATTCAGTTTCTATATCTGTACTAATTGTTTTCCATGCCTGGAAAACTTTCCCTCCTCCTCTGAGCCTTTTCAAAAGCCCCAGTTTCCTCCTGTACTCAACTCAAGCATCATCTTCTGGACAAGGTCCTTCCTCATCTCTCTAGTTCCTGATGCCTCCCCCCTCCAAGATGACCTCGGATATATGGTATGATGATGTATATATCTGTCAGAAAGAGTGTCAAGTCAGCTGGCATTTATTGCATGCCTATGAGATGCCAAGCACAATGCTAACTGATGAGATACAAGGAAAGGCAAAAAATAGTCCCTGGATGTTTTCCATGACTGCACATGTATAATCTGTATTAGACAGCTTAATATCTCAAGGAGGGGGCCGAGGAAGGAGACAAGGATAGAATTCAGAACTCAAAACTTTTGATTAAGGAGGGCTGAGAAAGGTTTTCTGTACAAAGTGGGCCTTTAGCAGACTACTGAAGGAAGCCAGTGAAACTAGGAGGTGGAAATAAGGGGGTATTCTAGGTATGGGGGCAGCCAGTGAATAAAAGCCCTGAGAGTGGCCATGGGAGTGTCCTATGGAAAGAACAAGAAAGAAAGAAGCCAGTGTCACTGGATCACAGAGCGTGAGGAGGGGAGTGAGGTAGAAGACTGGAAGTGTAGCAAGGGATCAGGTTATTAAGGGTTTTAATAGGAGGCTTTTGAAGGTAAGAACTGTTTCACTTTTGTCACTGTCCATTATTCAGTGTTTAGCACAGTGCCTGGCACATAGCAAGGACTTAAGAAAAATGTCTATCTAATCAGCAATGACTCTTCTAGCTCCAATACTCAATGTTGTAGTATTCTGGATCTACTGTGGAGGAAAGATAATATTTCATATCTATAATGAGCTTTTCACAACGTCTCAGAAACCCCTAACCCCTGATAAAATAAAAGTACTACAAAAAGAATTGTCTAAATCAGAACAGGGCAGCTGGTATATTTGGCAACTGTGGAGTGAAAAAGAGAAATAATTTTCTAATGAGATTTAAAAGTATAGATAAATTAAGACCAAAAGTTTTCTGCTTTAGACTTCTGAAGTAAGCACTTGTTAAAAAGAAAATATAAAGTGTATAAAGTATAAAATAAAAACATTTTATATAAAGAAAATATAAAGCACTTGTTTAAAAAAAAAACCCACAGCCCAACGTATAAGATAGATAGCAATTACTAACATAAGGACAATGACAACTGCATTACCTGTAATGCTTCAAGATATAGGAAATCCTTTCCTTAAAATAACATTAGGGAGAACAGGAATGATTACTCTCATTTGAGAGATGAGAAAGCTAAGACTCTAAGAGGTTATCAAAGCAGATTCAATCACAGGATTCCTATCCAGGATTCCTTATCCCTCACCACCATCCCTGGCATTTCAGTATACAAAGCTGAGCAGTAACAACCAAGACCTCTGTGCAGAGCTTTCTGTTGCAGGTAATCAAGCTTGCCCACTTCATCTTCTGTAATGGCTCCTCCATCTCATCTGACCACTGCGGAAGAGGGAGCTAAACATTTACTGAGCACCTACTACATGCCGGGTACAAAAGATAAAAACATTTAACTTTAATTACAGGAAACTGAACAGTTTCTGCACAAATGAAATTAATCTAAGTAGAATAAAAAGGGAGGTATCTGCATGAAAAAAAAGTGGTATCAAATTTCTCTGATATGAGTTTGGTATCTGAAAAAATAATACCACCAAAAAAATCTTTCAGTTGTCTCTTTTGGCTAAGATGTGTGACTTTCTGTACCAAAATAAAGGGCATGGTTATTGTGCTGAGTGGTTCTTCCACTGACCTTTGGGGAATCCTAGAGTAGTAGTAACCTGTGGGCCAATGAATAAAAACTCTTATTTCTCGAGTACTTTATAATATAGAAAATAATCTTCCCAATAATCCTAGAGATGAGCACAAGCAGCAATGTAAGGCAGAAACAGTGCTGCACGTGGAACCCAGAAATACCCGGTTTCAAATTCTACTTTTGAAAATTCCCACTTGTGTGCACACAGGCAATTCCCCGTATCACTTTGAGACTCTTGTTTCTTCACCTGTAAGCTGGGGACATTAATGCCTTTAGTACCTACTTCAAAGGGTTCTTGCGAGGCTCATAGGAGATAACACAGGTAAAAAATGCTTCAAGTACATAAAACATACAAACTAAGAGAATACCAAATAGAGAACTTAATAATCAAATCTCAGAAAAGGAAAAGTGACCAGCTATAAAGAAAATAAACTAACAAGGGTAAAAAAACAAAACTCTAGTTTTAATAGGTTTCTAGAAAAATTTCATCAAACGTTTAAAGAAAAATTAATAATACTATACATATTATTCTCAAAAATTGAGAAAGCACTCTATAATACTCCTATTATAAGACAGTCCTAATAACTAATGCAAAAGAAGATAAAGCAGAGAACTTTAGACCCATATCATTAATGAATTGTAAACAAAAAGTTTTAAATAAAATTCCAAATAGACTATAGCAATTTATCTAAAGAACAATTCATAATGACCAAGCTGAATTAATACCAGGGATATAAAACCAGTTCAACATTAGAACAATTATCATAATTCTGTCAATAATTATTATTATTTTCCCCATTTAACAGATGAGAAAACTGAAACCCCCAAATATGAAAGATTTGCCCACATTCATAGAACTGGTAAGTGTTGGGGCTCAGACTCAAACTCAGGATTTCTACCTCAAGACCAGTGTTCTTTCTAATTCCATCCATCCAATGTCACCATGTACAAGGCCCAAACAACATTGCTGACATCTTTGTTCTCCAAAGATATTTTTTTCTTGGTAGTAAGACTGCATAATTTGATAGCTTTATTAAAATTCCATGTTTCTTTTCATGCTGATGGTATGAGTTGACTAGTAGAATCTATTATTACATACACAGAGACATATCTCACTGAAAAATCAAACACATAGATAAGAAGCATCCTTCTTCCTGTCTGTATATGCCATTCCTTGGATTTTCTTCCCACTCTGGAAAAAAAAATAAAGTGCTAAGTTTTTCTGATGATACAAAAGCGCCTCTCTAACTTGCTTCCAGTCAGCAGACTCCAGAGAAGAATTTTCAGCTATGTCAAATCCACAGTGATTTCAGGGCTCCAAAACACAGAATGAATCTCTTTAGCTTAGAGGTGGGAGTAGCACAAAAGAACAACATTCCTGAAAAACAACAGACTTTCTGGTGTGGGGCTGAACAAATAACTTGTTCATTTAATCAAAACAGAAATAAGTGACTGTTTGGTTAAAGTCGAGTCAAAAATATCAGAGTAAAGTTCATGCCATAATCATGAACAAAGCAAGTTCACGTGGAAAAACGGGCTTTATCGTGAAATTCATTGAACAAAATTACACTGCCTCAAACAGGCAAGATGGCTCTTATTTCTGGGCAGCCTGGGCACTCAGAAGAAAGGACAGGGATTAGAAAACATTTCTCTCCAGGACTGACTCAGCAGAGAGCAGCCAAACACACAAGGGTTTCGTGCAGCACAGATTCTGGCAGGAGAAGTGCCAATAACATTTACTCTGGAACTCTGTCAGACTGCAACCATATTTAGCAGTCTTTTTTAAATTTAACTTTTTAAGTGGAGGGGGCAAAGCTAATTTTGAAGCAAGTTCCTGTGAGCATCTGGTTTGCTTTTGAAACAAGGCTTTCATTAGAATTAAATCCTTTTTGAACCAAAGAAAAACGTTGGTGTCGAACCTGGAAAATTTGCCCACTTCCTTGGGATGAAACTACTTCTGACTGCTGGGGGAAGGGAAGGCAAGAAGGGCCTGGAACTGTTGACCACTTAATTCCCATCACAGAGGTAGGCTGCAAGGTACAAAACAACACTTTGCTCCCCTCATAAATCTGCTTTATCTCCACAGGGTACCAAACATTTTTGAAAGCCTGGTGAGTTTGAGGATGTTTTTGGCATTCTGCTTGTCCAAAACAAGCTAATTCTTACAGAGTTGTTTCTGTTTGCCTCTTCTTCACTAGCAGCTCATGCTTGAGTGACTTCAAAATCCTAAAACCCCAAAACCCAAGAAAAAGTGGAAAGGAGAGGTCATCGAGGGAGGAACACATTAGTAAACAAGTCCTGCAAATGAAATGGGGTTGCCTTCACCTACTCCTGAAGGAAAGAAGAGGATGAATGTCTTCTCTGGCTTAAGTTAAGGCTTCACGCTTAGTAGTTAAGCTAGCTTGAGTTCTTGAGGCTTCTCTTCTCAGCGGCACTGAAGCCACTTAATTTTCTCCAGCCTCTGCAGATCTTAATGCACCCCAGGACTCTCAGTCTAAACTGGCCCCATACCAAATGTTTTATTTATGCTCTATAAGCAGCACAGGGTACTACTGGAAGGAGCCCATTTGGGAGGCCGCCTGGCTTCACTCCTTACTAGCTGTGTGACCTTGGATAAAACAGTTTCCTTCCTTGTGGGGCCTCAATTTCTTCTTCTAACAAATTAAATATAACAGGGGCCAATGGGGTTCTTTTGGTCAAAATAAAGCAAGAGTTCTAAACAACCAACAATGCAACCAACATTCATCAAGACCCTATGCCAAGCTAAAGAATTTGTGCAACAATGGGACTGTAAACAGAATTCCACAAAGTCAGAGCTGGAAGGAACCTTAGAGGCATGTAGTCCAAACAAGAACCTCCACTTAAAGTATTCATCAAATAGCCATCCAACCTTTGCTTGGAAATCTCAGGGTGGGGGGAACCCACCCTTTCTCAATACAGTCCATTCCACTCACCTCTGCTGGGAGGCATTTTCATCAAGCCAAAATCTGTGTCTAGCAACCTTCTTCTACTGCTCCAAGTTTTGCCTACCAGGGCAAGGCAGGCCCATTCTAACACCTCTCCCATGTGACAGTCCTTTAAAAACGTGTATAGACTGTGCCCTCTGGACTTCCTATTCAATAACTAGCAAACTTCTTTCACTTTAGGCCGTGGCTTGGTATCCATGTTTCATCTCCTGACACTCACTGGTATCTTCTTTCATACCCACCCCCAACACCCTAACCTGATAGAACAGTACTGTCAAACTCAAATAGAAACAGGGGTCACTGAACCACACATAAGGATCTTATCAGACTATACAGTGACTTAGAAAACCATATCAACATTATCTATGTTTTATTATATTTTTATTCATTTTGTTAAATATTTCCTTCTGATAGAGGGACACAGAATATTTCGTTCTTTATACCTTCCAGACTGTCCCATTGTTGTCATCATTCAGCAACATCCTCTTCTTTGGGCTTCACTCTAGCCATATTTATCACCTCTTTCAAATACTGATGGCTGTTATTTCCTGGCCCTATGATTTTCCTTCCTTTCTCAGGAAGTTCGGTACCTAGGTTATGGTGTTCCTCTGCACCCATCCTGCCTGCCCCTCCTTAAGCGTCCACTGTCATTCCATCTCTCAGATATTCCTCACCTTTATGCGATCTCCAATCCCTCTACTCATTAGTACTCTCCCAGATCATAACCCCTCCTCTCGCTTCACTTTCCTCCCTTCCCAATCTGAACCCTTTATATAACCAGTTTAATTCCATACTATCATCTACTCTCCATTCCCTTCTTTCCTTTCCCTATGGCTGCTCTTGCCTTACCAAACCCTATTCCTAATTTCTCACACCATCTTCCCCCTCCACATCTACTTATGAGCAGCTAAAAAAAAGGAGAGGAAATCATATAACCTTCTCAAGTAGTTCACTATAAATTTATGCTATTTAATCTCAAATGGGTCCTCACTGTAGCAAGGCAATCTTTTTATTCCTCTCTACGTCATTCCCTACCTCATTTCCCCATAGAAGATATTCCAAACTTTTCTGCTCTTCTCAAACTCTTCAGTCTGCCCCTCCTTCACACAAGCAGGCTGGCCTCTCAGAGGTACCCTCTCTCCTGTGTCCCCTGAGCTTAACACGCTTCCTGGCAGATAATAAGCGCTTAATAAATTCTCTGTCTCTCTTGTCTCTCTCAAACCTCCCACATTCTCCTCTTTCCCTTTCCTCTTAACTAACACTGTCCTCCTTACTGATTCTCTCACAAGACACAACATTTCCTGACTTTGGGGATTTCCCCTGGCTGTCTCCCAAGTCTGAAGTTCTCTCCCTCCTCATCTATATCTACTGGCTTCCTTCAAATCTCAGTTAAAATCTTACCCTCTGTGAGAAGTCTTTACCAATCTCCCTTTATTCTAGTGCCTTCTCTCTGTTGATTATTTCTAAGTTATCCTGAATACAATCTGTTTGCTCATGGTTGCTTACATATTACCTTCCCCCATTAGACTGTGATCTCCTTGAGAGCAAGAACTATTTTGGAATGTTTTTTGTTTTGTTTCTTTGTTGGGGGGTAGGGGTGGGGGATAATCCCTAGAGCTTATCCAATTTCTAGTAGAGTTTTAGAAAACGCTTAATAGATGCTTGTTGATTTGAATGGGAAAAGCCTCAAAAGCTGCTATCCACGAGGAAGAAAAATTGTGGTGCCAATCCTGGCTTCAGATGTGCTGAAGGACCCTGGTACAAAGCACAGAAATGCCTGCCAAGAAGCAGATTCTGATGAATAACAAATGCTCTATGATAATTTCCCCCATTCAACAAGCATTTCTTAAGTACTTAATATATACAAGACATTCTGCTGAGGGTGAGGGATAAAAGGATGGAATATGCACATATGCAAAAAGAGTATGTGACAAGAACACCAGTATGGAGGATTGGGAAGCTGCTGGTCTTGCTTAGAGAAAGCCAAAATTGACTCAGCCTCAGTGAATCCTGCTGAAAGGTGGACTTCTGTGACAGAGCAAAGGCTCTTTTAGCAAACTGTTCCATCAGCTCTTCATATTTACTGAGCACCTACCAGATGCCTATCACTTACTGGGAATTCTGAGGACCTGAACAGCACAGAATATAACTGGCTATTTTTGTATTTTAACCAATACCGAGATCAAGTCTCCTGTGAGATGGATGGATGCCGAGTCTGTGAGAAATGTAAGGAAGTATAAGGAATTGGCTCTACCCTCAAAAGGTTTGTTTCCCACAAAATGGGAAAAAATGTAAAAAGATAACAAGAGCAAGGAATAGATGTGAGAGGCTGCCTGGTAGAATGGGTAGAACACTAGACTTGAAAGCAGAAGGTCCAGGTTTGAACTGAGGCCATGACACTAAGTTTGTTTGTTTTGTTGTGGTTCTGTCATCTCAGCCATGTCCAACTCTTCATAACGCCAGTTGGGATTTTCTTGGCAGACATACTGGAGAGGTTTGCTATTTCCTTCCCCAGCTCATTCTAAAGATGAGTAAACTGAGGCCAATGGGGTTAAGTGACCTGCCCATGGTCATCCAGCTAGGAAGTGTCTGAGGCTGGATTTGAACTCAGGAAGAGTCTTTCCTAACTCTAGGCCTGGCACTGTGCACTATGGCACCACCTAGCTGCACCAACCTTGCAACTATTTCCCTATGTGTAAAATGAAGGCATCAGACTTGATATAGTATCACTTCCTATTCAACCACTGTAAATGATATAGGCAAAGGAGAGGCAGGAAAAGTGTCAGGAGAAATATGAGAGGAGGGGAACAGAGAGAGAGAGAGAGAGAGAGAGAGAGAGAGAGAGAGAGAGAGAGAGAGAGAGATGGAGAGATGGGGGGAAGGGGAGGGAGAGCACACTACAGCCCCTCCCCCCAGCACCTGCATAAATATTGTATGATTAGCCTTAAAGAAAGGAAGCAGGTGGGGAGCAGAGAAACGATTCATTTCGAGGAGACCAGCAGAATATTATCATTAAAGTGCTCATCAGAAATCAGTATCTTGTCATTTTTAAAGATAAGAAATAGAAATCACTCTTTTCCAACTTCCCAAAGAAAAATCATACCTCATTGCCATTGGTCACATTCTTACATACCTTTGGAGAATGCCATTTTCTTGTGGGATTACACCATTGATAGCTGCCTGTGAACAAAAGACACAAAAATTCATTTAAAAGAATAGCCAAAATATCCTAAAGATAAAATATCATGGAGGAAAATCAGCATGTTTTGATGGAATCTATTTAAGCAAAAAACCAAATGTTTCCCTAATCATACGAACTACCCTCAGTTAAGGCTTCTCTGACTTTTCTATTACAAACTCCTCTTCTCTGTAGACAAAAACCAGAAACTTGAAATATGATATTTCCAAACCTCCAGGCACAGAAGGCTTGATTCTAGAGAGTCCTCATTTAGGCAAAATCTGTACTGACTAGGAAGTATTGGGCTGTGTGATCAAGTCCAACTGAAGAATTAGAAGAAAGAGGTTTTCTTTAAATCCAAATTCACTCCTCAAAATTTGCTGAAGAGAAAGGGGCAAAGAAATAAAGCTGTACCCAGTAAATACTATGATAAAAGCCAAATATGAGTAGATGAAACAGAGGTGTCCAAAACCCTCTTCAACACAGGGAAAAGCATTAGCCCAGAGTCACAAGGGAACTAACTGGAAGAATGGGCCCTTGAAACCAGGCCTTTAACAACAACCCTGGCAGGGAAGGAGCCCAGTTCTGATGAGCATATTCTAAGGAGGAAACAGGCTTAGCTCAAAGCTTCCAGATCTTTCCACCACACAGCTGCTAGCCCTGCTACTGACACAGGAGGCATTTTATAATGCTCCCTGATTGATAGCACAATGGATCATAAATTTATTTATGCAAATTGAATAATAACAGATTAAACACAAGTCTGGCAGGAGACTACATGGGAAACAAGAGTCCCTCAGGAGAGTCACGGTAACAAGTATGGACTAGTATGGGAGCTACATGGCACTATGGTGATGCAAGGCCCTGAAGTTTCCTTTATCATAAGACTTGGCGCTAAGAGGAAACTGAAAGATGATGTAAAACAATTCCCTCATTTTACAGATGAGAAAAATAAGGCCCTGAGAGAGAAGGGACGTGCTTACACTCATAAAGCCACACAGCGAAACTCAAGTTTTCTGACTCAAAGTCAATTGTTCCTACCACTGCCTGGCACTGCCTTGCACCATAAGCAGACGAGCACAGGCTGCAGGTTTGATGGAAATCAAAGGCTGCAGCCAAACTGTGCCTGCTTCCCTCTCAACTACCAATATAGCAAATGGAAGACTGTGAAATGGTGACTCTAACATTTGCTGGAAGTGGAGCCTTCTACTCCCTGCCTTACTACTGAGTCCAAATAGAACAAATCCTGGAGAGCAGTGAGGAAAGGGCTGGCTATCAGTTGAGGGGCTAATATAAATCATACAGGCAGAAGGAGTGCCCCACAATAATGTTGGTAGACCAGAAAGCCGCGACAGACATCAGATCAAGACCTTCTTCTACTTTCCAAGATACTTGCACAGACAGAATGATCAAAGCCAAGCCTGGGCACTTGTGCCCACTTCACTGTTGAACCTACTGCTGTGAACAAGTTTTAGAAGAAGGGAGATCCAGCATGGTCAAACTGGCCTTCTTGCTGCTCCTTAGACAATGCACTCTGGGCCATATCCCCATACCAAAGCCACATCTAGAATGGCCACCCTGCCCATCAGAGAAGCCCTCATCTCCTCTAAGACTCAGTATTTATGCAACCTGCCAGACAAGGGGGTTGTATAGTCCAGATCCTATCTCACTTAATTAATTACCTCCCACCCCAACCCTACATAGGGGTGGCTTGCTGAGTCACCGTACCTCTGGGCCTCAGTTTCATCCCCTCCAAAATTAGGCATATAATGAGAAATAACAACACCTACTTCAGGAGGTTATGGGGAAGATTAAACAAAGTAACCAGCAAAACACTTTGTAAAATTTTAGGTGCCTTAAAAATGATAATTATCATTATCATCCAGTCCCCAACCTTCTGTACACTTCCATAATAGAGTGAGAGCTTGGTTTCCTTCCCCCACAGTGGATGTAGTAATAGATTTTTTTTTAAAGCAGATAATAAAGGAAAGGAGGGGCTTATAGGTTAACAAGGTCACTACCCTAAGACTCCTTTCTGAAATGTGATATTTTACTTGAAATTATCTAAAGATAAAAAATGGAGATCATTTACAGAGCTTTAAATACCTGAGCCACTTAGAAGTTTGAGGAGAGCAGTCCCCAGGAATTACCTGAGGGAAGTGAGAAGTGAGGGAAGGAGGGCATTTCTAACTCCTGATGGACAATACGGATTTGAAGGGCAGTAGGAGATATTCATGCAGTGGAATGTAAAGAGAAACAGGAGTGCCCTCCCTATAGGTATACAAACACATAGGTAACCACTTGAGGTAAAAAAGAAACTACCAGGAATGGGACTTCTAAAAGAAAAGATCCAAGAAACAGTACTGATAATCAAGACAGCAGCTTTGAAGAACAGGCTCCAGGAGCCCCAAGGCAAAAACATCTACCTAGCCTACAGTGAGGCTGCATGAGGACTGCAGAAGAACGGACATCTAACTCCGGCAGTATCAGAAACTGTAAGTTGCCTCTGACGCATCTATTTCCTAGACGTTCATCTAACAACTACAATCTAATGGGTATTCACTCTTTCCACGAAAGCTGGATTAATGGGAGAGTAGGATGTATAGGGTGTTCAGGTGAACTAGCACCTCTGCTGTGAGAGCAGCTAAGCCCTTTTCAGGCTGCTTAGCCACCTCCGGTGGTTGCCTTCCCCCAAATCTTACCAGTGGCTCCAAGAAGCTAGCAGTGAGTAGGCCTTAAGTCTGGTAGGCAACCTAACACCTCTTCTCTCCCACACTTCCCTTCTGAGCCTCCCAAACACTGAGCTAGTTCTGGTAATGCATGCAATAATGTTATCAGCTATGTGCACATCCCTGCCAAGTATATATTGCCAAGGTTAAGTGAATTTATAGACAGAATTCATAGTTTTTCCATTTGCTGTAATAGATGGTTCCATTTATGGATGGTCTGGTGCTGGCTGGTGGAGAATCAGTGTTTTGGTGGTGTTAATTGTTAGGTCAAAATTAGCACAAGCAGCAGAGAATTGATCCATGCTCTGTTGCATCTCAGAGGCTACACTGTGTGGACAATCATCTGAGAACAAAAAAAAAAAAAAAAATCACACACCAACTCTCCCTCCACTTTTGTCTTGACCTGTAGCATTTTCAAGTTAAATAATTTATTGTCAATACAGTAGGTGACACTGATGCCACTTTTGTCCTTATTGAAGGTGCCCAACAACATCGTTGATAACATCATGCTAAAAATGGGAGCAAGTACACAGTCTTGCTTCAATCTACTGATGACTGGGAAAGCATGAGAGCATCACCCATTACCCTGTGCCATTGTGAAATTGGCATATAATACTGATGAACTTCTCCAGGGAACCAAATTTTGCCATGATTTTCCATAAACCTTCATGACTGATGGTACCAAAGGCCTTGGTTAGTTTAACAAACGTGTCCAGATCTCTGTTGTGCTCCTGGAATTTCTCCTGGAGTTGTTGGACAGCAAACGCTTTATCAACCATTCTTTGGCCTTTTCTGAAGTCATACTGGTCTTCGTGGTCCACTGAAATGGCCTATTTCATATACTTTGGGTAGGACTCCCCCCTCCCCCCAGCTCACCAATGAGTTTCAGGCCCTTCAATTACCCTCAACTGAGTTTAGTCCATCTATCAAAACAGTTTACCAGGGTGTGGCTGCTGATCATGGTACAGCTTCTTGGAGCCACAGTTGAGAATTGGGTGGTAGGTGGACATCAAAGGTGGAAAGCAGCCCTGAAAAGAGTTCAGCAGCCCTCGTATCAGAAATATTAGTCTTCCCTGAACATGCATATACCTCAGTTGCTTAATAAATTCATATCCCTTTGTCTGTACTCACTACACAGTTGAAATCATAGGCCCCAAACAAGGCATTCTCTAAGGGTTCTACTAAGTCTAACCTTCTGAGGCTCTCACTAAAACTCATGTCAAATACCATCCAGAAACATAGCATCTACAGTTATTCCCTTGAATTACTTACGAAAATGATAAAAAATAGAAATAAGATTAGAGTGTCATGGTTCTTGGAGGAACATATCTCGTGTCTTAATCACTTCTCTTTTTGAATGCTTACAAACCACTTGTTATACATACATATACACATACTCAGAGACACCTGTGATTTCACTGGTTTAGAGTACTCCAAGTAAAAAAGTTCCCTTGACCAAAAGGGACTAGCATGGACCTAAAACTTACACTCTCAGATATTGGTACACAGAGGTTAAGTGATTTGCCCCATGTCCACAGCCAGTACAGCCAAAGGAGGGATATGAAACTAGGACTTCCGATGAGGATCCTATGATTCCCCAACATAATTAGCGCCCAGGAATATTCAACAAAGAAAAACAGAGCTCTATAAAAGCCTCTAGCCTTCTCTATCACTATTCAAAGTCTACAAGATCATGGTCCATTCAAAGAAATAGCAGGTAAAGAGACTATCCAGATGCTGCCTCCTTTTTCAAGGGCCAAATGTTTGTTCTGAATGTAGGTGACAGCAAAAATGTTATTCAATATTGATTACGTTCAAAGGCCAATATTTCTCCTTGTCACATAACTGACGCTCATGACCTCTGATTACTGCATCGCCTGCTCCCAAGCTCCTTGCTCTCAACATCATTTTACACACAGAGATGTTAAAAATCTTCCTCAAGCAAAGCACTGACCATACATACCACCTCCTCAAAAAACTCAGATAGTTCCCTATTTCCTCCAGAATAAATTACAACCTCAGTAGCATAACACTGAAAGCTACTCATCTCTAGCTACAGCCTACCCTGCCATATTTATCTCATATAACTTTCTTTGACACAAGCTAAATGTCAAACTACAAAATGTACTTCTCCCTAGGGCACACAGATCCACCTCTGACTTCACCCTATCCCCACCCCTAGGAATTCACTTTCCCCTCACCTCTCTTGTTATAATCCTGAACTTCTTTCAAGGCTCAACTCTTTCAGAGGAAGTCTTTCCTAACCACTTCCCTTTCTTCTCCCAGGCATTACCCTCTCCCTCCCCAATCAGACTTAATCTTATCTATCTTGGTACATTTAGTTTCCTTCCAAGAGAATGCAAACTCCTTGAGAAGAGTGAGCTTCCTAGTTTTGTGGAGTTTTCCCTCCCTTCTTCTCCCCTCCTTTTTCCCCAGTGGCTAGTATAATGCTTCTACACATAACAAGCACTTGAGAAATGCTTGCAGATATGACTTAGAAATGGATTAGGCCTAGGGAATGACCCAAAGAGTAAAACTGGTCCTTGAGTGCAATGAGTTCAAAAACGATAACCAATGTGAAAGATAAAGTGTGGGTAGAACTGACAAGATTTCCCAACTGGCAGGTGAGGGAGTTTCAAGAATAAATGAAAGGTTTCAAAGCTGAGTAACAAATAAGGAGGATGTTGGTGCCTTCAGGTTTAGACAGGTAAGTTTGAAAGTTGAAGGGAAAAAAATAAAGCATCCAGGAAGGAGGTTTTCAAGAGAGCTGCAGAGGGGTCAAAAAGGATAAGGACCAGAAAAAGTAAACGCATTTCAGTTAGTCAACGTATCAAGCACAATGAAAAGAACGCTGGTAAGCTTGGAGAGAGAAGTCTCATTGAACGACTGGCTTTATAAATGAGGTTACAAGGAACTGAGGAGAGGTTGGGAAGGAGATATGGTGGTAGCTTAAGGGAACAGGATGGTCATGGGCAGGGTTTTTATTAAGAACTCAAGACCTGTTACAACATCACGCCTCTCAGATTGGCTAGCATGACAAAACAGGAAAATGATCATTGTGAGAGAAGTGTTGGAAAGTTGGAACGCTAATTCATTGCTAGTGGATCTGTGAGCCGATTCAACTATTCTGAAGAACAATTTGGAACTATGCCCAAAGGGCTATCAAAATATGCACCAGCACATTGAACCAGCAATACCATTTCTAGGGCTGTATCCCCAAGAGATCATAAAAACGAGAAAAATAGCCACATGCACAAAAATATTTATAGCAGCAATTTTTGTGGTAGCCAAGAAGTGGAAACTGAGGGGATGCCCATCAATTGGGGAATGGCTGAACAAGTTGTGGTATCTGTATATAAAGGAATACTATCGTGTTTTAAGAAATAATGAACAAGAAGACTTTAAAAAAAAACCTGGAAAGGCTTATATGAACTGATTACTAAGTGAAGTGAGCAGAACCAGGAGAACACTGTACACAGTAACAGTCGCAGTGTAATGACTGATTTTGACAGACTCAGCCCTTCTCAGCAATGCAAGGACCTAACACAATTCCAGGTCCAAACAAAACAAGTTCAAAGGACTCATGATAGAAAATGCCATCCACATCCAGAGAAAGAACTATGAAGTCTGAATGCAGAGGGAAGCAGACTATTTTCTTTTTTTGTTTTGTTTTGGGGGTTTTTTTCTTTCTCATGGTTTCTCTCATTCATTATAATTTTTCTATACAACATGATTAATGTGAAAACAGGAATGTTTAATAGGAATGTATATGTAGAGCTTATATCAGATAGCATGCCATCTTGGGGAGGGAGGAAGAGAGAGAGGGGAGAATATTTAAAACTTAAGGAAGTGAATGTTGAAAACTAAAAATAAATAGATTAATTTTTAAGGTAATAAATTTTATTTGTTTTCTTGTTTACATTGTTCATTTTCATGAGATTTTTGAGTTACAAATTTTCTCCCCATCTTTCCCCTACCTCACCCTCACCCCCAAAAACAGTGATCCCACTGTGGAGCCCCTCCCCTGGTCTGCTCTCTAACCTT
>CM053593.1:21997151-22035121 GCA_028646575.1 Pseudocheirus occidentalis
CTCAACGCAAGAGCCCTTGGCCCTGATGGATTGCCTCAGCCCCCGTGCTATCTGCAGGCCGAGGGCTCTGAAGCAGCCCAGTGGAGGCCACTGCTGCTACAGCTGCCTCCCACTGCTTCCTTGCCCTGGGAGCAGTTTGGCTGGACCCACTCTTCTCCTCATGAGTTAGCAAAATCCACTGACCTTTCTCTTAGCCATTTTTGTCTTCTGGCCTGATAAATGTGGTAACTGTGCCTCCAGTGCAGCCAATCTGCTCTCCTATACACGCGACTCCCTGCCCGATGGGTTTCGGCAGCGGCTCCCAGACTGCTGCAAAGAGCCCCGCCTGCTGCACTGCCTGTAGCAACAGATGTGTTTTCTGTCTTTTTGAAGAGTTTTGGAGCTTGAAAATCTGTTTAGCGTCCCATTTTATGAGTTTTTTAGCGTGTTTGTGTGGGAGCTGCGGTGCTTTGCTGCTTCTATGCCACCATCTTGGCTCCGCCTCCTGCTCCTCATTTCTTATAGGACAATAGGTTTCCATTACATTCATATACCACAGCTTGTTTAGCCACTCCCCAATTGATGGGCTTAATTTCCAGTTTTTTGCCACCACAAAGAGAGCTGCAATAAATATTTTTGTAAATATGGGTCTTCCTCCCACTTCTGTGATCTCTTTGAGATACAACCCCAGAAGTGGTATTTTGAGTCGTGAGTTTTTATCCTTTCGCTTCATTCACTTTTGATTTTTTTTGCATGTGTCTGTTCTTTCTGTTTACATTGTCATTGTCATTTTGTCTGTTGTTTCTGTGGTTCTACTTACTTCACCCTGCGTAAGTTCATGTAGATCTTTCCAAGCTTCTCTGTATTCATCTCATTCATCATTTCTTACAACTTAGCAATATTCATAACATTTCAGTACCACAATTTTTTTTGGTTATTCCCTAATCAATGGGTTTCTATTTTGTTTCTAATTGTTTGCTGTCCCCAAAAGTGTTACTATATTTTGGTGTATTTGGGGGACTTTATTCTGATCATTGGTTTCCTTGGGTACAAGCCCCATAATGGTGTCTCTGGTTCAGAGGGTATGGGCATTTTAGTGACTTTATTTGCATAATTCTAAATTGGTTTCTGGAATGGTTGTATTATCTCATAGCTCTGCCAGGTTGTTGATACTGTTAATGTGAGAATTTTATCCTTACCTTAAGGACATATTATTGGAGTAACTTAAGTGTATCACTCTTGACATTCTAATTCTAAATCAAGTCAAGTAAATAAGTTTTTATTAAGAGCTGCCATTTGCCAGACACCGTACTTAGTACTGGGAGTATAAATACAAATGGGAAGAAAATACAGTCCTTGCCTTTAAGATGTCATTCTAATAGCTGACATAATAACACCCAGTAGCTGATATTTAATATTTAATTTTTAAATTTTAAATTTAATATTTAATAATACCCAGTAGAGAGGGAGCTGAAAAGTGGTGGGAGGGGAGGCCTGGAAATGAGTAAATGAGAAATAAACAAAGCATGAAAAAAAAAAGTGAAGTTGCAGCTAAATGGAAGGATGACCCACAGGTACTCCTTGGGAGGCAGATAAAGGAACTGGCTGTGTTGGTTTTATGGTTCCACTGAAGGCAACCAGAAATGTCATTTTATGGATCGTTTGGCCATCTTTTATTAAAAAGTTCCAGATAAATATTTGTATGAAATAATTTCAATTTCTGTAACAACATCCTTTGCAGGGGATTAGGGAAGTTATAAAAACTTGGTAAAACACTCCAGATTAAGTCAATATATTTTAATGCTTGTCTTCAATCAAAGGGTTGGAATAGATGAGGATTATCACAAATATATTGGAAATCATACATCAGGAATGAGGAATGAGAGAAGCCAAAGACTTTTAGGCTATAGACCTGATGGCCTATGTATCATGAATACTTATTTGAGAACAGAATTGTTGAGTGCCAAACCTGCTGAGCACCAAATAATGTCACAAAAAATTAAACTGATTATATTTTAATCGCTTTGAAAGGGCATGTTGTTGGTTTGGGAGTCATTACTGGATCAACTGTCTGTACAGTCAGGCTACAGCTTGATCAAGCAATGATAAAAAATAGTAAAAAGCCATGAAAAAAGATATTTCATGCAACTGAAACAAATCATTCCTCCCCATTCAAAACATTCACTAACAATGAAGGATGAGTAATGAATTTTTAAAAATACAGAAAAAGCTATAATCACTTTATATTGAAATTAACTAATATAAATCAGTTGTTACTTAATTTATTATGAAGCATTTGCTTCAACAAAGCCATCATGAAGACTTTCTTCCAACAACAAAGTGCTTTCTATCCATAGGTCAAAATTATTCAAGATTTCTTGCATGCTTTGATAACAATGAAACTTGTTTAACTGTTGGATCATGAACTCAGGCAAGGCATAAAGCAGGGAGAAATATGCTCATCAAATATACTTGGAATTGTAATGGAGAGTTCAAGTTGAAGAGGTATTGCCAATGGTTGATGAGATATTTCAGGTACATTTATTTGCAGATGACATAATGCTATTTCATCATGCTTTGCAACATAACAGAGCCTCCTGGCAAAGAACCTTAAGAAAGGTTCATCATCCATTAAATTTATCACCCATTAAAAATGCCCATGAAGGAAGAGTATCTGTTTCCTAGATTATTCCATGGAGTTAAATGGACTGAGGCCCTCAGAGCTTGAAAATGGTCAGGGCTGATAGGTGAGGCAAGGGTCACCATTTGGGCTAAGTGCACATGGCCATTTCCCCAGAGGGATGATGAAGGACTGAGGGACAAAAAGAAGCTGAGGGACTTTTCATATCGTTAGGATATGTCAGCCATGCTGGGCTTGGTCACCTACTCATTAGGCAAAAAGGGTGGGGGTCCTCTAGTTAGCTTCATATTTTTAAGCAACTGAATTTATAATCTGTAGTTTTAGTTCCCGGGGCCTTATAGAGGAAAGAGTCTGTCTAACCTTATTGAATTATCCCAAAATATAAGATATGTAAAATGTGCATGAATATTGACTAGACTGACGAAATCTTAGTCTGACAGAAATAGCTATTACCTCTAAAGTGAATAATACTGATTGGAGTAAAATAGGGGTTAAATTAAACATTTGACATATCTTTCATTTAACATATTCAGGATGTTTCAGGCTGACAGTTGTGCTCAGCATTTAACAAGAGGAAGAGAGTGGACTGGATTGCCTTTGGAAAATATTGCAGATTTCTGAACTTCTTCCAGAACAAAGACTCATGTTCTAGCAGTGTACATTGAGAGGCATAGTGTCTAGCAAGAGTGAGGGCACAGGTAGTCCTGGTATGCTTTGCCCCCTTGTGTGATCAAACACACCTTCATCCTTGTGTTCAACTGTAGGCACCATAGTTTTAGATACTGAAATGCTACCGAATTGAATATTCTCAAAAGTATCCGGAGGAGTCAACTTAGGTAGTGAAAGGCCTCAGTTCATGCCCAAGAGTCTTCATTTGAAGGATTGGGGGTGTATTTCGCCTTGTGAAGGGAAAGCTGAGTAGATAATATGATTGTTCTCTTCAAGCACTGTAAGGGCCCTTATGTGAAAGTGAGATTTTAGCCTGTCCCAAAGGACTGAGCTAATTGAAATGGATAGAAATTTCAGGGAAGCAGATTTAGGGTCAATGGAAGGAAAAGCCTCCTGACTCCCAAATAGATATAGCTATTCTTAAGTGGAATGGGCTGCCCTGGCAAGAAGTTTTTCCTTCTCATTGTTGGTCTTCTAGTAAAGACTGAATGATCCCTTGCTGGAGGTTTCCTTAGGAACATTCTTGTCTGGGTATGATTTGTATTGCATAGTTCTTGAGAGAGCTTATGTTATGACTCTGACTGTTGAAGGCAAATTTAAGTGGTATTTGTTTGACCTCGCATGGTATGTGTGTAATATATTTTAGCTAGCTTTCTGGTAAAAGTGTAAAATAATAAAAAATTTGGCTTTTTTCAGGTATCTGAAAAGTTCTTAGTTTATCCCGTATTTCTGTAGGTGTAGAGCTATTGCAATATAACATTTTATTATGTGAAATAATGTTTTACTTTTCTCTCCAGCTTTCAGTCTCCTAATATTTAGCTGCCAATTTTTATCATATTTTTCTTTTTTAGAAGAGGAATAAAGGATAAAGGAAGCCTCTTGGCCTTTATCCTTCACTTAGATAATTTGGGGGAAGCTGGGTCAAAGTACCAGCCTTACCAATCATGAAAGGGTATCATTATGGAGGATTGAGTTGTACCTTGAGTTTCAACAGTGGTCTAGAAACCTTGTCCCTTTCTGTACTTCTCCCTATACTGCCTTCTGTGGTGACTTCAAAGAGAAGTGTGATTACATGTGGAAGGACAGCACTTTCTGGCTCAGGTGTTTCCTCTCTTGGTAGAAGCTGAAGGGGTAGGGGAACGTAAGGAGTTATTAGCCTTTTTTCAGCATATCAGATTATCTCCTAATCATAATTGGCATCCATGAAGACCCTTCCTGAAGTCTAGACTCAGCTTGGCCTTTCTTTAGTCTTTGGGAACTGGCTGGCATCTCAGAGGCCACTGTTTTTCATTGACAGATGAGGCTGAGGCCAAGTGAGTTTCTCAAAGTTACACAATCTTGAGAAGCAGCTTTTGAGGCCTGGTGCTCTCTCTGACTCCAGAGCTGGTGTTCTTTGCACTGTCATGACTTTTGCTGCTTCCTTGGGCATAACCAGTTGTTTTCTAGCAAGGTTAGATTGCTGTTGTATGTGTTCATAGTTATATGTTATTTGCACATTTGTATGTCTTTAGCTTTGAATGTCTTCATAGAAGAGATCTTTTATGATTTTTCTTCTTGCTTCTGTTGAGAGATCTTCCAGTGCAAGCAAAATCTATTACAGTAAGTCTTGCTGAGCTATTGAGGTAGCTGGTGGTGCAGTGGATCAGGTCCTGGCCTGGAAGCAGAAAGACCTGAATTCAAATCCAGTCTCTTACATTGACTAGGAGTATGACTCTAGGCAGCTTCAGGGTGGGTGGGAGGAAGGGTATGAAAAGAATTTTTTCTTATTGGAATATTAATGAGGCAAAGGTTGACTCCAGGAGGTTAAAAAGACACTCCATTGAATTGCAATATTGTTCGTTTTATGTGATAAGGGCTCCATGGAAATTGTGGGCCTATGTGTGTCATCAAGATTTGAATAGTTATTACTATTGTAGTAGTAATTGGAGTTGTAGCAGCAAATGATTTAAAAAAACAAAAAAAAATGACTAAAGAGACTGACTAGAATTTCTTAATAAGAAACAACTGAATATTTCATTTGATGGGGAGGCGTCTACTTGGACCCCTCTGCCACTTTTTGGAATCAAAAGGGTTCGTGTTCAAGTCTATCCAGGTGAGTAAACCATAGATAGCAGCGTTGAGTCATGTGGTTGACTTTTGGGTAGAGAGTTGATGACCATATTTCAATGTAATGGGTTTCCTTTGGAATCCTATGCATTTTATTTTATTCATTTAAAAACACTGTTTTGAGGAGAGGAACATAGGCTTCCCCTGTAGACTGCCAAAGGGTTCTGAAGAACCTCTCCCTCCATTAGATAAATGTCAGCAGTGGCAGGACATGGTGTGTTGCAGTGTAAAACAGTGGGATATTAGAGTTGGTTTGTTTTTCTCTCTCAGGTACCTGTTGCCAATAGGAACATTTGTTTAGGTTATTAATGAAAAGTTTTGTGATGATTAAGGACAACTGGAATAGGTAAAGGGTGTTATTTAAAAGTCCTTTAAAATGCTCATTAAAAATCTTAATAAATGATGATTCTGTGTTTCATGTCTCTGCACCTGCATCACTCCTAATTTTTCTATTGAATTTGGAATGTTTAGTTGGGATAATCCTAACATTTATAAAGTCTTTTAAAATTTGTTTACTTTTCTGAATTGGGTCAGTGGTGCTACAGGCTTGTTTGGGAGCTGGCATATATTTCTGTAGTTTCTAATCAGCCACCAAACATGTGTGGCACATGCGCTGTATGCAAAGCCTTTTTTCCATTAGACATTAGCTATGGGTTGATCTGAATATAACAGTTGTAATAGTTTTCTCTTGGTACTAATTTCACATTGGCAGCATTCACATGAGCTATAGTTTAGCTAGGTTAACTACAACCAACATTTGCTATTTTGGACTTAATTAAAATTCCATCTGTATCTGGAAAAAAAGAATCAAGGCATATCCTTTATTACAAATAGCTGTCTCACTGTCCCTGAGCAGATTGTAAGCAGCCACCGCTACCCCCACCCCCACCCACCCCTTATCTTTTCTAGACGGTGAAGGATTTTCTTTCTTTCTCTTTTATTCACAGGTTTCCTAGTGGTCTTTGGTTTACTTCTCAATGCAACTTCAGTTTTTATTTGGAATATTAGACAGTCTTATTTTTAAAACAGAGTTTTTGCAGCTAGAGATAAAAGACTGCTTGGTTATCACTTAAGAGGCAGTATTGTATCTTGAGAGGCGGTGTTATATCGGATGGAGTCAGCAATTCAAGTCAACAAGTATTTAAGTGCCTCCTGTGTACTAAGCACTAAGGATACAAAGAAACATATAAAACAATTCCTCATCTCAAGCAACTTACCATTTAAAGGGGGAGGGGGAAACAACTTTGTACAAACAAGATACAGGTTCAAGTGGAGACCTCCAGCAGCAGAAAGGCACTAGCATTAAACGGATGGATCAGCAAAGGCTGCTTGTAGAAGGTAGAATTTTAGCTGAGATTTGAAGGAAACCAAGGAAGCCAGAAGCCAGGGATGAGGAGGGAGAGAATGCCAGGCAGGGAGACACTCAGTGAAAATGTTCAGGAGTTGGGAGAGAGAGAGAGAGGCAAGAAGAGGTTAGTGTCATGGGATCTCAGAGAATGTTATGGGGGAATAAGTTGTAAGAGGACTTAGTCAGGTGGGAACTGGCCAGACTATGAACAACTTTGAATCCCAGAGGAATTTATATTTGATCTTAGAGGTAAGGAGGAGCCAGTGAAATTGGTTGAATGTGAGGTAATATGGTTAGATTTGTGTTTTGAGAATATCACTTTGATAGCTGAATTGAGGGGGAATGCTAGGACATCTGAACTGGGACTGTGGCAGCCTCTCAGTCAGTTTCCTTTTCTGTAAAATGTGAATCACAGCTGTAGTACTTACAGTAGATTTGTTGTGAAACAACTTTTATATTACTCTTCCTCCTGCATTTATTTAAGGAAAACTGACCTATTTGTTGTTTCCACACAGGACATTCTTTCCCCCATTTCTATGCTTTTGCATAGAGTGTCCTCTGTGCTTATAATATCTTTTCCTCTACAACTCTTAGAATCCCAGTTTCCTTCCAAGCTTAGCTTAAGAGTGACTTCCTATAGGAGTCCTATTCTGATCTCCTCAGTTACTAGTACCCTTCCTGTGGAAATTAGAACTATAATACATTGTAGGTGTTTTCTAAATGATTGTAGAATGAATGAAATTAGATAATGTATGTATAGTAGGTGTATGTGTGTATGTATGTATACATGTGAGTATATATACATATATGTATATACACACGTGTGGATGTGTGTGTATATATGTGTGTGTATACATATATATACACACACATATATATTTAGATATGGATGTATAATAGGAAGAATTGAATAGCATCTTGGGATTTGCATTTTAGTGAGGTCCAAGCATTTCTTTCTCAGCTTTGAGAGCCATTTGGGATTCTGGTGATCTTTGAACCATAAGGTTAACTTGAGTCAGACTCAGAGCCATACGTTTTACAGTAGAAGGGAGACTTTATTTTGAGCCAGGAAGAATAACACTGGGATAGTAGTCCAAAAGAGAAAGAAAAAAAAAAGTAAAGCTGAGTTGGGACAGAGAAAGGAGAGACTGATGCAGGCCATTGCCCCTACAGATATCTCAGAAGATTGGCACTTGAGGTTCCTGGTTGTGCTCACCTCTTTCAGAACTGAAGACATTCCAAGAAAAGGTCTACTCTTCCTCCAACTTTCCTTGTCCATTAACAGACACTATAAACAATAACATTCTCTACTTAGCATTTTCAGTAATCTATTTTTTTTTGCCCTAATATTAAAGAAGGAAGGGGTTAGCTAGAAAGACAAATTTAAATTAGGAAAGATGGACAAAGTTCTTCCTAAATGTTATGGATTTGTATAGAATGACTTGGCCTAGTGACTTGCCTTACTAACAACAGTAGTAGAAGGTCATAGGTTACAGATAATATAAAATATAGAAAATTCTGATATGGATCATCATTGTTGACTGTGGTTTAAATCTTGATCCTGTGATCCTTGCCTGCTCCAATGTGTTTCTTTCTCTAAAAAACCTGATGAGATGATCCGTAAGATCTCTTTTGGCTCTATGGTACCATTGGAGCATTTCTATTAGATACTGGCAGAGCTCTGTGCAGACAGTGGTGAGGTCAGCAATCTGTTCAAGGCAATTAGCTTCAGTCTATGAGTCAAGAACGAACTTTTGTTTTTACATAATCATAGAAGGTTTTGCTCTCAGAAAATTAATTGGCAATTGACTCACTTTCAGTGAAATCCATTATTATCAGTAAATTTTATCAAAAACTTAGCAAATGATGCAAGAGCAAAAGCTTTTTGGAGTTAGAGTGACTACTTAATGAGTCTTCTGATTGCATCAGCCCCACCCTGGGTCTCTTTGGAAGCTATTGAGCAATTGAAATGATCTTGGAATGCCACTCTGTGAGAGGATGCTTATGGGTCTCTTCTCTTACCCAGAATACGCATTTGTAAAGCTTTGAAATAAGGTCCACATTGCTGACTATAGCAGTTGGTATTAATGAGGTTCAAATGTTTTTGGGAAAACTGATGTAGTATGTTAAATCAGAAAAAAAAAAAGATTTGAATTGAAATAATTTAGCTTTCATGGTCTCTCTCCTCCCTCCCTCTCATCTCCACTTTTGAGAACAACCTCTTGAGGTCCCTTTCTCTCTTGATGGCTTCTGTTGTTCTTTCTTCCTCAATCCTCCAAACAGTAAATAGTAGCATTCTAATTATTTCAAACAGGATTGTTATTTCAGGGGGAAGTAAGTAGCAGAATTAGAGGAACAAGATAGAGTTTATTTTCATACATATGTTATTAATAAAAAACAGGGACTGAGAAATGTAATATGCATTCAGAAGGACTTTTTCACATTTTTCCATCCATTGATGTTTCAAGTTTTTAAATAATTCAGTATGATTACACTAAGAGCCAATATTGAAGATCCAGAACCATGGAGGGAAAGTGATTGCAGCAAGTTGTGGATGACTTTAAAAGCCAAACAAAGGACTTGGTACTTAATCCTGTTAATAGTTGATAGGGAACCCCTGGAGTTTACTGAGCATGAGGGTGACACGGTCAGATCTGCAATCACTTTGGCACCTGGGGGGAAGATGGACTTGATTGGGGAGATACTTGATTCAGGGAGACCAACCTCCAGGCTACTGCAGGGTCAGGGTCTGATGTCATAGGCGGTGGCAGTGTCAGAGAGGAGAGAAGGCGATTTATGTAGGAGATGTTACCAAGATGTCTGTCCAACTCAAGATGGCTACTAGACAGTTAGAAACATGAGCACAGCTGAGGGGAAGCAGAGAGATTAGGGCCAGTGAATGGATGTGAGAATTGTCTGCATAGAATCAGTCAGTAAATATTAAGCACTAACACTGTGCCAGGCACTGTACTAAGGGCTGGATATACAAAGAAAGGCAAAAGAGAGCCCCTGCTCTCAATGAACTCACATTCTAATAGACTGGACAAGATATATGAATAGCAGTATATAAGCAAGCTATATACAAGATAAAAAGGAAATAATCAATAGAGGGAAGGTGCTAGAATTAAGAGAGGTTTGGAAGGGCTTCCTGTAGAAGATGGGATTTTAGTTGGAAGGAAGCCAGTAAAGCTAGGAGGCAGAAATGAAGAGGGAGAACATTATAGGCAGGGGGATAGCCAGTGAAAATGCCTGGTGTCTGGAAAAGGAGTATCTTGTTCAAGGACCAGCAAGGAGGCCACTGCCACTGGTTTCAAGAATGCATTTAGAAGGGGTCTTCAAAGGATAGAGAGGTAGGCTAGGTTATAAAGGGCTTTGAAAGCCAAATAGAGGATTTTATGTTTTATCCTGAAAGTGATAAAGTGCCACTGGAGTTTATTGAGTAGGAGGATGATGTGATCAGACCTGTACTTCAGAAAAATCTCTTTAGTATCCGAATGAAGGATGGACTGAGTAGGGAAAGAGTTGCAGACCAACCAGCAGTCTATTGCAACAGTCTAGGCAGGAGAAGATGAAGACCTGAAACATAGTGGTACAAATATCGGAGGAGAGAAAGGAGCTCATTTGAGAGATACTACAAACGTAAAATTGACAAATCTTGGCAACAGGTGGGGAAAGGGGTGTGGCGATAAGAGATATAGTTTGGACCTGAGGATGACACATATGATGCAGGCCAGGGTGACTTCTAGGACAGTGGTGCTTTTAACAGTGATAGAGAGGTTTAAAGGGCAGAGGCCTTAGAGAGAAAAATAATCACTTTTTTACGTATTGAGTCTAAGGACATCCACTTCACCATGTCTGATAAGCATTTGGAGATGGGAGATTGGAGGGCAGCAGAGAAGTTAAGGCTGTATAAATAGATTTGAGAATTATTAGCAAAGTGATGATAATTAAGTCAGTGAGAACTGATGAGATCATGAAGTGAAATAGTATAGATGGAGAAGAGCTACACCCATGGTTTTTGAGGTATGAACTTGAATAAGGATATCCAGCAAAGAAAACAGAGAAGGAGCAGTCAGATAGGTAGGAAGAGACCCAGAAAAAAGTAATATTCAGAAACCTGGAGAAAAGAGAGTGTCAAAGAGGAGAGGCTATGGCAGAGGCTTACAGAGAGGTTCAAGCAAATGAGGACTGAGAAAAGGCCATTGAATTTGGCACTGAAGGAATAGGTCATTGGTAAATTTGGGGAGAGCAGTTTTGGTGGAATGATGTGATTTAGAAACTGGATTGTAAAAGGTCAAGAAGGGAGAGAGAGGTGGCATCAATTCTAGACAGCCTTTCCAAGGATCTTGGCCTCCAGTGGTGGCAGATATGGGATGATAGATGAGATGAAAGGATAAAGAAAGGATTTTTTTGAAGCTGAAGGAGAAATGGGTATTTGAAGATAGTAGGGAAGGAACCAGTAGGGAAGGAGAGATTGAAAGTAAGTAAGGGTGGGGATGGCGGAGGAGGCAGCATGCTGGGGGAGGCCCATTGTGTGTGTAGAGAGGTTCGCCTTAACAAGAAGTAAGACCCTCCTTCATGTGAGACAGGAGTGAAGGAAGAGAGAGTGGCAGAGGACATAGGAGATGAGGAGAGGAGGAGAAAGAACTCTTGGCAGTTGGCCTCAGTTATTTCAGTAAGATATGAAGCAAGGTTCTTAGCTGAGGGGGAGGGGTACGTGTGTGAGGAGAGCCATCGGAAGTTTGAGGAGGGGTGGGAAGGTTTGGAAAAAGCTGCCATTGTGAGACAGTGAATCAATTAGGTATAAAAGAATTGTTTAGTGAGGGCCCAAACAAGCATTGCTATTGGGCCCAAGCAGTGAGGGCCCAATAGCAATCATGGAGTAGATCTAGTTGTTGAGGGTCCAGTCAGCATGGTTTCGTGATTTTCTCCAGCTTCATTCAGCAGTGTATGGCTAGGACTGGGAGTAATTCAGGACTCAAGTTTATCTGGGCATATCCAGTGTTAGATAATGTGGCAAGATCCTCAAGAAAATAGGACAGGTAGAGTTGAACTGGTTCACCATGGAGTCATGGTAGGGAGAGTCTAATCCATCTCAGGGTTGCCTGGGTAAGAAATAAGGATTTGAGGGATTGGAGGTGATAATGAGCATGAGAAATAAGATTTGAGATTGCAAGGCAGAGGGAGAGGTAGAAGGACAACAGATTGTAAATAGATAAGGCAGTTTCAAAGTTCGTGAGCGTGGAAGTATGAGTATACTTGTGGTTAATGCCAAGATCCAAGCTGAAGTGGGTTGGAATAGAAAGTGATATGATATATAAGTAAACTGAGAAACTGTCAGGGTAGGACAGGCCTGCACAACCTGTGACCGGCTCTCTGATAGCTTGTGGCAAACCAAAGGATTTCAGGTGGCCTGAGGAAAACGTAGAGAAAATCCTCTGGCATGCTGCAGACCTGGGTTAGGAGATTGGAGAGAGTATCAATATGTGTATAGGCCTCCTTTGAAGGCAGATATTAGGAAGAAAAGAAAGCAAGCTAGGTACTGAATGTCTTGAGAAAAGAGTGGGAGTGTCCTGGAGCTCTGTAGACCATAGCTACCAGATTTTTGGTTCATTATTCTGTTGAGGACAGATGAATACTTCTTAACAGCATTCAGCTCTCTTCTTTTTCAGCAATAACCTTAATTTTGTTTTTTGATTGCGTATGTAGTTAGCTTTTTCCGACCCTTTCTTAGCTCAACTCAGTAAGCATTTATGTGTCAGTCACTGTGCTTGCTACTGGCACCACCACCACCACAAAAAAAAAAAGACCTAATCTGTTCCATCGATCAACTTTTCTGCTTTATAACTCGTAACAAATGGTTTTGATGATTATTGACATATAATAGAGTTCAAAGTTTGGAAGTGTTTCTCCTTCATTCCTTCTTTCAGTAGATCTAGGTGACCACAGCTTTTTTGTTGTCTGAGCTTATCATACATTATTCTCTTTCATACACAGAATTCAGCTGAACTGACTATCTTGCCCTTCCTTTAGACATTCTGCTTCTGGAACTATTTCCAGAACATGCTTCCTCATTATTGCCATGTTTCAGAATGGCTAGTTTCCTTGAAATTATGCTTCATTTGCTGCCCTCTGTCTGAGGCCTTTCCTGATACTCCTAGTTGCTTATCCCTGTCCCTATTACCCAATATTTATTTTGTTTCTACTTACATGTTCACGTCTCCCTTGATGGAATATAAACTTCTTAAAGTCAAGGACTGTTTGATTTTTTTCTCTTATTCCCGACTGCTAAATACTGTGTGGGGGTATGTTGTGGGTACCTTCCTTCATAAATGCTTGTTGATTGCTTGAGGGGCCTCTCGTTAGGCAAACACTTGACATGCCTTGAATCTGCTATGGGCACATAAAGTGTGGCTGTTAGGTCACCAAGTTTGCTAGATGGGTGACCCTGGCCTCGTTATTTGCTCTCTCTAAGCCTTACTTGCCCATCTACAAAATGGAGATGATATTTATATTGCCTTACTTGAAAGGTGGTTATTAGAGGAATGCATTATAAATTGTAAAGTACTTTAAGAATGCTGGTTTTTTAAATTACTCCAATTATCCTGTTCTCTGTTCTCATTCACTCAGCAAGCATTTATTAAACACTTACTATGTGCCAGGCACCTGTAATAACGTGCCACCCCCTTAGGTGTTAGGATCACATTACGAACTGGAAGTAAAGGTTCGACAGATAGCTGGAGAGAGGGCAAACTTATTAGCTAAAATAAAGTCTTGGAGATATCTGTGGCTCTTAATTATCCAGGCTATCTTGTCTCCTTCGACAACATGGATTGGAGTTGGCTCAGGTTGCTCAGAAGTTGTGCCAAAATCATTTTTTTTTTCAAGTTGAATAGACCTGATTAATAATTTTCTTAGGCATCATACCTGGGGAAAAAAACCAAGTTAATTCCCTTTGTACTCAATTGGCCTCATTATCCTGAATAAGGAGAAATTTCTGGTTCTCATATACTAAGCTGTAGTAGTTAATTTCTTTGTCTTATCTTCTATGTTTGGAATGATAGGGAAAGACACTGCCTGGGGAGAAACCCAGAAGAGATGCCAGTATGTCTGTCTTTCTGAAATGCCTGTGAATTTTCAACTTTGTACCTATCCCCTAATGGACTGCTTGGTCCTTCATTTGTGTAATTAACTTGGGCTCTTAGTCCTGGTTCATAGATAATGCACAGTCTATAAGTCCTTAAGCATTTCATTCAACAAACTCATTATCTGTGAGTTGACAATGTCCAGTCTTTAATGCAAGAATGATAGAGGTTGTGTGGGATTGTGTGTTTTAGCATTAGCAGTGCTTCACATTCCTTTTATCTTAAAAGATTTCTCACCACAGGTGTATCATCTTAGCAGCCCTCTAGGGTAGTATGAATATTCAACAGTAAGACTTGGGCTGAGGGTGGAGTGGGTGGTGGTAGCAGAAAGACAGGACCTGCAGGGAGGAAGAATTTTGGCTATTGAAAGCAGGACACCCTGAAAACATACTGTTGCATGTTGATATAAAAAGGGAATATTGTGACTATAAAACATGTAATTGGCCCCATACTTTATATAATATGTAACGATTACAGTTCTGTGGTGGCAAAGCCAAGAAAAAAATCTTAACAGGTTTTATTATTTAGTTATATAAATAAATACTTGTGAGCTGATAATTTAATAAAAAATGTCCTTTAGGACTTTAGAAGAGGGATATGATCATAGTGGTGTATTAGGAAGATTCCTAAGGCAGCTTGTGTGGAAAGGTAGATTGGAGAGAAGAGGGACTTAATTTCAGAGTTACAGGGTGCCTCCAGCAGTCATTTGGTAGAACTCATGCCTAAAAAAGAATTTCCCTCCTCCCCCAGCATCTCTGACAAGTGATCGTCAGCCTTAGAAGACCTCTAGGAAGAGGAAACACACTAAAATCATAATAGCTGCCACTTGTGGTAGTTCGAGTTCTGAAAACCACCTTACATACTTTTCCTCCTTTGATTAAAAGAAATCCTTACAGGTGAAGTTAGTTTTTGCATATCTATATATTCTCCTTTTGTAGATGAAGACATTGTAGCACAGAGAATTTAAGTGACTTGCCCAGGGTTACATGCCTAGTAAGTGGCCAAAGCGGGATTTGAAGCCAGGCTTCCTGACCTCAAGTCCAGGGCTCTATCCACTGTACTTGGACTACCCATGACCTTCACAGGCCAAATTTTTACTAATTTACTAATTACTAATTTCTAATTAAACTGTCATGTCATCAGAAAAACATGGATAGTTTTATCCACTTTCTGGTGGTGTTTGTGTCTTTAATTTCTTTTGTCTTATTGTTACTGCTAACATTTTAAAGCTTATCAGATAACTTTGATAATGGCCCCCAATAGACTGGATCGATTTTCAAGAACCAAGCTGAATATGAAATGGGCATTGTTAAGGGGCTGTAAACTCAATGCGTCATTTTTGGTTTTGGCAACCTGTGAAACAAAGAGAAATACAAAATGATCATCAGTCATGTGTGCTTCCTACTTACTACTGCAGTGGTGATGGCAAAGGATTGGGCAAAATGAGTTAGATAATGATAAGAATTGACTGGTATTTTTAAAGTCATCTATACATTTTAATTTAACTGTTGCTGTTTTAAATTTGAGATCCTTGTCAAATTATCAAATAAATGTATTGCTGGAGGAGCTGAATTGTCTCATTCTTGATGATTCTTCCTATAAACAAAAGCAAAAAAAAGAAAGGAGGTGAAACTAAATGGAAGCATGGGTTTTTTACTCTTGGGAGAGACAAAGAAAGGATTGATGGGGATTGGATTTTATCATTTGCTAAAGGCAACAACAAGAAATAACTATTTCATCCTGCATTTGATTGATATATATGGAAGTACTCATGATAAGTACTTATTAAAAGACCATCATAAAAATAATGCTAACTCTGCACCCAAACTGCAAAGTTATGAAGAACTTGTAAGATTTAATATTACATCAAGATATAATTTGATATTTGGTGGCTTCATTACAAAGGTAGGGAAAGGTGAGAATAGGGAAAATTAAATGGGAAAGCCTTATGGCAGAGAGGTGATAGAGCAGAGGTATATTGAACTGACCAATGTGTGGATTTGTTTTGTTTCCTTCTTCTTTGAAGGGATTTTTTTTGTTTGTTTTGGAGGAGAGGAGGGGGAGAGTTTGTGAAGGGAGAAAAAGGATAGTAGGGAAAGTAATTTCTGTCTTTTAAAAGAGAAAGAAAACAGAGAAAAGATCTTTAAGGAATCGTTTTTTTTAAAGATAGAACAGAAAGAAGGTTGGAAGGGAACATAGACAATGAGGGCAGTGTTCAACTACCATGTTCAATTTGAAATATGTAAAAAAAAGTGTACCTGGTGGAGATTATTGGCTTCATATGCAGCTCTCTTTCTGATTTCATGTAGGGCAATGTTCACCTTTGATTTTTGTCAAGTTTATAATAATGAAAAGGAAAATTTATTTAAATTTTAAAAATATATGGGAATGCATGGCTCAGGAAAAAGGGAGGGAGGGTAGAAGGGAAAGAGAGGGTGGAGAAGAGCACAAAGATTTGTAGGTTATACAGAGAACTTTACAGTTCTGTATCATGGAAGCTTTCTTTGGGAACAGAATCAATAAGTACTGGGTATATCAAGCACAAAATAAAATCACAAACGCTGAAATAGGTCATATTTTACCATACAGGAAATGACTTGCTATGGTTGTGCAAGATATCCATTCCTGAGTTACCTCTGCATCTGTGCACTGTAAGATGACTGATATATCAGAGCTTTGATTAGAATTAGTAAAAAAACAGGAAGAATGAATAATAGTGATGCAGGGCAGCTTGGTGGCTCAGCAAGTAGATCACTAGCCCTGGAGTCAGGAGGACCTGAGTTAAAATATGACCTCAGACATGTAGCACTTACTAGCTGTGTGACCTTGGGCAAGTCACTTAACCCCAGTTGCCCTGCCTTCCCCCCTCCAAAAAAGACCAAAAAAAAAAAAAGGAAAAAGTGTGATGAAAAAGATATGACAGTTGAAAAAACTCAATTCTAAATGATTTGAGCAAGTGATTGACAAGTCAAAATGGGCGCTGGACCACAGAAATATTGATGACCAAAATCTGTATTGATTTCCAGACTGTGCTGTCTTGTCCTGGAGCTTAGTTTAGTGCCTGAGATCTCTCTCTGGGATGTGAGCCATCGCTGTGGCATTCTTAGCCTCTCTCTGTATGGTCTGGCCTCCTTTCACGCTGATGAGCTCTTCCTGGAATCTCTATTTTGAGAATGGGCCCAGGCTGGTCTTCATTTCCCTCCCAAACCTGTTTTGGCTTTTGACTGTCAAAAGTCATGTCCCTAGGCTGGGTGCTTTCCTTTGACTCTCCTCCCCATGCCCCCTCCCTGTTTCATATGGGCAGAAAATATCTGTCTTTCTGCTTGTATTTACATTCCTAGTCCTTGGTATATAGTAAGCATTTAATAAATCCTTCCTTCTGAAGGTAGCATCAAGATGGCAGAGTGATAGAGAGAGGTATCCCTTCCCTAAACAGATTTAGAAAGTGTACCAGCCTGAATTGTGATGGTGAAATACAGAAAAAAAAAGTCATAGTCATTTGTCTAGTCCAGATTGGCACAGGGAGACAGACATGGAGGTCTGTAGATACTGGGGGGTGGGCTTGGACTAGGAGTGTGCGAACAATCCAGTGCCCAGTGAGACGCTGTTCACTAGCACAAGAGGAGGTTCTAGACTCATTCTGAGGCAACCCCAGACCTGTAATGGGCACTGTGATGGGGATAGATATGAACTGGTAACTTTGTTGCCTTCTACTCAGGTCTAGGTCACAAATCTAGAGGGCTGGGAAGGGGGCTTGTTTATAGGAGTGGCAATGTTCTTGGGTAGGGGTGCCCTGAGCAGTGTATCAAAAAAGGAGGAAGTTCAGAAACCAAAAGCAGGTGGTGTGGTTTAGACCCCAGGTGCAGTACAGCATCTCCTTTTTTACCATCTAGCCTAGCCTTCAAGAGGAGTAACTGCAGCAGGAGTCCCAGACCAAAACGGAGCCTATAATTTGGCCATTCTGAACCAGTAGAGCTTTCCAGCTGGCTGATAGGGGCTGAATCCATCAGCAGTCTACTTTTGCTCAGAATCTGAAACCATATCAGGGACTTGCAGAGCTTAGACAAAGGCAGCAATCAGACCATTTGGGGAACCCAGCCTTTTGTTGAGATTCTGGAATAACACAGTACTCAATATGTCAAGAAAACAGCAAAGGGACCAGCCCAGACTTTCCTTCCAGAAAGTGTGGCAGATCTTAACCCCAACATTAGTCAAGTCCAATGTCAGGAAGTAGATTGGTAGAATGAGTGAGAGTGTACAGGTGTGCGCGCGTGCACGCACACACACAGAGTCCCACCTTATAGAATATTACGGTGTTAGGGAAGCTCACAGCACAAATCCAGAAGAGAATGACAATTAGCATCTATCTATAAGCAAAGCCTCAGAGAAAAACAGCTTGGCATAAACTAGAATTTCTGCAAGACATAAAGAGTTTAAAAGACACTTTCCTTTTTTGGGGGGGAGAGGGGAGGGTGAGGCAAGTAAAATGAGAACATTTGAGTTAAAAAAAATGGAACAGAAAAAAGGCTAGGAAAGAAAGAATAGGAAAATGAAAATTAACACTTGGCACAAGACAGACAAAACATAGCCTTAACAACAAATTCCCTGAATATTAGATTGGACCAAATAGAAGCCATGAGGCAACAAGAAATATAATAAAGTCAAAAGACTGGAAAAAAAAAGTAGAAAATCTTAAATGTCTGTTAGCAAAACAACTGATCTGGAAAACAGATTGGGGAGCAAAAAATTAAAAATCATTGGATTATCTGATTGCCACAACCAAAAAAAAAGAGCTTAGGCATACTGTTTCAAGAAACTTTATTTTCTTTAAATTTAATTTTTTAATGAGGCAAACAGGGTTAAGTGACTTGCCCAGGGACACTCAGCCACTAAATGTCTAAGGCTGGATTTGAATTTAGGAAGATTAATTTTCCTGACTTCAAGGCTGGAACTCCATATCCACTGTACCACCTTGCTGCCCATTTCAAGAAATCTTAAAAGGAAACTGCCCAGATCTCTTTGAACCTGAGGGTAAAGTAGAAATAGAAAGAATCTGGTGGTTGCTTCATGAAAGAAACTAACAGATGCAAACTCCCAGGGACATCATGACCCAAATCCAGAATTTTGAGGTCAAAGAAAAAATTACCGCAAGTAGTGTGGAAGGGAATTCAAGTGCCGAGGTGCCGACATGAAGATCACATGATCGCATGCTCCAGAGAGGCAAAGAACTTGCAGTGCAGCATTCCAGGAGGCAAAAGACGTGAGCTTATTGCCAGCAATCACCCACCCAGCAGAGCTGAGTGCCCTGATGTAGGGGAAAGAATGGATATTTAATGGCATAAAAGACTTCCAACCATTCCTGACCGAAAGTCCTGAGTTGTGGAGAAACTTTGAGGTATAAACGCAGGCATGAAGAGAAATACAAGCAGACAAACATGAAGAACAGTGATAAAGGACTAAGGATAAATGGCTTGCATTCAGATACTGGAAATGATACATGTGTCTCCTCTGAATCTTAACATCAGTAGTAACAGAGGGAGTCCAACTGGACAGGATTAGAGAGTGATTCTGTTATGTCTTGATGATCTGAAGAAAAGAACGGAAAGAGAGGAAGAATATATTAGGTGGTAGGGGAAGGGATAGGAAAGTCAGGAAATGTTATTTCATAATCAGTGTGCTAAGTAGACTTCTGTATGAACAAGAAAGAGGGGTTGAGGATTGCTGCTTATACTTGAACTTCACTTGTCTGAACTGGTCAAAAGAAGGAAGAATACATGTGTCAGTAGAGAAATGCATTGCCATGCAACAGTAAAATAGGGAAAGAGGAGAAAGGGAAGAATAGTGAAAATTGGAGGGGAGGCAGGTTAAGCAGAACAAACATCTGAGGAAGGACAAAAATACAACTTTTTGAGGTGGCAAAGACTCTGAGGGATATCCATAAATTTAGGAGCCAGCGAACAAATTATTATACATAAATGGGATGGGATATTATTGTCAGTGAAATGAATGACCATAATTCCATAGGACTAATGATGAAATAAGGTATATACCTTTTGAAAGAAAGGTGAAAGATTTAGAATGCAAAAAGAGACAGATTTTTTGGGACATGACCAGTGTGGAAATTTGTTTTGATCGACTATACATGTTTGTAATAGGTTTTATTTTTCAATTGGGGAGTGGAATGGGATGGTGAGAAAGCAGATTTTAACTGACTGAAACAAAACATTTAAAATACATAAGAATTTAATCCTTCCTTTCTTAGCCCTGAAATGATCTAATATTTCTCAGATTGTATGCAGATCATGTTTTAACAGATCTAAATATGAAAAATTTGTGAGGTTCCATAGTACCAGACTTAAGCTTGGTAGGCACTTAAAAGATACACAAATGTTTGCCTCCATGGTAGAGGGGATAGAATTCTGGACTTGGGGTCAGGAGGAACTAGTATTGAAACTTGCTTCAGTTTTACTAGCTGTGTGACCTAGGGCAAATCTTTTCTTACGCTATGAGCTCAGTTTTCTTCTCTATAAGGATGCAGAGTAATCTCTGACCTCCTTACCACATAGGAGTTCAGTGAGCATCAAACTAAAATCAAAATCAAACTGAATTTGAAAAATTAAAGTAATAAAAAAAATAAATGTATTAGTTGTATGACCCTGGGGAAGTCACTTAACCTTTGCATACTTCATTTTCCTGTACTGTAAAGTGGGGATAATTATAGCACCAACTTCTTTTTCTTTTTTGGCTTTTTGGAGGGCAGTTGGGTTAAGTGACTTATCCAGAGTCACATGGCTAGTAAGTGTGTCAAGTATCTGAGGCTGGATTTGAACTCAGGTCCTCCTGACTCCAGGGCTGGTGCTCTATTCACTGTGCCACCTAACCACCCACATAGCACCAACTTCTTCATATTGTGATAATTAAAATGGGATATTTGAAAAATGCTTTGCAAACCTTAGCATGCTATGTAAATATTATTGTTAAAATGAGATAAGATATCTCATTTTATTATTTAAAGCCTATATAAAGCCTATATCAGCTGTATGATAAAGTTTACCTTGCTGCCACCAGATTAAATAATGAAACGAGGCCCCATGAAGAGAAGCATGTCTTCAGTCATTGAATACTAGATCAACAGTGTATTTTTGTTCATATACTAGAGATAGTGCGGTGCAATGAAAAGAGCCCTAGACTGAGACTCAGGAAGCTCGCCCTCCAGGTGCCCTCATGTTTTTGGCACAGGGTGTGACCTGCCATGTGCAGCTCCTTTGTCTGAGGGTTCTGAACTTACCCTTTTCCACAGGGAGGATGATAGAC
The DNA here is from genome assembly GCA_028646575.1 of Pseudocheirus occidentalis. NCBI lineage: Eukaryota > Metazoa > Chordata > Mammalia > Diprotodontia > Pseudocheiridae > Pseudocheirus > Pseudocheirus occidentalis. The sequence goes on from CM053593.1 coordinate 22,018,354, forward strand.
CATGATACCTCCAGCTCGGATTTAATAGTAACAAGAGCAGTAATAATGACAGCAACTAGCATGTATTTATATAGCATTTTAAATGCAAATAAATATGCATTTATATGCAAAGTACTTTACATATTGTTATGTCATTTGTACCTTGAGATACGTGCTATTATTAATACCCTATTTTATAGATGAGAAAACTGAGGCCAGTAGTAAGTAAAGTGACTTGTCCAGGTTCATATAGTTAGTAAGTTTCTGAGTCTGGATTTGAACTCAAGTCTTCCTGACTCCAAGTCTGGTGCTGGAATCACTGAGTCACCTAACTGCCTGCATTCTGTGTCTGACAGATCCAGTCACTTAGATAAGTTGGGCACTGGTTAGGATCGGTGATCTAACTGTTACGCTTTAAAAGCTAATTTGTTATCTCGTCCCCATCTAAATATTCTTCTTGTTTCTTTCATTTTCAGGCATGTACTGGCATTGAAAACATTGATGAAGCCATTACGTTGCTTGAACAGAATAACTGGGACTTGGTGGTAAGTGCTTCTACTATTTCCAGAATGTCTTGGCAACACTTAGATATTAGGATCTTCTGACTGTCCCTCATATTGCCATTTTACAAGGGAATATGGGAAGGTTTAATATATTGTAAATTGAAAGAAATGAAAGTTCCCACAACACATTTTAGAGATTTGGATTCCTATAGAGAGATGTAATACAGCTTGGGTTTATCCAGAAGCGTATCCACGTGTTTGTAGCCATTTGCTAAGCCAAGTGTGTAGATCACAAGTTTTTATGAGTGTCTGATTTATAGCTTATTGTCCCTCAGATTAACCACCAGGGGATACAGGGGTTTTCTTCTTGTCAGTTGCATATTTGTTACCATATTTAATGATGGAATCACCAACCTAGCCTAGGTGGCCATACTGTGTTATTCTTGAGACCATAAACAAAGACTTCATTGGAGGAGAGCAGTCTTTCTTGGAGATTTAAAAAAAAAAAGGCACATAAAGCATAGTCATTCTTCTCCTGGAAGACTTCATTGAAATATAGAATGAAGGTTCTCCACATTCTCTACATTCTCCTCCATTGTTGATCTAAAGCAGACACTGAACCATGTATCCTCTTAGACATTAATTTTTGTGAATGAAAGTCAAAGCTTGTTTCTGTTAATTTTGTAGAACATGACACTGCTCTTACAAAGGTAGTATACAGTCTTCTAGGCTAAACTTTTTGATATATCCATTTTAATTTCTCTGCTCATTCAAGGCTATTTAATTGACACCTATATTTCTCAAAGCCTTTATCCACTCGTTGAGCTCTTGCAGCAGGATGAAGAGGGTATCTTGGCTAAGTTTGTCATGTGTATGCTTGTGTGCGTGTGTGTGTATACATACACCCCACCCCGCACAACCTTCCTTGTTAGTCCAAAAATGTGTGCCTGCCTGGTGTGGCGGATTGAGACCCATCCCGGCTTCCAACCCCACTTGGACTCTTCACTGTCTTGGCGGGCATTGGGAACGTCTCTTCTTCCTGGACTTCAGCTTCTCTGTCTAGACTGTGAAGGGCGATGTCATTTTCTTTCCTGCTAACCTCTTTCCACTTGTGTTATTTTGAAATGTGTTCTGTCATTTCTTTTCCTTTGTATTTAGTAGTTTTTTGGAGAGAGTAAAAATAAGAGAAAGAGAAGATTCAGGAAAATCCTGCTTAATTGACCAGCTTACTTCCCACAAGAAAAATTATTGATAGAAAGAACAGCTATCTCAAATTTCTTTATAAAGCCTTTTGTCTTTAAACAGAACTAGGTTGTAACAATGGAGATCATAGAGAAAGCATTTAGAGCTGGATGAGACCTTAGAAATCAGCTAGTCTAACTCCTTCAGTTTAGGGACCCTTCAGTGTAGGGATGAGTGACCTGAGACAGACTTAAGGAGGACAGGGGATGCTGTCCAAGGTGATGATAACACCTGAATGTTTATAGCGTTCTTCCCATAGCACAGCCTTGTGAATTCTATGGTCCAAGTACTCTTCGATTTTACATGTGAAAAAGTTGAGGTTCAGACTCATTTGACTTTCCTAAGACCCCACAGCTAGGAAGTAACAGAGCCAGATCTCCAATTGGAATTCAAGGGAGTCCTCTTTACTCTAGTTGTTGCTGCCATATAAAGCATACGCTTTCTTCTTCCCTGCGAAGGGTTTCTAAATTCTGAGAAAGAAAACAAAATTAATATGGGCTAAATGTGGGTTTTGTCTGATTTTTTTGGTAGCAGTGTGGTACAGTGGAGCGAGGCTCAGGACAAGGTATCTTGCCTCTTCCACTAAGTAGCTCCTCTGAGGTCACCCCTGTCTTCTCTGTATGTAGCTTGGTTAGTGTATATTCATTTACATTTTGTCTTCCTTAGAGTGTAATCTTCTTGGGGACAGCTGCTGTTTTTTGCATTTCCTTTGTATCCTCAGGGCAAGCATAGCGACTGGCAGATAGAAAGTGCTTACTAAATGCTGTTTGATTGATTAAAAGCACTTCCCTTCGCCATGACTTAGTACTACTACTTTCAAATGAGGGATTGAGACATGGTGAATTTTTGTTCCTTTCCACATGTAAAATTTTATGACTTGGACCATAATTTTTCTATTTTCTATGTTTATGGGCATAGTTTGTACTCTTTATTTTTGTTACATATTGTTAATTATATCTCTGGTTTATTTGATGCCATGTGCTTGGTGTGGGGTGGATACTAACCAATTATAACAATTACAACATTTCTCTGAAGGGAAAATGGGATTTTGTGTCATCATAGACATGGTTTTCAAGAGCACATTGTGGCAAATTGAGAATTGCTTAGATTTATATAATGATGTTGGGTCAAAATCTAGACTTGGAGCCTTCAATTTTTTAAAATATTATTTTCAGTTATAAAACACACATTTTTTTTTCTTCCTTCCCTCCACCCAAAGGAAAAAACAAAGAAATAAACACACACTTGAGCCAAATATATGCCCTTATTGGTCATGTCCAAAAACACATTTCTTTTTTTTATTTTTTAAAATTTAAAAATTTTTAAATTTTAAAAAATTGATTGGGTTGTTTATTTTAGTTAATAAGATTCAGTTTCACAATCCCTTGAGTTTCCAATTTTCTCCTCTCCCAACACTCCCTCCCTCCCCCTCCTCGCTCATGGCGGTGTGCAATCAAGTATAGGATCTGCAAATACTTTCCCATTAGACATTAGTCGGTTGTAAAAAAGGGTTGTAACTGGTGGAATGAACAATGTGAAAGAGGAAACAAAACCAAATATGGAAAAGAGGGATAGCATGTAGATTGCTTCAGTCTCCATTTAAACTCTGTTCTTTCTAGATCTTTCTGTGAATGTAGACATCTCCTTCCATCCTGAGTCTTTTAGAGTTGTCTTATAACCTTGCGTTGCTGAGAAGAGCCCAGTCTATCAAAGCTGGTTGTCCCACATACGTTATGTAGACTGTACAGATTTCTCCTGGTTCTGCTCTTCTCACTTAGCATCAGTGTGTATAAGCCTCTCCAGGTAAATATGAAGTCCATCTGCTCCTCATTTCTTATAGCACAATAGTGTTCCATTACATTCATATACCACAACTTGTGCAGCCATTCCCCAATTGATGGGCATCCCCTTAATTTCCAATTTTTTGTCACTACAAAAAGAGCTGCAATAAATATTTTTGTACATACAGGTCTTCCACTTCTGTGATAAAACACATTTCTTATTCTTCATATTAGTCAACAAAATGACCATTGTCTCTAAACATCCTTGATTTGCAGCTCTTGGAAATCATTTGCTCCAACTCTCTAGTTTAACAGATGAGGAAAATGAGTCCCAGAGATGTGAGATGACTTGCCATTCATTTCACTTGTACTCTACTCTTTGGGACTCTACTCTTTGGGACCCCATCTGGGGTTTTCTTGGCAGAGATACTAGAGTGGTTTGCCATTTCCTTCTCCAACTCCTTTGACAGATGAGAAAACCAAGGCACACAGGGTAAAGTGACTTACTCAGGGTCACACAGCTAGGAAGTGTCTGAGGCTGCATTTGAACTCAGGAAGATGAGTCTTCCCAACTGCAGGCTTGTCACTCTGTGTACTATGGCACCACCTAACTGACCCCAAAGTTACCCAGGTGGTAAAAGGCAGAGTCAGGATTCTAACTCAGCTCCTCTGATTCTAAATCTATTTTGCTTTCCATTACATCCTGCTGCCTCTCTTTGTTTGACCCTTATTAGCAGAAGATTTTTATGGACTGAACAATTAAAATCTCCTACTTGGGACCATAGAACCTTGGCAGGTATTGGAGAAGCTAACTTGTCCAGCCTGGACTTCAGTAGAATCCCTACTATACTATCTGACAAAAAGAAAGTCATCCTTCCTTGATTTGGAAGCATCTAATGAGGGAGAACTAATGAAAGGGAACTCCATCTTTACTGAGGCAGCCCATACTGCTTTGGGATATCTCTAATTATTAGGAAATGGATGCATCAAGCCTAAATTTCCCACATTGTTACATTCATCTCTTGCTCCTTGTTCTTCCACTTGGATCCAAGGACAACTCTAGACCCTTATGCGTATGACAGATTTTCAAATTCTCAGAGCTCTGTATATTATCAAAATACAGTCATGTGAGAAAATCCCAAATTCAATGGAAGAACCATGGAATACTACACTTGGAAATGCGGATCACTCCTTTTCTTTAGGCTTCACCTTTTGCAAACTCCAACATCTCTACCCCTTGGTACTTTCTTCAACCATTCACCCTGCTTTGCCTTCCCTTCTCTTTACTTCTCTTTAATTTTGACCCTATCATTAAACAACTCTAGTTTTCCTGTCACCACTCATCCCTTATGAAATCTCAGCCCTGGATTATTTCCGCTAGGGTGTGATATGAGGTGTTTAATAAATGGTCATAGATTAATTGAATATAGATTAAAAATGGAACTGAAATTGTCATTAGAATATACCATAGACCATCTCTGTATAGTTTTTCAGAAAATACCCAATGTATCAAAAAACTAATATGTGCCCATTTCCCCCATCTTTGTACAGAAGAGAGAGGGATATGCCTTGTTATACTTCTTTTGGGGGGAGGTGAGCATCATCATTGTAATTGTTCAGTAGTGCTTCAGTTGTTTTGTTCTTTCCATTGACATTTTTGTAATTGTTGCATATATTATTTGCTAGTTCTTACATAATTTTGTATCAGTTCATTTAAGAATTTCCATGCTTTTCTGTTTCATCATATTCCCTTACCTCTTACAGTGCAGTAGTACTACTATATACCATTCCCCAGTCCTTGGATATCTTGTTTACTCTTATTTGCTGCCAAAGAAAGTGGTTTTGGTGTATATGAAGGCCTTTTTTTTTTTTTAAATCATTGGCTTCTGTAGGTGACACTGACTTCCTTGCTGTTACTCAAATAAAATACTGCATCTCCCACTTTAGGGCATTTTCATTTGTTTTTTCACATTCCTGAAATGCTCTCTTCCTTTAGATAACAGCTAAAATCATAGCAGGTGAAGAAGGCCTTTCCTGATCTCTCACGATTCTAGAGTCCTCCTTTTGTTAATTATCTACAATTTACTCTGTACAAAGCTTATTTGTACTTGGTTATTTATATGTTGTCTCCCACATGAGACTAGGAGCTCCTTAAGTGCAGGAACCATCATTTGCCTTTCCTTGTATTTCTAGTACATAATATAGTGCTTTGAATATGGTAGGAGGGCTTAGTTATTATTGACAGAATATATATGTCACCATATTATTGACAGAATAATTTATTTTTAAATTTAAAAAAGTATTTAAATCAGCAAAGATCCACTGTGAAAAAGAAAGAAAAAGAAAATGCTTGTTAAAAACAGGTATGGTCAAATAAAACAAATTTCTGCGTTGGCTGTATCTAAAAAAACTCTGTCTCATTCTACACTGCGCCTTTGCTCTGTAACAAGGTGGATCGCAGTTGTCCTCATAAGCCCTCTGGAATCACAGCCGGTCATCACACACTAAGTCTTGTAAAGTTGTTTGTCATTGTCATACATCATACACTGGTTTTCTGGTTCTGCTTGTTTTACTTTGCATCAGTACATACAAGTCTTTGTTGTTGTTCTGTTGTTTCAGTCATGACTGACTCTTTGTGACTCTATTTGAGATTTTCTTGGCAAAGATAATGGAGTGATTTTCTGTTTCCTTCTCTAGAGCATTCTACAGATGAGGAAACTGAGGCAGACAAGGTTAAATGACCAACCCAGGATCACATAGCTAGTAAATGTCTGAGTCCAGATTTGAACTTCTGAAGATGAGTCTTGCCAACTCCAGGTCCAGCACTCTATGTACTATGCCACTTATCAGCTTCATACAAGTTAGCAATACATTGGAAAACTTATTGCTACATTGGAAAAAGTCCAAAAACATGTGGAGTGTGTAATACATTCTTTTCCCCTCTTACCTTCACAAGGTGTAGTTTGTGTCTTCTCATATTTCGTCATTCAAGACTGGCTCGATCCTTATAATTTTGTAACATTCTTTTTTTTTTTAACATTTGTTTTTGAAGCTTTGATTTCCAGAATCTTCCCCGTCTTCCCTCCTCACCCACCCCCACTGGAAAGACAAGCAATTCAGCATAGGTTGTACATGTGTAGTTATGCAAAACATTTCCATAGTAGTTATATTGTGAAAGACTGACTATATTTCCCTTCATCCTATCCCGCTCCCCACTTATTCTGTTTTCTACTTTGACCCCATCACTTTTCAAGTGTTTGCTTCTAACTACCCTCTCCCCCAATCTGCTGTCCTCCCTCCTCTTATCCCCTTCCCCCCTATTTTCCTGTAGGGTAAGATACCCAATTGAGTGTGTATGTTATTCCCTCCTTAAACCAAATTCAGTGAGAGTAAGGTTGACCCATTTTCTTTCATCTTCCTGTACTTCCCGTCCATTGGAACAGTGTTCTTTTGCCTCTTTTATATGAGATAATTTACCCTAATCTATCTCTCCCTTTCTCCTTTTCCTAATATATTCCTTTCTCACCTCTTTACTTTTTAGATCTCATCCCTTCATATTCAACTCATCCTGTGTCCTCTATGTATACATGTACACATACGCACATACTCACATATATATTTATACACACATATACACTCCTATACACACACACACGCATGCACACACACATATTGAGAAAAGTCTCAGGAGTTACAATTATTGTTTTTCCATGTAGGAATGTAAATAGTTCAACTTCATTAAGTTCCTTATGATTTCTTTTTCCTGTTTACCTTCTCATGCTTCTCTTGCTTCTTGTTGAAAGTCAGAATTTCTGTTCAGCTCTGTTGTTTTTCATCAGGAATGTTTGAAAATCCTCTATTTCATTGAATTACCATATTTTCCCCTGAAGCATTATACTCATTTTTGCTGGGTAGGTGATTCTTGGTTTTAGTCCTAGCTCTTTTGACCTCTGGAATATCATATTCCAAGTCCTTGGATCCCTGGATGTAGAAGCTGCTAGATCTTGTGTTATCTTGAGTGTGTTTGCACAATACTCAAATTGTTTCTTCCTGACTGCTTGCAGTATTTTCTCCTTGACCTAGGAACTCTGGAATTTGGCTATAACATTCCTAGGAATTTTCTTTTTGGGATCTTTTTCAAGAGGCGATCTGTGAATTCTTTCAGTTTCTATTTTTCCCTCTGGTTCTAGAATATCAGGGCAGTTTTGGTTGATAATTTCTTGAAAGATGGTATCTAGGCTCTTTTTTTGACCATGGCTTTCAGGTAGTCCAATAATTTTTAAATTATCTCTCCTAGATCTATTTTCCAGATCAGTGGTTTTTCCAGTGAGATATTTGACATTGCCTTCCATTTTTTCATTTATTTGGATCTGTTCTATAGTATCTTGATTTCTCATGAAGTCATTAGCTTCCAATTGCTCCATTCTAATTTTGAAGGAATTATTCTCTTCAGTGAGTTTTTGAACTTTCTTTTCCATCTGACCAGTTTGACTTTTTAAGACATTTTTCTCCTCATTGGCTTTTTGGACCTCTTTTGCCATTTGAATTAGTCTACTTTTAAAGGTGTTATTTTCTTCAGTGTATTTTTGTGTCTCCTTTAGCAGGCTATTGCTCTCTTTTCATGATTTCCTTGCATCATTCTCATTCTGATTCCTGGTTTTTCCTCTACTTCTCTTACTTGATTTTCAAAATCCTTCTTGAGCTCCTCCATGGCCTGTATAACCAGTTCATATTTTTCTTGGAGGCTTTTGATGCAGGAATTCTGACCTTCTTGACCTCTTCCAGTTCTGTGCTTTGATCTTTTTTGTCCTCAGAAAAGGATTGTATGGTCTGATTGTGTTTCCTCTGCTTGCTCATCTTGCCAAATACTTGATTTTTGAGCTCTTTGCAAGCCACTGTAGAACTCTGCTTCCAGAATAGAGAGAGCTGTGTCCCAGATCCCTGGGGTTTTCCCAGCTGCTGGAGCTATTAGTTGGGCGCTCTTTCTACAGCCCCTGTAAGCTCTGGTGCACTGGCCATACACCCCAGGACCACCACCCAAAAGACTGATCCAGATCCGAGCAGGTTAAAGCAAGAACAATTACCCTCTGAATGGTCTTTTGGTCCCCCTACAACCTGCAGGCCAAGAGCTCAGGAAGCAGCCACACCTGTGTCTCTGCCATTTCTCACCCCTGGAGCTGGGGCCAGACCATGCTCTTTTTTACAACAGACTTCCTCACTAGCCTTTTATTTTCTCTTTTGTGTTTATGGGTTGAGAACTCTGGAAACTGCCACAGATGCTGGTGATTCACTCTCCTGAAGTCTGCTCTGGCCAGTCTGGGCTGCCCTTGGGCCAGAACCATGGCTCATGGGGGTCTGGCTCAGCTCCCAGTATGCTGTGATAGGTCCTTCCTGTTGGCCTGCCAGGCTGCCTTCAGCTGGAGATTTGTTTCACTCTGTCTCTTTGTGGTTTCTGTAGCATTAAAATTTGGTTAGAGTCATATTTTTTTAAAAATAGGCATTGGAAGTGTTTGGAGCCGGAGCCCACGCCGAATTTGTGCTCTTACTCTTCTGTCTTGACTCTGCCCCCTGTAACATTCATTTTTGATTTTTTGTTGTGTAGTTTCATTTACATTGTAGCTACTGCATATATTGGATTTTTTTGGCTGTTTTACTTGACTCTGTATCAGTTCATATAAATTTTTAATGTAATTACCACACATCATTTCTTATAGCATACTTATCTCGTTGTATATCACAGTTTGTTTACTTTTTCCCAGCTGACGGCCATTTTCTTTGTTTCCAGTTTTTAGTTATCACAAAATAAGCTCCTCTTTCCTCTCTCTGTGGCTTTGATAGGGTATATAAGTCCAGTCATGGAGTCTTTGGTTCACAGTCATGGGCATTTTAGTAATTTCCTCTACACAGTTCCAAATTGCTTTCCAGTATAGTTGTATCATTTCATAACTCTATCCACAATTTGTTAGTGTACCCATCCTGCAACCCCTCCAACATTGATTATTGCCATTTGATGTTATTATTGCTGATTTTCAGAGTGTGAGGTGTTTGAAATCTCAGGGTTGTTTTAATTTGCATTTCTCTTATTTTTGGCTATTTCATGTGACTGTGAATATTTTGTAGTTCTTTTGAGAACTGTTTGTTTGTATCTTTTGACCACTTGTGTGGGGAATGACTGTAACACACACACACACACACACACACACAGAGTTTATGTTCCTTGGATTCCAAACCCTTATGAGAGAAATTTGATATAAAGATTCCACGCCCCCCCCCCCCCGACTTGACTATTTTCCTTTTTATCCTAGATGCATTAATATTGTCTTTGCATAAGGTTTTCAGGTTCAAGCAATCAAAGTTATCAGTTTTAGTTCTTGGAATTCCTTCTGTCTCTTGTTTGGTTTAGACTATAACTCTTACCCTTGGCTTTGAGAGATTTATGATGTATTTCTCTTCTAATTTTTAAAAATATTATGATCTTTAATATTAAGGTTATGTATCCATTTAGAATGTATTGTGGAGTGTGGTGTGAACTGTTGGTCTAATCCTTATTTCTGTTAGATGACTGCATTTTTTTCTAGCAGGTTTTTTTTATTACAAAGGGAGTTTTTTCTTAGGTAATTTTTATTTTTTACTTAAACACTGATTTATTGAGTTCTTTTGTTTCCAAATATCATTTGTCTCGTCTGTTCCATTGATGTATGTGTCTGTTCTTTAACTAGTACCAGATGGTTTTGATGACTACTGCTTTATAATACACTTTGAGGTCGGCAAGTGCTATTCCTTTTGTCCTTACTTCTTTTCATTATTTCCCTTGATATTCTAGACCTTTTGTTTTTCTAAATGAATTTTGTTATTTTATCAAGTTCTGAAAAGTCTTCCCTTTTTAATTTCATTGGTATAGTGTTGAAAGTATAAATTCATTTTGGTCGTATTGTCATTTTTATTACATCGATACAGGCTGCCCACGGGCAACGCGTATTCCTCCAGCTGTGTAAGTTGCTTTTCATTTTTTAAGGAAGGCTTTGTAATCAAATCCATAAAAAGTCTTTTGTGTAGTTTGGAAGGTCAATCTGGAGTGGGATTTCCTTTTCTGTTGTTATTTTTTATGTTTTGCTGTTGTCATATGGAAATGCTGTTGATTTTTGAGGTTATATTTTGTAGCCTGCAGCACTGCTGAAGCTATTAATTGTCCCAGTTAATATATTTACTGATTCCCTAGGATTTTCCAAGCGACCATCATATTGTTGGTAAACAGGGATGGTTTCATCTACTCTTTACATATGGCTGCATCTTTAATTTCTTTCTCTTATCCTTTTGTTCTTGCTAGCATTTCCAGAACCTATATCAAATAATAGTGAGGAGAGTGAGCATCTTTATTTCACTCCTTTATTTATTTTTAAAGGTTTTGGTATATACCCAGTATATACGATGCTTACTTTTGGTCTTAGATACTTTTTGTGATATTTTTTTTAAATTTTTTTTTTCTTTTTGGAGGGCAGTTGGAGTTAAGTGACTTGCCCAAGGTCACATGGCTAGTTTTTTGTGTTAAGTGTCTGAGGTCGGATTTGAACTCAGGTACACCTCACTCCAGGGCTGGTGCTCTATTCACTGCGCCACCTAGCCACCCCCCTTTTTGTGATATTTAAAAAAGATCCCTCTCTGCTTATACAGGTCTTTAGCCTAGAAGTCTTGTATGGGGTCAGACCTTTTTTTCCTGCCAATCTGTTGAGAGAGATCGTGTGGATCATGAATCATTACTGTTTTATTAATTTGACTTCCTGCTCTCATTTTTAAAAATCGAAGTAGTTTAGAGTTTATCAATATTATTAATCTTTTGAAGCAATTTTTAGTTTTATCATTTCTATTGTTTTTTTTTTGTTTTCAGTTTATCTATTTCTTCTCTAATTTTTAATACTTTTTCTTTGTGATTAAGTTTGTTTATTGGCTTTCAGATTTTCTCATTAATTAATTAATTTTAGGAATTCTTTTCTTTTTAAATTTTGAGTTCCAAATTCTCTCCTTCCTTCCCACTACTTTATCAGCCGTGCCTGTGAGATGGTTTTCTAATTTTTAAAAATACATGTTATTTCATTAATATTCCCTTTTTCTGTTTTATTGATATATGTTTGTAAGGATATGATTTTCCATCAAGTACTGCTTTTGCTGCATCCCAGATATTTTGGCATGTTCTGTCAGTCTCATTTTCCATCACAGTTACTCTTTCTTTGATTACTTATTCATTGTTTAAAGTTTCATAGTTAAGTCTTCATTTTGGTCTGTATGGACACAATTTGTCTTAGTATCTTATTTTTTAATCATATGGATTTTGTTCTTATATTCATATCTTTACTTTTCCTTTTTAAAGGGACATTTTTTTAAAAGAAAAAGAGGACAAAGAAAAAAAAAACCTATATCATTAACACTAAAATAATCTCCAAATGTTAAATGCAATACTCCACCCCTATAAAGGAGCAAGGGGAAATTTCTTTATTTGGGGTCAAACTTATTCTTTATAATTTTGAAGAATTTTTCTTGTCTTGGAGTGTTCTTCCTATATACATTGTTGCAGTTTGCAGTTTTTCTTGTTCTGCTTATGTTACTACATATCACTTCATGCAAATCTTTTTCTGACTCTTTGTATTCATTAGGTTCATTTTTTTATGCTGTAGTAATATTTGAGTGCATTGATGTATGATAATTCATCTTTCTTGGGGGTTGGACAACTAAACCTGACCCTCACTGTTATTTTTCAGAAATGCTCATCTTTAAAATGACCTAACTTGGAAGTTGGTAGATATACCACCAGCTTTTCCTGTATGTGATTACTGACACATCTTGGAGCCTTTCTTTTCTCTTTCAACTGAAGCTCCATTGGGTCTCATAGAGCCTTAAGTTGACACCACTTTTAATGCAGTAGTTAATGGTCTATATTAGACCATTATGATGGTCTATATTGTTTCTTACCCTGTATAGGCCTCTGCCCACAGCAGATAGGTAATAAATCCTTGTTGGTTTTTGTATTAAATATTGCTTGTAACTAACTTTAATACTGATTTTTTTTTCAGGAAATATTTTTTAAAATAAAAATCCAAGAGCAAAATACCTTGATGTTTGGAATGAATGTCAAGAGTTGGTGTGAACCTTTCATTTATAAGCATTATGAAAAAGATGTTTTCTGTTTATTGCTTTGGGTTTTAGAACAGATTTCTGTATTCATGTATCCCTTGCTGTTGTGTTTAGCTTTTCTAGGTAACACTTAAAAGCCAAATTTAATGGAAGGTATACAGTGGCTTTGCACATCTGTACATATGACGACTAGCAGTTCCTCACAGGCATTCATTCCAAAATGAAGCTGACAAAGCATAGAGAGTCCTTGGAAATGAGAAAATGTGTGGCTTGGAAGCACCTGTTTTTATATTTCTCCATTCCACTGCAGTCATGTTTTTAATGGATTGCTTAATCATAGTATCATTTTCTTCTGCATTTTTAAAAAATTGAACTTTGAATACCTTGTTCATATAACAAGTAAACTGTGAAATTTAAATTGACCCATTGCTTGTTATAACTAGAAGAGACTTTGGAGAGCAAGTCCAACTCTCTTGTTTTACAGAGAGGGGGAAGTGGACAGTCATAAAGGGGAGATGTTTTGTGTTTCTCCCCCTACCTCCCAAGGCTACATACTTTGTTAGTGTTATAAGATCTGACTCTTAGACTAATGCTCTTTCTTTAACTTCCACTACGTATACTCCCTATATCCAGTTCTTAGCTTCTTCAATTTGGCATTTTCTTCTTTCTGTTCTTTTTGTTTCTTCTCTTCAAGTTGACAGTAGAATAATATTGTTGATGATAATGATAATGTTAAGATAGATTTACATAGTTCTCTACATTTAAGTCTCTATAATGTTTTACAATACACAGTGATGGCCTATTTTCTTCCCAATTCACTTCAACATGAATTTATGAACAGAAGAATGCTGTGAAGTGGCTACTATAGGTGTTGCTAGCCTCATTCTTGCAGATGAAGTGGGTTCAGTATAGGTTAAGTGACTTGCCCAAAGTCACACAGCTAGTAAGTGTCAAGTGTCTGAGGTCGGATTTGAACTCAGGTCCTTCTGATTCCAGTGCCGGTGCTCTATTCACTGCACCACCTAGCCACCCCCAGCCTCATTCTTGTAGATGAAGCAGGTTCAGGATCGATTAAGTGATTTGCCCAGAGTCAAGGTGTCAACTATGTGTCATATGTGGGATTCAAACTTAGGACTTGACTGACTCCATGTCCCACATTCTACCTACTCTACATTACAGTTTCTCTTAAAGCAAGCTTTACAAATCACTGTTGTGTTTTTTGGTTACTCTTTTGTTGATTTAAATCTTACTAGGCTGGGAAATAGGATAAACATTTTATTGGAGGTCAATATTTCCAAGAAACTTTCTAACCTGTTATCATTGATCCTTTGGTATCCTCCGTTACTATACATCCATCAAAAATCTAGTAACACCTCATTTATCCTACAGTGGTAGGAAATTAGAGGGTGTCCTGAACTCCCAACTAGAGCAGGTAGAGACCATAGAGGACACCTTGTCTAACCTAAATGCATAAACTGAGGCTGTGCAGTAAAACATCTTTCCCAAGGTTATACCATGAAATGTATCCCCTCACACTCTTCTTATTTTAACCATTTTAATGTAAATCTTCCTCTGCTTCATTATATGCTTCTAGTTCTCTTACTCATTCACCATATCTGAGGATTCTTTTCAGGCTGTGATGGGGAGAGAGGCAAAGGGAGAGAAGCAGTATGGGGTGGTGGAGTAGATCGTAGCCTTTGAGGTAGGGCCCTTCGTGTCCCAGCTCTGTAACTTAACTATATGTGAACTTGGACAAATCCGTTGCCTGCTTCAGACCTGAGTTTCCTTTCTGTAAATTGAGTATTTGGTTCTAGATTTCTGTAACCAACTGGTTGCTAAAGACATTTCTAGCTTTGACATAAATCTTACGATCTTATCTAATATTGATTTTGGTTAAGTTCCTACAGAATGTCTTTCTAGTAGTATTATACTCAGTACTGTACAGTTGCAAAGTAGTTATCTTACTTGAACCACACAGATATTTTTATCCCTGTTGTACAGATGTGTTAAATTGAAGCCCAGGTCAATGAACTAGAAACTGTCAGCTTTACTGACACAGATCATTTAGAGTGAGTGGCCTTTTATGTCTCTTCCATTGCATCCCCAGGGTTCCAACTTACTCCTTCCCATTCTCAGTCTTCCCAGGCCAGGAGAAGCCTCAGGTGAGCAGTGGTGGATGCTGAAAGGTGTACCTACCTGGCAAAGCAAGAAGGATGATATAGGTGTGGGCACCTCAGGTAGTCTATCATATTTGTAGATAAAGAGTACCTTAACAAGGATCTAGGATCAGAAATTACAACTGAAAAGAATTGCTGGCATCATCTGCTGTGACCCCCAAAATGTATGGAGAAAGTGACTTGGCTAGGATCATGTATCTAGTCAGTGGCAGAGGTAGGACTCACACCTAAACCTTGTGAGCCTTCAGACTAGAGCTCCTTTCAAAGAATTCTCCCCTCAAGTTTGATTTTCTGGTTTAAGAAGAGTGTCCTGTTTAATGTGTTTTTGTTTTTGATTGTTTTGTTGTACAAATACAATAGCCATGCATCTATTTTTTGAGGACTTTCCTTTAAAGATGTTTTTGGATAGCCACAGTTGTTTCCAAATGCTTTCAGAAACTGGTGATGACTACCAGTTGTTTGTCTAGTTAGCAAAATCAGTGTTTCGTTTCTGTGCAGGAAAATTGGCATTTGTTATAGCTTTGCTTCCAACCACTGGCATGATCATTATGAAGGTCACCTATAAGTTTTCTTCTGCTTCTAATTTGGCTTCTGTTCATCTTTCAGCTCCCACAACTTTCTCCCTGGAAGCAGGAGTATGGAGGAAAGAAATGCTATGGATGGGGTTTACCCAGATCTACTCTCCTAAAAGTTGTTCTCCAGAACATTTTGTTCCCATCCTCCTCCACATCTCTAGGAGGAAGAGGGAGGTAGATGTGTTAATCTGTTTTCCAAGACTGAGATTGGTCATTGAAAATTGATGAAAATTCATCTGCTTTTTAGTATTGTTTTTATTTACATTATTTTTAGTCTCATCACTTAAGCTCTTAGTGCTGTGCGCAACTCTCTGAGGACAGATTGTAGAATGGTGCCAGCCTGCACTGGGAGAGGGAATTTTCTTTTCTCTCCTCCCCCCACCCCCCAAGCTGTCATGGGCATTGTTTTCCTGGAGTCCTAGAGAGTAAAAAGGAACTTTGGAGGGGGAAGGAAGGGCTGTGGCTTCTACTCTTAGAACATTTCTTGTCTCTCTCTTCCTTGCTCTCTACTCCCCCAACCGCCCCTCTGGTTTAGTCTCTCTACCTCAAGTTATACCCTCTCCAATCCATCCTCTGCCCTGCTGCAAGTGATTTCTCTAAATCTCAGGTCTGTGTCATCCTTCTGCTCAAATTCCAGCAACAGCTCTTTGGTTTGGTGTTTGAAACCCAACACAAGTTCTCTACCTTTCACACACCCTATTTCTAACCTTACTTGATATTCTCATTTCCTGTCCCCATCACTTTGTGCAAGCTGTCCCCCATGCCTAGAATGCTCTTTCTCTTCCATACTGCCTCTTAGATTCCCTAGCTTCTTTCAAAGTTGAGCACAAATACTGTGTCCTACATGAAACCTTTCTTGATCTTCTTCTTACCTCCTCTCCCCTGCAAGCATCTGTTTCCACAGAAATTGCCCCCATGTTTTCCTAGCAGCTAGCACTATGAGACATAACACACACTTAATATATGTTTATTGATATATGTGTTAGGATGTCTAAATTTTTTTAACCTATACATTGTGCATTTTGTAGAAGCATATTAGTTGATTTCATTATTCCTTTTATTTTTTTTTGAATTTTGTCTCATTTGAAGTGCTGAGTGTCTTTATTTCTATTCAAAACAACTTTGAAAGTCTTTGGACCTCTGATGGGTATAATAACCAGTAGTGCCTCCAGAGGAGCCATGGTTGAGTGTGCCCCCAAAGACACTGGTTATATTTGACTTTGTATATTTGTCACAAGTTTTCCTTTCTTGCTTTTTTACCTGGAAGTGGGGGGACTAGCTGAGAGTGGACGGGGCAAAACAAAAGGAAAGGAATGAAGGTCATTGGAGAATTTTTAAAATTTAGAGAATAAACTCAAAGGAAAACCAGAAACACAGACAAGCAG
>CM053593.1:22035621-22076321 GCA_028646575.1 Pseudocheirus occidentalis
TTGGTTACAACCCTTCTATACAACCAGACTTATGTCCAATGTGAAAGTATTTGCAGATCTTATACTTGATTGCATGCCATCATAGGGGGCAGGAAGAGGGAGGGGAGAAAAATTGAAAATCAAAGGGTTGTGGAACTGAATCTTGTAAACTAAAAGTTAATAAACAAATCAGTTTTTAAAAATAAAATAAAATAGCCACTGTGGGACATTCATGAGACTATTGAAGGATGAATCAGGAGGCTCTGAGCAAAGAATCACCTTCCTTCTTTTCACCTAACAATCAAAGATGGATAAAAAAGGCCTTCCCTGACTAGTTCACAGGAGTGTTGTGAAGATCACATGAGAAAACTGGTGTGAAAATGTTTTATAAAGCAGGAAGATCTCAACCAGTGAGTTATCATCATTTTCACGTCTACCAGTGTCTTGAGGCCTAACTCAAGGCCTACTTTCTCCATAAGGCCCTCACCACAACCAGCCAAGGCTCTCATGCATTTAGTACCTGACAATGTCATCCAATATCTTGTTTCTATAAGACTTTAATGTGGTTTTCTTCACAACAACCCTTTAAGTATTGGAGACCTCACTTCCTACACAAAGAAACTGAGGTTCACTGGAGTAACAAGACACAAGAGTCAGCCATGTGTAAATGGCAGATATGGGAATAAAATTCAAGGCTTCTTGGGGCTAAGTCTACACTGCCTCCACAAGCATCCTTCCAGGCCCCAGGTCTGCAAAGTTGGAGTCCCCCTAAACTTTGCCCTCTTTCTTCTTATCCAACCAGTAGCTGAGTCATTTCTACTGATGCATCTCTGTCTAGCCTTCTGGCCCCTTTCCTCCATTCAAGCAGCCACCAACCTAGCTGAGGTGTCACAAAGAAAGGTTATCACCTCTCACCTGGAAGGCAGAAGAGCTTCCTAATTGTCCTCCCTGCCTCCGGTCTCTGCATCCCACCCCAATTCCAACCATCCCCCGGACAGCAGCCAGTAATATCCCTCGTCATTGTATATACTATCAAATTTGGTAGCTCTGCTAGTTTTACTGAACTGCTTTTTTTCCCTGTTTGGTTACAAGGATAAAAAGTAATTAGCTAGGTGGGGGGGGGGAAGATAACTAAATTCAGAAGCGAAGATGATGTGAAAACAAGCAGTACCAATATAAAATAAGGGTTTTTTTTAAAGAATAATACAAAGTGGCATTCCTCGAGCACAGACCTGACCAGTCACTCTCATCAAAAATACTCCAGTGGCTCCCTGTTGCCTCTAAGATAAAACAAACATAAACCCTTATTCATCTTATTTAAAACTCTTCACACTCTAACTGTTAGCTAACTTTTATTATACATGGCTACTATGCATGCACACCACATTCCAGACGCTTGATTTCTTCCTATTTATTGCTCATCCACAACATTCTATCTCTTTCCTAAATCTGCATCCTGACCTAGGCTAGCCTAGGAGGAAGTCTTCCTGCCAACCCTTCCAATCCAGAGCTCCACAAAAGCCTTGATTCCAGCCTAACCTGATCCCCCTCAGTGCTGGTAGCCTCCATTTCAGCCAGAAGTTAATCTTTATTTTGCATTTATTTCTCTCTATATATAGATATTACATATACCTATGTGTATGCATGATATATATTGAATATATCATATATCTACCTATATTATATATATGTATATATAGTTTTGCCTAATAGAATATAGGTTTTGTTGTTGTTGTTGTTTTGTTTTTTGCTTTATAGAGGAGGGGTTAAGTGGCAAATGGGGTTAAGTGACTAGCCCAAGGTCACGAAGCTAGTTTTTGTGTTAAGTGTCTGAGGCCAGATTTGAACTCAGGTCCTCCTGACTCTAGGGCCAGTGTTCTATTAACTGTGCCACCTAACTGCCCGGAGAATATACATTTCTTAAAGATGACCTATAACACCTAATACAATTCCTGGCACATAACAAATGATGAATAAACACTTTTTGAATAAATAAACAACCATTGAGCTCTCAGCTTTCTGATTTCCCAGAGTACTTAATACCATAAAATGTAGAAATTTATTACACTCTGTCATGTTTTCTCACATTGTTTAACTATGCAATGTATATAAATCTCCAATAAGATGATAAGTACTTTTCTGCATGTTACATGACTTTGTTGTGCTCTCCAGTATCTAGAACTGAGTTCAGCTGAATCCATGAGGCAAAGTTCATTGAATTTCTGAAGTGGAATTCTTCTTTCACTCCGACGTGATAATGTTTGTGAATCCAGGGTCCACAGTGACTTTATACTCTGGAAAAATGAAGAGAAAGAACATAAAGACCAGATCAGAAGCAATGAGCAGTTTCCATTTTCCAAGGACTTTCTCTTTAAAGGAAACTACAGACTTCCTATCTCCTACAAGAATTTATCTCACAATTTTCTAACCTGAGAAGTCATTTTGCACAACCCCCCACTTATCAATAACCATAAAAATAAATCATGTCACATGACTTCATCAAGTAAGAATCTAAAAAAAACAAAAAACAAAAAAATTGTTACTGGTTTTTGGCCTTTTCCTGGTCATTTTGCATTTCCTGGTCCATTAAATGCATTTTCTTCCCTTTTCCACCCTTCAAACACATACAAACATTGCATTTTTAGCTAACTAATTCATGCTCCCTTCACAAATGTAATGTAAGGCATTTTAACACTGTTATCACTTCCTATTTCAATTCAGACCAGTTGAAAACATCCTTTATTTTGTCATATGCTGTTCAGCTAGAGCCCTCCAATTCAGAAAGGCAACTGAGGAAATGGGGGAGGGTCAAGGAGAGGTGGGACATCTGAAAATAATGAGTCTGAGTCAAAAGACCTGAATTCTAGTTCCAGATTTTCCAGCTCTGTAACTTTGATAAAGTCATTTCCCTTTTTTAAAGCCTCAGTTTCCTTATCTGTAAAAGAGAAATAATCATCTCCACTTCTTAAACGCTGAGGCTTAGATGATATCATGGACATAAAAATGTTTTGAGAACAAAGAAGGCTATTAAAAAAAAAACATTGGCCATTGTTATTTGTAAGACACTGGCAAACTTATTGAACACTTTTATTTTCATTTTGGTAAGAAAACATCTTCTTCCCAAAGAATGAGAAGCTACTTGGGTGTAAGAAACATAACAGAAGCCTGGGCTTAAGAAACATAAAAGGCCAACCCGGCCCACATGATCTGTTTGCCACCTATCTGGGGGATCTAGACAGGCATCCCCGAAGAAGCCTTTGGGACAGGAGGAAGAAATGAAAACACTAACAAATGAACAAAAGGATTTTGCAGGCTTGAGTCTTTAAGGACAAAGCATAAAATGAAATTATTACTGTAGCTTTCTAGAGACTCCTAACAATGTAATGGTTGGAATCTTCAGAAAATCAAGAAAGGGCTCCAGCTGGGTTGGCATTTAGTCCCCAATACAGGACATGTTTTTCAGCACTGGGAAAGTACGTTATGTGGCCATATCAAAAGTTACCAGTTGCAGCATATAATACCAGCTACTTGAAAAGGGGGTAAAGGGGTGGGGAAGACCACCAAACAGTAAAGGTTATCACTCTCATAATGACCGGGATTTTTAGCTTTCTGTCATTAGAGGTAACTTTATGATGTTTGACTTGGGATAAGGCCCCACCTAATCAGTGCAGGAGTTCACTCTCTAATCTTCCTGATAGGTGGTCAGCCAGCTTCTGAATGAATAATGCTTGTGACAGGAAGCTCACTACCCAATAAAACAGTCCATTCCATTTGTGAATAGCTCCAATGATTAGAAAGCTCTTCCTCAGAAGGGGCAGAGAGATATGGAAGAGGGATACTAAATTCAGCCTTAGAGCAACTTTACTTCAGCATTTGTGTGTGTCCTTGGCCAAGTCACTTAACTTTTATATGGTTCAGTTCAAGTCCCTGTTCCTTAAAATGAGGGAAGATCTAAACCTATTATTTTAATTGAGCTCTGCCTTCCACCCATTGGTCCTAATTGTGTCCTTTGTGGGCACATAGGACTGATCCACTACCTTTCCCCAATAACAGATATTTGAAGATCCTGCTCCCAAGGCCTTTGACTGAGCCTCCTGTGGTATATTAATATAATAGCTTCTATGAGTAGATTCAATAACCATAAAACTTCCTTAGTAATTAATTCAACATGGAAAATGTGATGCACATACGTAAACAGGTCATATATAGCATACATAATTTAGCATGCCTCCTCATTAGATAAGTTACAACACCCTGTCCTAAGCAAAGAAATCATATTAAATTATAGAAAGCAACTCTTATTTGGATTACTTATCAGTGAACAAGAATATAATATTATTCTCATCTCTTAGTTGTGGCAAACGATTATATTGTAAATCTCTGTGATAGTTACATGACTTATTACACATAGACTCCTATTTATTAACTGATACTAAAAATGAGCTACATACTTTAGTCCAAGTACATGGAAAAATGAAAAAAACAACCTCAAATCCTCTGAAATAATCAACTGAATTCCCAATTCAGGTTCAGTTTTGTTATTTAAGAACAAAGCTTTTGGTCATTTGGGTTTCATAATTCAGAGAGGGAAAAAAACCTTCCCCACACAATCTTGCCTTCTGAGGGCCCACCTGTTCTTGTGGCGCTAGGTAAAACTGACTACTATGGGAGCAGGAAAACATTTCTGGTCGCTTTTCTTCTTGCTGGTACAACAAACCTCAGGCCTACACAGTCAGATGTTGCCAGAGGCCTATGGGTATGCTTTGGGTGCTTGGAGGCCAAGTAAGACCTCTTGTCTCTCTCTCTTTTTTTAAAAAACGGGTTATCCCTCTGACGAAGGGGCTGTTTCATACAAACAAACGTGTCTGTGTTAAGGCCACAAAATGACAGAAAACAGTAACTAGGTCAGTTACTTTACCCATCTGAAAGAGAAAATCTCTATTGTTGTATGGGCAAAACAAGGCCCAAGAGAGCTGAGTAGCTGAAATCGTTAAGGAAGAGATTTCTTCCTCCTGAGGAAGAAAAGAAAGAATCAGAAACTCAAAGGAAGGATTGTCAACTCCAGCAAAATGTGCCTAACTGGAAAACTCCATCAGCGGCCTCCAGACGAACTAGGTCTCGCCCTTCCCCCGTCCTCCTCTTCCCTTCCCCCGCCTCCCCCTAGCCCCCACCCCCAACCATTCTCAGGGTTTCTAGTCCTTGACACTAGAAACGACGGTTTCAGAGCTAATACATCAATTCTCTTCCAACATTGGCCCTGTCCCAGGGCTTGGCTTTTCGCCAACGGAGGGTCTCTCTGCCTCCTCTCCCGGGAGCTTGTCTCACTCGGAATCTCCGTCATTCGCCCACCCTACACTGCTTTCCCCGCTCCCCTCCTTCGAGCTGTCCGGGCAGGTGCGGGGCTGGCATTGCTCAGCTCCTCTGGGTAAGAGGAGGGAGGTAGGCTTGCTTGAACCCTCTACAGCCCGTCGCTGTACTCTACGTAGAGGAGCCCCGGCTGCCTCCAGGGCCTTAGGGGGCCGCGGGGGCCCAGGAGCGGGTCGGACCACTACTCCAGCCTAAGCCTGCCGGGCCGCTTGGGCCGCTGCCCCCCATCGAGCTGCAGGGACACAGACCTCTGGCGCCCCCGGGGACTCTTCCGGTCCCTTTGTCATTCCCTCCCTCCCTCCTCCCCACCGTGGCTTCTCGAGCGCTGCCAAGGTTCTGCAGGAGACCCGCAGGAGGGGGTCGGGGCCGCCCATGCCTGCCGGATCAGGTTCAGCAGAACCCAGCGCTGTCCATCCAAACACTGCCCATCACTGCACTGCCCAGCGCGACTCGGCTCCGGCCGGCCCAGCACTGCTTGCCCCATTCCCGCGCAGCCCAACACCACACAGCGGCACGGCTCGAAGAGCTTCCAGCTGGGGCCTGGCCGCCGCCGGGCCGGCGGGGCAGCAGGGCGACGCAGCAGCCTCAGGCCAAGGAAGGGGGGAGGGGGAGGGGAGGGAAGAGGGCAGTGAGCACCGACCTGGGGGCGGGGCGTGGGCGGTGCCTGGGCCTTCCCGCTCCCCGGGCTCCCTAACTCGGCGGAGCCTCCTTAAAACTGTGCCGTTAAAATGGGGGCGGGTTTTTCAACTCAAAAAGCGCTCAATTTTTTTTCATTTCAAAAAAAGCTGATGAGGTCGGAAAAAAAAAAAGACGAAACCGGCCTCGACTCTGCAGGCGGCAGCGGCGGCGGCGGCGGGCAGCCTGAGCACGGCTCCTTTCTCCAGGGAGCCGAGCGAAGCTGCCCGGCTGGGACGAGGGGACCGGAGAGCCGGGACAGCACCCGCCAGGGAGCGGCAGTAACTGTCGCGGCCCGGGGAAGCCGGAGCGAGTTAACTGTCACCGCGAGTGGAGAAGCATCGGGGACCCGGACCTGGGGTCGGGCCGGGCCCAGGGCTCCGCAGAGCCAAGTCAAGCCAGGCAGGAGCTGGAGCCGGAGCTAGAGCCGGCGCCGGAGCAAGGGGACCAAAGGCCACCGGGGCCCCGGGAGAGCGAGAGGACCTGGGCTGGGACCGGGGTCGGAGGCGGGCGTGCCAGACGGACGTGCCCAACGTTCCCTGGAGCCTCGACGGCCAAAGGAAGCCTCGATGGGCCGCAGTATTCGGAGGCCGGGGAGCGCGCCGGACCGGCCGTAGGCGGGAAGTGGCTGCCGACCGCCCGGGCTCTCGAGGAGGGAAGCTACGAGGCTCTAGTGCCTGCGCCCCGACCCGTCCTCTCTCGTCCAGCCTTGTGCAGCCCCCGAAGACTACGAGAGACTGTTCCGCAGCCCTCCACCCTAGTCCGGCACTATGAGGCGGCCGGGATCCTGCGAAAGGCAGCCTGGGCGCCCCCGGGGACCGCGCGGCGCCCTACGCCCCCAGCCCAGGAGGCTGGGCTGGGCTGTGACTGCACTCTCGGCGGGCTGCGGAGCCTGCCCCTAGCGCCTCAGGAGCCCCCTCGGGCTGCCAAAGGACGGACGCACGGAGCCCTGGAGGGAAGCCTTGGGGGCCGCCGGGCTCTTGGCCGCGGAACCGTCCAACCTCGCTTTGCTTTAACCTCTTGGGAGTGAACACTTTCGGCATCAGCCTGTTCTCCCCCGCCGGCCCGGGCTTGGTGCCCCGCATGGATGGAGAGCCCGTCCCGCCGCTTTGCCCTGGAGCAGGAGCTGGAGTCCGAGCCGCCGCCGCCGCCGCTGCCGCAGCAGCTTCTGAGGCTCAAGTCGTCGCTGTGAACAAGGGTGGGTTGTTGACGTTTTTCTTCCTCTCTTTCTTTCTCTCCGTCTCCTTTTCATTTTCCTCTCCGGTTCTCCGGTGATTACTGCTCTGCTCGAGCCCCCTGGGTCTCCGGACTCATAGCTGCTATGGGCCATGTCTCTACATAAATGGAACACGTATGACAGCTGCCCGCCTAGCTTCCAGTCACGCAGTTGCCAGCAGCTCACAAGGCTGGATGTGCCTGGGTGTCTCTGGGTCGACATCCGCGGAATTCTTCCTAGGGGTTAAGAGAGAGAGAGAGCGAGGAGCAAAGCCCCCCTCCAATAGCTCCGTTTTGCTGAATAATCACGTGTGAATCGAGGGGCGGGCTCTTGGCAGGCAGATCTTACTAGTATTTACTACACCGAGCTCACTCCCGAAGATTAACCATCCCAGCCCTTCTGTCAGGCTCCGATGCCATCATGCAGCCTGGTTAGGAGCAGGGGGGGGGGGACCCGACTAACGCATCTTTTCCCGATCGTCAGGACCCTAAAGAATGGCCGAGCCTTTGGGGAACGAGCTGGCGTCCGCAGCTGCCAGGGGCGACCTAGAGCAACTCACTAATTTGTTGCAAAATAATGTGAGCGCCAATGCAGAAAATGGATTTGGAAGGACGGCGCTGCAGGTTGGTATCCCGAGAGGTGGGGGAAACAGGTCCCCGAGGCTGCGTCCCTGCGGGAACCGGGCTGGGGGAGCGACAGCCAGGGAGCTGGCCGGGGTCCCCAATCTCACTCTTTTTTGAGACAGAGCCGGTTGCCATATTTTAGATCTCAACTTTAAGTCGATCCAACTCCCCCCAATGACGTACTTGGAATAAACTCGCCAAAGCCAATAACCTAGTCGATCTCAGAGAGGTGGCAGGTCTCGTCTCGTTTTCGGGGGGCTTTTGGGGGCTGGGGTTGGGGGGTACTCCCCAAGAGTGCTTCCAGCGCTGAGGTTGCTCAGAGCAGATCTGTAAACACGTCTCAATGATGATTATCTGAAGTCAACACACTGCTATGAGTGATTTGGTCTGTTTTGCCCCCATAACTGCCTCCCAGGTCCACTTTCTCGGCTCCTGCCTTCCAGGAGACTGCCCTTTGGGGAGCTGCGAGGGCTTCGTCTCGCTCCCAGCAGCCCCCGGCCCCTAGCTCCCAGCCCCGGGGCGCGATGTCCATTTCACAGTTAACGCGGCAGCAATCGCCGCCGCAGCCGCCGAGCTGCCTGCCACCCGCCCATTCACAAGGCAACCCGGGGGGAAAGGCGACTTTGCGGCTCGGCCAGAGGCTAAGCGCCAGCCCGTTTCTTAAATTTACAGACAAGAGCCAAAATTCGCCCTAGTGCCAACTATTTGTTTTACCTGATAGAATGGTGGTGTGCAGTTTTTCCCCTCCACTTCCCTGAACAATATCACGATGTGGATGAAAAGAGACAAAAGGCAGAGCGTTTTCTAAAATAGTCCCTGTATTTCTCCTGATGTTCTTAACAATCTATGTTACGAAATGCTACACTTGAGCCCTAGTCTTTTGGGGGTTTGCAATGTTTGCTTTCAGATACAAAAATTAGGAATTTAGGTGGTAGGAAATAGCTGTTGGCAGACGCAGTTCATGTATTCTTTTAAGCTGAAAATCGGGATCTAGGACCTCGCGAAAAATATTTAGTTTTCACTGAGCTTATGCATGGACAAGAAAAATCTTTCCTGTTTGTGATTTCAGAAAGATTGAGGGAAAAGAGATACGATTGTCCTGATTTTTTTCTTTTAACTCTGCTCCACAGAAAGGTAGGATACTCAAAATGCCACACGCTGAATAGATTAAAAGGATTTCTGTTGAAAATCTAAATATTCTAGAAAACCCAGAAGGGAAAGGGGCGTTTGAATTATATTCAAAAACCGACTAGCCAAACCCTGGGTCTTTACAGAAATACAGGGAGGATTTTACTGTTCAATCTGCCAGGGACCTATTCTGGGGTCAGTTTTTACATAAGCATACCATGTTGTTTACATTAACCATACTAATCAGGGTACTAATAGCCACTTATTGAAGTTTAATCCTAACTGATTTAATGACACACACTTCCTTTCCCCCAAAACAAAAAAATCGTCAAAGAGAAGAGAATGTAGATTTATTTTCAGTATGTATAATCTTGAAAGGGTGAGTGGTGTCATAACTGGAGAGAACTTTCTCTCAGCAGTTTCCAATATTACTATTATTTGCTGAGAGGAGATGGAAAATTTCTTTCCACAATTACATTAACTTAATTTAATTGCAATAACTATTTTCCCCCTTCTGAATGCTGATTTCCAAATTGGGATATTAATGGCAAGGCCTGAGTTGCAAATTTACTCTTCAAAGCTCCAAGGTGTCTGTGTCTCCTCCTGCCTCCTCTTCTGAACACTGACTCCAACCTCATATACTCTCCTGATCACCAGAAGGTGTTAGGTCAGGTTTTATGACTCAAAATGTTTTTTCAGAGATTTTTTTTTTAAAGCAAGAGCTTTGTGCCCGATTTTGATCTTTGCCTCCTGAAGAAAGTCTAAAACAGACAACAGTATTGTAGTTAAGGAAAAGGTTAATGGTAGGCTGTCTTCAGGAAGCACTGACTTAACATTTTGCATCTTTAATATATTTTACCACCATTAGTTAATTAGGGATTATTACTAATCAAAGGAATGCTCCTTTTCAGAAGGAGATCAATTTCGGGTGTGTTTTCCAACAGATTATAAATAGAAATACAATACTTACTTGTCTACCTGAAGGTAATAAAGATTTTTCACATGTTGACATTTTCTGGCTTATCAGTGAGAGACTCTATTTTCCAGAACCAAGAATCTATATTTTGTATTTTGTATGATGCAATCCAACATGATGTGACTTTAGAACACTACTAATGAGGGCCACTGGATGTAGGCCTTCTTAGCACAGTGAAGGAGGTTCATACACAACAATAGATACCTAGCATATGTCTGTGGAAATTTGCAAAGTGAACTATTTGGGGGCAAATGCTAATTCTTGAGCCTTCATTTTGATGTAAAACATTAGAAGTAATTGAGAATGGCTATTCCTAGCTGGCTGGACTGTGAGTACTGAGTGAAAGCAGAGGAAGGACCACCAAGTGATTATATAAGAAGGAAAAACAACAGTTCAAGGCACATAGGAACTCAAAGTAGACAGTAATCTCATCTTTTCTTTCCAAATCACCCATTTGAAACTCAAGTGGTCAGTTGGAACTTTGGAAAACAAGCAGCACTTTGTAAAAATGACCAGTAGTGAATCTTTGTGTTTGTATTATTTAAAAGAACATTGGTCAGACAGCCTGTAGTTTCCTCTCAAACACAAACACACTCGGACTCTGTTTTGGTTTGGTTTGGGTTAGTTGGTCTATATAATCGAAAGGGAGGAAGCCTCCTAAATTAGTGAATGTCTCAACCATCATTGACACTTTCTTTGGGAATGGAGGTTTCTAAGTATAAGATGCAGCTTTTTACTCACTATCAAGTGATTGGTCGATAGAAAATGGAAAAAGAAATCAAAACTGCTTGTTCTCTGAGCTATGCTTTTCTTTTGGAAATTAGAGGTTAAGAAAATTAGATCATTCTGGATTAAAAAAACAATAACAACAACAGACCCGATATATTCTAATATTTGGGTGATGGAATGAAACCTAATACTGTGAGCACTTATTTTGTTGTTTAAGGAAGTCATCCAAATGGCTGTTTTTACTCCTGGGGCCCAGAAAATGTCACCCTTTTTGTGTATCACCAGATGCAATTTTTTTCAGCTTGAACAAGAATAAAGATTGACATTCTTTACTTACAATAATCAGTCCCACAATCTCTTTCATTTCGTAAGCTTAATGAAATGGAAATTACACAATTCTTAAGTATTCTGGGTTGAGAACTAGAAGGGACCTTGGCCATCCTCTAATGCAGAATTTCTCAGGGATCCTGTTTTTAACACTAGATTCCATCAGTGTATTTTTATTCGCTTCTCTAAAAATCAAGAAATAATTTCTCCTTGAAATTATTCAGCTAATTTTTGGTCCCTGGCCCAGGCTGCAAAGAGTTTAGCTGCGATAAATTTGCTATTGTATTTGCAGTCTAAGATCTTCTACCGATCATTAAATTGTAGGGCTTTTCAAAATAAAAATGCTCACAAATAACTTCCATTTCAACAGCACTGGAAGATTTGTGAAGCATTTGGCCCACGACGATTCTGTAGGCTGCTACGAGTATAGTTCTGTCCATTTTACGGATGAGGAAACAAGTTCAGAAATGGCAAGTCCCCCAGCTAGGAAATGTCGAAGCTCAAAACTGGGATGGTAGAATTTAGGGGTGCAAATCCTTGGTACCTTGCATCTGGTACCTAGCAGATCTGGTCAAGTACCCTCGATTTTCCTCCCTTCCCCGGCAGTATGTTCCGCTGCTCAGTTTCCCCTCTGTTCAACCCTTCCACCCCTCACATCCTAGCAATCAGGATACTTAATTGTTCTAAGCGGTATTCTCACTAACAATTAATAGATAGCACTGATCACCTAACGCCATCGCCTTGGGTAAAGTAAGAGAGCCCAGTTGGATTGATGGCTTGGCAAGAACCTTGAAGGAGCCCACCGCCTGTCTTTCTGTTGTTCCCAGGTGATGAAGCTCGGAAACCCCGAGATCGCGAGGAGGCTTCTAATGCGCGGTGCCAATCCGGACCTGAAGGACCGCACGGGCTTCGCGGTCCTGCACGATGCTGCCCGGGCCGGCTTTCTGGACACCTTACAGACTCTGCTGGAGTTCCAGGCCGACGTGAACGTGGAGGACAGCGAGGGCAACCTGCCGCTGCACCTGGCGGCCCGCGAGGGCCACCTGCCCGTAGTGGAGTTCCTGCTCCGACACACCGCCTGCAGAGTGGACCACCGGAACCACCAGGGCGACACCGCTTGCGACGTGGCCCGCCTCTACCGCCGGGACGCCGTGGTACGACTTCTGGAGGCCGGCCGGCCCGACGACGCGGCCCCGGTCCCAGGCGGACCGGCGCCCGCCACTTCGGCCCCAGCCGCCTCAGCCGAGCCGCCCTAGAAGTCCCAAGGACAGGCCGGCTGCTTCCCCCCGCGCCGCACCTTCCCTCCACGTTCGGCTGCCCAGTTTGACTGTTTGCGTGCGTGCTGGGGATTACTGCGCTCTCCCACTGCCTTTTAAGCAAATAGTCGAAGCCTCAAACTACGGAGGTGGGATTCTTACAAAAGATTTATGAATATATTTAAAAAGGCTTTCAATTCTCCAGCAAACACCTCCCCCTTTTCTCCCCCTCCCTTCCGAGACCTAATATCTGCTTGCAAAACTGCTTTGGTCTCCTCCGGAATGTAGACTTTCCTTCTTCCTCAGTTTCCAGACTCAACCCAGCTCAGCCCTCACCTCCCTAACCCCTCTGGTCCCCTTGCCTCTTCCCCCTACTTTGCAACTTGGTTTTCAAAGAGTCTATCTATATCCCGATGCTTCTTTTGCCTAATTAAAACTCTTTTAAATGGGACAAATGTTTTCGGTGATTTCTTCCTCCATTCCCACTTTCCTCTCCTCTCTGCTATGATTGTACCCAGGAAAGCTTTATTCAAAGCGTGTGAGAGTTTATTCGGTGGATTCTGTTCAGATAGGATCACGGGCCCTAGAACTGAGAAGGACTTTATAAATCATCTCTGTGCAACCCTCTCCTTTTACAAATGAGGAGAGGCCCAGGGAAGTGTCCAGTAGTCTATTATGTACAGGGTTTAGAACTGGAAGGGGTTTTTCTGAGTTAGAAGGTCTTGTAGGCCTTTATTCTCCTTTTACAGAAGCAGAGTGAAGCCCCAAGAGGGGAAGTGACTTGACCAGGAGGCAGGTGGAAGCAGAGTCAGATTCCTCAAGCCCAGGTTTCTTCTAGCTCCAAAAGCAGTTTAGACTCCCCCCCCCCCCACTTCTCTATTCTATGTCCAATTCAGGACTTCTTTTCTGTCTAACCTCCTTCTTCCCCCTAAAAAGTATGTGGGGTGTGGCCTCTGTCGCTAGTGGAGAATCCCCCCAAACTGTTTCCCATAAGTTTGTGATAATTTTTCTGGGATTCTCTTCAAGACAGAATTAGTTACTATGGGGTCAAGGACGAGTCTCTGATACAAAGAAGCGATAAAAAGATATATTGTAGCTATTGAAAACCCCGGCAGTCTTTTTACAGGCAGTCTGCTCTGAAGACAGTTTTCACTTTTAAATATCACTTCTCAGAATGAAATAGATTTCAAGGAGTTTAGTTTCCAAAGGCTGTCCTGCATGTCCAGAAAAAGGCCAGCCCTGGTTGGTCCTCAGTTTCAGCAAACCTCAATATGTCTGAAAAGCACTGAATACATGTGTCCATATGCTGCTTTCTAGCACGAAGTTCAGCTACATATTAAACCATTCTCGAAATTATTCTCTGAATAATCGTAAATGGAGGGAACTCTATAATTAATGTCACTCCATGCTGAGGTTTGTTTTGTTTTCATAAAAGGCAAGACAACAAGCATTTATTAAGCATTTTCTGTGTGCTGGGCTCTGTGCTAAAGAAAGAATCTGGCCAATGACAAGGGCTACTTTTCTTTAGGAAATAAACCTATGCCACTGGCCAGAGTGTGTGTTTGCCTGTGTTTGGCTTCTTCTCACTCTCCCTGCAGTTCAGAAGGGTTGTCTGTGAAGCTCCTTGTTATTGGACACAAATTATCCCCCTCCTAGCAGGAGTATTCACCTAAGTATTCACCTAAGGATGGTCTTCGGGGAAATTACCCTCCATCTCCCAGTGGAATGATGTTCATCTTCCCTCTAACCTGAAAAATATGTTTAAATTCAATAAAGCATAGACACTATTCTGCTAGATGGTTTCCTGAACACAGTTGGAGCTGAGAGCAGGCAAATAGGTCTGAGTCACTGATTATCCATGAGTGTAAAAATCACAAGGAGAAAGCTTTTAATCATTCTGACCTAGCAACCCAAAGACACTGTCTTAAAGCAAAGCAATCAGCCCCATCGGACTCTCTGTATGCTCAGCCAAGTCAAAGTAGGTCACTTCTAACAATCCACCAAATTAATCTAAACGAAGTGACTTAGACGAACACACCTCAAACGAAAAGACCAACCCCAAAGTGGAATTGAACCCTAAGTTTATAGGATCAAAGTATTATTGGTCTTTGCTCTTAAGAGCCAATATCTAGAATACAAATCACACTCTTTTGGACTATTTTTATCTGAGCAAATCGATAGCATTCGAATGAGCCATTTATTGTTTAAGCTAAAGAAAATGGTTAAGGATTCAAACTAAGCTTTTCCCATAGTAGGTAATCATCTAGTGATGAAGGACCATTCTCAATTTAAAGTAGAGTTTAATTGATTTTTCTGGATTTTCCCCCCTCCAACAGCAAGGTTTTTCGTATTGCAAAATTGCCTCCTCTCCAACCCTTCTCCCCCCCTTCTTAAAGATCCGAAATATAACTCCCAGGCAAATTTTCCAAGCTTCATCTAGGCCCAGCAAAGAGTCCTTATGCCACTGGTTTGAATTCAGGTGGTGGAAGCTCAAAATATTTGGAAGGGTGGGGGGAGTGTAAAGGGAACTGTTTTTCTTCAACAGCCTGAAGCTGACATTTGAAAATTGCTACATTACTCTGCTGCTTTGTACGGAAATCACTTTGCTCATCTCAGTATTTTAGAAATGACTGGTGTGGTCTTCTGTAGGAAGTTAGAGATCGTTCACAACACTCGATAAGATGCATTACTCGGGCCCGTGAAAATACTGCAACGTGTAAGAAAGACTGAACATCGTAGCGAGGGAGCAGGGTGGGCGGGAATCCAGCTGCTCTCCGCTGCCCGGAGCT
Organism: Pseudocheirus occidentalis; assembly: GCA_028646575.1. Classification (NCBI taxonomy): domain Eukaryota; kingdom Metazoa; phylum Chordata; class Mammalia; order Diprotodontia; family Pseudocheiridae; genus Pseudocheirus; species Pseudocheirus occidentalis. Next base: position 22,050,687 of record CM053593.1, read on the forward strand.
GCAGGATGGAACTGGAAGGGAGGGGACAGCCCGGAGCGACTGAGGGCCAGCTGGATCTCTGGCAGAGGCCGGGGCTGGGGATGATAACCCGGGACTGAGGGGAGATGGATGAAGGGCTCCGGAGAACAGCTAATGTAGGAAGCCAAAGACAAGGCTTCTCGGCTTCAAATCCCCCCAGTGCCAGAATACGATTGGGATAATCACAAAAACCGCTCTAGCCCCTGCAATGGACAGAAGGGTGCGTGCACTGTGCTGTAGGAAACCGAGGCCAACTTTAATCACCTGAACCAGGGTGGTCAAAGACCCAATGACAGGTTCTCTTCAGCTCCCAGGGGTCACCTCTGGTGCGCCTCATTTCCTAATAAGATTCGACGCGGGAGGTGGAGAAGTACAAAGCCGCAGGGAATGAGTCCTGGGGGAAGGAAGGAATGAGCTTTGGGATCTTGTCCATTTCCCCGGTGCGGTTCGAAATAAACCTGCTGGGGAAGAAGCAGGAAAGAGCTAGGGCGGTTCTGTCCTCTCCCAGCCCAGAGAGGTTTCCTCATCTAGGAGCCCAGGTAGAAATTACCCACCACAAGACTGACCACCGAGCTGAATGAGGATGATCAGCCGCAACCACAGCTTGCTTTGCTGCCCGGAATGGAAGGAGGACCAGGACCGAGAAAAGAGCTGGGGCCAGGGAGGAAGCATGGGTCGCCCTTAGTTCTAGGTCAGAATAATTCTCAGGCTAGGCAGCGGAAAGGACACACACCCTTGGCAAAACCCAGAGAGATGAGCTCTCTCCCTAAATCGGAGCCCAGACCGGCCCTTGACCTTTCGTAGAAGCCGGTCGGTTGAAGATCTTAGGCTTGGAGCTGTAAGGAACTTTTGAGATAATCTATATAGAGGTCATTTATAGAGAATATATGGAGATCATTCCTTATAGAGAAAGAAACTGGGGCCCAGAGGAGAAAAGGAACTTCCCTGAGGTCAGATAGCTAGTAAATGGCAAAGTGGCGAACGCAGGATTCGAACCCAGGTCCTCAGACCTTTTATCTTAGGGATCGTTTCTAGGCCCAGGCTTAGGCAGGGTGGACGTGTGAGCCCCGAGCTCCTTTTCTCCCTCCCCAGGCTCTCGGCCTCTCTTTCTCTCCAATTCTCTCCCCCTCCCCTCCGGGTGAAGAGAGGCAGCCTGCGTTGCGGGGGGGGGGGGGGGGGGAAGAGGGGGGAAGGGGGAGAGAGGAGGAGAAGAGGGGGTGTGGAGGACTTTCAAAACCGTTAGCTAGAGTAGGGTTGGTTTTTTTTTCTCCTCCTCCTCCTCCTCCTCCTTGCTACGGTTTCTTTTCTTTTCTCTTCCTGTCCAAATATTTTTAAATTTCCGCGCCTGAAATAACAGCTCCTTTAATTTACTCAGTTTCCTCCGAAGGCTGGGCTGCTTGCTATGTTCGTCTCCCCCCACCCCCACCCCATCCCTGCCGCCTGACTCCCGCGGGTCCTGGGGCTGGGAGGGGGGGGGGGCAACAGGCACAGCCTCTGCCCCCGCCCCCGCCCCCCCTTGGCCCCCCTGCGGGGACCTCGCCTGACCCCGGCTCTCTGGGCGCCTTGGGCTAGCGGGAGGAGACAAGGATGGGGGAGACCGCGGCTTCCTCCCCTTTTCCCCCACCCCCGGCTCTCTCCTTCCTTCCCTCCTTCCCAGCCTGGCCTCCCCTGTTCCCAGTCTCGGGGCTCCTATTAGCCCGCCGCCCTTTGGAGAGTGCTGCCTTTTCACGGGGACTTCTGCTTTTCTGCCCCCGACTCGGACCCCCAATCTCCCTCAGTCTCATCCCCCAGCACCAGCAGCGGCAGCGGCGGCGGGGCTGAGCGGCCGAAGCCTCTCCCCCCCAACCCCCCGGTAACCTTGGAGGCGCCCTCGCAGTGAGTCTGTGCGGGGCCTGCGGGGGGCGGGGGGAGGGGGGAGCGGCGAGAGCGGGGCAGGCGTTTCCTGGCTGCGGCCGCCAGGCGCCCGGGGACCGGCTTTCAGGGGCCAGCATCTCCCCACCTCCCCCCTAACTCCCCCTCCCGCCAGGCCAGGCTCCTCGTTCTCGAGATGGGGGGGTGCAGACAAGGGAGGGGGTTCGACCCGGCGGCGATCCAGCAGGATAGTGGCTATGACCTTGGGCCTCCCGGGCTGGAGGAGGCTGGAGGGCAGCGTGGGAGAAGCGGGGGGTGGGGGGGGCAGGAGGGCGGGCTTGTCCCGGGTCCCCATCGAGGTGAGCTGGCCCATAGGAAGGGGGAGGGAGTTCGAAGGAGAAGGTCAGCCGCAGCCAGCAGTGCGCCCTTCGGAGCCGAGCCCCAAGGAGCCGCACAGTGCCCTCGGTCCCCGAGAACTCCGGGGCCCGACGGGCCGAGACAGCTAGGCAGCGATCGAGGGAAGGCGACTGTTGGAAGGCACCTGGGCAGGGCTGCCCCTCACGGGCTCCGGGATTTCATTTACCACCCCTACCGCTTAGATTAAGCATATGACCGGTCCTAAGAGTGCACATCAACAATGCCTGACAAATCCTAGGCGCTTAATAAATGTTTATAGAATCCAATTGAAGAGGCCCGTCCCCCGAGCATCAGTAGATAGAACACAGAGCCAGAGCACTAGAGGGAAAATCTGTTAGTGCTTTTGGGGTGGTAGTAGTGGTGCTTTCTAACTGAAAAGACCCCCCCCCCAAAATGGTGAATGGGTCTTCCACACTCCCTCAGCGGCAGGAACGCTGCCCCCGGAGCTGGACCTGGTCTGAGCACCAGGCGGGGCACACTTCTCAGGCCAGGCTGCGAGCCTCAGGTGCCGGATAGCGGACTCTGGGGGCTTCCAGGCTCTCCTGGTCTTCCCAGCCTCTGCCCAGCAGCCTCGTCCCTGTCTCCGGGGCGAGAGAGAACCGCAGCGGCAGCCGCCGCCCCCACAAGCCGGCTCGGCACCTGCGAAAGCCCGAGCGGAGCTCGCCTAGTAGCACAGTCTGTAAAATGGCTTCTGAGGCATGCAGAGGGACAGACAGATTGCGGGCAAAGGGGGAGAGCGAGAGAAAGAGTCAGCAAAGGCACCTTGGCCCTCCCGGTACTTTACATTCATTTAAAAGGTCCTTCTCTTTTCCCCAACACCTCACTCGAGCAAGAGTTTTAGGACAGGCCAGGGCAAAAGCTCCATAGACAGCTCCCCCCCCCCCCGCTGCCCCCTGCCTTCGTCCGCCCCCACCTCCTAAAAACCCGGTGTCAGCCAAAAATATCAGTTCTTTGGGGGAGGAAGTAACAAGCCGCCAATCCTTATTCCAACTGCACTTCTCTGCTCCGTTAGCACTGTTGGTCAAATTGCTTCAGAGGAGAAATTATTAGCCAGGATTTTAAGGCAGGTCATTGACAAAGTTAACTAAAATGTTGCTAATCCCCCCAACCCCGTAACACTTCACACACTGGTATTTGAAGAATATATTCCACTCTCCTGGATAGATTTGGGGAGGCCAGATGGTGAGCAAAGGCTGCCCTTTCTTTCCTCAGTGCTCTGTCAACACCCAAGGGACTTGGAAGAGAAACCTTAGGGGACAGTCTCCCTTGCCCCTTCGAGCCGTAGCAAGCACTCTGACTTCTCTGCCATTTCAGTAATCTGCCTTCGGATGTGTAAGCTTAGTGATGAGGCCAAGCTTTTTCAAGACTTATATTTTAATTTAGACGTTGAACCAACTTCTGCATCTGAGTCCACAATAAAACACGCCCCTCCTCCCCGAAAGAAAGAGGCTGACAACCAGGACTGGCCAGAGACTAAGCTTAGGCACACCCTGGGAAAGGGGCCTCGAAGCGGCCCAAGGAGTTCACACGAGTGTGCAGCAAGAATTAGCCCATCATTTGGCTAATTTTTGTGTAGACTGTAATAGTTCCTCCCTGAGCGACAGTCTCAGACTGCTTCAAGAGTCACTTGGGCCCTGTTCAGGGGCTGCGGTCCTTCCCTTAAGGCACTTCTATTAAAAAGGGCCCCAGCTCCCCGAGCAGCATCTTTGTGAATGCCTTCACTGCCCACTCAGCCACTTCAAACCAAACCACCCAAAAGGACCATTTGAAACATTTTTTTTAAATATGCGTTTCTATTTTTGTCATAACCCTGAGCAGGTTGGAAGCAACTTATTAGCCTCAGACATGACTAGAAGAAATAATCTAAAAATGAATAAATATATTGTGGTTTTCTGATGATTCCAGATGCAATGAAATCACCTCAAGTATAACAAAAACATGGGAACAAATTATTCAATTAAGCAGCTTATTAATGATTAACTTATTAATGATTAACACTAGCCCAATCCTCTTCATCAATACTCAAGCAAATAATGCCATATACTATGGTATCTAAATTTTAAAGGAGAAATGTGTAAAATACAGCCGCAGACACAAAGAGAACTATCTCCTTTTTAAAATACAAGTACAGTTATTTAATATATTTAAAATCAAATCATAATTCTTTTATAGCACGCTGTTTTATCTTCCATGCTATTACTTATTTTTTTCCTTCTCTTTCTCCCTACATAACCACAAATCTACTGATTAATGGAAGTCATCATAATTCTCTATTTTCTTGTTTCCACACTGTAAGCAATGAACAAGCAAAATGCCCAAGGAAAGCATGTTTTCCAGTTTTATAAAAAATTCTGGACCCTACAAATATCCATTTCCATGATGTATAAATATTACTTTAATTTTAAAGGCATATTTATTTGTGGAAAAAAAGAAGTTATTTTCTCTTCTGTTTAAATTCCATAGTGGGCCTATGTGAGGTGGAGGGAAGCACACAATGTCTTATTTTCAAAAAAATTACATGGGGAAAAAATTAATGTGCACTTTATAGTATAGAAACTCACAAACTAATATGTTTAACATAAATTATACAAAAATTTCCTGAGATATTCAAGAGCATAACACATGCTAAAAAGTTTAGACATAGGAGTGAGAACAGTAAATTTCATCTCTGATCTTTGGCAAAAATCATTTGCTCTTTATTAACTCCTCAAATCAGGATATGACTTATAATTATTGCCTTACTAGACTAATAGAAAAGTACTTTGTTAGGGTCTATAGAGAAATGAGAAGAGAAGAAAATGCCATAAAAAGCCAAAGCAATATTATTATTATTATTATTCTATATTTTAGAATCAAATCATCCTCTCTGAAGTTGAACATCTGCTGGAATATACCTTCCTTACCAGAAATTATATTTCAGATGATCATTTTTTAATTGCTAGTTCCCCTCACTAGGTCCAAAAGCTCCCATGTATCCCTTCAGTCTAAAAGCATGCAATTGAGGTGCAACAGAAGACAAAATAACACCATTTCCTCCTCTTTCATGTCACTTTTTAAAAAACCCTCTCCCTTGGTAAATCCAAGCAAAGAGCAAAAATAAATCTGTGTACATATATGTGTGTATATTATATATAGTTTAAAATTGTACCAATTTAATTCAACATTGCTTTTGAGTTGCTAAATTATGGTTTTTGCTAGAGTGATAGAAACTGTTTCCCCCATACACAAGTTCATTTTCCTTTTGAGCCAACTAAAAGAAGATTAAACAATAATTAAGAATCATTCCCATTTCTAAAACCCTTCAAGGTTTACAGAGTATTTGCCTCACTTTGTCAGGTTCTTTAACTTAAATTGATTTAGACTCCAATGGTCTTAGATAGATGTGCTGTTTTATAGATTTTTCCAAGTAGTGCAAGCTCTTCTAGATGGTCTGTTTGTATATAGATACAATCAATTTTTAGATAATAATTTTCTTCTCCCTTTCCCAAATGGAAATCTCTAGGAAAATGAGGAAACCATTTTTATTGGAAGTTCATCATGTTTGCTGCCAGAGGCTAATGTTTTTCAATTTATTAAAGTTTTCACTTGGCCTTTTCAGTAAAATAGATTGAAGGGGGCTCACTAGCTATCTTCAAGATTTGGTAAGCAAAAGAATAATGATAATAACAAGAAAAATAATTTGTAAGCTTTTGCAAAAAATGTTATGGTAATATTGAAGGCATTACTTATGAATACTGTGGCAGTTTGAAACTACTGAACTGGGAGACATGCTAGATTGTTAGTAATGAGCCACATACAACAATGGGGAAGAGGAAAAGTAAAGAGTAAAAACTGAAAAATACTTTGTGTCAAAAACAAAACAAAACAAAGTGTTTGCCTCCCAAAAGCCCTGAGGAAGGTAATGAAAGTAAATGTGAATTAAAGAACATGAACCAGAGACCACAGCTGACATGATAGTGTTTCCAGTTTTAGCCTGACTACTGTTTCAAAATTCTCCTTGTGAGAAATACATGTAAAAGGCAATGACCAATTAGTGCAATAATATTTTAGTTATTAAAAATATAGCAATAAAAATACTAAGGAAATTATTCTTTTCACATGGAATGTTTAATCTTAGTATAAAAGGGTCTTTAATATTAATTAATCACAATGGGTCACTTGTCATTGTGATTGAAATCCAAAAACAAAAAGCAAGTCACAACAACCTTAAAAAGGGGGGATCAGCCTCTTTTTAGTCACATGAGAATAGGAAATAATATTAAAAATTAATTTATAGGTATTTTTAATTTCCCAGTTTTCAGCAAGGTTTCTTGTCATTTTCATCTGGATATATATATAAATGCATATTTTTAATTTTCAGCTAAGGGAAAAGTTATGAAGGCCAATGATTGTTTATTGTTATATGGGTAAAGTGTGTTTATGACATAGTTTATATGCAGATCAGAGAAACTCCTACAACATATCAGTGGCTAACTGAGAACCATCTTCAGATGGCAGAGAGATGGGTAGCCACCTTGGATACTAGCCCTTGGGGCTGATAAATGTAGGATTGAGGTGGGCATTATGCCAATAAGTACAGAATGGATCATAGGCTGACTGACCAGGGCACTCCGGGCAATCAGCAAAGCACTGTGCTAGCTGTAAATTGCCAACGGATGTCCAGACTTTTCTGTCTCTACTAAAAACAAAAAAATAAAAAATCATGACCTTGTACTAAGGCAACAAGAAGAGGAGAAAATTGTTCATTGTACCTAGAGGGATACTGTGAATAAACTACAGCCAGAAGCTTAACGTGGCAATAACAGAAACTAGTGAATAATAACAGTAAAACCAAGTTATGCTGTAGGTCAATGATCACCATATGACTCAATGTTTTGTTTTATTTTTTTAATCACTGGCTTATTTATGAAGCTTTTAATTTTTTAATTTCAAAAAAAATGTATCTTTTTCTAAAAAGCTTCTGGGTTCATTTGTAACAAGTAGAATGCAAAAATTATACTTGCATTAAAAGCAAGTAGCAAAAAAAAAAAAGTAATTGTTTCACAATAAAAATATCCCCCCCAAAGTACTTTCGGTTCATCAGACCCTCCTGGAAGATCTTGCACCATACCCTGGGGATAAGTCAGCAAATGAAGCTTTTGGCTGTTCAGCAGGGGAAAATAATTTTAAACATGAGTGCTTTCTAAGGAAAATATCCTGTCTCCAAATACCGAGATGAAAATCTAGCAATTTTTTTTGTTGTGGTATTCTTTTTCCTCTATCAGTAAGAGAAATAATTTGAAGAAAGATGTAAGGTTAATTTTAATGATTGTCAAAGACAGAGTTCTAATAGCTACTATAAGTAAATTGGAGTTTAAATATATTTAAGTGAAACAAAAGGTTAAGTATAAGATTACTTTTGCCCAGTAATATAATAGACTATTTAAGGGAAAACCAACTCAAAATACAGGTTTAAAAAATGCTTCATGCCATAGAATAATGAAGGTAATACAACATTTTATTTTTTAAAAATCTCCCTTGAGAACTATCTCAATTAAACTGAAATTGCAGAAAGTGACCTGATATATAATATGTATATGTGTGTGTGTATACACTCACACATATATATGTGTATTATGTATTATATATGTGTATGAAATTTGCCAGGAGTTTGAAAGATCCTTCTCTAGACTTTTGGGAAACAAAACCTTTTATGTTGATGAGGAAAGGGAAATTAACAAGCCAGACTCTGGTCCCTGGGGCCATGAAAGTGGCCTTGAGCAGGTCACTCTACATCCCTTGGGCCTCATTTCCTTTTCTGTTAAAATGAGGGGGTTGCATTATATCCCTTCTAGCTTTAATTACCTCTAATTCTTTTCTTCCAAGTAATATGAAATCTAACTATGATCAGGATCTATGTTATAGAGTGCCTGAAAATATTCTAATGTGACAATGTCCAGAAGATGAGCTATAGTTCAGCATTGTGGTATAAATAAAATCAAGTTCTGAAACTGAGGTTTCACTTCTCCCATCAACCTTATCACTGGAAAACTTTCTCTATTATTTGGGAATTTGAGCAATTATAGATAATTCAATTTAGTGAACCAACCAGATGCAAATCAAACTCAAAAGAAAAGAGTTCTAGAACCTGGGGAACATTAAGAGTGATGGAGCAGCAGGGATCCATCATATATACTGAATGGCTTGAACTCAGAAAGTAAGATAGGAGTAATAATATTCAGTTTTATGTATTGACATTACAATCAGGGTTAAAGTCAAATTGAAGAATAGCAGAATTTTTTTTTTTGCTATGAAAGTAATCTTTCATGTCAGCATATAAAAGTATAACAGCCCCACAATAGTGAGGTACAAAATTTTCTAAGTGTATTGGGCTAGTTGTTTCTCTTTAGGGAAATATATACACATATATTTATACCCACACATATATGTTGTATGTATAAACATATATTCTATATACTCTATCTACTATAGGGAGACTTTAACAGGAATTATACATAAAGGAAAAGAGTTCATTAAAATTTAAACTTCTAATTCCTAAGTATGATCCAGATTATTAGTCTTCACAGTGAAAAGTCTAAAGTGGTTCAGGGTAGAGGTTCATATATGTGTGTGTGTGTATGTATGTATGTATATATGTGTGTATGTAGGAATAACATATACATATACGTATATATGTATATTTCACTTTAATTCAATAAGTATTGGACACTGTCCTAGGTGCTGGGGATTCAAAGATTAAAAAAATAAAAGTACAGTCCCTCAATTAGCCTACATTCTATTGGTGGATTTGAGGAAGGAAAGATCATTAATGCCTGAGAGGATCAGGAAAGGCTTCAGGGAAGATGAACATAATAGCTTTAACTTTTTTTTTAAGATGAAAATTTGCCAAGTGAAGTTTTTAGTCATTTTAGAGTATACCATGCTAGAATATAGCAGATTATCAAATAAATATTTATTGACTTAAATTTGCTTGAATTTTTATTATCCTACAGGATATTAATTTATACAGAGAAGCAATCTGTTGTACAAGAAAGAGAACTGAGCCTGAACCAAGGTCCAAATTCAAGCTCTGCTACTTATTACCTATGTAACACTGGCCAAATTTTTTAATTTCCCTGGGCCTTAGTTTACAAATCTATAAGATGGGTTTTAGACTAGATTATCTTTAAAGTTCTTTCCTGCTATTCAAAATCCTATTAAACTATATAGATGAAGGGTTGCTTAGATGAATATTGATCAAAGTAGCACAAATTAAGAATGACCTGATGCCACAGAAAGAATGATAATTAAGTTATTATTGCATTACTGCACTGTGGGAAACACAAACAAAATGGAATAGAACACCCTTGGCCCCAAGGAGCCAACAACCACCTACTCAGGGAGATAAGACCTACACACCTCAAACAACTAGAGAATATGCAAATGCAAGGTAGTGTGATAGAGTTTATTGGGGAGACATGCCATCAGAATGCCAATGTTATTCATTTTATTAATATTCAGGGGGAGACTTTACTCTCAGAAAACAAAAGAATTGGTCACTTTTATTAAGAATAATAGAATTATAAATGTTCATATCTGGAAGAGGGTTCATCAAGCACCTACTCTGACCATTACCTTAAACATGAAATCACCTTTATGACACTGCTGCAAAGTTCCTGCTTCAAATTTAGTGATGGGGAACTCCCTTCATCTTCCATCCTCCATCCTCTCCCCATTCAGAGGCAGTTCTTTCCACTTTGAGATGGCTCCATCCAATGACTAAGAAGATTTTCCTTACTTGGAGCCAAAAAAATTTGCCTTTTTGCAACTTCCTCCCTCTGCTTCTAGTTCTTTCCCCTGGGGCCAAGCAGAACAAGGCTGATTCCTCTTCAGTAAGACAGCCTTTCAAATGCTTAAAGACAGCTTTCAAGTCTACTTCCCCCCTACTTCTCCCTTCCCAGCCTTCTCTTACTCAGTTCCTTTAATCAGTTTTCATGTAGCAGAGTTTCTAGTTTCCTCCAATCTTGGTTACCCTCTTCAAGATGCACTCCACATAGAAAGGAATGAGTCTACCACTTCTCTATTTCTGGATTACATTTCTTATCGGGGAGCCTCTTAGCCCATTAGCTTTGGGGGTCATTACATCTCATACTAGTGACTCGCAAGTCATTAAAACTTTAATTTTTTAAATTATGAATTTAAACATCAAAAAAGAGCATTTCCATATACAAAGTAGAAAACAAAAAGATTGCATATGAAACCATAACTCTCTAGTTTATACTTCTTGCTTAAAAAAAAAGAAATAATAAATTCCATGTGTTATTTTCAAAGTTGTACCATTTGTCTGTGCTTCCTTCTAAATGTTTTTCTGTTCTCTTTGGTGAGTTTTTAAAATTTTTCAATAGATCTTTTTTCCCCTGTGGGTAACAATGGCAGCTTCCTTTCTCCTCTCCAATTCCATTCCCCACCTCCCATTTAAAAATCAAGGAAAACAATGAATTTGACAAATAAGTTTAGTTAAGCAAAATGAAGCCACAAAGCCATGTCTAAAAATGTATGTCTCTGTATCTTGAGACTATCACTTCCGTATCAGGTGATTGGTGACATGATTCATCACAGTTCCTTTGGAGACATGGTTGGTCATTGCACTGATCAGAATTTATACATTTTTCCAAGTTGCTTTTCTTTGCAGAATCAGTGTATATAAATGTTGTGTATATAAATTGTTCCCCAGGTTCTGCTCACTTCATTCTGCATCAGTTCACACTACCCAAGTTTCTTTGGAATTTTCTCTTTTGTCATTTCTTAGGGAGACATTGTTCCATTATATTCACATACTAAACTTTGTTCAACAATTCTCTGGTTGATGGGCACCACCTGATGTTCTTATTGTTTTAATTCCCTTTTCAGGATCATGAATTTTATTTTGCTTTTGACTATTCACTCCCCACATCCTGACTTGTTGCTCCTAATGAGTTTGAAATGTTTCTACACTGAATTATTGTGCATATATGTGCTCTGTCTTCATTTGCCTATTTCAGATTAGTGAAATTCATTTGAAGCCTCTTCCTTTCCTCCATTACTTGTCTACCCTTCTTCCCACACACTCTGATTATGAGAAAGAGCAAAATCCACTCCCTTCTTCCTCATTTCTACTCTAATGTATTTCTTTTATGCTTTCTTCTCTTTTCCCCTCTTAAAGTTCTCAGAATAGAAACAATTCACCACTAAGGCCTGGTCTTAACTCCTTCCATACCATTCAAACACATTAAGGTTCTGAAGCAACACTTATTTTTTTTCTTCCCATATTAGAAAGTAAGTACCACATCAACATACAGTTCCCCTTGCAATTGCTCAAATACACTTGCCTTTCTGGGTTTCTTTTGTCTTTTGTATTTGTATTTTCAAGTTCCTACTTAGATCCAATCAAAATTTTAAAAATGCTTTAAAGTGCTCTATTCTACTAAAGATTTCTTTTTTTTCTACTATAGGATTATATTCAGTTTTACAGTACAAATTATTCTTAGTTATAAACCTCTATCTTTTGCCATTTGGAATATTGCATGCCAAGCTCTCTTCTCATAGAGAAAAAACCTTATCTCTTAGAAGCAGCTAGGTAGTATAGTGGAGAGATTGCTAGGCCTGGAATCAGGAAGACTTGAATTCAAATCTGGCCTCAGATGCTTACTAGTTGTGTGACCCTGAACAAGTCACTTCACCTAAGTTGTACTTAGTACACTGCCTGGCACATAATAGGCACTATATAAATGCCTATTCCCTTTTCTTCCCCCAAGTAAAGGAAAAATCGCCAGGCTTTGTGTGATACTCATTATGGTTCCTTGGTACTTGAATTCTTTCTGAATTCTTGCAATGCATTTTTTAAAAAATGGAAGCTCTGGATCTTGACTATTACTTTTGCAGGACTTTTCCTTTTGGGGTTTCATTCAGGAAGTAATCAATCTGCATTTTGCTATCTGGTTCTAATAGATCTAAACCATTTTCATTTATGAGTTGTTGACACATCAAGAAATTTTATTATGGTTTTACAGTATTTCTTAAATTATCTCCCCTAGACCTATTTTCCAGGTTTGTTGTTTTTGACATCTTAATGTCAACCATCTAACATTTTCTTCTATTTTCTTCTTCTGCAAGCCTGACTGAACGAGAGGATGGTAGTGCCCTCAATAGTAATAGGGAAGGGGCAGCTAGTGACCCAATGAAGGAGGACCTGAGACCCTGGGCAAGTCACTTAACCTCAATTGCCTCCCAAAAAAAACAAGCAAAATAGTAATAGGAAAGTTAGGAAGAAGGGAGAATTTGAAGGAAAAGATGATGAATTCAGTTTTGGACATGTTGCATTTAAGAAGTCTATAAGACATCTGACTTGAGATGTTCAGTAGGCAATTTGAAATGTGACTATGAAGGTTAGAAAAGAGGTTAGGGCTGGATAATAAATCTGAGAATCATGAGCATAAAAATAATAATTGAATTCATGGAAATTGATGAGATCATCAAGTGAAATAGTATAGAGATAGAGAGAGAAGAGGAGAGGACCCAGGACAGAGTCCTGGGGGACACAATGGTTAGTAAGCATGGCCTGGAGATTGAGAAGGATTAATCAGAGAGGTAGGAGGAGAACTGGGAGAGAGGGGTGTCCTGAAAACCCAGAGAGAAGAGATAATCAAGAGGAACATGGTGACTGACATTGTCAAAGGCTGCAGAGAGGTTGAGAAAAGGCCATTAGATCTAGTAATTAAGAAATCATGGATTTCTGTCTGATCAATATCAGTTTTCAGGGAGTCTCTACTTGGAAAATGCATACTGCTTTCTATTCTAAGTTATCTATATCCCTTTCCATTCATTTTCTGCAGTGCTTTTCTTTAATTAAAAAAAAATTCCTTGCTTCATTTCTTCTAGGTAGTCATGTAGTCTTTGTGTAAATTCCATTTTCCCCTCTGATTTCTTGCTTTCAGTCTTTTTTCTCTCCTAATTCCTTTAATCAAGGCTCATATAACAGAGATTCTACTTTCTAGGTTGGAGTTTGGGGATCTCTAGATCCATAATAATTACTTTTTTTTTAAAGCTTTTTTTGGAGGGCAATTGGGGTTAAATGACTTGACCAAGGTCACACAACTAGGGGTGTGTGTGTGTGTGTGTGTGTGTGTGTGTGTGTGTGTGTGTGTGTGTGTGGTAAATGTCTGAAACTGGATTTGAACTCAGGTCCTCCTGACTCCAGGGCCGGTGATTTATTCACTGTGCCACTTAGCTCCCCTATAATAATTTTTTATACAGGTTGTTTTCTTTGCTGGTGGATTCATCTCTTCAGTTTTTGTTCATGAACTGGGTCTTTTCCAGGACCAGACTCTAGCCTGTACTCACAGGTGTCTAAAGACAGAGTACTTGGGACTCTGTGGTCCTTAGTACCACCTATACGATTCAATGGATTGAGTGTGGGGCTTGAAGTCAGGAAGACCTGAGTTCACTGGTCTCAGAGATGTACTAGTTGTGTGAGCCTAGGCAAGTCACTTAACCTCTTCTAACTCAGTTTTCTTGATTGTAAAATAGAGAAATCTGTTTCTTCTATAAGAGTTGTTGCGCACATAATTGTGAGAAACAGAGGAGACATTTGTAAAACACTTGACAAAATGCTTGGCATATGGTAGCCACTTGATAAATGTTGGTTCCCTCTCGACCCAGAGTGGTTCTGGTCTGAGTGATACTTTACCTGCTCTGGTCATTGCTGCTTCCTATTGCTTCCAAGGCTCACTCTGTGAGTCTTTGCCCTGAGCCTTCCTCAGGGAGCCCTGCACTCTGTTTGCCTACATACATCTTTGCGGGCAGTATTTATCTCCACTGGATTGCTGGGTGGCTACAATGAGTTCGTTTGCCTCTGTTGGCATTGGTAGCCCCCTGTCATATTGCTCATCGGTTTCTGCCTGACTTTGGTGCAATTATGGAGTGGTCACTGCAGTGACTGCAGTTCCTCATTGGATTTCTTGATCATTATTCAGCCTAGCACAAATATCAGGTTTTTGTTGGAGCAGGGGTGGGGGCGCTTGGGAGGTCTGCCTTTGTCCAAGAAGCTATCTTGGTTAGAAGCTCAGGCAATTACAACTCTGGGTCTGGTTATATACAAAATGTTGTCTGGACAACTTGGAAGTTTTTGAACCCAAAGGTAGGACTTTACATTGTTCCTATAAAATATCATTATGTTAGGTTCAGCTTCATCATTCTAACCTGTTGAGACCTTTTTGGATCCCAGTTCTATTATTTGCACTAGTCAGACCACATCTGGAATTTTGCTTTCAGCTCTGGGAGCCACAATTCGAGTACACTGATAGCAGGAAAGCAATGTGACTCATACACTCCCTTCTAGGGGAATCTGTCCCCCAGATTTGTGTCACCTACAAATCTGATGACCATTCATCATGCTCATACAAGTCTTTATTCAAGTTATTGGATAGAAGTTGGCCAATAACAAGTCCCTATAACACTCCACTATAGACCTAGCTCCAAGAGAACCTCAACCCATTAATTACCCACTGTTTGGGTCTACTTGTGCAACCAATTCATACTCTATAGAATTAATTATGACTTAACTCTGCCCATATCTCTCTATCTTTTCCACAAGGATACTAGGAGGGAATTTATCAAAAGCCTTATTGAAATCCAAGTATCTTGAATCAACTGCATTGAACAGCATTGTAGCAATCCTCTCCCCTCCCCTCCCCTCCCCTCTCCTCTGCTCCCCTCCCCTCCCCTCCCTTCTCCTCCCCTCCCCTCCCCTTTCCTCTCCTCTCCTCTCCTCTCTCCCCCTCCCCTCCCCTCTCCTCCTCTCCTTTTCTTTTCTTTTGCTTTTTGGAAGGGGGAAGGTAGGGCAGTTGGGGTTAAGTGACTTGCCCAAGGTCACAAGGCCAGTAAGTGTTAAGTGTCTGGGCCAGATTTGAACTCAGGTCTTCCTGAGTCCAGGGCCAGTACTCTATTCACTACGCCACCTAGCTGCCCCTAGTTCAATTTCTATGGGGGAAAAAAATCTCATTAGAACAAGCCTGAAAAATTGGCCATCTAGTATTGATCTGAAGACTTCCAGGAAAGAAAAAGCCGCTTTTTAACTGGGAAAACCATGCTCCTTTTAGATAACTCTAGTTATAAAGCTTACCCCCACCCCATCCCTTAAATCAAGCTTACATTTGACTCTGCAATTTCTACTCATTGGTGCTAATTGTGTTCCCTTGGGCCAAGTTGAACCAATTTGATCCCTGCTCCATATCACAGTCTTTCAACTATTCAAAAACAATGGTCAGATCCTTAATGCTTCCTTTCTTCTCAATGTTTCCTTCAACTAGTCTTCATAGGTCACAGACTTGAGGCCCTTTATCATCCTGATTGCCTTTGCTTGGTTATTCTCCAGGTTTTCAATGTCCTTGAACTATGGTTCTCCAAGATTACTGTACTTTTGATGTGAATACCACCTCCCTAATTCTGGAAACTTTCTTCATGTAACCTAAGATTGCACAGTTTTAAGTTTAGAGGATACCATATCACACTTTTGTCTTGTCCATTAAAATCCTCAGATCTTACCATGCTTCCCTAATCTTGTACTTATCTTGGCGATTTCTTGAACCCAAAGTATATGTCATACAAGAGAAATTGTGTCACTGTCAGAAAATGACATAAAAAACAAATGTATAAAAAGGTATTCCAAAATGGCATTTTGGTCTCCGTAATTTATATCAGAAGAAAGAAGTGACCACTACTGCAACAAATGAAATGAAGGAATTCAAAGACACTGTGTTCTGTTACAGCAAATTTGGATACCTATGAACCAGAAGACTAGACACAGAGACAGTATGTTGATTGTATACATGAAGAGGAAGAGAGAAGCTCTCCGAGGTGCCTGTGTCCCAGGTAATGTATATACGAGTATATACAAATACTTAATCAATCAGTAAACAATAATCACTTCCTATATGCCAGGCATTGGGCAAAGTCTAGGAATACTGAAAGAGGTCAAAGATAGTTTCTGCTCTTAGTCTAATGAGAGAGATAACTAACAAACAAACAAATATATACTAACAAGATATGAAGAGAAAAAATAGAATGCAGCTAGGTGGAGCAGTGAATAGAGCACTGGTCCTGGAATCAGGAGGACCTGGGTTCAAATCCGCCTCAGACACTTAACAGTTACTAGCTGTTTGACCTTGGGTAAATCACTTAACACCAATTGCCCTGCCTTACCCCCTCCAAAAAAAAGCCCCCAAAAAGAGAATAAATAGGAAATAATGAAGAGAAGGAAGGCACTGTGCAGCAATGAGTCTGTCCTCCTGCAGTCACTCTGACAACTGTGATTTTGCTTTAGTTGTCTCTGCCAATCTGATGGATATGGAGGAGAATCTCAGGGCATTTTTCTTATTATTAGTAATTTAGAGCATTTTTCATGTGATTGTTGATCATTTCCATTCTTTCTTTTGAGAATTATTTCAATAACTTGTTTGTTCTTTTAAAATTTTTAAAAATGCTTTTATTTGAAGTTTTGAGTTCCAAGTTGTATCTCTCCCTCTCTCCTTTTCTTTCTCTCCTCCCCCCCCTCCCCTGAGATGGAAAGCACTCAGGTCATACATGTGCAATTATGTAAAACATTTCCATATTAGTCATTTTGTAGAAGAAGGCTCAAATAAAAGGAAAACAATGAAAGCGAAAAATTGCGTGCTTTAATCTGTATTTAATCAATATCACTTCTTTCTCTGGAGTAGCATAGTATGCTTCATTATTAGTCCCTTGGGATTGTCTTGGATCATTGTATTGCTGAGAATAGCTAAGTCATTCACAATTCTTCATCGAACAATATTGCTGTTACTGTATACAACATTCTCCTGGCTCTATTCACTTCACTATGCATCAGTGTAACATGTAAACAAGATATATACTAGAGGTCATCTTAGGGAAGAAAGCATTAACAACTCAATCTGCAGCCTTCATTCCATCCTGTCCCATCTTCTTCATCATTTTGCTCCCACTATCATCCCTGTTTTCTTTTATCTTCAAGCTCTCTCTATCTAGTGATTCCATTTCTCTCGCCTATAAATATGTCTGTGTCTCCTCCATCCTTAAAAATATCCTCCATTGATCCTATCATCCCACTGGTAATCATCCCATAGCTCTTTATCCCTTTTTGGTTAAATTTTTTGAGAAGGCCATCTACAGTAAGGACCACCATTTTCATTCCATCCCCCCTCATACTCTGTGATCCCTTAGGTTCCCTGGCTTCCTTCAACACTCAGCTCAAATCCCACCTTCTACAGGACCCTTTTCCTGGTCCCCTGAATGCTAATGCCTCCCTTGGAGATTGCTTTCCATCTACTCTGTATATATCTTATATTTGCATAGTTATTAATTTGTTGCTATCCTTATTAGAATGTAAGTTCCTTGATGGTAAGAGCTGTGTTTTTGCCTTCCTTTATAGGAAGGCAATAATAAATAAATAATAATTTAACAAAATAAAAAAGAAATAAAACTTAATAAATGCTTTTTGACTAACTGATAGCTGCAGGGGTAGGGAAGACTTCTGGTGGGACTTGACTCCTGAGTGAAACTTTGAAAAAAAAAGCTAAGGTTTCCAAGAGGTGAGGGTGAGGAGTGAGTATCCTCCACAAGAGATGTCCTGTGTGGATGGGCAAAGTTGGTATATGTAGATAATATTAGGCCATAAGGAACTGACTATTCCTTATGCCACATGACAAAATAGAAATTTCTTTCCCAAAGCTCACGAAGTATAAATATGATTTATATTTTCTAAATGAGGAGACTAAGGTGCAGAGAGGCTAAATCATATACCCAGGATCACATAATTAGGTGGCAGAGCTAAGATTCAAACTTCCATCTTCTGGTGTCAAGTTTTAAACTCTTTCTACTCTTCATTATTACTAGTATTACTGCATTATTATTAGTACTAGTACTAGTATTACTATTCAGAATTACTAGTAAACCCCAAATCCTCAATTCAAACAGGTGGTTAAGAGATACTAGTCACATCTTCCCAAGAACCCATTTTTGGAAGAAGGACATTTTAGCTTACCTTTAAACCAGAGTCCCCAGTAAAGCATCCAAATCCTTGAAACGGCAGTGATAATGTCTCTCAAAACTTTAGTTCTTCCTCTTAGCACAAAAGCACAACCATGTGGGTCCCCTAGTGAAGCAAAAATAGGGAAGAGACTCCCCTCTGCAAAGAAGAAGCTTCAGAACTACACAGAGGGACCCTAAAAGGTGAAGAATCATTATGCCCCCTTTGGCCCCTCTACAATTCAATTTAATTAAATTACATTGAAGAAACACTTTTAAAAGAATTTACATATAAATTCTTGAACTCCATGCTAGGGACTGATTAGTCTGAACCTATGATTTCATCCAAATAAGGAACTCCCCATGTGGAAACTCCTGTTACCAATGCAGATAGGCAACTGTTTTGTAACTTACAATCTTAAAAAATGTATCCAGGGTCCCCATAAGCTAAGGCAGGGCCACACAACTAGGATGTGTCAGTGGCCAAACTTGAATTGAGGTTTTCCTAACTCTTCTATGTATATCCCCCAAACTAAACAGCTTATATCTTCAAGGATCTTCCATGCTAATGAAAGGCTACAACATATTAACAAATCATAGATAAATACAGAGTAATTTGAGGAGGGAGAGAGTGTGGGTCTACTGGATCTCCAAGTTCTCAGTATAGCCTATGGTTTGGGGGTCCCCTCTATGGCATCCTGCATCCCATTGTGTGATCTGGAGGTGAGAGATCTAGGAAATGGTGCTACACAAAACAGAATCAAGTATATGAGGGAGACAGGTTGAGTGAAGTCTCTCTTATGTATACTTAAACTAAAGGGTTGAATAAGGACAGATGTGAACAAAATGGAGCATGGATGGGGAAGAAACTAATGATCTTGTAGAAGGAACTGGGAGTGTTTAGCTTGGAGAAGGGACAAGTTAGTGGGTTATGATAGACGTCATCTTGTATTTGAAGGACTGTCATGTAAAAGAAGGATGAACCTTGTTCTGTTTGGATCCAGAAGGAAGAAACAGGAGCAATGGGGGCAGGGGGGGGGGAGAGAAGGCACATTTAGGTTTGATATAAGGAAAAACAGTGGCAGCTTGACGATGCAGTGGATAGAGCACTGGGCCTGGAGTCAGAAAGCTCTGACTTCAAATGTTACCTTAGACATTTACTAGCTGTGACCCTGTGTGACACTGGGTAAGTCACTTCACCCCTATTTGCCTCAGTTCTTCATCTGTAAAATGGGGAGACACTAGAGAAGGAAATGGCAAACCAATACAGTATCTTTGCCAACAGAACCCTGTGGACAACGTTCATGAGATTACATAGAGTTGGACACAACTGAACAATAACAACAAAAGTAAGGAAAAATCCTAAGAATAAGAGCTATCCCAAGTGAGATGAGCTACCAAGGTAGGCAGTGGGTGCCTCATCACAGGAAGTTTTCAGGTAGAGGATGGGTGATGCGTCAGGGATGCTGAAGAAGAGATTGGTATTAGATGATTTCTAAGGTCTGTTTCAACTTTGAGAATCTGTGAGGTCCATTAAGACTGATGCTAGTGATTGAGAGTTACTGTGGGCAAGTCACCTCATTTCTTTCTGTACTATTTCCTCATCTGTAAAGTGGTGGTGCCTCTTTAAAAGTGGAGATGGTATCTCCACTGCAAGATTGCTGTGAGAAAATGAGGTATGGGGTGGCTAGGTGGTGCAGTGAATAGAGAGCACTGGCCCTGGAGTCAGGAGTACCTGAGTTCAAATCTGGCCTCAGACACTTAACGCACACACACAAAAAACTAGCCGTGTGACCTTGGGCAAGTCACTTAACCCCAACTGCCCTCAAAAAAACAAAAAAAAAAAAGAAAATGAGGTATGTAAAGTACTTTACAAACTCGAAAATGTTTTGTTTGTCAATATCAGCTTTTATTATTATGAGTGAATAATGAGCATCAGACTGAGTGCATGAGCAGAACATCACTACCTCTCACACACACCCTACCTGTCTCATTTTGGCACATCAGCATACTTCCAGATTTAGATCTCTGCCCAACTAAGTTATCTTTGCATAGTTCATTAATTTACGAGACCACTTTTCATTAGAGGGCTGCCAGAATGTTTTAAAATGTTCATTCATTTATTTACCAGCTCATTTATGAAAAAATGGCCAGGAAACATGTAATCTATTACATTTTCCAGAGATCTGTGAAACATGGGTTATAATTTTTAAGGTGGGAAAATAAATGGGACTTTAGCCAAGGAAAAATAGTGATAAGGAAAGAATATTGTGAATCCCCGTTTTTTTGCAATTATTTTGCACGGGTAGGATAACAGAAGTAGAAAACAGATTAAGAAAAGGAGACACTGGCACAACAAAAGTTAATGACCCACACCCTCATTTCCCCAAGGGTCTTATTTTTTTAAAATCTAAATCTGTGATTTCATCAGAATGGGTGAACTCCTGCTAATCACTGCAGTTTCTGCAATTTGTCTATAACTTAAAGTCTTAGAGGGTTTCCTGGGGCACTGAGAGTTTAAAGTGCTAGCCAGAAGCATCCAATTAGTTTAAGTCAGAGGCAGGAATTGGATTTAAGTGAGAGTGGGCTACGCAAAAGTTACCAGCCTCACTTTCTCCTCCAGATCCATTTGGGTCTAGTGGCCAGATAAGGATCAGAACAACTGGAGATGCTGTGGGGGACCTTGGCTTTTTCAAGTTAAGGTCTTTAACAGGTCTCAGTTTTACTGAGGCAGCACTGATTCAGTGATTAAGGCTTAATAAAATGAGGCAAAGAATAACCTCTTTAAAAACAAATAGATCTGGGAGGGGAAGACCCTCAAGGTTTCTGGCAAAACCAGAAACATTTGTTATTTATATTCATTCTGAGTCAATCAAGACCCAAACAAAGACCTAGAAGGCCTTGGTCTGGAAGCAGAGTGTTTTGGAGTTAAAGCTGGTTTTTAAGAGAAAAAGAAAAGAAAAGAAACCCTCAGAGACTAAAATTTACATTCCTTTGGGAAGAGCACCCTCAGGTAGAGGTGTGATACCCTACTTGGAGAGGGAAGAAAGAAAGAAAGAGGGAGGGAGGGAAGAAGGGAGGGAAGGATGGAGAGAGAGAAGAGGAGGAGGAGGAGGAGAATATAATGCTTCCAAAAGAGAAAGACTCCAAAACATCCATAAGTTAAGCCTCAAAGAAAAAAAAACTGCTTACACACAAGTTCAATTAGAATTTCTAGAAGAAATGAAACAAAAGGGTTTTGTTTGCTTGCTTTTGTTTTTTAAGAATTAAAAATTATTTTGAAAGCCAAATAAGTGTTATGGAAAAAAGATTCAGGAAGAGAATTAACAGTTTAGAACAAGAGGTATAAAACCTTATTTAAAAAATAACTCCCTAAAAATTAGAATAGACCAAAAAGAAGCTAAATACATCGTGAAACAAGAAGAAATATTAAAACAAAATCAAAAGGGTGAAGAAATAGAAAAAAATGTAAGGTATCTCAGAGTAAAAACAACTCTCCTGGAAAAGAGATTGAAGAAAGATCACTTAAGAAGCATTGGACAACCTTTAAAAAATGACTTAAAAAAAGCCTAGACATAATATTTCAAGAAATCATAAAACTATCCAGATCTCTTATAACCAGAGGGCAAAGTAGAAATAGAAAGAATCAATTAGCCATCTCCTGAAGAAAAACCCAAAATGAAAACTTCCAGGAATAATAACCAAACTCCAAAGCTTCAAGGTCAAAGAAAAAAATACCACAAGGAGCCAGAAAGAGAGAATTTAAGCACAAAGCGGACATTTTTGGGTATCATACTCAATTTAGCAGCTACCACTATAAAGGAGCAGAGAGCTTGGTATATGATATTCCTCATCAGGCTTACAACCAATTATAATTTACCCAGCAGAAATTCCATTACCCCTCATAGTGGGAAGGGGGTAGGTGGGAAATGAACTCTTAAGGAAAGAGAATTTCCAAGTATTTCTGATGAAAAGATGGGGGTTGAGTAGACAGATACCTTGAAATATAACTGTAGGAGTCAAGAGCAACATAAAGGTAGACATAAACAAGCAATCATGAGGGATTAGATAAAGGATAAGCTTTTCACATTCTAATGTATGAAGATGGTACATGTATCCCTTAAGATGTCTGTCATCATTAGGGGTCATAGAGAGTGTCTAATTAGACAGAGACCCTGGGAGGGGTTCTGTTGCTATTAAAAGGATGGAAACAAAGATTAAGAGGAATGCACTGAGAGTAAAGGGAGAAAGCATAAGAAGGATTGGGAAAATTATCTCACATAATTGGGATACACAAATAAAAGTCTATCTAAGGAGGAAGGGGTTCTAGAGGAACAACAACACCTGAACCTCATTTTTATCTGAACTGGCCAAAAGAAGGAAGAATATATATATATATATTAAGTGGAGTATAGAAATACATTTAACACAGGGAAACAGGAGGTAAGGGGAGAAGGAAAAGGAGAGAATTAGAGGGAAGGCAGGTTAATAGAGTGATTAGACAAGCAAAACTAAGGAGAGTGGAACTGAAAGAAGCACTTGAAAGAAATGAAAAGAATCTGTTATTGAAGGAAATAGAAGAGGGGCAGGGGAACAGAAACACATTACACCAAATCTACAGCATTAGTGCTGGGCTCACTCCTTGTCCTTCATTGTCTTCTTTTTCTTTATGAAGAATGGGTATGAAATAAAGAGAAGGAAAAGTAGAAGAGAACAGGCTGGAGAGAAATACACAATTAATAATGATAACTATGAATGGGACTGGCATGAACTCATCCATAAAACAGAAGAGTGTAGAAAAATGTATTAGAACATAGAATACAACAATATGTTCTATACAAGAGACAGAAAGGTGTACACATAGTTCAAATGAAAGGTGGGAGCAAAATCAATTATGCTTTAGCTGAAGCAAAAAAAAAAAAAGGCAAATTGGCAAAGTTGACCAAAAAAAGGGAAAAGACAGATTCTAGAGGCTTTGAAAAAATCCAGGTACATTGGCAAGGGTTCCAAAGCTAGAAAATATCTGAGTTTAGATTTGAATCCACTCCTCCTGATATCAATTCTGTGCATAGCAGTGCCTCAGTGCAGCCTAAGGTTTGGGTTCATTCCTACCATTGTAGTAAACAATTCTAGATTCTGTATATGCTGGTAAGTAAATGTGTTCCAGACTTTTAGAGGGGAATGCTTTGTATCCAGTATTCCACAGGAGTAAATACAGTAATTGGCTGTTGGCTGCTCCTTGTCCTTCATTCCCAAACAGGACCAAAATGACATCACTATGCTAGAGTCAAGTTTCAGTGTGTGAAACTGGGGCTGATTAGACCAATATGAGCTAAGAATGCTCTACCACAGGTTGGGCACAAATAGTCTGTGTGAACATTTGGGGTGGGTAATAATCATATCTAAAAGGCTAAGTCTGGCTGACTAATTGATCCTTAATCCTTTAGAGCTTACTCAGTCTTTCTATGGGAACCCAACCTGGTAGTTTAAGTGAGAGTAGGGAGAATAGCCCCAGAACAGTGTCAAAACTGACTCCTGACTTTTGGCATCATTATTAAAGGTAACAGTCACGGCTGACCAATTTCTAGCATCCCCCCATCCCACACAGTAGTCCCCTCCTCCCCTCTCACCCAATGCTGTCCAGTGACCTGTGGCATCCTTAACATTTTCCTCTTCCAGGTGGAGCTTCTGGATCCTGTCCACAGATTGTTAAAATTGAGCAAGATGATGAGATTCACAGGTAGGTCAAGGTACTATGAAGAAACATGAGCTAACAAAGAAAAGTTATCAGGAAGTAGAAGGGCTAATTTGGGAGGAAGCTGATTTCTTTTCATTGAATATCAAGTAAAAATTAAATGGCCACTTGTTAGGTATGTTATAGAAGGAATTTTTTTCAGGTATGGGTTTGGCTAGATGGCCAAGAAGCCAGTTTATATACCTAAAATCTTATGATACTACAAAAGATTTCTTGTAGGGGACAGCTACTTGGCACTATGACTAGAGCACCAGCCCTAAAGTCAGGAGGACCTGACTTCAAATCTGGCCTCAGACACTTGACACTTACTAGCCATGTGACCTTGGGCAAGTCACTTAACCCCAAATGCCCTGCCTTCCCCTCTCCAAAAAAAAAAAAAGAGCTCTTATATCAAAGTAACGTATATTATGTGCTTTGAAGATATCACAGTGATAAATAAATGTCCGTTATTATTATTTCCTCTTCCCAAACAACCACTCTTGAAGACTTTGATGATAGTCTTAATGGACCCTACCCCTGTCCAACCACATCTGGGGTATTTTGTTCAGTTCTGGGCACTCTCATTTGACATTGAAAAACTAGAGTACAAAGTAGGCCAACTAGAATGCTGAAGGGCCTTGAGTCTATACCATTAAGAGGTTGAAGGAATTGGGAATGTTTAGCCTGGAGAAGAGCTCAGGGAGAGGATGTGTACCAGGGGAAGAATAGGTCTCAGACTCATACAAAGGGTACCCCCAGACCCACACTGGGACACTGAAACTAGGAAAGGTGCCAATTGGCAGCTTTGTCACTTGCTACCCAGTCCCAGATCACAGATCTCAGGTAGAATGAAAAAGGGACTGGTACGAGATAGCGATGTTCCCAAGAAAGGAGGTTCTAGGTGTTTCTAGGTGGATATTGTAGGAGGAGATTCAGAAAGCAGCAGTACTGGTGTTGTTCAGACGTCAGGCAGAAAGCAGGGTCTCATTTCCAATGTCTAGCTTAGCCCTCAGAGGAATAATCAAGGTGGGGATCTCAGACCAAAAGGGAGCCTACAGTTCTGCTACTCCAAGCCAACAGTTTTCCAGTTGGCTGATGGATCAGAGTCCAGTAACAGTCTACTCTTGCCCAGACCCAAACTCAAGTCAGAAACTTGTAGAGCTCAGACTGGGGTGGAGGTAGGGAGTTAGAAAAAGCAATAACTAGATGTAACTATAGATCATTTGGGGAGCACCAAAAGCTTACAGGTTCCCAGACTGTCCCCAATATCCCAATAGCCCCAATATCCAACATTCAATACTCCCAAGAAAACAGCAACAGGATCAGCCTAGACTTTCCCTCTAGAAGTAGAACCCAATATCAAGTCCAAAGTCAGGAAGTAGACTGGAAAAATGGTCAAACAAAAAAACTCACCATAATGAGCTATTGTGGTGACAGGTGTATGGGGTATGGGGACCCCAAAAATCCCCTCCCCAAGAAAAATAAAAAAACCAGAGATATCTTGAGGAAGGAACAGCAAGTTTTATTCTCTTCCCCACCCCCCCAAAGGTAGAGGGCAATCTATCCATGGCAGGGAC
>CM053593.1:22086011-22107178 GCA_028646575.1 Pseudocheirus occidentalis
TCTTGCCCCTGCCCCACCCCTAAAACAGCAATCCCAGTGTAAAGCCCCTCCCCTGCTCTGCTCTCTTATTTTCTGGTAGGGTAGGGAGGGTCTCCTTATCCCAGCCCCTGTATATCTTAATTCCTAGTTGCAGGTATTACAGAACTATAAATTTTAGATTGAAAGACTCCTTTTCTTAATCAAAGAGAAGCCCCATGTTGCATGCCAAAACTGTGTGGGATAAAGACCCCAAAGACCCTTACCCAACAAGAGTCAAACAAATAGTTATATACCCTTACAAAAACATTTCTAAGAAAAAAAAAACCCAAATCCCCAGGTCTCCTCCCATCACCTCTCCCATAGAGCTGGACCATCAACCCATTGGTGGGTTGTATGGTCTCACAGTCTATGTAAGAACCTGGAAAACCCTTCTTACCCCATACAAAGACATATGGCTATGATTATCCATATTTAGCGGAAGGGGGCTGTTACAAAAAGCCCACTACAGGAAAAAGGGAGGGGGAGTATGGGCACACCACCTGTTTTCCCTGAAATCAGGTGATTTATAGGAATATGAAACTTAGGCCTAGAGAGGTCTGAGAACTAGCTCAAGTTTGGTGACTGTCTCTGTCTCCTCCATTTTATGAGAATGCTTTCACCTATCTCATTCATGCACAATATCCTGTTCATCCTGGTGGCTTGTCCCACTTCCTCTGTTCTTCAATCCTTTTTCTGACACCTGCAGTTCAGAGCTTGCTTTCATTAGTACTAGTACTTTTAGGTGCAGCCCCTGGCAGGCTTTTTACTTCTTGTAGAACTGTGGCCAAGTCAGCTGTCAAGGCCCAAGAATATTCCAGCAGCCTAGAGCTGAAGTCTCTAAAGCACTGGATGGAGGAAGGGGGAATGGGGCTCAGGGAGGAATTTTGATGTAAGCCTATGTCATGTCCTTGGGTCTACTAGTGTAGCCTTTTCTACTGGTAGCAAGAGAGGTAGGGTAGGGGTGATGAGTGAACTCAAGGTCAGTGAGAGTCAGTTCCTGGTTTTTTTTGGGGGGGGCACAGTTTTTGACCTTCTTTTGAATCTTACATGCCCTAGCTGCTTTATATTTTTGTTTCGGGGAAGTTATGGGGTTGGGAGAAATCCAGCATCTTTTTGCTTATACGACCTGGGAGTACCGTAGTTTGTTACTTTTAAATGTTTTTCAAGGGCCCTTTATTGAATATAATTTGTATTTCATTGTGGTTGATAAATGACATCAGTCAGTCAATAAGCATTTGTTTAGTGCCTGCTGTATGTACCAGGCAGTATGCTAAGTTCTGAGTCTTTTGAGTCTTAATTTGAAAGGAGGCAAAACATAGTCCCTGCCTTCAAGGAGCTCACAGTCTAAATAGGGGAGATAGTAAGCAAATAAATATGTACCATCATTCTTGATGCAGGAAATAATATTTCCCAGAGAAAATAGGAAATAATTTTTAAAAGGAGGTACTAAGGGCGGCTAGGTGGTGTAGTGAATAGAACACCAGCCCTGGAGTGAGGAGGACCTGAGTTCAAATCCAGCCTCAAACACTTAACACAAAACTAGCCATGTGACCTTGGGCAAGTCACTTAACCCCAATAGCCCTACCTTCTGGATATGGGGGACAGTAAGAAAAAAAAAAGATCCAGAGTTGAGCGATCTCATTCTAGAAATAGCATCCATCACTGCACTGAAGAGTATAAGGTTGGGGTGGGGGTGGTAAGGTGTAAGAAGATTGAAATGTTGAAGTCTGGGAAAATTGTTATGAAGGGCTTTGAATGGCAAACAAGATTTTGTATTTGATTCTGGAGGTAGTAGGGAGCCAGTTGAGTTTATTGAGTAGCCTGTGTCCATGTCCCTCTGTGTGTGTGTGTGTGTGTGTGTGTGAGAGAGAGAGAGAGGGGGGGGGGAGGGGGAGGGAGAGAGGTAGACAGAGACAGAGACGTGGTTGGACGTGCATTTTTGTACAAGTGCTTTGATGGCTAAAATGAGGAGCCTGGAAGTGGGCAGATGCGTGGGGGTGGGTTGGGATATTGCAGCAGTGTCGGTGTGAGATGCCTGCACCGGGATAATGGCAGCATCAGAGGAGGGAAGTATTCTGTCCGAGGTTATAGAGTAATAATAATAATAATAGCTAGCATCCACCCGTCCTTCTGTCTATCTGCCTACCTACATGTAATCTTACTCGTCCTCACTCCAAACTTAAGAGGTAGGTAACATTATCCCCATTTTACAGATAAGGAAACTAAGACTAATAGAGGTTGAATGACTTAAGCAGGATCCCATAGCTAGCGTCTATGGCAGGATTTAAGCTTACGTCTTCCTCATTCCATGTCTAACATTATCCAAAGAACCACTTTGCTAGTGGAGGCAAGATTTGAACACAAATCCTGAGACTTTTGAATGTAGCGTTCTTTCCACTTTCCACATTTTCTGAGTGTAATATGGCAGAGATTGCTTTTCTAATACAGGTTGGACCCAGATATCCCTTGAGCAATCTCACTTCCGTGTCTGTATGTCCTGGAACAATGGGACAGGCCTCCTTATGAGATAAACTGCAGTATGTAAAAAGTACATTAGATAGAGTCTGAGGCCTGGGTTCAGATTCTGGCTCTTCTACTTAGCATTCTGTGACCTTGGGCAAAGTAATTTCTTTCCTTAGAGTTTCTGTATCTGAAAAATGAGGAGACTGATCTCTCAGTTTTCCTTACTGCTAACCGTATGACCCCAAGCAACTCTTTCTTCCCTGGACCTCAGTCCAGGGAAGAAAGTCATCTAGAAAACAGGAATAATATTTACTCTCCCAGGATATAGTTATCCTGAGGAATGGAGTGGATATTAAAGGGCCTTGTAGCTATAAAGCCCTAGCAAACATAGAAGTATCATATTGGTGATGATACTTTTTAATAATTTTAATAATTTAGTTATTTAAATATATATTTATTATATACTGAATAAATGCTTATTGATTGACTGATGTCATTTATCGACCACAATGAAATATATTTAATTAATTTTATTATTAACGTGTCCCCAACGAGCTCTTGGAGAGAAGACACTCGACTGCCTACTCCTTTTTGGTCTCTGAGGGTCCTGTAGTACTGTGTACTCACTCTCTATTATCTACACAGTATACAGATACACATGATAATGGATGGGAAAAAAAGATGGACCCCAAAGATATGTTTGCTCTAGTCTTTTTTTTTTCTGTTGAAATCTTGAACTTTTTAATTTTTTGCTTTTTTGAGGGGGGAAGGTGGGCAATTGGGGCCAAGTGACTTGCCCAAGATCACACAGCTAGGTTTGTGTGTGTGCGTGTAAAATCTTGAGCTTTTAACAAGTTCAATTCTGTATTGTCCTTGACTTTGAATCACATCTTAACTGTCCTAACCCTACTTACCTTTTTTTTTTAATTTTAATTTATTTTCTTGGTTACATCATTCATTTCCACAAGGTTTAGAGTTACAAATTTTCTCCCCTGTTTGCTCTAGTCTTGTATATGATATGGCTGACCTGACGTGAAATAAAGCACTTTGCTGAGCCTGTTGCCTCCGTGACTCGCCTCCCTCCTGAGGGTGCAGGCCGAAGCTGCCTGGCTTCATCTCAGATATGCAATTCTCATGTAAGGTCTGTAGGCAGGAATCGTACTGTCCCCGAAAAACTTAAGCCCATGTGTGTGTTTTATAGAGGGAAGGGAAGGGAAAGAGAATGAGCATTTATTAAGTGCTTCCTCCCACTTTACAAAGATGATCCCATCTGATCCTCACAACAATCCTGGGAGGGAGGTGCTGTCATCCTTGTTTATAGCTGGGTAAACTGAGGCAGAGGTTAAGTGACCTGCCCTGGGTCCTATAGCTGCAAGGTCAGATTTGAACTCGGATCTTCCTGCTTCCAGGTCTAGTGCTCTGTTGACTGTACTTCCTACCTACTTCAGGGCAAATAGAATATACTATAGCCTTAAGATTTAAATATACATGCATTTGTTCATACCTATGGTATGGAATAATTCTGTTGTGGAGACTAGCTCTGCTTCTTCACATGGGCAGTTTAGCTGTCATTTGTCATTTTAGGGAGTTGTTGGGGCAGCGATGAAGTGATTTGACTGCAGTCACACAATGAGTTTCTATGAGAGGCAGGACTAAGCCGTACCTTCTAATTCAGAGGCCAGCCTTCTAACCACTCTGCCACACTGCCTCTTGATCTCTAGGTTACAGATACCCTTTGGACATTTTCAGGTGTGGAAACTAAGAAGAGATGTATCTGGGTGCAGAAATGGTTAGTACTTCAAAGCCAGCAGTTGGCTTGGGCCCTAGTGACTTGTGTTCCCCCTTCCAACAAATTGACTGAGGCTCGATTTTGTCTCTTTTCTGTATACTTCCTCTCCATCTCTATCTCTGTCTCTATCTCTATCTCTATGTTTCTCTCTCATCTCTTTATTTCTGTAAACATATTTGTCTCACTTAAGAGAATTTAAGCAACTTGAGAACAGGGACTGTTTCCTTTTTATTTCCCGGTCCCCAGTGCCTGACATGGAGTAGGCACTTTATAAACACTGGTAGATTGTTTGTTGATGGATTAATTGTTTAAGTCCATCCTTACAACTCTCAGAGAGAATTGACTTCTTCTGGGTATTTTGACATGTAGTGGATACCATTGCAATGCTATGATGATCCGTCTGTCTGCCTCATTCTCACCAGTCTATCATTCTACATTCATTTCTGATCACACATTTCATGATATTCCGGATAGCATGTTTTGCCCAGAAGTTTTTGTTGGAAATGTGCCAGTGGGCAAGCAGTATGATGAGTGGGGTGCATGGGGGGAGTAGCCTGACAGCATTGATTTGAAGATGATTTGGAACTAGAAAGGAAGGAAGGGTAGTGTGTAGAGGAGAGGTAGCCAAGGGGGCCCAGTGAAGCCAGTAGAGCCTGCATAGAAGTTGTGGGTCAGGGAGGCGTTCACCAGTTTGGACGTCTGGGCCCCTGGGGGTGTTCTATCTTGGGAAGGTGTTGGCTAGGAAGTGCTTCAGAAATCTTGTCAATTGCTGGAATCTCATGAGGCTCAAGCGCCACCTCAGATGCCAAGCCTGCTAACGTTCCCATTCTGCATTGGCTCTTCTTTTCTTCTGCACTTTTTGTATCTGTCTTAGATCTCCTTAGACTCTATACTCCATATACTCCATGAGAATAAATGTGTCTTGTTTGTCTCTCCCCTAGTAATGAGCTTAGCACCTTACATACAGTAGGCAGGTGAATGACACGAAAGAATTCTGGGCTTTGGGTTCAAATCCCAGCTTTAGCACCACTTGTCCTTGTGATCACACTAGTTGCTTCATCTTTCTGAGCCGTGGTTTCTTCCTCTGTAAAATGGAAATAATTACACTGACACTGAGTCCCAAACAGTTTTCATGAGAAAAGTACTTTGTAAACTTTAAAGCCTCATAGTAGTGTGTTATTATTAATTTAGATAAATGTTTGTTCAGTTCAGAAGGAGGGTTTTAAAGCTCGTGTGACTGTGTGCCAGGCTTTGTGCTAGGCATTGGGAATTCAAAGACAAAAATCCAACCCCTCTCTGCATTCTGTAGGAATTCTGATTGAGAGCTATCATTTTCAGACATTTTCAGTTATTATGATGTCAGTATTCCTAATGGAGCAGTTATTCTTCTCCATCCCAGCCTTGTCCTCCCCCATACTCCTCCACCCATGCTCAATATGGTCATTGTTTTAAAAACACTTTAAGAGGGGTTTTTCAATTTAAAATATTTCAGATCGATAACAAGGCATTACTAATTGTAGTACTTGATTTCTTCCTCCTAGAAGATCCCTGTATTCTTGGAAAATGCCTCGATGGATATTGGTATTTAAATACACAATTGTGACTACTGTATACTTTAAACTTAATCCCTAATGGGAGCTGGTCCTGTATTTTATAAAGATAAAATTTGGCATGTTGGGTTGGCAAACGTTGGTTAATTAGGGGCCACTTAAAAGTGGCTAATTTGAAGGAAAGGACATCTCCCTGAAGTCCTAGATTCTGGATGAAAGGGGAAACTTGCCTCCAATTAAAGCATCAATGGAGATCAAAACACATCTAATTGACGAGATATAACAAACCCAGTTATACAGTTTACTGCCTACTGATAGGTCAGTGACTACGGAGATTAGCTTGTTAGCATCAGACTTTGAAAAAGACTGCAGGCATTCTCTATTGTTGAGTTAATGGACAATAAGGAACTTGGCCAGTAATCTATAAAACCACAATAAAAATGGCTGCAATGCTTTTTCTTTTTGTTAGGGCTTGTAAACCATGGTTATAATTCTAACCTTAGGGTGCCTAAGATTGATTGATTGAAAAGTCTTCTCTAGCCTTAGGTATATAGATACCTCTCCCTAAACTTAGCATTGTTAGACTTGTTATAATCGGCTTTCTTCCTTCCTTCTTCCCTTCCTTCCTCTCTCCCTCCCTTCCTTACTTCCTCCCTTCCTCCCTCCCTCCCTCCTTCCCTCCTTCTCTCCTTCCTCCCTCCCTCCTTTCTTCTCTTCCTTCCTCTCTCCCTACCTTCCTTCCTCCCTTCCTCTTTCCCTTCCTCCCTTCCTTCCTCCCTTCTTCCCTCCCTCCCTCCGTCCCTTCATCCCTTCCTTCTTCGCTCCCCTCTCCTTTCCTTTCTTCTCTCTCTGCTATTGCTTCATAATATTGCCCTACCCAGTGATGTTTTCCAGTAACATCATTATTATGTCATTGCTCACATACCATAATTACTGAAAACTTACTTCCAGTTGATTGTTAGTCACATGGTCAGAAACATTAGCCCCTGAGGATGGGTTGACTTATTGTACCTATTACATCCTTCCATTGAGTCTCAGTGGCCCCCATAATGTGCCTTTTTCCTCCAAGTATGAGTGCAGAAGCAGCCAATGCCATTAGAAAGGCTCTGCCAACGGGTGACCATGACACTGATTGGGAGGCTGGTAGGCCAGTTTAACTGAATAACTTGATGGATCATAAGCCATTCCTGTTTTCTTATTATCCCTGTTTGAGGAATTGTATCTCGTGATGGGCTGAACTCTTAAGGTGAACATCAGGGTCCCTTGAACTCTGGAATCTTTATCTCCCAAATTGTGAAGTGCTGAACTAAGCCCAGAGTTTACTTAGCTCAAGGTATCTAATTGCTGGCAGAGAAAGCAATTAAAAGTAACTGCAGAGTAAGAGGCCAACCTTTGTTAAACATGGTTTTAAGATTGTTACAGAGCTTTGGGGGAGATGGGGGGGGAGGGGCGGGATGGTGACATGGTGAGTGGGCGGATGTTAACAACTGTAGCAGAGTGTTAATTAAGAATGATGTAATCTGCTGGGCAGAATCCTTAGTATTATGTGTCTGTTTAACTGGACAAGGGCACATCCCAGCTCAGGCTCCATGGAAAGCTCCAGTAGAATGACTATTGGAAAGATTAATTTTTTTTTAAATGTCTGCTCATGAGACAATTTAAAAATCCCAGAGTTTGAAATACAGCCCAGTGTAAACAGTGAGTCTTCAGCTCATTTGCATATTTGCCATATTTTTTTCCACGGATTGCTGTGTGAACCTAATCTGTCATCACCTGCTGCATTAGCTACAACAAACATTACATTTACATATCGATTTCTGATTTTGTTTTAATGCAAATAATCTGTAATTATAGTAAATTTGGGCATGAGTTGATGGCAATCTATGTAACCCCATAAATTCAGAAAGGAGGGTTATGTTATGTGTCATAGCATTTCATTTTCAGTCTTGAGAAATTGAGGGTGTAATCAAATCATTGGCGATCACAAAGGATTTTTTTCAAGGGGACAAAAAACAGACGGAAATCATCTTAGGGTGTTGCACCTCAGTAAGAAGATGGGATTTGTAAAATGGTGATGAAAAACCTGGATGGAAATTCAAATTTTAATTACCATATAAATTTTTCATATAATATTTGAAATGTACTAATTTGAAATGAATTCCTGTTGTTGCCTAAGTTGCATGTTCATTAAAAACCAAACAGGAATGGATGCTTTAAACCAAACTTCTCAACTGATAATGGCTTGTTAAAAAATACCTAGGAGCAAAAGAAGAAATAGCACACACACAGCAGGAATGAAACAGGAGAGTTAAGATACCGATATTGGTGTTAATACTTTTCCCATCTCCGCCACAGACTGGAACCAAGATATATGATTTCTTGGCAAAAATCCTCAATCTGTGAATAAACAGTCAAGAAAATTAAATAACAGCTTTAAAATTCCACCAGGTTCCATTTGTGCTGAAAAGATTTGTTTATTTATTTATTTTATAATTTTTACTGCTAAAGCATGTCATCCATCCAGCTACCAGAATAGTGCTTGGGAAAGAATAATAGAAGTATGACTTAGAATCAGAGAATTTAAAACTTTGGTTAATTTCAAACTACCCAGTTTATAAAAGAAGCTGTTGAGGCCTAGAAGAGTTGAGTGATGTATCCAGGGTGACCCACAGGCAGTAAGTAGTAGAAGTGGTATTTGAATCCAGATCTTCTAATTCCAAATCCAGCCTTCAAACCATATTTAATTTGACCAAAAGCCCACAGATGAGAACGAGGTAGGCCAAGATTTTGGACCACATTGTCTGCACTTAGCCACTGTGCTATACTGTCTTTCATTAAGAGCTCATATCTCTATAGAGTATTTTACACTTTACAAAGAACCTTTCTGTACAATGGCCGCAGGGAGCTAAGGGCCTATATTGCCAATGTCATACCATAGCGGCTGCTACGAATATGCAGACGTATTTCCAGGGTTAAATCACAGCGTATAGAAAACTCTCTTCTTCAGAGATGAAACCAAGATATTTATTCAGATACCAGAAAGCCAGTTCCACCATGGTAACAAAGAAGTTTATACACATCACCAATCCTGGGAACTCCAACATCCCCAAGCCTTCCCTCCCTTAGGCCTCCCCACAAACAAGCTCCCCTAGGCAAAATTCCTTCCTCTATCATTCACACTAGCTTCTCTGCCTTGAGCTCCTCAGCTGTATCTCATTCTCTTTTACTGCTCCACCCCTTCAGCAAGCTCCTCCCACCTATGGGCTCCATATGACTCAAGCTTTTGAGTACATGTCTTCTGACTGACAAGTCCAGCCTTACATTAGGAATTTTACCTAAATCAAGTCAAGTCAGGAAGCACATTTTTAGTATATGCCAGGTACTATGCTAAGACTTGGGTATACAAAGAAAGACCAAAAACAAACCCAGTGCCCCCTCTCAAGGAGTTCACAGTCTAATGGAGAGATAGCTTGTAAATAATAAGAAATAAGCAGCATCTGTATATCACGGATTGGACATAATCAACAGAAGGAAGAGTGATGGAGAAAGTTTCTTATAGAAGATCAGATTTTAGTGGAGACTTGAAGGAAGCCAAGAGATAGAAAGGAGAAGGGGAGGGACTTCCAGGTGTGGGGGAAGCCAAAGAAAATGACTGGAGGGTCATGTGCAGGGAACAGTAGGCAGGCCAGTGTCACTGGATTGGAAAATATGTGGGGGGAAGTGAGGTATAAGAACTCTAAAGATGGCAGCAGGGGTGGTGGCAGAGTGGGAACAGAGTATGAAGGACTTTCAGTGATTTGATTCTGGAGGTCATGGGGAGCAACTGGAGTTCATTGTACTATAGAAAGCAAGGGCAGACCTAAACTTTGTCGATGACCAGTTCCCCAGTCAGCCTGGTTTCATGATTTTCATGTGAACAAATACAGCCAGTGGTGGGAATGATCCAAGATTGAAGCTTGGCAGGAAAAGATTGGCAGTAGGATAAGGGGTAAGGGTCTGTATCTTGAAATCATAGAGCTGATGTATTTGTTTTTTGGAGGAAGAAGGCAGGGCAGTTGGGGTTGAGTGACTTGTCCAAGGTCATGCTGCTAGTAAGTGTTAAGTGTTTGAGGCCAGATTTGAACCCAGGTCCTCCTGACTCCAGGGCTGGTGCTCTATTCACTGTGCCACCTAGCTGCCCCTGATGTATTTGTTAAGAGGAATTAGATTTTATTTTGGTCCTAAGTGCTACAAAGTTTAAATTTTCCTTAGGTTCCAGGTCTTCCAAAATATCAACCTTTGTCTGTGTAGAATCTGTGATGGTGAATTCTTTCTCAGGTTTTTTCCTTGCTATCCATGGAAATTACATGCCGAAGTGGAAAGAACACTTGATTTAAAGGGAGGAGAAATGATCTTGATTCCCATTTTTCACCCTCTTTACCCGAGTGATCATGGGCAACTCACTTCACTTCCTAAGGTTTTTCAGTTTTGTTATCAGTTGTATTAGATGACATCTAAAAAATTCTCACTCCTTTCTCCTTTGACTGTCCTCTTAAAAAGGCCTTTAATTGAAATCCAGCTATTAGGGGCAGTTAGGTGGTGCAGTGAATAGAGGACCCACCCTGGAGTCAGAAAGACCTGAGTTCAAATCCCACCTCAGATACTTAACACAAAAACTAGCCATGTGATCTTGGGCAAGTCACTTAACCCCAGTTGCCCTACCTTTCCCCCTCCAAAAAGCAAAAAAAACCCCAACAAACCCAAACCAAACAAACAAATGTTGAAATCCAGCTATTCTGTGGTTTCAGTGAAGTCACTGCTTTTCTTCCTCAGTGTCTTAACTGTATGGTGAGAAATCTCATTGCCTGTAGTCTGGACAGTGTTTACTCATGTAGATAACCAGTATGTTTTAGTATCTACATATAGCTTGTTTTGGGAAATTGGTGGGATTTCCCTGTAACCTAATCTTATAAGACTTAGGAACAAAAGTTCTTTCTAGAGCATCAAAATCTCCCTTATTATCCTTATACTCTCTTTTCTGCATTTATTAGTTACCAATGCACCCTACATATATGTAAAAAACAAAACAAAACAAAAATGAGCAATATGGTAAAATTTGACCACGTGATGAAAGATCATCAACATTATATTCTTTGGCTTCTATAGAGGGTTTATAGTTAATTCTTGCCATAAGGGAGGTAATGAATGAATGAATGAATGAATGAGAGAGAGAGAGAGAGAGAGAGAGAGTGTACACACATTCACAAGAGTGTAAATCAGTGCACCCCTGGTTTCAGCCTGTGATAAAGCCTACCATTCTGGGAGCTTATTTTCCTTCTTTAAGGCTATCCTTCCATCCCTCCTTAGCCTTTATTCAGTGAATATTTATTGAGTACCTACTGAGTACAGGGTAGAAACTTGAAAGGTAATTTAAAGCAGCTGAAGTTTAAATAGCTAATGAATTGAAATTAATTGGTAGTCATTAGAAATTAGATGTTTGCCAGTAACCTTCTGTGTTCCTGCTAAAATGTTAAAAATTAATTTGGAACATATTTTCCAACCATGAATCCAATCAGCATCATAGTTAATAATCAGAGAGAGAATCTCTTGGTCCAAAGTCAGGTAGGAAAGGAGTGGCTGGCAATATGCCAGGGATCTCATTTCACCTCTGCTGGTAAAATTCTTTTATCATTTGATTGTTTACAAAGACTGAATTTACTGGAAAATGGGTTCATATCCCCATCACTTTAAAGGATTCAAATTGAGATGCTTGGCCAGGGTAGTGGAAGGAAAGATGATTTGCTGAAGTGCTAATGATCTTGTGATGCCTGATACTGTCAAGTGGGGAAAATGTTTGACAATACTGCTTGTGGCCAGAGCTGTGGCTACAAGAGACAGCTCCTTGTTTTACGGGGACAGGAAGGAAAACTCAGGCCTGTAGACGTTAAGATGCTTGTCCAAGATTATATAGGAAGTGTGTGCCAAATACAGTTGAATGAACAAACATTCAAGCCCGAGATTCTTTGCAGTGTACCACACTGCCACATCCTTAGTAATTAATGGATTAACAAGATCCAGTAGTAAGATATACTTCACCTGGGGGGAAAATTATTTTCATCCATAATCACATTTCCATTAAACCTTATGACATGTGGTAAATATCTCTCTTGACATCTTTCTTTCACGTTCTCTGTTTTTCATCCTTCTGTACCTTAAGAAGCAGTGATTTAACTCATGAGTCTTTATTTCACTTGTTTGATAGAAGATTTTCCATACCGTAGTGGGTGTGGTTCATGAGTTGTTGAGAAAAACAGCTCATCTTCAGGAAGGAGAGTAGGAAGCAAACAGATGTTTTATTGATACCTTTTTATGTTCCAAGGCAATAAACACTTTATCAGTTTTGTCTCATTTGATAATCACAAAACCACTGGGAGTGAGATACTATTATCCCAGTATTACAGTTGAAGAAACTGAAGCTGAGCGAGGTTAAATGATTAGTCTCGGGTCACACAGGTAGTAAGTGTCTGAGTCCAGATTTGAATTCAGGTCTTCCTGCCTCTAGTACCAATTCTCTTTCCACTGTGCCACTTGGCTGGCCTTCAGGTGACCAATTTAGTTATGAAATGCTCTCTGTTGACCTAGACCAGTCCTTGGATTTCAGACATCTAGAGAGTCTGTCCCCAGGCTCACTCCTTGACAACGTAGCACCGCCATGACACAACAAAATATCAGAGGGTGATGCCAGTATAAGGTGCCCAGGGCCCAGGTGTTGCATATGCCAAGTGACTCTTAAAGAACGTTGATGAACAAATTTCATTTCTTTGATACATCCTTAAATGCTGTGTTTCCCATGAATCCCTGGCCAGGGGTGACATTCCCTGTTCACACTTCATTTGTGTGCTGTGTTATCTGGCTATTTGGGTTGGTGTTGTATCCCCTTACTCAGTTCAGGAACTAGGTCTTGTCTAAACTCAGCTTTTATCCCTACTATGCAGCAATCATAAACTTTTATTGTTCTTTGGTATACTTTCTTTACCGCTTCTCTTAGCTGCTTAGTGTTCCGAAGCTTCTTGTCTCTCCCCGAACCAAGCCCCATTTCTCTACAGAAGATAACTTTGCCTCCTTCTTCAAGAAAATCAAGGCTTCCCACCATGAGTGCCATCCTCTCCACTATTGAACACCTCAAAAGTCCTCTACATCTTGACCCAATCTCTCTTTTCTTTAGTCTCTAAGGAAGAGATGGCCCTTTTCCTAAGGCCAACACTTTTACCTGTGTCCATAATTCCATCTTCTCCTTTCCCCTCCCAAAACTTGCCCCATAAATTATTCCCTCTCTTTCATGGATAATCCCTCCCTCCCTACTGGCTCCTTCTCTTCTGCCAAAAAAGTCTGTCTTTTCCACCCTGACAAACCCTTTCTGTATTCTGCTATTCCTTCAAGCTATTGTCTCTTTCTTTCAGAGTTACATGCCTGCTTACTGCCTCTTGTCTTATCACTTACTTTTCAAGCCCTTCAAACCTGATTTCTAACCCTTTTATTTAACTGAAACTGTTTTCTGCAAAATTACCCACCATCTTTTAACTCTTGCGGCCCTTGGATATCTCTTAGGCATTGTTGACAACACAGCTCCCTTCTTCTGTGTACTCTCCCTCTTCTTGGCTTCAGTGACATTGCTCTCTCCTGCTTCTCTTCCTACCTGTCTGACTGCTGTTGGCTCACTTGCTGGAGCTTCGTCTTCCTCTTTATCCCCCTCCTCTCAGTATACACTTGGATCTGACTCTCCACCATATTCCAATCCTACATGATCAGTTACCTGCTAAACCTCTTCTCCTGCTGACCTCTTGGCATCTTAAATTTAGTATGACCCAAACCAAACTCATTGTGTTCTCCCTTAATCCAGCCCCTTATCCATACTGTCTGTTTTTGTTGAGAACACCACCATTCTCCTAGTGATCCAGATTTATCTCTTCAAAGTCTTAAGGAAGAGGTAGCATGGTGTTCACAAGGAGAGAGAGCCATGGATTTAGAACCAGAGACTCTTGCTTCAAATACTGGCTCTCTCCCTTCCAACCTCTATGAACTTGAGCAAGTGACAATCCCTCTATAGTTGTCCATTTCCTTAGGTGCAAAGTGAGGGCATGACTTTGGTGACAGGCATGACACAGGTGATCCTAGAATCCTTGACTCTTCCCTGTTCTCCTTTCTCATCTCCAGCCAGTTGACAAATCTTGTTAATTCTTCTACAACTTCTCTCTTTTCATCAGCGTCCTCTCCATTTACATAAGGTCAAGACCTCTTCACTGCTGAAAGCTTCTAAGGAGACCCTGTTTCTCCCATTTCTCCCCTTTTCAGTCTGTCTTCTGTATA
Organism: Pseudocheirus occidentalis; assembly: GCA_028646575.1. Taxonomy (NCBI): domain Eukaryota; kingdom Metazoa; phylum Chordata; class Mammalia; order Diprotodontia; family Pseudocheiridae; genus Pseudocheirus; species Pseudocheirus occidentalis. The sequence goes on from CM053593.1 coordinate 22,100,178, forward strand.
GCTGCTAACAGAATCATCTTCACGGATGAGCCTGATCATGGCATTGCCCTTCACTTCTTCTTCCAATAAAGATTTCTTTATTTTCTTCTTCCAATAAACATTTATTAAACCCTTTTTTTTCCGGTCTGTGCCACGTGCTGGACATACATAGTAAAAAATGAAGTAAGAAATTAATCTGTGCCCTTGAAGAGCATGTATTCTGCAGCATTGTGCTTGACGCATAGGAGATGCTTAACAAATGTGGGTTCCTTGCTTGGACAGGGAGGGGGAGTACAAATTGTTTAAGAATATGTAAAATAGAGAGTAATTTGGCTGGAGGGAGCACAAGTGACTGAGCCCACCAGGAGAGGCTTTGTGTAGGAGCTGACATTTGAGCTGCACTTGGAAGGAGGAGATGATTCTAAGAGGCGACAGGAGTAGAGATCTTGGTTCCCCAGGCTCCTGGCATCGGAAGCCCCTTCTCACATTCTGTAGTGTTTTCACCAAGTCCCTCGCTGTTCTTCCTCCATGGCCTCCCATCTATATACCTTTGCCATCCTCTCGGCTTGATCTGCCCTGCCTCAAAGACCCTCCTCTCCTCGAGCTCAGCTCTCCTGTCTCCCACAGAAAACCTGTCCCAATCGCCCAGCATGAGCACTCTCCCTCTGAGGTTACTTTATGTATTTTTGGTATGTAATTTTCTATGTACATATTGGAGCAGCAGCGTTGTGTACTGAGTCGAGAGTTGGAACTGGAGTAAGGAAGACCTGAATTGAGATTTGACACCAGACACTTAGCTGTGGGATCTTAAGTTTCCTCATTTGTAAAATAGGAGTAATAACACTAGCATATCCCAGGGGCATTGTGGGAATTAAATGTAAGTGTTTTGTTTTGTTGAACAAACCTTGAAGCTCTGTATAAATATTAGTTGTTGTTAGTTTTATTTCCCTCCTTTTTTCCAATTGAATGTCAGCTGCTATTGATTAGAGAATTTTTAGCTTTTGTCTTTGTAACCCCATTACATAGCACAGTTCCTGGTACACACAGGAAGCCTTTAACAAATGTTTATTGAATTAATTAATGAGAATATTCCAGGTGGTGGTTTCCTGTTATCTCCAAGATTAAATATAAAATCATCTATTTAGCTCTTGAAATTTGGTCCCTTCCTATCTTTCCAGTCTTCTTATAATTGGCTTCTTTCTACTTATTCCATATTCTAGCAACAATGACATCCTTGCTTTTTCTCATCACCCGACTCCATGCCTTTGCAGTGGTTGTCCCCCATCCCTCCTTATCTCTGCCTCCTCATTTCCTTGGGGACTAGCTTCTCAAATCCTGCCTTCTCACCTTTCATGTGGACTGACTATGATCCTTAGCTTCATATTTGGTGCTCTGAATGTGAGATCTTTGAGAAATTGAATTGAATCAATTTTGACATTTTCATGGTACATGAAACTAGAAGATGAAAAAAGTGCCAGCTAAATGACCATATGACCACTGGTTCTCCTTGGAGAAACTGAGACAAGAGTGAGTGAAGGTGGTTTTATCCTGGTTCCATCTAGGATTGCGGCACTATTGATAAGTATTACTAGTGGGCTAGGCTTGCTTCCTATATAATACAAATAGAGATAGATAGTTTTAAGCTAGCCAGCATTTCTATTGAGTTTTGGGGATTGCAAAGTGCTTTACATATGTTTTCTTTCTTGGTGTTCACCACAGCCTTGAGAGGTAGGTGCTGTGATCATCTCCCCCATTTTACAGATAGGGAAACAAAGGTTGGGAGAAGTTAAGTAACTCACCAGGGATCACATGACTCGTCAGCATCAGAGGCAGGATTTTAACCCACGTCTTCCTGATTGCAGAGTCAGCTCTCTGTCCACTAGGGAGGAAGGGGAAAGGAAGGAAAGAAAAAGGGAGGAAGGGAAGAAGTAGAAAGAGAAAAGGAGCAGAGACTCAAACAGCTGTTCTGAGAATCCCACAAAAGAGGTGCTCAGCATAAGCTGGAGGTATTTTCCAGGGCATCTCAGTGGTACAGAAGATAGTGCCCTGAGCTTGGAGTCAGGCCTCAGGCATTTACTGGCTATGTGACCCTGGGCAAGCTGTTCAACTCTGCTTCAGTTCCTCATTTATCAAATGAGCTGGAAAAAGAAATGGCAAACCATTCCAGCATTTTTGCCAGGAAAACCCAAATGAGGTCACGGAGGGTCAGACATGACAGAACAACAACAAATTTTCCAGGATCAAATATGAAATCCTCCGTTTGATATTTTAAGACCTTTCTAATTTGTCCCCTCCTACCTCCCAGTCTTCTCCCCCCTTATTCTCCTCCATGTCTTTTGGGACCCCATGCAGAAAACTGAGGTCCAAAGAGATGAAGAAACCTTTTCAAGGTCAAGTCCATGAAATGAGGGGTTTAGACTGGGCAACCTCTAAGACTGCTTGTATGTTGACATCTTTTGATCCTATGAATTCAAAGCTACCTTGTTATGCTAATCACTGTGGTTTTTGAGCTAATACTTGATACCCTATTTTGGTGTTTCTAGCCCTTTTAGTCAAGTACAAACCTGATGGTTGACACTCAGATGTATTTGGGATTGTACCTATTACTTCAGTGCTTATTGATTACTTGCATCCTCACTGACTTCCTAAGTTCATCTATTTGTTGGTTGACTCATCTTGTCACTTTTATGTAGAGATGTGGCATAATAAGAAAGAGGTATTTCCTTCTGCAGTGGAAGGGCAGAGGGAAGGGAAGGTATAGGACACATGAGGTACTGTGGTGATGTGAGAAAGAGAGAATACCAATACAAATTAATGGAAAAGAAAAGGATTGAGTTTGAGTCCTGGCTCAGACTCTGGAGCTCTTTTGATGGTGTAAATGAGACCCAGTTAGTGAGGCCAGAGAAAGAAAGCTGTGGACATTATCACTAATGAATATGAATGTAAAACTATCTTGAATAAAATATTCACAAAGTGTTTATAGCAGTATATTAAAGAAATTATTCTCTGTTACCAGATTGAATTTATACTAGGAATGCAGAAGTATAATTTATCACTAGAAAACCTTAAACACAATTTATTTTTATTCTTCTTCACCATATGAATAACAGTTTTTAAAATCACATGATTTTTCTCAATAGATTCAGGAAGAACAAAAGCCTTTGGAAACATATAGCATTTATTTATATTGAAAGCATTAAAACCATAGGAGTAGACAGACCTTTCATAGGATCATAGTATCATAGATATTTTTTAGACACCTATTAGTCCATGCACACACACACTTTCTCTCTCTCTCTCTCTCTCTCTCTCTCTCTCTCACACACACACACACACACACACACACACACACTAAAGATTGTAGATTGTTCTAAAGATGTGTCTAAGAGTAATTCACAGGAAGGGATAAAGGCAGGTTTTGAGGCCAGACCCATTGACTCTAAAACCTTTCTCTACTATACTATCCTGTCTTTAAAATGATAAACAGAATTTATTTAAGTACAATAACTACTGTTATTTGGGATTGAAAAAACACTAAAATCCTTTTGATCAAGATCTGAAGTAAAAAAAAAATTGTCATTGCTATTTGATACAGTTGTAGAAATGCATGCTGTAGCAGTAAAACAAGAAAGAAATTGGGGGGACAAAATTGGGGGCAGATAGGAGGCAAGATTGTCTATTTGCAGATGATATGATGGTTTATTTCAGTCCTAGTGAGTCAACAGAAGAATTAATCAAAATAATTGGTAGCTTAAATCAACAGGATCTATCGGGAACCTACCTATCCATATACTGTGCTCAGAGTATGGGATACAAAGACAGAAATGAATCAATTCTTGTTCACTCAGGGACTATTTTGGGGGAGGTGAAAGGAAGGAGAAGCAACATGTATATCTAAATGTCTAATCAAAGTGGTTTTGTTAATTCTGTCTTTCTTATATAAGTATATTCAAAATATAAAAAAAAAACCATTACAAAGTAGTGGAGGAGAGTAAGGAGAGGGGAGAAAGGATGAACAGAGCTTTGTATGGTATAAGGTATTTTAAGAGACAGAAAGGAGGAGGGAGTACATTCCAGGCCTGATAGACAGCCACCCAGAAACAGAAAATGAAGTGGTGTTTGTGAGGAACAGCTAGAAGGCCAATTGAGTACCAAGGGCAAGACTAGTTCTGTGATGTCACTGGCATACAGAACCCTGTGGGTGAGGAAATCTTGTCCTCTAATGCAAGGTGGCATCTTCTCTGCAGCCGTAGGGAAGGCTTATGTTTCTGTAAAAAGTTTTATATAGTGTGATTAGTTTTAGAGGGTTGCATAAAGGAAGACTTTTATTTCTATAAAAAGTTTTTATAGTTCCTGGGTATGTCTTGGCAGGCAGATTCCCAGATATTTTATACATTTTGTAATTAATTTAAATGGAATTTCTTTTCCTATTTTCTCTTTTTCTTCCTGCTTTGTTTCATTGGCAATATACAGAAACGTTGATATTCATGTGGATTTACTTTATATGCTGCTACTTTCCTGAAACGCATTTTTTAGCTGACTGTTTAGGGTTCTTTAAGTACACTGCCATATATATCATTATCAAAACTCAATAGTTTTATTTTCTCTTTGCCCCTGCTTATTTCAACACTTAGCACGGGGACTGGAACATAATAGGTACTTGATAAATGTTTATTGACTGAAATTCCTTCAGCGTCATGTCCAAGATCATAGTTGTTTGCCCCTGCCATTTATGAGTTTAGCTGAAGCATAGTAGATTTTGCTGCAGCCCCATGTTTTCTGTATTTCTTCTAAACATCATTATTGGGATTTGCTTTCTAATTCCTTCTGCTGTTCGCTTCTGTTTTATGGTTAAGTTAGTCACATTCACATTCACAACTATGATCATTAATTGTATATTTCCACCAATCCTGTTTTCTTATATTTGTTCCTCTCATTGCTTTCCACTGCCTCTTCACAAAGAAGAAAAGGGTGATGAGTGAGAAAGGAATATACTTATGATCAGTACTCTATATTCAAGGCCCATTGGAATAGAGTATTATAGGACTTGGACTCAGAAAGACCTGAGTTCAAATGCTACCCCACATACTTAAGAGCTGTCAAACTTTGGAAAAGTCACTTAACCTCTTTCAGCCTCATTTTCCTCATATACAAAAAGATGCTGCTGCTAACAGCTGACTCACAGGATTGCTGTGAAATCAATGAGATGACATATGCCTTGTAAATACAGTGCTATATAGATACTGTCCCTCTTCTTTCTCTTTTTCTCACCCAGACCCCAATCACAGAGTCTTTTCTTTTTAAACCTTCCAATCCTTATACTGTCCCCTTTTGTCTCCTCCCCTCCCCATTCCCTCCTGTTTTCCTGTAATTTGTATGTGCTTCTGTACCCAACTTTTTGTACGTGTACTATCTTCCTTGGACCAGTTCAGATGAAAGTGAGATTCAGGCTTTTCCAAATCTACCATCCCTTTCTTCTTGTTTTTGTAATCTTCTATTTGTGTACCCTATTATAAGAGAAATATTCTTCTATCCTTCCCCTCTCCCTTTCTTCCCTAGTGCATTTTTTTGGCCTTCCTTTCATCTTTTAAGATCATTAAAACATAATACAACCACTCCCAAGCTCTCTATTTTATCTAACTCTCCCTGAGATCCTTGTTGTCAATAGGTTTTTAAAAAGACACTTGTATAATCTTCTCATTTTAGGATGTAAACCTATCTTCCTTATATGGTTCCTTTTGATTGCATTTTCATATTTAACTTTTTATGTTTCTTCTTTATGATTATGCTCAGTTTTACTGGATAAGTTATTCTTGATTGTAAGCCCTTATGTTTTGCCTTTTAGAATATTGTATTCCAAGAATCAGCCTCCTTTATAATCATAGTTGCAAAATTTTGTATGATCCTGGCTGCATGGCTCTTCATTACTTGAACTCTTTCTTTCTGGCAATTTATTTTCTCTCATGTGGAAGATATTTTATCTATGGCATTTCTGGGAGTTTACACTTTGGGATTTCTTTCTGGAGGTGACCAGTGGATTCTTTCGATTTTCACTTTGCCCTTTGTCTTAGAGATCTGGATAGTTTTCTTTAATAATTTCTTGCAATATGAGTCCTTTTTTTTTTTTTATCATGTCTGTCAGGGAAGTCCACTGACTCTTAAATCATCTATCCTTGATCTGTTTTCCAGGTTAAAGTCTTTTTCAAAAACAATTTTGACCTTGCTTCCTCCCAGGAGTTTTAGTTTACCTTTTGTATAGGATATATTTTTCTTTGAGGCTTGTGCTTGTCGATATTTTAGAAATTGGAGGGGGGTGTTATTTCTTCTGGGTTTGTGTCTTTAGTATCTGGTATTGTTTACTTCTTCCAGCCTTACTTCCTTGGACTTTGTGTTTGGGTCAGGCTTTGCAAACTTCTGGATCTTTCTGGAGAATGTCTTGGCCTTTCTTGGTCCTGTTTTTTATTCTCTTTGGTCCTGTGGCTGCTATCTCTGGATACTGGATATTGTATCCTTCAAGGATTTCAGTCTCATCTCATTTTGGGGCCCTGAAGACTTTCGGTACCTCCAAAGTAGCCTGATTTATTGCAAAATTTGGTCATTTCTCTTCTGATCTGAACTTTGCAAAACTACTGACCCAGTTAGTTTGCTTCTGGTTAGACCTCTCTTAGACTCCTGTTGGCCTCATCCCCTGCTACTTACCTGGAAGATTCTGCTAGTTCAGAGTGCAGACTTACATGCTCTACCTTGTCTGAGCTCCTTTACCTTTTTACTCAGGTTTAGATCTTAGACCTGATTGAATGCTGACTCTGAGACCCCTATATAGAGCTTCTCAGCTGCTGCTCATGCTTGCCCAGTACACAGCTTCAGGCTGATCATCTCTCTTGACCTCAGACCTTGGTTTGTGGTAGCAGGACTATAGCTCCTTAAATACAGTCTCCTCTAGGACATACTACCTCTGTGACCCAACTATAGTCCATATGATACAATTGCCAGGTGCTCCTGCTCATGGCACAGTTAAATTT
>CM053593.1:22107278-22134803 GCA_028646575.1 Pseudocheirus occidentalis
GGAAAAATGACTCACTGTAGTTTTTTTCCTTGGATTTCTACGTCATAACCCTGTCTGGTGTTCTTTCTGGGTCTTTGTTGGAGTAGTTATGGGGGAGAGATGGATAGTACTGCTTCCCTCTACTCTGCCATCTTTGCTGGTCTGGCATTTTATTTTAAAAACCTTTTAACTATGCAGACTGTTTGACCCAATGATGCTACTGCTAGGCATATATATCAGGAGACCAGTTACAGAGTGAAGGGTCCAAAATATTACATAATATTTGTAACTATAGAGAAAAATTTGTAACTATTGTAGTAAATAACTAGACAAAATCAATTAGAGAATGGCTAAGGAAAACTATGACACATGAATGTAATCAAATATTATTGTGGCATAAGAAATAATAAATATGAAGAATTCAGAGAAACTTGAGAATACTTGAGTCAAGTTATACCAAGTAAAGTAGGCACAACCAGGAGAACAATCTCCACATTTAACACAATAATAGAAAAGATAGTATGGAAAGTCTTTAGAACTTTGATCAACACAGTGGCCATTTGCACCTTCAGTGAATTAATACTGAAGCTTACCCTCTCTTCTGCCTCTTGGCAGAGAAGTGGTAGGCTGCAAGTGCGGAATAAGTCATACATTGTCAGATAAAGCTAGTGTGTTGATTTACTTGACTTAACTTATTTGTTACAAAAGGAAGGTTCTGTTGGTCATATGGAAGGAGCAGAGGGGAATGATTGAGAAGGCAAGGTGCAGTAAAATAAGGAAAGATATTGACATAATGATACAAACAATGCCATGTTGTCCTAAATCACAATGTAAATGTGATCTGTCATCATTATCTCCTCCTCACTATACCCTGATCCAAACATTTTGCATATAAACACCCCCCTCCCACCACCCCACCAATACAAGTATGTCACCTTCTTTCACATTTCCACCATATTTACCATCACACCCCGAGTACACAATCCAGGTCAAAAAATGAACAAAGAAATGAAGAATTCCTTAAGTGTGGAAATATTGCCTGGGTATTTTCTCATACAGTGAAGAAAGTATATCCTTGAAAGGTTTGGGTAACAGCACAGAGTCAATTTCTATGTATTGATAAGTCCCAGGTTGAAGAATGTTTTTGACGGTCTGTTGGCACATGAATTTCAAAAATTACACAGGTTTCAGTATTGAAATCTCTCCTTCCCAGACTCCTTTATAAAACCATCCTGACATGTTCCACCACCAATTTTTTCTCTTAAGTGAAAGGGATCTTTCTTTCCTCTCATTTCTTATTACATTCTCCCTGGACTTCTCTTGAATTTAGCTCACTCATTTAATAGTTACATTGCCTTGGGGCACATTTTATAACCTTTCTGAGCCTTATTTCCTCATCCATAAAATGGGACTAACTATACCCCCACCAGCTCCCTCATATGGTTGTTGTAAAGGAAGCATTTTATAAACCTCAGAGTGTGATGTAATTGGAAGCTATCATTATTATTGTTAACTCTGTGTATGCATTGGTCAGACACAATATTTTATATCTCATCTTCCATCCACTTCGCATAAGATGGTCCAGAGTTGTGCTTTCTATTGCCTTTGAATTTAAGTAGGACTTGTCAGATCAGGTATTCTTGCCCATCTGAGCTATTGGAAGAGAAATACTGGTGCTAATGAAAAAGAAGACAGCATGTGGCTCTCTATATTAAAATTTTATTTCATAGGTAAAATATTTCTAGGCAACCAACTCTACTCACTTCGGTAGAGAAGGAGTTAACAGGTTAGCTCCCCTTGGTCATCCTCAGCATGGCTTCTTGCCTTTCCAAACTGCCAAGATGCTCACATTGTGCCTGGACATGTCGATGTCGAGGTTAGGGTCCTCCTGAGGGTTCTGTAACGTGCTGCTCAGCAAGCTAGAACACGCTTGTCCCTGATTTCCTTGTTTTTCTTTCAACCCTTTCAGTGCCCTGCAGGAGTCATTAAATCAGAACTTCATGCTGATTGTCACCCATCGAGAAGTCCAGCGGGAGTACAGCTTGAACTTCTCGGGAAGCAGTACCATCCAGGAGGTGAGTTCTGTCTCACAGCTGAGGAAGAGAAGGAGCTCATTAGAGCTCATGTTGACCCTGTTAAAGAGGGCTTCTCTCTTCTGGCTGGAAACTCTCTTTATGTTTCATTACTAGGCTCTTAATTTTAATTAACTGGAGCATCAAAGATTACTGTAGATAAACTAAATGACCTGACCTTCGAAGGATAGATGGGAGCTCTTGATAATTCTTAAAATATTCCATTTAATATTATAGGAAAGGAAGTGATTTAAATGTAATATATTTTATAATTTAATAGTGGGAAAATAGTAGAAATATTCATTAGAAGAGTTGAGAAAAGTCATTTGTTGACAGGATGTATTTTGCAGAATGTTTCCTCCTCAAATTTAGGTTACTCTATGCACTGAGGGGACAGGGAAAAGGGGTACTGATATCTTATAGTTATGGCATCATTTCCAGCTTCAAATTGGCCAACCAGATTCATTCTTAGAAATAGAACCCTCCCTTCCTAAAGAGAAGCAGTAACCCTGGGTGTGCACTTGAACCTACTCCGCTGAGCACCAGAAACCTGCCACGTGGTGTTTTGTCAGTGTGCAACTGACCAGCAGGTAGCATAGGATTCCACATTGTGAGACCACGTTGCTAGGCTTTTTGGGAGGGGGATCAGACTTTCTGGACCTCAATCTGACCTTTAACCTTAGGTATTTCCCAGACCATCTTAATGCCCAGAGTGGTGGTTGTGAGGAAGGCTTTGTGCCAAGGCTCAGTGAAATACTGGTGCTCTGTCAGACAGAACTCAGACAGAAAACACTAAGAACAAAGCTATTGCTAAGGATTGCTTGATTTCCCATGAGACTGGCGGACTATTTTATGCAAGGAGCTAAAGCTTAAATGGCATTTGCATCATTTGCACTTATTCCCAGGGACAAGGCTTCAACCTGGGAAATGGGTAGAAGTACATCAAGCTCCAGTGAACTTTTTTTGTATAATTTCTTTCTGTATTTTTCTCAAATTATATGAACAAATCAGTTTAAATATTGATAGCTTTAATCAATTATTAACAATTCTACATTCTAGGTTTTTTCATGTGTGGAGTGTGTGTGTGTATGTGTGTGTATGTATGTATGTATGTGTGAAGAAGGGATGTAAAAATAAGCAGTGTCACTTCTGACACATGGTAGATATTTTCTGTTCTTGATATTTTAGAATATTCTTGTTCAAAGTCCCCATTATATTACAGCTACCAGAATAAGGTAGCTGTAATTAGGTGTTCCTCAAGTGCTGAGGGTGGTCAGAGTAAATTTTTTTTTTTAAACAAGAGAAATGAAATTTTAGTATAATCTAGAAGATCCTGTTTCAGTAACACAAGTAGAGAAATGCAGTAGCAGTTCTTATGGTAGCCTTGATGGGTTTTTCTGAAGAGCAGTACATTTAATATGAAAAGGCTTGAGCAGCTCTTGTGAATAATGGAATCTTTGAAGGATATTGTTATGTTCATTACTTCTCAGATCCTGTTAACATTTCACACCCACAAGATGAAATTAAGTTAAGGTTTGTTTGGTTGAAAAATCCAAATGTTCAAGTGGTGAGTAGGGAACATGATAAAAAACTCAAGTTTCTTTCCTTCTCGTTGGATGTTCCCACAGAATCATAGGACTTAGAGGTGGAAAGAGCCTTAGAGCTGTCCAGTCCAACTCATCCATTTTACAAAGGAGAAATACGTGTTCTGGACAGAGAAAAGGATTTGCCCAGGGAAGCAGAGGGAGATAGTAGAAGAGCTTAGTGTTCCGTGAAATCAAGCCTTAGGACTCAACATCCAAGCTTCTTCCCCTAGCGCCTCATTTGAGATAGAGTTCCTTTTCTCTTGGGGAAAGTCATTGAGAATTCCTCCTTTTCCTTTTTTATTGAAAGTTCCAGAGCCGTAGGTTGATTTTTATGATTTTAATTTGGTATTTTACTTGTCATTTGTCAGAGATGCAACTTCTTCCCACAAGGGGGCAGAAAGAACTCTTCCCTCAGATTGTCTACAGATGCCATTCTGTGCTTTCAAATGAGCTTCTCTCCTATTAACAAAAAGGAGCATAATGGCCAAGTTATTGTTTGATTTACAGATAATTGGCATATTGCAGGAAGGAGACTTAATTTCACCCTTTTAAATTAAACAGGGAGATTTAAAAAGACATAAAATATTCATTAATGTTCGGTGATTATAAAGTAGTGGCATATATTTATTTTTCCTTTATTACTGTTTCGATGGGAAAATACTGCAAATATTTCCGAAATCGAGTTGGCCATACTGACAAGTTGAAATGTTTAAGCAGTGTTAATGCAATCTGCTCACACCTGATATCCTATGCAGAAGGATTCAAAATGACTCCATTAATTATTAAAAGAAATATTTAAAATTCTATAAATGTACCATTGTTCGCCACAGTTGGATGCAACTGTCTCTCCAGGGCTTGGTATTTGGATTGTCACATATATTTTTAGGCTGCAATGACTTTAAAGTCATAAATATTTTTTCAGACTGTTTTCTAAGTATGGTTTACCAGTGGTTTCTGGAACAGTTTTGCAAGGAAAGAGAACCTTCGTTATTCCACAGTATGATCTCTTTACCAGAGCTTCAGCTTTTCCACAATTTTAAAATATTTTAGGATGTGCTGGCCATAGCTAAGACATGGAAACGCCTGTGTTGTTTCCAAACTGCTCCTTACTATCCACCACCATTCTAAGAGTAAACAGGTGCTTTTCTTTCCTTTATCCCTTTTATACAGTAAATTATTTTGCAGGCTATAGCACCCAGTAGTCTTCTAGCCTCGTCTAGCAATTTTGAGGCACCTCCTTGGGGAGTTACTGATGGTTTTCCATGAGCTTGTTACTCAGAAGCAACAGCCATAGGCTTGGTGGGGTCAGAGCTGAAGCCATTTCTGCTACAAGACTGAATCCCTGCTAGATTGGTGTGAAACCAAATAGAACCTTAGGACTCATCTGCTGTTTTATTATGTAGCTAGCCCACAGTTGTGTATTATATTATTGATGTGGAGGCAATGATGATGCTAGATTTCCTAAATCATAAATTATGCTGCATCATGTTCTAGAAATCTGCTTCTGTTCATCTTAACCTGACTCAAGTGAATGCCTTCTCACCTGTTAATGTATCGAGAAAACCTCCTCAGTTTTTATTGTAGTATTTATTCACTGGACACTCCATTATGGAAGGCCTTTACATTTGTTAAATTGGGAGGCGGTTCTGGTTTTGAATGGAATTTCTGTTCAGTGAAATATGACTGAGGGATGAAGGCATGTTTGATCACCTGTTTTTGTGAGTTGTGACTATTGTAGACAAACAGTGAGGTAGAGAAATGGAGGCACCAAAATGGGTTTGATTCTGCAGCCACCTATGTTCATGCATGTTGGCTCTGATAGACCATAAGCAATGAGAGTCGGTGATCGGCAGAGCTCTCCGTAAGCTATTGTCTAGGAAATCCCTAAGTGGTTGCAACTCCGCTCTAGGATTCTGTTTTAGCCAAGGAGATGGCGAAGTGGGCTCCTCTCAATTAAAGCTCTTTAACACATTTTCCTGCTTTAATTTATTTGTTCATTTAAAGTCCTAGGGATCTTTCTCAAGGAGAAGGGAATAAAACAGTGATACCAAAGAAGACAGGAGGGAGGGGGAAAGAAGTTTTGACTGGCCTCAAGAAAAAAAGGCTTTTTGCTTCTGATCATTTTGTCAGTAGCATCTGCATTGAAGTAACCAAATAATGTAAAAATGACTGTGATTCCTTGATTCCTTCATCACCTTATCTAAAGTTCACTTAAAACCAGTTAACTTTATGGGAAAATGAAAATAAGATGAGCATATTTGAATGAATTTGCTATGTGAGGAGAAATGACAAAATATATTTTGCATTATCATAGTATTAATGGATTTTACTGGTTGTAATCAAATGCGTTTAAGTTGGGTCAAAAATGTAATTTGCATAATCCCAAACCCCAAACACAGGTGGGGAAAGGGAACGATTAGTGGCCCTAAAATCTAGCCAAACTCTTCTTGGAAACTGACCAGTTGTTGTCTGTTTTACTACTGCAAATGCTGCAATAGCAGGCAAAATCTGCCCCTATTTCCATCTGCTATTGGCCAACTACAGGCACCCAGTGGGGGCAAGGATAAGAGACCCTCAGTATCTCTGTTGTAGGGCGGTAAGTATTCCTTGTCATCTCTGCTAATAAGGGCTGTAAGTCATTGCTGGAGAGCTCTGAATACTTGAAAAGTTTCGTTGCCCACACCCCCCAGCAATATCACTATTCATACTTGATATTTATTTAGCTTATCATAATAAAAATTGACCCATCTAAAGGTATCTTTTATACTCTTCTGGGACACATTTTCCTTACTGAGAACTTGTCTAACAAACTGACTCATAAGTCAGTAATTGTTCAAGTGAAAATTAAAGAGACAGCCAAGGTCAGAAATTTGCAACAAGACATGTACTTTGTACATGAGTCATATTTGTCGGTCGTCATCTGTGCTAAAGAATTATGCTGTGATAAGTTAGACTAACCCTTAATCGGAAAAGAAAAGCCTCCCATGGTCCAAATTGTGAGAGGATGTTTTGTTTATGGTGTGTCTCTCAAACCCTCAGACTGGTTTAGGCCCCATTCCTTCTGTGTGAAAATTTTGCCAGAAGCTTTAATATTTAAATCTTGCCCACCAGATTTGTTTTCCATTTTTTACCTTCATGTTTATCACGAGTCTTTCAAATTATATATGTAAGCCCACATAAACTGTGGTTTTTTTATGTATGTAATAACAGCATAAACTATGTAGTATCTGAGACTAGTTTTATAAGAGCCGGTTTGAGCTTGAAGCAGGGTTTGCCAGTGCTTTACGGAAGGTTGTGTGTGTGAGAGGACAGCGGAGTAAAGGTGCTGATTTCTTGTTTTAAAGTTTCAAGAGACATGATTGTATGAAATGGGATGCCCCTAAATTTTAGAGGGGCATCAGAATGAAATTAACTGATTTTCATGAGTATTTCAAGAACTGATTTTTAAAAAACCATTTAAGATCATGAAGGTTGCCTTGGCAAGGAGACAGGCATTTTCCCGGCTTCAGCCCAGGGTGATGGATTCAAACCTCACTTAGCTTTTAGTGAAGGAGATTATGAGCTTGTCATTTAAATCTGCATGTTAACTGTGAGTTTCAAGTTGCTTTTGAAAGTGAGAGCTGGTGAAACCGAGCCAGCCAGCAATAGCCGAAAAGCAATGAGATCGCTTCTTTCCCTGGGCGGTTTTTTGTAATGTTTAAGTATGTATACCAGCCCCCTAGGAAATCCAGTTTTCAACTGATTCCTCCTCTTAGTACTGATCCAGGGCAGCTGATGAGAAGAGATGCCCCCATTTTATTGCAAAATTGCATGTTTGCTTTGGTTTAAGATGCCCTTGATTGGCCCATCTTGCTCCCCTTTTCATTTTATCAAAGAGAATACTCAGGATGCCTGGCAAGAGTGCCCCTGCGTCTCCAGCGGTGGAACCCATTCCCAGCATGAGGCTGGCCAGGGCTGATGCCGCAGTCGGCTGAGACTGGACTCCTCTGAGACCCTGATCAGGAGGCCCAGTTCCTGGCCCTTGGCCCCTGGCAGCCTCAGGCTCCAACTGGCCTAGAAGTTATTGGGAAATCATCACCAGGGCCATCTTTCCATGCAAGAAAAGGCAGAGGGGAAATCGTGGCGGTGCCGGGGCCCAAGACTGTAATAATCCTCTGGTACAATACACCCTTGACAGGTTGTAATCGTGCTAATTGAAGAGCCTAATTCCTACTCGCTCTGTGCTGCTCAAAGGCGAACCCAGCCGCTTGTTTTCCTTCTGACCAGATGGTCCCGATGAACACCTACTGTGCACTTGAAGGGCTCCCAGGAGCCTGACAAAGGCTGTGCTTGCCTGCAGCCGCTGCTGAAGACGCTGCTACTGCCGCTGCCTCTGCCTCCGCTGCTGCTGCTTCTGCTGTTGCTGCTGCTTCTGCTGTTGCTGCTGCTCCCGGCCTGTCTGCCTCCCACCCCCCACCTCCCACCAGGGAAACCCAGGACACCAGACGCTGATCACTGGCCATGGGGAACCAGGCTGGCTGGGCTGGTCTGAACCTGAAGGCAGAAGCTGGGCTCAAGCAGAAGTAGCCTGGCCCAACCTGTTGCGGTTCCGTGCTGGCCAGTGCAGCTTCCCCCACCCCCCAGCCCTGGTGAAAGGAAGCCTTGGAGCATTTCTCCTGGCTCCATTATTGGGGGGTCGCTGCCTTTGTCCTAAAGCGGACTCTGAGCACCAGCAAGAAAAAAGCTGGAGCAACAGTTGACCAAGTTGACTGAGCAGGCGCTTTGTGTCCTGCCAGGAATCCCTGCTTTGGGGCCCTTTTGTGTTGGCCCTGGAATGTGGTCCCAGTCACCGCCTCTCCGCTCTCCCCCCAGCCCCACCCCCAGCCCTGCTTAGGGCCAGGCTTATATTCCTGGGCCAGAGCTGTTCATCGTCTCTTTAATTTCATATTTTCTTTCCCTCAAGTTAGCAGCAGCAGAGTGTGTGCCCAGGAGTTCCTGGCGATTTGGCAAAGTCAGGAGGGAAGGAAAGAAGGCAGAGGTAGGCAATGCCGACTGGTAGCTCCTAGGCCTTCCAGCTATAGCACTGAGCAGAGGCCCCAAGATGATCAGACTAATGAGAGTCACTCACACATACAGACACATTTGCTCAGTTAGTCTTTCTTGTCCCATTTTTGCTAAGAAGCAAATCATTGTTTTCCTATACTCTTCCTTCCCCTCTCCACAGTGAGCCCTGACAAGGAGAAAACTTGCAGGGAAGGCAGGAAGTGAAATAGGACATGTAGAAGGGTCTGGGATACATTTGGTCCTCAGAAACCCCATTGGAACCAGAGGATGTCACCTCCTGTACAGATAGCCAGCCTTAAACCTTTAGAAATGTGGCTAGGGTAGCAGCTAAGCTTACAACCAAGAAACAAGTTGGGGAATTTCTCCAAACTTAGAATGCTCAGTATTAACCCGACCGGGCATGCAGCAGACTGTAAGTTAGCCCCCTTGCCCTCTTTGCACATTGCAGAGTGCCTGTCCCAGCCTGGTGGCAGTCCCTGCTTTGAGCCTTGGTCAAAGGCTTCAGAGCTAGCTCTGCTTCCTGGCAACCTGGCCTTTTTCACAATCTTAAGTGAAGCCACTTTTTATCCTGTGTTTTTATGGTGAAGCCCAGACCAATATGAAGGCCCAGGCAAATGGCGATACTAGCAGCCCTTAAAGTCTGTTTTTGATTGTAATAAATAACAACCAGTAGCAATGCAATCATCCTGATAGCTTATAATTAGTGAAACCGTAATTGTAAACATTCCAGCCCTTTCTTAAAGTTTATCCCAGCCTCCTTAAATAAATACTATGAATAGACTCTTTATGTAAAATTGAAAGATAATGCCCTGTGGTAGTCAGTATGTTTTCATTACAATCTCAATTAAATGTCTTGTTAAAAAAAAAATCTTCTGGGATTTCTCAGAAATATAAGTATTTCAAACTGAAGAGGGTGAAAAATCATCACTGGCTTTTAACACAAAATTCATTCTATTTTAAAAATTAATTTGGTCATTATTTTAGGGCTTATTCATTGGAATTCAGGGTTCGGGGGAGGGGAGAACCCCAACCTCCAACCAGTCAGATAGGCGGGGATAGGGATAAGCAGTGAGGTGTTAATGAATTGATATCCTGGATTAAAAAAAAGCTTTCAAGAACTTATCTGAATGAGAAAGAAAAACTTATTGAATTTTTACAGCAAGAAACTCTTTAAAATGAAGGGTAAGCAGCTTGGTTCTATTACTTGTAGGCACAATAAAAGCTATCTTCAAAGAGAGAACCTCAATTAACAGGGAAGGAAGGGAATGGGATTCGTGGGGACCGTGCAATGGACACTCCCTTCTCTGAGCCCTGCCGAGCTGCCTCCCTAATAATGAAGAGTTTGTTGATAGTGCCGTTTAAAATACTAACCCCCAATTTCATGGAAACTGTGAGCAGGAGCTAAGAAGGGACTGTGGCTGTCCCAGAAAAAGGGGTAGGGAGAGGGCCTCCTTTAGTCAGTAACCGTATCTAAGGTTCATGTGCTTCATACCAACCATACTCTCACTGGAAAATCGGGTTTATTAAGCTTCTCTCCTTGTTTTGAGACAAAACCAAAGATAGCCTCAAATGATTTGGGAGCTTTGTAAACATAAATTTCACCATAGCTTAGGTCTGTTCAAGGGATAGCTCTCTCCCAAAATGCTCTACCAGTGCACAGCTGAAAGGAATCTTATTTATAGGCCGGCTAGGCCAATGCCCCACCTTTTACAACAGAAACAAAAACCAAAAAACTGGAGAAGGATTTGGCTCCAATGTTGAAGGCTAGTGTTTAAGCTGGCCTTTGAACCGAGGCCCTCTGCACTTGAATCCAGTATTCTTTCCATCATATCTATCAGATTTATGTTTATTCTTCTATGCCAATGTAACTTGACTATATTCTCCTAGACCTGGACCCTCCACTTATAATTATTTTCTGTTTTTTTTTAATATGTCATTTATAGTAGTGTCAAAGCAAGAAGTTATTCTTTTGAAAACATATTTAGAATGGTAAACTTTTTATCTGTCTGTCTGTCTGTCTGTCTGTCTGTCTGCCTGCCTGCCTGTCTATCTGTCTAATTCTGCTGCTCACTTATTAGGGGAGGGATAAAATACCCCATGGTTTCCCTCAATAGATCCCTGTTACTGTGTTTTGTTTTTTTTTTTTAAGAAAAAAAAAAAGATGTTAAAAGCTCATGGCAAACATTTGTAATAAATGGCACAATGTATGCCTTGCTTTGTGGCGGTTGCGTGACCAGACAGTGGAGCCCAGGATTGTTTTAAGGTTTTTACAGCTGCAGGGGAAAAGCATCTGTTGGGAGCAAAGCCGGCATTGTTTAATTTTGACACTCACTTTTCCATGCTTCTTGTACCAGGCTCTGGATTAGATGCCACAAGGATGAAATTTGTTTTAAGTTGCTCCCCAGTGCAGCTGTCCCCATCGATGGCTGCGTCAGCTTAAGCACAGCAGACGTAGCCTAAACAAGCATCTTTGTCCAGGGTCACCTCGCTCGGCCAGGAAGGCTCAGAGGAGGAATGTTAGTAATAATGTTTATCATGAATAATGACAGAATTAATTTGCAGGCTTATTTAGCTCACATAGGCTTTCAGTTTCAGTGATTCTTCTCCACACACCCCCCCACCCTCACCCCTTCCCACCTTGGGCAGCAGTAGCATTATTGAACCTTTTAAATTTCATTTTTTGAGAAAATCAAGTATTCTGTTTTCATAAACCTCATTCTTCCAAGGTAAGTTGTGTGGCAAAATGACCAGATTGCTTATTGACTGAATTAGCAGGGACCTGAAAACAAAACCTCTCCAAGTCTGAGGGGCTTTGCAGCAATCTTGAAAAATGGACAATTTTATAGAATAATAATTTTTCTTTAATGTTTCAAGTGAATGAAAAATGAAAGAGCACTTCACTTTGTGGGCTTCCTGGAATTGTGTGAATTTCTACCCAGCTGGTCCAAATTGATTGATACAGGGCCAAATATTTGTCTGCCTACATTTCAAAGTCTGTAATTTGCTAATGAATTGTGGTAATAATCTTTCATCATACATGAAAGATTTAGCCAAACAATTTGCTAACTATGTATTTTGATCACAACATTTTTGGACTTAAACCAAGCTTTACATCTGTTTTACAGCTAATATACGAGGACTAGGAAGGGGAAGAAAATACCCTTAAACCTGGTCACTCACTGAGAGGTGATTAAGGGAGGCTGAGGGAAGAAAGTCCTTAGAACCAGGGCAAGGCCATGCTGAAAGGACCCTGTGGGCGAGAGTGGTGGGCCAGTGTCATTTAGCCTTAAGGTGTAGGCCAGCCAGGAAATATGTCAGCTTGACTTAGGCCTAAAGTGCCCCCTAGGAGACCCCAGGGCTGGCAGAGAAAAAAACAAAGGATGGCATATTGTTAGTGTTCTGTGTTACTTTGCCAGAAAGTCAAATGTCTACAAATTGGAGCTAGTTCAAGGAATGAGAAATTAGGCCAAGAGGCTGTTGGGTAACAAAAATCATCAAGAAATAAGCTTAATTTGATGCATTAATAGCTACGGTTAAAGTTGAAACTCCCTGCAAATATTTTAACTGGCCATCAAAACTAAAGAGATTCAGAAAAATCACCATAAGAATATACAGGAAAATAATTAGGCTGTTACTGTGAGGTGGATATTTTAAACAGAATAGCTTGCCTGTTGGAGAAGCAGAAGAAGCCTTAATCTTGAAGGTTTTTTTAGGTTTCAGGTTAAACTCTGGAAAGAATTCTCTATTGGCTAGTGCAAGGAGAGAGAGCCAGGAAGCAGCAAGAAATGTGCCTACCTATATCACTCTGGCAAGCTCAGGCGACCAACATCTCAATTGTTTCCATGTTGCTCATTAAGAAGCTATTCAGCAATAATATTGAATCATGTCTCAAATCCAAAGAGTTTAATCTTAGGTGGTTGCAAATCCCATTGGTAATTTTTATTCATTTTCTCTTAAGAGCACCTTGGAAGAGTTTTTGTTGTTGTTGTTTGTTTGTTTGTTTGTGATGTGTTTGTGTAAGGGGTCCTGGTAAAGATTCCTCTTCCAGTGTCTGGATACCATGAAAGCACCCTTTCCAAAGGAGCTGGGTCAGATGTCATGCTTGCATAAGCCTCATGTTCTAAATCAAGGCCAAAGAAAGGAAATTGGGCCTGTGGGTTCTCAGCAAAAACCAGGTCATTTAGAAGTTTGAGAACAAGGAACATGTGTGTGTGTGTGTATGCGTGTGTATGTATGTGTGTGTATATATATATATAAAGTATAGTGAAGATAGCAACAGCAGTCAAAGAGGTGGCCAGAGCCTTGCCCACCTACCCCAGACCACTGAGTCACCTGCCTTGATTGAGGCCGACATTTGCCATGTTTGCCTGTCTTTAGGAAGATGAAAAGTGTTGGTAACATTCCCAAACACAGGATGGCCACCTCTGCTGCTTCTTCCTCTGACTGGGACTGTAGCCATACTTCTCCTTTCAACTAGAATATTGTTCCTTTCATTCCTATCCCTCCCTTCCCTTCTCTTCCCTTTAAAGCCCTGGTCAGGACCCTCTACTTCTTACCCCCAGGAGGGTTCTCTAACCCTCAGTCCCCAAGCACTTTGTTGGCACCACTCATCTCTTTTCTCTTAGGTTATTGCCTGTGTGAGCATATCTTAATTTTTTAGTTGGCTCACAGACTTCATGAAAGCACAGGCTGTCTTCTCTAAACTTTTTTTTTTTCACCGAGAGTAGTATAGTCTGCTGTCCACAATAGGCATATAAGAAATGATTGTGGATCTGAATTTCAGGTTAAAATTTAGTGAAGATTTCATTGTTTTTCTACCCAGTTGGAAAATATACAAAATCAATTTTAGAACAAAATGGCCAATGCATACAGAAATTAAATAACAAAGGATTTGATTTTGCCAAATAGAGAGATTCTTCTTGGTTCAGTTGTTGACTTTTGAGTGTTAAGAAAAATTTGAACTGTATTTGATAAATTTTGAAATTCAGAATGTGGTACTGGGTTTTTTATAAATATTTCAAGATCATTGATGTTTTTATCAAGAACTCCTTTGCTCCTTTGTCTTAAAAATATATGAAATGCATATTTCATGAAGACATTTTTGATGCAATTGTTTCTCCAAGGTTAAAATTTTTTAATAGACAAATATAGATTAAATTAAAATCATCATAGTGATTAGTAATTAGCACAGAATCTAGCACATAGTAGGCACTTAATAAATGTTTATTAATAGACTGATTGGTGTCTATTGAATTGAGAAAGAACTTTCTGTAGCTCACCAGAATTATACAAAGAGAACTTAATCTAGTGATATTGAATATCTCTCCCCTTAAATTGAAACTGTTTAGCTAGCCCTGTATGCCAATAACTCTGAAGACCTTCATGGGCTTTGGAGCTGGAAGAGGTTTAGAGGTCATCCTGCCCAAGAAGGAAAACGAGGCTCCCAGTCCTCTAGAGGTGCTAGGAAGTGTTTAGTAGCTGGCTCACAAAGAACTTCCATGTTTAAGGTACAATAGGAACATTTTCTCTATCAATTTCTTAAGTCTTGACAATCAAGAAAATAATGAGTCAAGTGCTGGTTTGTAGCATTTGGTGTTTCCTGATGTAGTGTAATGTATGATTTCAAATGTAGATGCTGAAAATTTAACAGGTTCTCCCAAACCAGTACAAGCTGTCTCTGGTACACTTCTGCTTAGAGGGGAAACTGGCCCTGAGTCACGCAGGCAAGAGATATCAGAACCTGGATATGAACCAAGCAAGATCAGGTGCTGGTAAAGTTTGCAGATGACTCTACAGGAAGGAAAGAGAATGTGGGAGTTGGAAGGGACCTGAGTGACTGTCTACTCCGGCTTCATGGAATGAGGTTTTTCCAAGGTCGTATCCCATGGATATGGCAAGGCCAGGGTGTCACTTACCAACTCCTCTCTTTGTTCTCCCTTGCCATGGAATTAGTCTAGTGGAATTAGAATTTAAGAAATGTAGTTAGGTGTTTTTTACATTTTAGTTTTTAAGCGTAATGATTTGAATTTTCCATGATCTATAGCCATCAGACTAAGGGCTTTTTTCTTTTATATAGAATAGAACTTGGAGTAATGGGTGAAAGCTGTAGAAGAGACATGAGGAGGCTTAGAATAGGTGTGAGATCACAGCCGATCACTGTGTGTGGGTGGAGGCAGACAGACCCCTTTTCAGGTATGTGCAAGAAGGAATTCTTATTCTGGTTGTTTCTGAAGTCCCTTTCAACTTGAAAGTTATGGCAGTCTGTGAGTGTTGAATCTGGAGTCAATAAAGCATGGGTCTAAAACCAGGGGTGGGGAACCTGCAGCCTCCAGGCCGCCTGTGGCCTTCTAGGTCCTTGGGTGTGGTCTTTTGACTCAACAACAGAACAAATCCTTTCATTAAAGGCATTTGTTCTGTGAAATTTAGACTCAGTCAGAGGGCCACACTTGAGGACCTAGAGCGCTACATGTGGCCTGGAGGCTGGAGGTTCCCCACCCTGGTTTAAATCCTAGACCTGACACTAATTTAGCTTCCAAGGGTAAGTCATTTAACTACTCTGGGCTTTAGTCTGTTTATCTGTAAAATGGAGATAATCCCTGAAGTACTTCTCTCATAGGATTGTTGTGGGGATTTAGTAAGAACCCTCTTGCCTCACCCATCTTATTGATGAGTATGGCTTCCATTTCTTTATTTAGCACTTCAAGATTTCCAAAGCTCTTGACCTCCAAAAACCCTGGGAGGTGCATAGTATGTCATGGCAGCAGGGTTGCTGCTGTCAACCATGCATTCTGTTTCCTCTTGAATAATAAAGTGCTTTAATTTTGTCTTGAAATAAACTTTTAGCTTGAAAATTCAAGGATTCAGCAAGGCTCATAAGGCCAATTCTCTTTCCCAAGTTAAAGTACGATGGAATTAATTTAATTTGAGTGCCTTTTGTTTCATTCACTTATTAGGGAATTAAATCCACTTGGGAAAATTATTATCTCAATAATATTTCCAGTAAACCCAGATTTAAGGACCATGATTTTACTTTAGTCTTCCATTAACTCTACTGTCTTTAGTGAGGTCTCTCCCTCTTCTTCCAATGTAGACCCTAACCCTTCCACACCTCAGCTAGCCAGATTCTTCTGCATATTTATACCTAATGTTCTACCCAGCATACTAGAGGCATTGCTCTGGTTTGTGGAATGTGCTGCGATCCCAGCATAACCTTTGGTCCAGTAGGCTGGTGGGATTTATTCTCACTCTGTGGCTGGCCATTCCCTTACCCTGCCATGTATATCCTCAACCACATTTTTCCTGGTACTTCTCACATGTGAAACATCATTGCTGACATCCTGCCCACCATGGATTTTCCTTCAACTTCAGCAGAACTTGGTCCTCAGAGCAAGGTGAGGTGACTAGGAAGCAGTTTTTATCATCTTGGCTTTCCATAAAAGGGAAATAGGGATTGCCCCAAATTATGGCTAGTCACTGTTTGGGCTAGAAGTAGAAGCCAAGTTAATGACTACTCGTCTTGAGCATCTTCCATTTGTTCATGCTGTTCCTTGTTTTCTCTCCCCCTATCCCCATCCGTTAGATGATTCCTGAAAAAGAATATTCTAATTTTGAAATGTCCTTTGGAAAGTTTCCTGATATTGTCATTTGAGTTCAGACTTAAATAATTTTTGTTGGAAATCAAGGGTCTTACCATTTCAATCACAGTATTGATTGTTGATCTGCTGTATTATCTCATTTAATCAGTTCAATGTATATTTTATTAATTCAGCCTGTTATCCTTACTGCCATTATTATTCATTTAATTTATTAATAAAGTTCTTCCTTGGCTGTGGGGTTGGAATGATCTGACTCTCTTCCTTAAGTAAGTTACCTTTCAGTTTCCAAGTCAAATGTTTCAAGTTAATGTGACCAGTTTTAAATGAGCAGGGCAGTATCATTTCACAAATTAGAAGTCAGGAAATGTCTGAGTTTTCCCTAGCCTAGATTTTGTATGTAACAGGTATAGAAAATGCCACAGTTCGTTTATATGCCTATAAAATTCAATTTTTTCTTTAATTTTTTTATTAAGTTAATTTGGACCAAACCTTATATTAATTATATTTATACTGATTTTTAGTAAAACAAGACTGATAGGTGTCAGTTGGGTTGCTTGTTTTGATTGAGTTTATATTTGACACAAAATAAAACAAGTTTGCGTTATAATCTTTAGATAGTTTATGTCTTTGTCCTTATTGAAGTGTCATTCAATGAAATTCTGATAAGTGAGATTTCCTTTTTGATCACATAACTGTCAGAGGTACTGAAGATCACATATAGAATCACAGAAGTAAAATAAGAAGGGGTTTTTGAGGTTAGCTAGTTCAGATTCCTAATTTGGTCAGTGTGTAAAGGGAGTGTTTATTGAATCCAATTCTGAGTGGTACTGGGGACACAGAGCAGGCTCTTGGGCAGGCCAGCAGGGTGCTGGCCACATCAGCTGTCACACTTAGAAGATAAGGGACTCTGGACAAGTCATTCAGCCTTGCTGACTCTTTTCTCTAAAGCTAGGGTACCAGTACTTGCTCCCACTGTGAGTGCTTAACTGGCAGGGTTGTACTAGGGAAAGGCTTTGTAGATTCTATATATACCTCTTTAGAAATGTGCACTTTTGGGGCGGCTAGGTGGTGCAGTGAATAGAGCACCGGCCCTGGAGTCAGGAGAACCTGAGTTCAAATTCGGCCTCAGACACTTAACACAAAATCTAACGTTGGGCAAGTTACTTAACCCCAACTGCCCTCCAAAAAGCAAAAACAAAAAGAAATGTGTACTTTGTACATACCAAACAAATATTGGATTGAGCATAGCAAGTATTACTAAAGGTCAGGTAGGTTATTTTGGAAAGGGGAAAAGATGTGTATTTTCGTTTAAATGTGGGCTCCTATGTATGAGGAACTTGCCAAATTCCAGGAAAATTTGAACTTAAAGTCTTGATAGAGTATTAAGAGAGAACCACCAAATAACTATGGGTAGGGTGATACTGTTCTTCCATATTTTATCTCCATTGTGAGAACACCATTTCAAAGCAGTTTAAGGAGTAGACATTTGCATTCAGAAGATCAGGTTGAAATCCTGACTACTATTTACTATAGATGTATTTATGGATAAGCTGTATACCTTATCTGTGCCTCAATTCCTTCCTGTGTGAGAGAAAGTAGTATGGTATAGAGAAAGATATCTGAATTTAGAATTAAGGCCTTCAGGTTTGAACCTAGCACTGCTGTCTACTATCTGTATAACCTAGACCAGTGATGTCAAACTCAAATAGAAATGTGGGCTGTGTGTTGACTTAGAAAACTATATTGACATCCCTGTGTAACTTCAGGCATGTCAGTTTGCCTCTTAGGCCTCAGTTTCTCCAGCTGTAAAATGAAGTCGGAGGTATTGGCCTCTGAGTTTCCTTCTAAGTCTAAATCAATGACCCTGTGAAGTACTCTGGTGGCCAGAATGCTCTTGTCTGGATCTTCAATCACTGTGCCTTCTGAGAAGATGGGGTCTGCAGCACTTATGGAGGCCAGTTTGCCAGGTCTTCTTTCCAAAGGGTTGACTCCTTTATTAGACTGCAGCTGGAGGCAGGACCAGAGCCTAGGAGTTGGGAGCCCGCTAGTCTTGAGGCTTTTGGGCTTTTCCAACCACTGTGGGTAGTTGATGGTGGCAGGCAGATGATGTGGCTCTTCTCTGTAGGCCTGGCTGGCTCCTGGGAACAAGAGCTGTTGTCTTCCCTGGACTGCTAGTGCAGCCTGTATGTTGTACAGTTGTGATGCCAGCCTGCATTGGTAATTTCTTCATACAATAGTTCCCCGCACCAGTGAAATTAAAGAGCTCAGTGCCCCTCACCCTAGGATGTATTTTATATCCTTCGTGTAGCTTGCAATAAAATATAAACCCTGTGCAGATGGAAACCATTTCATTTCTGACTTGACTTGGTGGGTTGAACTGGAGGTTCTCTAAGTCCCGAGTGAAAGCATGTGGCTGCTGCTCCACACACTGGGAACTGAGCCCCAGCCCATCCTGCTCTACCCAGTTTGTCTCCCTTTCTCCTTTGTGAGTGAGGGGGTGGTCAGTGGGGGGTGGGGGGAACAAGGTAAAGCCTAAACTCTTTACAAACTAATTTTGTGTAGTAGGCGTATGTCCCCTTGTGAGTGAGGCCTGAAAAGTTTGGTTGGCAAAACTTGGAGTGACAAAAAGTAACATCAGAGACAAGCCACATTTATTTGTTGATTTTATTCTAAGTGCGAAAAATTTCAAACAGGCCTAATTAGGTGCAAATGTGCTCTCCCTCTGGAGGTGCATCCTTTTCTGCTTCTGGTGTTCAGCTCCACCAGGCAATTGGGGGGTGGCTGTATGGAATGGATGCAGTCTAGACAGGGATAGAGAAGGTGTTTGCTTTAAGGATCCTATAGAGGAATGGCATTTGCATAACACTGGCTATTCTGTAGAAAAGTTAAATGATATAAACTATTCAGAAAAATCAATGAACTCAATTTTCTTTCCAGATTTGTTACTTGGCCTTGTTTGATTTCAGATCTGTATATGTGTGAGAATGCTTTTAGAAGCTAAGATTTCATCCATCAGTGCAGGTCCTCCCTCCACTAATGCAGATTGAGCCCCAGCCAAGCAAGCAGTCAGGAATGGCTTTGGTTCAAAATACACCCAGCCTGCAGTCTTCCTGGATGCATTGAGGCATCTCCAAACTTGGATTGGTTGAGCCAGACTCATGCCTGATCCAGTGTGGCAGAACCTGCTAGAGCTGGTGAGCCCTGGGCATCTTCATACCCCACGGAGACATCTCATCTCAGAGAGCATTAATGAAAGACAGGCGATGCTATCCTTGTTAAATACACAGAGGGTCATAATTGACCTTTCTAATCAGTCCACATAATGCTCAATAAAAGCAAAGTGGAATGTGCAGTGAGATTGTGAAATCTGGTATTTATATTTGGATGACTTAGAGGCTATGGAAGTAAGAGAGCATGTGGACATTTCTGCATGCAATACCTCTGTGTGTGCATATATGACACATACGTGTACACAAATACATATACATGCCACTGCTCAAGCAGTCTTCATGAACCATACTCCATTCGTCAGTATTAGATGTTCCCCACTGCCTACCAAGGAAAGTAAATGCCTGTATAGGTACATGCACCCATTTGTGTCTAAATATATATTATAGCATCTGTGGTTTTCAGTAATTTGGCTCTACCCTTTTTTCCATCCTTACCTCATATTAAGTCCCATTCACATACTCTATGGCCAAAGTAGATTGTTGACTGTCCTTGGTTCTCACCTGACCTTATTATCTCTGTGCCTTTATTTATGCTTTTCCCTTTACCTAGAATGGAGTTTTTCTCTCCCCGTAAGTACTGCCTCATTCATGAAGCCTTTCTGGTGCTTACCACCCCTGTCAAAAGATTCTTCCTCAGATTTTTCATAGCCATTTCCCTCAATCTTTTCTTTACATTTGTTTCCCCTTTAGATGAATTTTGTTCATTTACATGTCTTTCTTTCCCTATTAGATTGTAAGCTTCTTGAGAACATCATCTGTGCCAAAGGTAGCAAGCTTTGTGTCCCCAGGATCTGGCACAAGGTTTAGAGGGTACTTAATGTATGTTTATTGAATTATTCCAGGAAGTACTTGAGTTCAAAATCGCTTGACTTTCTTGCTAAATGGAGAGATATGGAGGTCAAATTCAGTATGATTTAGAATATAAGTTTGTACATAAAATCTTAGGAAGAAGAATGATGAACAGTTGTGAACACTCTTGTCTCACAAAGTCAAGTCAGTTTAAAGAAAACTTGGCAAAAGATCCAGCTAATGAAAGTCACCCCAAGTATATTTAAGCACAAAAATTAAAAGAAGACTATAAAGAGAAGGAAAATAGAAACAGTCTGCAAAGATTATTAAAATTAACTTTTCATCTTCAAGGACAGTGGAGCAGCCATGCTTAGATTCTAACATCACAGTGCTGAATGTTCTTATAGGGAAAGCAGAAATGTCACTAACAAGAACAAAAACTACACTGCAGCCATATGGGAAGAGAGGAAGGCATCAGAGATGTAGAAAAAATCTCAGGCCTTGGAAACACTGAAAAGGATGACTGTAGGTGTATCAGTAATAGCTACTGACCTCTATGCCTGTTTCCCTACTTGTACAAAATTTTTGCAGATCATCAGTATATGAATTGAAGGCATCTTCAAGTAGATGAAAACAAGCAGGCAAGGCTCCCATGAGCAATAGTCAATGCTGTGCTCCACCATCACCATCTCATAATTGAGTGAAAGGTGAGCATAACATCGGATTATATGCTACTTATTGCGTGTTGGCTATAAAAAAGCACCTGATTTGGTTGATCAAAATGCTACCTTAAAAGTTATTTTCCAACATGGTCTCTCCCATTCACATATCAGAATCATCCTCATTAAAAGATGTAACAGAAATACCTCTGTTCACTGACACTCCCCTCTCCCCATCATCAGCATCAGGTGAAGCATAAAGCAGGGAGATGGGTGCTCACCAAATGCGTTCTCTGCTGTAATGGAGGAGGCCCAGTGGGGAGTTGATGCTGATGAAAGATTATTGTCTGCAGATGGTAAAAATCCTTCTATTCCTGTTTGTAGATGATATTGTACTGATTACATCAAGCTTCAGAACCTCCTGAAAGAGATCTGTAACCATTCAAAAGAGTTTGACCTGGTTATATGTATAGTACAATCCAGAAGATGAAAAATGTTGATTGCCCAGATTATGGCATGTATTTGAATGGACAGCTTTTAATGCTCATCCACTAGTGTGTATATTTGAGACATTCTATACACATAGACAATTAGTTCCAGAATTGAATGGGACAACTGTAGGCTAGATTGCTTTCAGGAAATTGCAAAGATCCTGTAATGATCTCAAACTTAATACTTTCCATTTAAAAACATTTTTATTTATTTCATTAAATATTTCCTAATTATATATAAAACTTTTTAAACATGTTTTAAAAAATAATTTGAATTCCAAATTCTCTCCCTTTCTCTGTCTTGAGAAGGCAAGCAATTTGATATCAGTTATACATGTGACATCTTGCAAAACAGTTCCACATCAGCCATGTTGAAAAAGAAATTTTTTTTAAAAAAAGAGAAAGAAAAGTACGCTTTGATCTGCATTCAGTTTATCACTTCTTTCTCTGGAATAGAGAACATTTTTCGTCATAGGTCCTTTGGAATTGTCTTGGGTCATTGTTTTGATTAGAATATAAATATTGCTGTTACTGTATACAGTGTTCTCCTGGTTCTTCTGTTCATTTCACTTCGCATGAGTTTATGTAAGTCTTTCCAGGCTTCTCTGAAACCATTCTGCTTGTCATTTCTTATAGTGCAGTAGCATTCCATCACAATCATATATCACAACTTGTGTTTGCCACCACAAAAAGAGCTGCTACAAATGTTTCTATATATATATATATATATATATATATATATATATGAGCTCTTTGCTGTTTTCTTTGATCTCTTTGGTATACAGACCTAATAGTGGTATTGCTGGGTCAGAAAGTACGCAGTTTTATAGCCCTTTGGGTATAGTTCTCAGTTGCTCTCCAGAATAGTTGGATCAGCTCACAACTCTACCAACAGTGCATTAGTGTCCCCATTTTTACACATCCCCTTAGTATCTGTCATTGACCTTTTCAGTTGTGTTAGCCAATCTCATAGATGTGAGGTGGTGTTTCAGAGTTGTTTTAATTCGCATTTCTCTAATCAATATTGACTTAGAGCACTTTTTTTTTTTTTACTATAGATAGCATTGATTTCTTTATGTGAAAACTATCTATTCATATCCTTTGATAATCTATGATTTGGGGAATGGGTCTTATTTTTATAAATTTGTCTCAGTTCCCTACATATTTGAGAAATGAGGCCTTTATCAGTAACCGAAAAACTTTCTGTAAAATCTGCGCCCCCCCCACCCGTTTCCTGTTTTCCTTCTGAATTTGGTTGCATTGATTTTATTTGTGCAAAATCTTTTAAAATTGTATAATCAAAATTATCCATTTTATTTCCCATCTAGCCGTCTTTTTAATACCATCAGTGCAATTAGTGTTGCTTTCTTGTAGAGACACATAGAAGACAATGGTCTCTAAAGAACTAGCTGCAAATATCATATAGACTGCAGCAGTTCTCAACCTGTGGGTTGCGACCCCTTTGAGGGGTCGAACGACCCTTTCCTGGGGTCACAGGAGTCGCCTAACATCATCGGAAAGCACATATTTCCCATGGTCTTATGAACTAAGACACTGCTACTCTATCCATCTCCAGGCAGGTCTGCCCACATGCAGATATGGGTATTAAAGGGCCACGGCATTAGGAAAGTTGAGAACCACTGATATAGAGGGAAGTGAATGGTGATTGGTGGTAGGGAGTCATGGAAAAATGGACAGTAAAAGAATAGAGGTTAAGCCAGCGGCCACAGTTCAGTGGCTCAGGTGGGCAACCAAGTAAGAGTCACCAGTCTGGGTCTTTGGAGACAACTCTCAGATCATTGAGATCTAAAATCATTGGATTATTTGAATATAGAATTGAATAAAGGTGCTTGTTCAAGATCACACTGCTAAAAAGTGACAGACCTCAGATCTACATCTAATCCCCCAGGGGCCTTCTCAAGCTGGTGTTTCTAAGCATTCTAGAGAAGGCATTTCATTTCTGTCTTTTTTGTTTGTTTTTCCTCATTCTTTTGATTTTCTAAAGAAAGAAAAAAGGAAAGATATAAGGGGCTGGTGTACATTTTCAAGGTATTTTTATTCATCAGTTCATATCAACTTCTTTGTGAAAGGACATTTTATATCAATTGTATTAAGAATCCTTCATAGTAAAGAATCCTGTTCTACTTGGTACTGTTACTTGGTATCTCCTTGCTGAGGGATGGATTTCCAAGGTTCTTTCCAGCTTTAGATGTGAACAATGCCAGTAGGACAGTAATGACAATGAAGAGACACATAGCCTAGTGCAGAGGTAGGGAACCTGTGACCTGAAGGCCGTATATGGCCCTCTAGGTCTTCAAGTGCAGCCCTTTGACTGAACCCAAACTTCACAGAACAAATCCCCTTACTAAAAAGATTTGTTCTCTAAAACATGTAAAAATCATGGATTTAAAATTGAAAGGACCCTTACAGCTTGTAGTAATAGTAGCTAATAAGAGCTAACATTTAAGGTTTGCAAAGCTCTGTAGAAATATTGTTTCATTTATTCCTTACAACAGCTGTGGGAGGTGGGAGCTGTTATGATCCCTATGTTATAGATGAGGAAACCAAGGAAGATGGAGGTTTAGTGACTTGCTCAGACTTCACACAGGAAGCGTCTGGAGCAGGATTTGAATTTAGGTCTCCCTAACTCCAGATCTGGCACTTAATCCACGAGATATCCTTGGATCCTTGAACCTCTCTGAACCTCATCTGCATTATGGGGGTGGTAGTGCTTAGGCTATCTCATAAGGTTCTTGGGTGCTATCCCCTTAGATCATTCTAACAACCACTAATTGGTCTCCCTGCCTCATCTAGTCCTTCTTCAATCTGTTCTATGTTCTGCTATCAAAGTAATTTTCTTTAATTATAGATCAGACCATATGGCCCCCCTACTCAGTCAACTTCAGTGGTTTCTTATTGTCTTCAGGATAAGCATTCTTAACCTAAGGTCCAAGGATACTCAAGGGGTCTTTAGATAGATTTCAGGGAGTCTGTGAACTTGATTGGTCAAAAAAGTCATCTTTCCCCCCCTCATTAACTAACTGACATTTTGTTTGTCTTTCAGTTATTTAAGAACATTATTCTGAGAAGGGTTCAACAGGCTTCCCTGGATTCCCCGAGGAGCCCAAGACACACACAAAAAGGTTAAAGCCCTTTGCTCTAGGGTAAAATAGAAACCCTTCTACTTTGCTCTTAATGCCCTTCACAATCTGGCCTCATCCTGTCTTTCCATCCTCACTGGACAGGACTGCCCCTCCTGTCCTCTGGGATCTAGCCAAACTGGCCTTCTCTTGGCTCCTCACAACAGCAGAGAACCCTCCCCATTGGAGCTCTGGGCCTTTGCCCTGGCAGTGCCCTCCCCGTGCCTGCCCAAGCACTCCCTTCTTTCCCTCCCTCTCCCAGAGCTCCTCTCCTCCTTTAAGAGGAGACTCAGGCATCGTGGTCTGCATAAAACCATTACTGATTATATCCCTCCCCAAATACAGAAGTCTAGCCACTTTGTGTGGTTGCATTTGCCAACTTTATGCTTATGCTGTCCTGATTCATGGGTGTGTGTGTGTGTGTCTGTGTGGTATGAGCTCCTTGTAAGCTGTGATTGTCTCATTCTTTCTACCTTTGCTTAGTGGTACTTGGTATGGCCTTAACCCATATTTCTTGCTCAGTTGATGAGCTATAAAGAGACTCATATAAACAAAAAATCTATAAAGAAACTTGTAGAAATCAAGGATGGAAAGGCATTTTATTAAGCACTTACTGCATGCCTCACACTGTGATAGCCTCTGGAGATGGGTCAGTAAGGATTTTTTAAGCACCTGCTACATGTCCCAGGCCCTGTGCTGAGCACTTGGGTTACAGACCAAAGCATGGAGAGCTCACCCTTTTGGTGCAAGGGCAAAGGTGAGGGCACGCCCTTGGGACATGGGCAGGCCATGGGAGACCTATGGACAGAGGACAGGAGGGGTAGTCCTGTCCAGTGAGGATGGAAAGACAGAATGAGGCCAGATTGTGAAGGGCATTAAGAGCAAAGTAGAAGGGTTTCTATTTTACCCTAGAGCAAAGGGCTTTAACATTTTTGTGTGAGTCTTGGGCTCCTCGGGGAATCCAGGGAAGCCTGTTGAACCCTTCTCAGAATAATGTTCTTAAATAACTAAAAGACAAACAAAATGTCAGTTAGTTAATGATGGGGGAAAAGATGACTTGGGTGGGCTGGAGGGTGTGACCGGCCAGAGCTCTGCCCTGGAGCCAGGGGAGACCTGAGGTCAAGTGTGTCCTCCTAGATTTCCCAGCTGTGAGTCCCAGCTTGTAGTCCCTGAAGCTCCACAGCCTCACTGTCCTCACCTGTAAAATGGGCATCATAGTGGCACCTCCCTCTCAGTGTGGTTGTGAGGATCAGATGAGATGATGACTGTGAAGTACCTGGCACAGCGCCTGTCACATGACCCAGTGTTCTCTGAATGTTTGCTGCCGCCGCCCCTTCCACATCTTGGGGCACTAGGGAAGCCCTGGAGTTTATGGAGCTGGGGAGTGATTTGGCAAGTGGCCTAGAGGCAGGGAGATCTGTGAGTAGGCTGGTGTTGTACTCCATGCAAGAGGGTCAAAGGGCCTGAAGTGGGGTGGCAGCTGGCTGCACGAAGAAGGACAAGGAGAAGAAGGGGAGAGCTGGGGTGCAGGCCCAGACAG
The DNA here is from genome assembly GCA_028646575.1 of Pseudocheirus occidentalis. Classification (NCBI taxonomy): domain Eukaryota; kingdom Metazoa; phylum Chordata; class Mammalia; order Diprotodontia; family Pseudocheiridae; genus Pseudocheirus; species Pseudocheirus occidentalis. The sequence goes on from CM053593.1 coordinate 22,133,403, forward strand.
CTGACTTCAGTATGTTGTGATGTCATGAGTTGAGGGTGTTTGGGGGCATCTGTCAAAAATGTCCCCCAAAAGGTTGGTGTTTTTCCACCCTCTGTCTACAACATTGACTTCACAAATCAGAGAAAGATATTTTCAGACGTTGGAATTCAACTATTGCAGCTCATTTTAATTTTCAGGTTGTCATGGGGCATCTGTGGGGCTTTGACTACTGGTCCCCTTGTTCCTTCTCCTAGCAAGGGCCAACCTTGGCATCCTCCCCACAGCCTGTGCGGTACTCCAGCTGGAGCTGTGACCCTCTGCGGCTTCAGCAGCCACTGGTCTGACCATCTCAGTGTGTGCAAGAACAGGAGATATTTATCTTTGAAGATTTGCATTTGCAATGTGTGTGTAGCGCAAATACAGGCAGAAAGACATAGCAATTAGCAATATTTTATTTTATATTCACCGATTCTGTGCTCTACATTTTAATTCATAATATAATCTTATGCATCTTAGCAAGTATGTTAAAAATGACACAGAACTGAATTGGGCATTAGGGGTTTTTTAGTTTGTTTTTTAAATAAGTGCTACCAGGTTATGAAAATAAAACAACATCGTCTTTCAGGTGAGACAGAGAGCTTCCTTTAGTTAAGACTTCTCTGTGTGTCGGTCTTAAGAGGTGTGATCCTGGGTCCCTGGATCCATCCCTACATTGACTTGAAGATTCTGCCAGTGCTTGACAAATCTCTTCAGTACTCTTAGCTTTATGGAATTGGGCTTTATCAACTTTATCCACATAGCCTTCAAAACGAGTTAATTAAGGCCGGCCACTTTGGGAAGCACCTCGGTACGCCGTCACCTGCTGTACAGAGCTCACTGTTAAGACGTTTAAGGAGGCAGCTGAGGGATAGAGACCAGGAGACGCGGACGGTTTTAGAAGCTGGCTCTGCGATCTCGCTGGTCTGGGGAGCTACTAAGAGAGGAATGTTTCCCATCAAAACCAGTGGGTGCCCACCCTATAGTTCACCATGTTAGAGAGACTGCCTCAGGCGTGCTGAGAGTTGAAGGGGCCTGCCTGGGGTCGTACTGCCTGGCTCCATCAGGGTTAGGACTTAGACCCAGATTTTCCTTGCTCTGAGGTCTCCTCTTTCTCCACTCTGCTTGTATGGTACTTTCAGATTTGCATTATTTTATCTCATATGTGTATGTATGTACACACATGTGAACATAACATCACTGAGATGTCACTTTATGGTTCATAGCAGGTTAACACTGGAGATGAGTAGTCCAAGTAGTGCAAGTACATTTTACAGAACTGAGCACACGCGAGGCCTGTATGGGATCCCATAGCTGAACATGGCAGCCAGTTCCTGCCAGCTCAGTTCCATGTGAATGAATGAATACACTTTTTTTTTTTTTTTT